>VDFB02047230.1:104428984-104441051 GCA_007258455.2 Sequoia sempervirens
TGAGGGTCCAATGTATAGGGTAGAGGGTATAGGGGTTGAGGGATTAGGGTAGAGAGTTTACTAAGTGGGTTTAAGGGTGTAAGGGTTGAGGGATTAGGGTTGAGGGTAGAGGGTATTGGGTTAGGGTAGAGGGTAGGTGGTTTAAGGGTTGAGGGTTGGGGGTTTAAGGTTGAGGGTAGACGGTAGAGGGTATAGGGTTGGGGGATTAGGGTTGAGGGTCCAATGTATAGGGTAGAGGGTATAGGGGTTGAGGGATTAGGGTATAGGGGTTGAGGGATTAGGGTCAACACTTGGTCCACAAATGGTAGGGGAAAATAATCTTTGTGTGTTGATTTGTTAAGCTCCCTATAATCTACACACACTCTCCACTTCCCATACTTCTTTGGAACTACAACCAAGGGTGATACCCACTTGCTGTCAGAAATTGGGTAGATAAATCCTACCTACAAGAATTTCTCAATCTCAGTTTTAACAATTTTTTTAAGAGCAAGATTGAGTCTATGTTGTGGTTGGAAAAGAGGGCAAACATCCTTAGTATAGATATGGTGTGTTCACACACTAGGATGTATTCCTCTCATATATTTATAGTCCCAGGTGAACGCTTTAGATCTATTTACCAAGGTATCAAACAGTCTTTGTTCTTCTGTCTCAGTCAACCAACTATTGATGTTCAAGGTTTTGCCTAGTAGCAACATAATGGTTTTGACTCTAGGATAATTGGATATGGCAGCATGAATGGGCCTTGTTAGTGTGTTAAGTGGATAGCTGTGCAGGATAGTTTTATGAAGCCTAGCAACATATGCAAAGAAATGGCAAGTTTTTGGAACTAAATTCATCAAAGGGAAAGGCAATCCAATATACTTAGCATCATTAAATTTTGCTTGATCTATGTTAATTGGGTGTCCAAGGATTTCTTCTATGTCTGACATCTCTTCACTGCTCGAGTCTATTGCAATACTTCCCATGTCGTTCTCTAATTCTTCACTGTGTTGTTTAATGACTACCATGGCCAGTGAAGCCAAGTTTTCCTGTCCAGTAGGACTTTTTGGTTCATCAACCCATACTTTGTTATGTTCAACAAGCTTGGAAGGATGGTACAAGAACTGTTTGCTATTGGTTCCATGGGATATTGTCATTCCTCCTTTCCTATAGTCAATTTTGTCTACAACCGTAGCCAACCATGGTCATCCAAAAATTATTGGATAACTATCTTTGGGCATAAGGGATTCATTATTTGGAAATCCACTGGATATTCCCATCCATCCACTTTAACAAGAACGTTCTTAATGATGCCCTTGGGAATAGTTATGGATTGGTTTTCCATCTACAAGACTGTAGTTGTGGGGTGTAGATTAGTGAGGCCCAATTTTTCCATCACATCAATAGTCATTACGTTAATGGCTGCTCCAAGGTCCACTAAAGTGTTGGGTATTGCTACCCCATTAACTATTTCTATTATAAGTGGACTTCCTAGGTCATCATATTTTGGATCAGTAAATGTTCCTGCTAACAAATCAACTAGGTACCCATTGATATGAACACTGTTGATTCGTTTTGGCTTCCTCCTTGGAGTTTTGATGCACATCTGTTTAATCAACTGGTTTAACTCAGGGATCTCTTTAATCACTTGTAACAAGGGAACTTTGATCTACAATTGTTTAATTTCCTGTATCAGTGCAATTTCTGTAAGTGATATTGTTTCAGGAGCATCTTTCACTAGGATTGGTTTCAATCACTCTAGAAAAGGGGCTTTGGTTTTGTCTTTAGTCACAAAATTTTCTGAAGATTCAATTGGAGATTGACCCTCCTCCTCCTGAGGTAGGTCAATAGCTCCTGCTAAGGATGGCGGGTCAGTTTCATGTTGTGTAGTGTCTAGGGTTTGTTCTACGGGCGCAGGTGTTATTGTTGTTTCCTCAATAGACTTTTGGATAGGTTCATCTATGATTTCTTTGATAGTCGGCTGCGAAAGTGTTTTACCAGACCTTAGTTGTAGGTTTCCACAATTTATTGCATTGATTCTGGTGACATTGTTCTGTTCGACAGAATACACAGAAGTGTTTAGACGATTATTCTTTAGATTAGGGACTGGTTGTGTCGAAAGTGGTAGTTGGTTAACTTGTTCAGTCTGTTGAGTGTTCTGGGGAGGTGGTAAGAGATTTTGTTGGGTAGGCATCCTCCTGGGACCAACATAGAATTGATGTTGGGGTTGATTCCAATGAGGAATGGAATTTTGAGGGTACCAATGTTGTTGAGGCTAGTTGGGCCACTAAGGGTTACCTCAAGATTGGTTTGTCCAATCTGGTGGGCCCCAAGGATATGTTCCCCAGTTAGAGGGTATTGGTGGTGGTGCCTAAGACCAGGGCGCTGCCCATTGATTATTGTTCCAATTTGTTTTGGGTCGCTAGTTAGGATTGGAATTCTGGCCATAGGAGAAATCACCTCCCATTCTCTAGTTGACAATTTTCACTTCTTCCTCAACTGGAGTTGTTCCTTTCTTGGAATTTTTGATGGAATTTAATAGGTCACATTGATCAGTGGGGTGATTCTTGTCACATACCTAACAAATGTCAATCTTGTCAACTATGTCCAAGGAACACTCTCTTAGCAAATGTTTGTTTCAACACCTAGGGCAATAAATAGACAAAGTTTCAGGATTTCTAGTTTTAGCCTAGATGCCATCTAAGGTGGTGTTTAGTTGGACAAGAATGTCAACCTTGAAGTTTTCCAATTCCTCACAAAGCTTATTTATTTCATTAGAACCACATAAGGGGGTGAACTTCCTAATCCCTCCATGAGTACGGGAGAAGTTCCGACACAATTCCATTATTTCTTCCAGTCTCAGTTGGGACATGTCTCCTTTTCCCATTAAGTCTAAGCTCCTCTGATCTTCATCATTGATACCTTTGAGAAATAAGGTCTTTAAAATATTGAGGCTTATAACTTCCCCACCACAATGTTTGGACAAGAAGATAAACCTATCTAGGTAGTCCTCTAAACTTTCATCCTCATTCTGCCTTATTTTGAACAATTCTTCTTTCCTATCACTCACCCTACAATAACTCTGATATTTCTCCAAAAAGATGGTCTCCATTTCTTCCCAGGAGGTTATCGACTGAGAAGCTAACCCCATAAACCAGCACATAGCTAAGTCTTTCAGAGTGGAAGGGAAAAGCTTCAATTTTTTATTATCATTGTTGTAGTCATAGGTTTGACACAAGACTTTGAATTCAAATAAGAACTAATTAGGGTCCTCAGTAGGAAAACCTCGAAAGGTTGGTAAGAAGGCTGGTGAGATATTCTTCATTGTCATCTCATCATTTGCATCAATAGCAATAGGATAAGTGAATGAGCATGGTGGAGGTTTATCATTGTTTTGGTTGTTGGCAACGTTTCTTTGGTCACCCATGGTGATGGAGGGAATGTGATCCTCTTCCACAATTTGTTCAGTATCACAAGGTTCAAAGGTTTGTGAAAGAATATGCTCTTCGACCACTATTTGTTCTCTTTTCAGAGTATGTGGGAAGGTCTCAGGTTGACCCTATTCGGTCAATTCCCTAGTAAGTTCTTGATATGAGTTTCCTTCTTCTTTGTTGGTTGTTGGTACATCAACTAGGGGGGTTTTTCATATGAATCTCTCATGGGGGCCTTGTTTCCTGACCATGCAGAAAAGAAGCGAAAGGAATGTTCCTATCCCTAAGAGAGGTATTCAAGATATCTCCTACTAACAATAGAGAAAGGGCATCCCTGACAATGGATCCAAAAAGTGGCAGGTTGTTGTTAGGTCCTAACACTTTAGTGAATAAACACATCAATATATTGACCGGGCAGTGTCCAATGACTGTATGCAATAGAGAACATATTGACTTCTCTCTTAAGCACTAATCTACTGAATAAAAATTCTAATATGAAGGGCCTCTAATCTAGAAAGAAATAATCATCTATCTAGAAAGCATCTGAAAATAACTCAAATCAGAAGAAAAAAAACTAAGAATCTGAAAAGCATCACCATTAAACTATAAAGCATGGAAACGATTAACCTAAAGAATGCATAAATTGCTGAAGAGGTAAAGCATGTAAAGAAATTAGGAAACATTTATCTACTGTAGAGAATCACAAGCTAACTGCTAATCATAAAACCATTAATCAAAAATCAATTGAAGAAAGGTGCTCTGGACATTCAAATGCTAAGCTCAAAATCTATGGACTTAGTTACAACCTACAGGATTGACACTAACAGTATAACATGTACGAATGGAAATAAAATGCAAATGCAAATTCTATTCTATCAAAGGAAAATGCAGAACAAGAAACAAATACTTATCTATCTATTTCTAACCCTCGAGTGGCTAGCGTGTGGGTGCATCTACTGCTACTTCAAATCACATGCATTGGAAAATCCTTTATGTTACTTTATTCCATAGATGCATCCATATTACACAATAATTCAAAGGAAGGTGGGAAAACTCATATTCATATGGTAGTTTTTACTCAAAAGACAAATTGACAGCATAACGATAATCTTCTTCTCATTATTTGTAACAGTTACATATATATATATGAAAAACGGCTAACAAAATCCCTATTTTTCAGTCGATCAAATATTTCAACAGATTGCCCATAGTAAAAGGGACTTAAGAGCCCATGATATACAATATTAAATAGGCTTCACATGATCCATAAAGTCTTTGAAACTGAAAAATAACAAAATTATAAAAGCTCGGCAAAAACATGTGCTCCTAGCATTCCAACGCTCGCTCGCTAGTTTTCAAAACTACGAGACCCGTATTCATTTCCCTTCTGACTGGTATGGTGAATGGTGGTGGAGTTGACTTGCGAAATACTCCAGACTAAACCTATAAATCAACATAAGTTATTTTAATTTACTCAACTCCAAGAAATAAGTTTGTACGATTATTCATAGAAAGAAAAGCAATTATTTTTCTTAAAGGTAATCAATTGGAAGAGTAATTTGGGTTGGAAGGTTTATATTTGTATATTGAGGCCATTACATTGATGAGGTTATTTTTACCTCATCACATGAGTCTTAATTTTTCACATGAAGAAACTTATTTGATGAGGTTGTTCCCAAGAAGTCTAGGTGGACAATGCCTTGAATGATTTTCCAAACTCGCACTACCAATTAGAACCTCTGAAGAATTGGCTAACAAGTTCATCACCCAATATTCTTATAACATCCAACATGATATAACAATGAAAGACCTTTGCAACTTGAAACAGAAAAGGGGTGAATTGTTCCTCACTTTTCTACGAAAATGGAGAAGGTTATTTGTGAGGTATTCTCATCCCGTACCTGAAAAAGAAAAGATGGAAATCTTTATTGATAACCTAAATGACGAGATGAGCTACAGGTTAGAATTGCAATTCCCACCTACCTTCAAAAAATTGATTGAAAATGGGATTAAAGTTGAAGAAGCTTTGGTCAAAAGAGGAGTCATAAAAATTTACAATGAAAACACCACATCAAACTCCTCTAACAACTACAACAGCGGTGAAAAACCAAAGTTCTGGCAACAAAACAAGAATGTGGGTAACAACGATGGCACAGTTGAAAACCAAAATGAAAAACTAGTATTCAACTTGACAGCAATGGCCACCAAAACTAATCAGAACAACAATCCACCCAATAACCAAAATTTCAACCAAAGTAACAATCAAGGTAGTGTTGGATGTAGAACACCATCATATCGAATGTCCTCAAATCGAATAAGGTTCACACCTTTGGGACAATCATCAGAATCAGCATTAAAGGAACTTCTTGAAGCTAAGGTCATAACATTACTAGAGGCAAGAAATTGGGAGCCACAAGTTAAGCCTCCATGGTGGAATGATGCACATTTCTGTGAGTTTCATCAAAACAAAGGATATAAAACCAACGACTGCGTGCAATTGAAGCTCTTGATACAAGACTTGATTGACAACAAGATGATATTTGTAGGAATCCAAACAAACAATGATCATGGAGCATTCAAGAACCCTCTACCAAATTATGAAAAGGGGGATTCCTCGTCATCAAACACAAAAGGAAAAAACATGAATTATGTTTATGACAACACTATTCTCCATATTGAGGTGGTTGATGATCAAACCCATGACAAACCAGATCTTATTGCAACTAATAACCCAATGAATGACAACATCATTGAACATGAACAAAACATCATTGCAACCGAAAATCATCACCACGATATCAACACTACCCCACATCAAATCAATGATTTTGTGCCAATAAATTTGATCACCGACATTGCCGCAAATGATAACCAAATCAATGTCATTAAAATTAAAGGAAAACAAGACAATTCACCGATCAATGTAATCATAAGAGGACAAGCCAAGGTAACATTGAAAGGAGCTACCATTTTCATGTCCAAAACAACTATTGTTGTCCCTGCAACTCAATATAACATCATTGACCAGTTGCAGAAGATACCTACTCAAATATCCATATTAGAGCTTCTCAAGATTTCACCGGCATATAAAGAAATTTTAGAACAAGCTCTAGTGGCCACCACAGTACCAAACAACTTGGAAGTTTTCCAATTTCAAACTATGGTGGGACATTTGACAGCACTGCACTGCTTATCATTTTCCAAACATGATGATGTATCTATCACCCATCCACACAACACTTCTCTCCACATCGAGGTTTTAATCCATAAACATTGTGTTAAACGTGTTCTAATAAATGGAGGAGCTGGCTTAAATATCTGTACTCTAAAACTCGTCCGTGCACTTGGATATTTTGAAAATGCTATTGATCCTAGAAGGAAAATTACAATAAAAGCATATGATGGTGAAGAGAGATCCTCCCAAGGATTGATTGTCTTACCAATTCAAGTAGGACCAGTTGTCAAAGATATAGTCTGCCATGTGTTGGACAAATAATTGGCATACAACATACCCTTAGGACAATCGTGGATTCATGAGATGCAAGCTATACCATCGACATATCACCAACGTTTGAATATCCTTTTAATGGACAAGAGATCACTATTGTTGTTTCCAACAATCCCCAATACCGCAACACACTCAGAACAACCCAAGACACTTTTGTAACACACAATAGGGAAGCCACAACTCCTAGTTCATCCAACAGTGAAAGATAATTGAATTCCTTATCAAAATGGGTTGAGAAGAAGGACCAGTCAAAAGACAAAGGTGTTGGTAATCTCACTCCACAAAATAAGGAAGGACAACTCAATGCCTTATCAAAACAAGTTAAAAAGATCCAATTGAAATACAAAGGCATGGAGGAATACTCATTTGAGCAATCCTTGTGTTTATCACAACTTTCATCTTCTCCTAAGTCATATGGATAGCCATCAACATCAAGACAAGAATCATCACAACCAACCACACTTTTTGATGGAAAGTTTGTAAAAGCAGGCACCTTAGTGGAAGAATCAGAAGACAAGGAGGTTTTGAATTGGTTGTACAAGGATGAAGAGCAGTCACAAGCATCCACTTAAAATGTACTAATAGAGCAGTATGGCAAAGCCAAGACAATCTTGGAAAAGGTGGGATATGAGGGAAAAGGTCCTATTGGTAAAAGAAAGGAAGGCATCATAGAATTGATACAACCCATCAAAATGAATTCTAAGGCCAAAACAGGACTAGGGTACAGGGAAGAAGCAAATGAAGAAACCAAACAACAAGTTGTCGAGAGAATCCTTCAATTGAGAGATAGTTCTGAAATAGACTCCAATGAATATGAATGGGATTCCCTCTTTGAAGAGTCTTTTCATGATAAGGAAATTGATGTGGTACAAAAGTATACACCAACACATATGGAGGGATAGAGCTCGGGTTATAGACCACTTGAAATTGGATCACAACATATCGATGACTCAAGTGAAGATTATCATACTTCAAGCGAGATAGATACTTCGGAAGAGAGTAACATCATAGACCTTGATATTGGTATCAGACACTCTGATGACATTGCCATCATGATGCTTACCCCTTCTAATCTTAGCCAATCCAACAATTCCATGCCATTATTACACCCCAAATTGATTGACTGCAACCAATCTGAGTTGTTTGATCTACCCACCTTTTTGAATGATGACACCATTGTTAACTTCCACTATTCTGATAACCCTGAAACATGTTCCATCAACAAAAATCATAATGGAGCTTTAGATAAGGGGGGTTCCAAATCTTCCAGTTGCAAAATGAATACCAAAAGTAGATCTAATCGTGAAAACCATTTAATGGCACTATTAGATCTAGAAAAAGTAAAAACAAAGAGTGTATCTCAAGGTGAAAACCTCTACGAGGCACCGAGAGATGGAAGATTTGACACTCTTCCCAAGCACTATCAAGAGAGATCATCAGTGTTGATTTATCCTACATATTCTATCAATGTCGACACAGCTGAAACAACGAAGACCCTGCACCTCATGACATCCATGACAGAGGAGGAAAAACCTAGTTTCACTAAATTCTTTGAAGAGAGGTAGATCAAATTTGCTTGGTCTTACGCTGACATGCCAGGAATAGATCCAAAACTCATCATGCATCATTTATCACTACCACCTGGCATAAAACCAGTAAAGCAAAAGTTGAGAAAAATGAACCCTCATATCGCCCTCTTGGTAAAAGCCGAATTAAAGAAGCTACTGGATGTGGGATTTATCAGACCTATTGACTATGCCAAGTGGATATAAAATATTGTGCCAGTTTCAAAACCAGAAAAAAGCATCAGGATATGTACAGACTTTAGGGATCTTAAAAAAACTTGCCCAAAAGAATATTTTCCTCTACCTAACATCGATATCATGATGCACACTTACTGCTAGGCACGAAATGTTATCACTTATGGAAGGATTTTTAGGTTACAATCAGATAGAGATAACACCTAAAGATCAAGACAAAACAACCTTCACATGTCCTTGGGGAACTTTCTGCTAGAATGTAATGCCTTTTGGGTTGAAAAATGTTGGAGCCACATATTAGAGAGCAATGACCACCATCTTCCATGACATGATGCACACTTTTATGGAAGACTATGTAGATGACTTATTGGTGAAATCATTCACTAGAGAGGGACATCTAGAAATTTTAGACAAGATCTTCACTAGACTGGAGAAATTCAATGTGAGGTTGAACCCCAAGAAATGTGTATTCGACGTAAAATCAGCTAAGCTTTTGGGGTATATTATATCAGCTAAAGGCATTGATTTGGATCCTACAAAGGTCAAATCCATCATGGAAATTCCTCCTCCCAAAAATATCAGCCAGCTTAGATCATTATAGGGAAGGTTCCAATCCATTAGGAGGTTCATCACGCAATTGGCTAACAAAACTCACCCTTTCAACCACTTACTACACAAGAATGTCTCTTTCAAGTGGGATGAAAAGTGTGAAGCATACTTCAATAAACTCAAGCAATATCTGATGTCACCACCAATACTAGTACCACCAACCGAAGGAAAGCCATTAATACTTTACATTGCAACAACTGAGATATCTTTGGGAGCTTTATTGGCATAGGAAGATTCTGTAGTAAAGGAAAGGGAAAACTATTATATTAGCAGGACCTTGAATGGTTATGAGATCAATTAAACCTTCATTAAAAAAGCTTGTCTTGTGGTAGTATTTGCTACCCAAAAACTAAGACATCACATGTTGACTCACACCATTAAACTCATAGCTAAAATTGATCCAAGTGGGTCATGATATTGAGTGAGTTTGACATCCAGTATGTGGACCGAAAATCCATCAAGGGTCAAGCTATAGCAAATCAACTAGCTGAAGCACCATTGCAAGACAATCATCCAATGAATATTGAATTTCTAGATGTTGATGTCCTTACAATATCTACACAACAATGGATGTTGTACTTTGATGGCTCTTATACACAACATGGATCAAGCACAGGAATCTTGTTTATCTCGCCACAAGGACATACCATTCCCAAGTCCTATAGACTGATGTTTCCTTGCACCAACAACATAGTCGAATACAAAGCATTGATCATTGGAATCAAAGTAGCAGTCGAGTGGAATATCATAGAGTTACATATCTATGGCGATTCACAACTAGTCATTAATCAAGTGAATGATGATTACCAAACAAAAGATGGCAAGTTGATGCCATATAAAAGAATGGTTGATGACTTCAAAAAGTACTTTGTGGAGATAAAATTTGAGCAAATTCCTAGAGGCGACAACAAAGCTATTAATGCCATGGCTACCATTGCTTCTCTCTTACAGATTCTAGAGAAATGAGCCCATTATGAGTTCATGGTGGAACAACTGTTTAACCCCGCCTATGACAACCCTGAAGCCCAAGTCATCTACCATCTAGCCGAGGCTGACACTTCTACCTACGAGAAAATCTACACCTATCTGAAAGACAATACCCTCCCACCCATTTTTTCCCAAAACCAAAAACAAAATTTCATTCGACAAGCAGCTCGACACACCCTAATAGCTGATGTGTTTTATTGACGAGGTCTTGATGGTACTCTCCTTCAGTGTCTAGAATGTGATGAAGCTGAAACTGCTTTATGTGAGGTCCATGATGATATCTGTGGCACACATTCAAGTGGCCTAACTTTAGCTAAGAAACTCCTATGTTTGGGGTATTATTGGCCAAATATAGAGGAGTCATTTCAATATGTCAAGAAGTGTCAGAAGTTTCAAATCCATGGAAACTTGATACATGCACCGGCACAAGAGTTACAACCTTTCACATCAACATGGCCTTTTTTGTCAGTGGGGATTGGACCTCGTAGGCAAGATTCATCCATCTTCATCCAACAGACACAAGTTTATCATCACAGCCACGAAGTACTTTACTAAGTGGATTGAAGCAGTCCCCTAACCACCATCACAAGAAAACAAATCTCATCATTCATCCTAAACTATATCATCTTTCGGTATGGCATTCCTCAATCCATTATTATGGATAACATAGACCCTTCAAGAATCAGGATTTCCAAGAACTCTGTGAGAATTTTCATATCCAACACCAGTTTTCTATAGCCTACTATCCTTAAGGAAATGGCCAAGTAGAGGCCTCAAACAAGACTATCCTGAAAATCTTGAAGAAAATTGTCAACGAGGTTGGACGTGATTGGCATGTTTAACTGAACCCTGCTTTATGGGCTTACAAAACTAGTATCCACACCCTGATAGGAGCCACACCTTATGCACTAGTATATGGATCAAAAGCCATTCTACCTATTGAGGTTGAACTACCATCACTCTATTTGTCACTAAAGGGGATCATTTCAGATGAGGATTACTGAGTGTCTAGGTTACAAGAGTTAGAATTGTTGGATGAGTGTTTCCAACATGTAGTTGATCACTTGAAAGCATACCATTAGAGGATATCAACTGTCCACACCAGAAGGGGATTTGTTTGATGAACCCCTTAATAGTTTTCATCTCAATAAATTCTACACCTGAATCATCCAATGCATCGAAAAAAGTCCTAAAAAAATACAAAAACATTAGAAAATTTCCTAAAAAAATGGTTTCCTTGATGAAAACCTGGCAAACAGGCATCTTGGTAACAACAAAAAATTCAGAAAAAGAGAAAAATACAAAAAAAAGTAAAAAATAAAAAAATAAAAAAAATCACAAAACTCTGAAAAAGTGTAATAAAAACAAGTAGTGAAAACCTAGCAACAGGCACTATTTGTGATAGGTTAGCTTTTCCATCTATTTGAGCATGTTGACCATTCACTTTCACCACCAATCTGCCTATCATCAGAAAGCTTGATGTACATATTATGGCATCGCAGTCATGTCTCACCCTAGACTGGGGGAAAAATCCTAAACTCACTGGGGGCAATAAACTTCGAGCTTGAACCAACAGACAAATAGTACTAGTACAACACAACCCAAAAAAATGATCATAGTGCAACTCAACATTGAACATCAATCACCATCAAAAACACATCAACCATCCCAAAATCAAACAAGCCAAATCAATCAAATCAAAAAAAAAATTAAATGGATGATGTTCCTTCTGAATCATGGCTTTATCACTGTGACTTGAATGTTCAACTGTTGAACTTTGATTGTTGTTATCA
>VDFB02047230.1:104441151-104457042 GCA_007258455.2 Sequoia sempervirens
TTTGGTTTACTAAAAAATACTAATAAACTAGTTTTGTGTCATTTGTTTAGGTATTTATTTGTGCAATTGAAATAGTTTAAATTAATAACTATCTTTTGTAACCCATAATTAATTTTTATTTATTTAATTTTTTCAAATAATAATAAATAAAATTATTAAAATATATATTTTACAAAATTAATATTATTAAGATGAATAAATAATTTATTAAAATTATAAATAAAAAACATCTTAAATACATTTATTTAAAAATTACTAAATATATATATATATACATATTTTAGATAAATGTATTTAAAATCTCTACACTAATTTACTAATTTATAAAATATATTATAATTATAAATATTAAGAATAAATTATATTAATATATAATAAAATTTGATTAGAAAATGAGGACAAAAAACTGGATTACAAGTAAATAACATAGAGCTGAAGTAGAGTGAATCGTAGCTCCACTTGATGTGATTTTTTGAAGTGTTGATAGATGAATGTGATTGCTTATCAAACAAACAACATGATTATATGATCAAGATGATTCAATAGAAATTTGGACAACATAAAAATATGAACATGGAAGATTGATGCAAATGGGGTGAGAGACCTCTCATTTATGTAAATTCCATGAAAAAATCAAGGGCCAAGATGAATTGGTTAATGTATGACTAGGATTGAATGAGGATTAGGTTTTGGATCAAAGGTTGTAGCCATGTGACAAGTGTCACATGAGGGATAAGGTCTAGGTTTAGGATTAAGACTAGGAAAACATCCTAATGTGAATGATTAGGATTAAGAGGTAGGATATGAGTTGAATGGATTAGATGGAAAGTTAGTTTGAATTTTGGCAAGTGTCTAAATTCAATGAATCTAGGTCTAAGGTCTTAGACATGTGAAAAATAATGACAAGTTTAAATTGTGATCCATATGAATGGATCTAATGGTTAGGATTAAATAGATTTAAATATTGGGGGATAAAGTGAAATTAAACATTAGAGGAAAAATATTGTGGATTAATTAATTTAGTTGAGGAATTTGAAGAAAAAGGTAATGGATAAATTAATTAATTAAATAATGAATATTTATTTAATTAATTGGTTAGGAGAAGGTGGGATAAAGGTGATGTAAAAATTAATTAAATAAATAATGTTATTTAATTAATGAATGAATTAGGATAGGCTAAAATTAAGTGTGATTGGTGAATTTTTTACTTATTTTTATAACAAGAATAATTTTATTTTTTATATTTTAAATTTTTTAGTTATATATTTTTAATATAAAATATGAATTTAATAAATATTATGTATTAAAAAAATTGCTATTTGTGTGGATAATAATAAATGAATGTACCAACTATTTTGTCAATATTAATAATACTATAATTGATAAAAAAGAATCATGTGTAGACTAAAACTTAATATTTTAATTATTTTAGCAAGATAAGAAATTTAATGGTTATTCTATTTTTTATATTGATTTTTTAAATATATGCAAGAGTGATGGATAAGAATAGGTAGTTAATGAAAATGGAAGAAAAGGCCCTGGTGCAAAAGCTATTCAAAGAAAATTTGTTGGGTGGCTTAGAGGAGATCGTCCAAATGGAAATTCTTGGCTCTGGTGCTCCACACCCATGTGACATGGCTCTGTGGAAGGTTCCAAGTGAAGTAATCAAGTATTATCCCCTATTGTTGGATTTGAAAGGTATGGCTTTGGTGCGGCATAGGCAACTGGCGATGTATGGTGCAAATTATCTCAAGAAAGCATTGCAATTGGAGCCTATGAATGATTTCGAATGGGTGCCAAAATTCGAAGCTTTTGCTAAAGCCAATGGATTCCTGTAAGTGCTAAGTTTGGGGTCTACAAATAGTTAATGTATGGAAATAGCTAGGTTGGTACTGGTATGGCGTTTAGGGTTCCTGGTTTCTATCTAGTTTTATGTATGGTTCGTGTGAAAATTATATTGCAGTTACTGATTATTAATCTCCTATCTATATAGATTATTTGATTGCTGAAACTTAATTCACAACAAATATTGAAAAATAACACAACTGCAATTTCAAAAATAAAAATCACAAGAATAAAGAAGAAAACATGCAAAATAATGAATGCAATATTTTTGGACAAATTGTCCCTGGAAAAACCCAGAAGGGAAAACCTGTTTAGTAGATGAGGAATTTTACTAAACTTCAACAAATCAAGAGATACATAAACTACTTGCCTCTTACTGGTAGAGCTCTGAAAATATTCTTCTCTGGAAATTATCCTCTCAATTTCTCCTATTGAAATTCTACTGTTGTTGTCTCCAACGCTATCACTACAAAACTATTTGCTATTACTACTAATTTTTTTTCTATCATTGCAAATCTTTCTCAAGTGTGTGTTCTCCAAATGCTCATTGATCCCCTTTTATAATCATCTCATTGAAAAATCAATGGCCATGATTTAATCTCAATCAATGGCTAGGATTAAATAGACTCTAACAAACCCTAACAAACTAATTTCTAGAAATCTCTAGAGGAATCAAATAATTAATTAATTAATAATCTTGGGTTTGGAGATACCTGTCCAAGCTACATAAATTAACACTCCCTCCTAGCGAGAAAGGTGTTCTGCATGACACCCAACTTATCTCTGAAGAAGATAAATTTTTCCTTCCCCAGTGCCTTTGTCAAAATGTCTACTACTTGCTGATTTGTAGGTATATACTGTAGCTGAACAATCCTCCGCTGTATAAAATCCATGATGAAGTGATACCTGATGTCTATATGCTTAGACCTATCATGAAACACTGAATTCTCAGACAACTTGATGCGACTCTGATTATTGTAGTGTATCACCGTAGTCTTAACCCTTTGACCAAACAAGGCTACCAACAACTTTCAAAGCCATATTGCCTCACACGTCACCATGCTAGCTACTATGTATTATGCTTCTGCATAGCTTAGAGCCATAGACTTCTACTTCCTACTATACCAAGAGACAACCCCTAATCCCAAGTTGAAGCAACACCTTGAAGTGCTTTTCCTTTCCACTGTATTGCCTGCCCAATCTACCTCAGTATAGCCTATCAACTTGATACCATCACCTCGAGCATATCTGATCCCATACTCAATTGTACCATGTAAATACCGCAACACATGCTTTGTCACTGTCCAATGCACTCTCTTTGACTCAACCATGAACCAACTAAGAGAGTTTACTACAAAGGATATATCTGGCCTGGTGTTGACCAAATACATGAGAGATCTAATCAACTGCCTATATAAGGTGGGGTCTACATCCTTCTCCTTGGATGAGTCTACCTTCTTCCAATTTGTGATCATAAGTGTAGACATGGCTTTGCAATCCTCCATCTCGAACCTCATCAAGATTTTGATGCAGTATTTCCCTTGTCCAAGAAAAATCTCTCCATTTTTCTGCCACACCTCCATGCCTAGAAAGTAGTGCATAAGCCCCAAATCCTTCATCTTGAACTTCTGCTACAAAGGTCCCTCTTGCACTCCTCCTATGATCAGTGAACTTTGGTAAAAACAAGTCATCCCATATAGAACAAGATAGAGAACCTCACCCCCAACCACCAAGTAGTAGAGGTTAGCATCCGCTTCACTCTTCACAAAGCCCATTCCCTGCAAGTATCTATCAATGCGCTCATACCACGCCCTGGGAGCCTGCTTGAGTCCGTACAAAACTTTCTTCAATCTGCACACGTGGGTTGTACTGCTGTGTGCTACAAAGCCCTTTGGTTGTTCTATGTATACCTCCTCTTTCAATTCACCATTAAGAAACACTGTCTTGACATCCATTTGATGGATCTGCCATCCCATCTATAATTTGGTAGGATATGAAATTTATAACTGACCATTGGAGCTGAATGCCTCTTCATAGTGTATTTCTTGATGTTACCATTTTCACTGTACTTGATCTTATAGATCCAGTATGATCCAACCACCACCCTATTTGTTGGTCTAGGCACAACCTCCCACACATCATTTTGCACTATTGAGGTATATTCCTCAACCATCACATCTCGCCACACCTATTGCTATGCAACCTCTTGATAGTTGGAAGGCTCGCTATCTACTACCTGACTAACTAATGCCATATAATCATTATACTTGGCTAGTTGTCTTTGCTGTCTACTGCTTGTCCTAGGAGCTCCCACAAACTCTTGAGTATCCCTATATGTCTGTTGAACCTCACGGTTCTTGCTACCAACTATAGAGGATGAAATATCAACCTCCATGTCTTTCTGATGCATCTCTTGGATCTGTTGCATCTTTTGCTCCATACTCTATGAACTCTCAACACTTGAGCCTGTGCTTGTACTAGTAACTGTACTCGAGCTTCCCTGCCCCTGATCTAATTGCACGATCCTTGGAGCTTCTATTGGCTACCCACTTTGATCATCTATTGGAAAATATCTTGACCTCCTAAATGCCTTGTCCTCCATGAATTTTACATCATGCCTAACTATAATCCTCCTATCCCTTGGAATAAATATCCGATATGCCTTTGAGGTTTTACTGTACCCCACAAAGTACCCTCTCTCTGTAGTCTAATCTAACTTGGAACGTGTAGTCCTTGGAATGTGACAAAACACCAAACTCCCAAATATCCTGAAGTGGCTGAAATCTGGCTTCTTCCCTGAGAACACCCCCTCTAGTGTCATCTTGCTCAATACCTTATGTGGAACCCTATTTTGTATGTATACTTCCATACTGTATTCCTTTGCCCATAAGTAATGTGGCATATATTGGTCATACAACATAGCCCTTGCTACCTCCAATATAGAACGATTCTTCCTCTCAGCAACCCCATTCTACTATGGGTTGTAAGGAACAATCCACTCTATCTTGATTCCTTCCCTGGTATAGAACTCTTGGAACTCTTTCCCTTTTTACTCTCCTCCATTGTCTAATCAAAGAATCTTTATCTTCTTTCCTGTCGAATTCTCCAAAAGAGCTTTGAACTCTTGGAAGCGACTGAAGACCTCATCCTTGGTCTTCAAGAAGTATACCCAGGTCTTCTTGGATAAATCATCAATAAAAGTAACAAAGTACTTATATCCTCTGAGAGACTTCATCGATATTGGTCCACATATATCTGAATGTACTAGATCAAGAACGCCCTTGGATCTGGTGTCACTCCTTGGGAAAGTTGCTTTCAAAAACTTCCCCAATACACATCCCTTACATTCATCATCATACTTTGTGCTCACCTTTGGAACACCTGTCACTGTCTCACGAAGCAATTTAAGTGCTCCATGATGTATATGGCCCATCATCCTATGCCATAGCTCTCCTTGATCTCTAGAATTATTGCTGCTCATGATTTCCTTATGAGTATCAAACTACAACCTGTAAAATTGGTCGCTCCTAACTCCAATAGCTATGGGTTATTTCCAATCCTTATGCTTGATTAACACATACACCCCTCTAAAGAGTGCATTGTAGCCTTTATCTTGAAGGATAGATACAATAATTAGGTTCATACCCAAGCCTGACACATGCAACACATCATGAATGGGAATTAGCTTTTCATTCTCCCTCTGAAATAGAACACTCCCTCTCCCAACTGGATTGAGTTTGGACATGTTCCCCATATAAATCTAGATTCTGATGTCCTCCTCCTTATAATTGGAGTAGTACTCTCCAACTCTTGTCATATGAAATGACACCCCACTGTCTATATACTAAACACCCTATGAGGTTGAGCTAACCATACAAGCTATGAGTACAAACTCACCCTCCATTCTACTAGAGGGCTTATCTGCACTTACTGAAGCTGCCATTTGCTTCTTGCCTTTCTTTTCATTTTTATTCCTTTGCAGGCAATCACTGACATAGTGGCTACACTCGTGACAACCATAACATTTTATCTTGGAAAAGTCCTTCTTCTTCTTCTCACTTTTAGGATTTGACCCTTTGCTAGAACCCTTCTTTGCTTTCCCTTTTCCTACTAGGGCAACATTTTCTTGTTCTACCTCACTTTTCTGACTATTACTACTAGTTCCACTGACAAGAATTTGTCTAAACTCCTCCTGAGTGAAGTCACTCCATAGTTGATCCCAACTCAGTAAGGTGTCTCGTCCATTAATAACTTGAACAAAGACATCCCACTGCTTAGTAAACCCATTCAAGGCTATTCATACTAGCTCGTAATCATCTGGTTTATCTCCAACAACTACCAACTCATCCTTGACAAGTCTAAGTTTGGTGAGGTAACTTGTAACGTCTTCTCCCTTGTTCATTGGGAATTCCTCAACTTTTCTTTGAGAATCGGCTTCCAGTTAGTGGTAGCATTTTGGTACAGATTCAAAATGGCATCCCACATCTTCTTCACTATATCTAACTCTACGATATATAGAACTATGGTCCTTAACATCTTCAAGAATCAACCTCCTCACCTTGGCATCTTCCTTCTTATATGCCAAGCGCTGTGTTTGATCTATAGGTACAACTACAACACTGGTCACATATTCCTTGATACCATTCTCTTCCAGTAATAAAGAAATTCTGGCTTTCTAGACACCAAAATTTGAGGTTCCATCCAATCTGTCCTAATCTCTTAAACCTATTGAGGCCATCTCAAAAGATGAGAAAAACAAAAAAAAAAATTCTAAAGAGGTTGAACTATATCTTATAAACCCTTGATTTTTCCTTCTCGTGTCTATGCTGAGCCTTTTCTTCCCTTAAATCAGCTCTAATACCATGTGAAAATTCCATTGCAATTACTAATTATTAATCTCCTATCTATATAGATTATTTGACTTCCGAAACTTAATTCACAACAAATATTAAAAAACAACACAACTGCAATTTCACAAATAAAAATCACAGGAATAGAGAAGAAAACATTTAAAATAATGAACACAATATTTTTGGACAAATTGTCCCTGGAAAAACCTTAAAGGGAAAACTAGTTTAGTAGATGAGGAATTTTATTAAACTCCAGCAAATCAAGAGATACATAAACTGCTTGCCTCTTACTGGCAGAGCTCTGACAATATTCTTTTCCGAAAATTCTTCCCTCAATTTCTCCTGCTGAAATTTCATTGTTGTTGTCTCCAACGCTATCACTACTCCCTTGCTATCACTGCAAAACTATTTGCTATTACTACAAATTTATTTGCTATCACTGCAAATCTTTCTCAAGTGTGTGTTCTCCAAATGCCCATTGATCCCCTTTTATAATCATCTCATTGAAAAACCAATGACCACAATTTAATCTCAATCGATGGCTAAGATTAACTAGACTCCAACAAACCCTAACAAACTAGTTTCTAGAAGTCTCTAGAGGAATCAAATAATTAATTAATTAATAATCTTAGGTTTGGAGACACCTGTCCAAGCTACATAAATTAACAGTTCGACAGTGTATGGCGTTAAGTCCAATGGTTTTGGTATGCTCTTGGGAGTTTGTTTTTTTTAATTGTTGGGTTTCACTAGGTCATTCAGTTAATGGTGTATGGTGTTTGGTTGGCGTCTCTTGCATAGCAGACGATCTGTAAACTTTTTTGCAGCAATACAAACTTTCACTTACGTACCAAAAAAAAGAATAGGTAGTTAATGGTTAGACATATAGTTAATGGCCTGCATAATAATTTTGTATTCTTGATCTAAAATTTTCTTATATAAACATTTATGAGTGATAGATTGAAGAAAAAATTTAGAATTTGATATAATTATCTAATTATGATTATGTTTAATTAATTTAATTTATGCGGTTTCCCCAATTTAAGGGAAGTTTTATTTGTTTAAATTGATTTAAAATATTTTTAAAGTAGGTTTTTAAAAGAATTAGATTAATTTTTGACATTTCATTATGTGTTAGTTTCTCTATTGTTCCAACCTTTTATTTGAAAACTATGATTTTATGTTTGTGTAGCTTTTAGTTTAATTTAATTTTTTTTTGTATTTTCATTGTCATTAATCAAAGAAATTCATATATATTTTAGTCTTAGAAAATTGCATGCCCTTCGCAACTTCTACATTATAGATTGTACTTTCTTTAGTTTTCACTCCCATAACATGTTTTAAATAACATTTATCCCATTTCATTAGGCACACACTTGATTGAAAAAGTGTCAAAACTTACAATATTCTAGTGTTTTTCTAACCTTTCCCCATACTTTCAATAAAAATCCAAAATTATTACCTTTATGACTTTGGAATGACCACTTTGATAACATTAACATGATCATGTTGGAATTTTGTGATAGAAAAAATGAAAGATAGAAAGAGAGCCATAACAATGGGCCAATATTGGCCCATGAGTTTATCCACTAGATGTGATTTAATATCACAACTTGTTTAGGTGTTTTCTTATTACTTCTCCACTTGGTAACACTTCCTCTCCATTGATTCTTTTCCAATTCAAATGTTGTCTTTAAAACAAGAATTTAATTTCCTAGAAATGGGTTCCAAGTTCTAAGGTGGAAAATAAATCCAAAAAGAGCTCTAAAAAATTATTTCTCTTATCTTTTTATTGTATACTAAAATTTGAATTGATAAGATCATTCTAACTATTCTTCTTATGCTCTCCTGATCAAAGAGTCAATTTCCATTATCATATGCTATAACACTCTTGATGATATTACATTAATTTTTGGTGATATTAATTTAGTTCCTAATTTGGCATAGTTTTGAAGAGGTTCATGCATCAAGATCATCCATATTGGTTAAAATCTCCTTCAAGAAAGATTCATTTTGGGAATTCACTTAGTATAACTTTTATTTTCTTAAGTTTTCAAATTATATAATCTAATTATTTTTTCCATGAATCTTGTTGAATGTGGGAATAGGCCATTCCTTGGTATGACTGTTTGGGATTTTTAAGTGGGCTGGGGTTAAGAGTAATTAAAGATCATGTGCAGCTCTGTTGACATGAGACAGTGAAGTGGCTTTCTATAGTGACTTTCCTGTCTTGTGTTTCTTTCTCCTCATGCATTCTGGATTATATGGGATCCTCATTTTACATTCAAGATCATGGATATTCTGTTTCCTCCTCCTGGGCTCAGAATGGCTGTTGGTTCCTGGTCAGTTTGGTGCTGGGTTCCATGACTAGCTCAAATAATTTAAGTATGACATGGAAAGGAGGGAGGAGGATCTCATGTTCCCTCATGGAACTTTTAGAATATGTTCCATAGCTGCCATGTTTCATTTCAGACTGATTCAGAATAGGCTTCAGTAGACTTTAACTGGTGCCTTCTATTTCTGGTGCCATGGGAATCTCAGAATAAACATGTGCCCTCAGGAATGGGAAATGGTGGGTGGGATGGTGAATGACATTTTCAAAATTTGGGAATCTGGAAGAGACTCTATGGGCCCATGGAAAATTGATATGGGAGGTGTTGGTGGGCCTTGCAGTGGACTCATGAGCTGGGATGCATGGGATGGGAGGACTTGGAAGATGTCATTGTTGGAGGCTAGGTGTGAAAGTGAGCAAACTTGGGTTGGAAAAAATTAGAGAACAACATTCAGGATGATGGACTCATGTGATTTTAACAAAGTTAACATGAATCATCTAGGTGGTCAACTTGTTTGGCTCTAAGCTAAGGAAAAATTCCTTGTTCAGCAAAATAGGGTACTCTGTTTCGGTCCTAGACTGTATTGTTGATAAAAGAGTGTCAAATATGGACTTGGCATTGTTGGGTAAATTTGTTGGTCCTCAACCTCATATTGAGTTGGTCCACAAGTTTACTGTAAATTGTTGGAAACCTAAGGGACAAGTTGATGTGGCTACTATGGCTAAAGGTTTCTTCTCTTTCTCCTTCAGCTATGAGGAAGATCTTGTGTTGGTGCTGATGGGTGGCCCTTGGTTCCTTGGAAAGTCCTCACTGATACTTAAGAAGTGGGGGATGGGCTTCAATCTAGACTTGTGCTCCTTCTTGGGTACTCCGGTTTGGGTTAGATTGCTTGGCCTCCTGTTGGAGTTTTGGGATGAGGAGGTGTTTAAAGGGATTGTCAGTACGTTTGGTTGTTTGTTGTTGATTGACCAAATGACTGTTTCTAGGAAACGACTGGTTTATGCTAGATTTTGTGTGAATTTTGAGCAATCAGTGGACTTGCCTACTATGGTTAAGATTAATTCTAAGTTGGGGGTGTGGGAGCAGTTGGTTGAATTTGAGACGAATCCCTTTACTTTCTTTCACTGTAAAAAAATTGACACTGGGCTAAAAAGTGTCCTCTTAAAGCTCCTAAGAAAATAACCAAACAATGGAAGGAGGTGGAGAAACCTCCCGTTAAGGAAGCGGATTCGGTTCCTGCTCAGGAGGTGGTGGCGGACTCTCCTGCTCAGGAGGTGGTGGCAGACCCTCCTGCTCAGAAGGAGGTGCCTATTGGCGTGCCCCCCGTGGTGACTTCAGAGGAGATGATTTTGAATGAGGGGGAATAGGTGTTGGAGATTCAACCTACCTAGGGAGAAATGATTTAGGATGTGGGTCTAAATGATAAGGTATGCTTGTCCCCTAGTTTTGTTGATGATAAATCTGTGGTGACTGAGGAAAATCCTTCTATGTTAGTTGTTTCTATTTCTCCCCATGGGGGGGATTTCTCTTAGTATGATGTCAAATATTGAGGGACTGGAGTTAAATCATGATGTTAAGGAGGTTGAGGAGTTGGAGGAAGAAGATAATTTTCCCTATACTCAAGTTCGTGGTTAGAACAAGAAGAAACATTCTCCCTCACCAGGAGTTGTGATGAGGAATAGGCAAAGGTCAGATTGTGGGTCTGAGTTGAGGGGTAGAGGCCTACCTCCTACTAATGTGACTAGGGAGAAGGAGAGCTAGATGGATATTGCTGATGGTACGCAGAGAACTCTGTTGGATATGTGCTCTAAGAGTACCGTCCATAAATCCTAATGAAGATAATCTTCTGGAATATGAGGGGTTTGAATCACCCTCACAAGCATGATCTCTTGGATAATCTGGTAAGAGATCATCATCTTGATATTGTTCTTATACAAGAAACTAAAATGGGAATGGATAAACTTTCTAGATTGAAATTAAAGATTTTTAAGGATTGCGGTATGCATTGCTCTGAGGCAGCTGGTGCCTCTGGAGGGATAGTGACCTTTTGGAATCTTCGGGTTATTAGAGGGGTGGAGGTACTGAATGATAGTAATCATGTGGTCACTTCCTTTTTCCATTTGCATGATAAGTTCTCCTGGACTTTGTCTAATATCTATGCTCTTAATTGTAAGCAGGACAGAAAAAGGCTCTAGGAAGGTCTGTCTGGTTATTGGTGATTTCAATACCCCATTACATGATGCTGATAAGTTGGGTGGTTCGCAGAATGTGGATGATATCCGATTTGATCTTATGCAGTTTATTAATGACTCGAATCTTCTTGATCTAGATTTGAAAGGGGCTTCCTATACCTGGTCGAATAGGCGGGTTGGGAGTGCCCTTATTTAGGTTAAGCTGGATCATGCTCTTTTGAATCCTGAGTGGTTGGCCCACTATTTTTGCTCTCTTTCAACCCTTACCATATTGGGTTCAGATCACTTTCCTTTAGGTCTATCGGTGGACTTGTTGGGTGGTAAGAAGAACTTCCCTTTTAGGTTTCAGATAATGTGGACTTGTCATCCAGCTCTTGGAAATTTAATTAAGGATTGGTGGAGTATTAATGTGGATGGGTCGGCCATGTATAGAGTTGTTAAAAAACTGGCTAATGTTAAGCTTAATGTTAGGAAATGGAATCGTACCTCATTTGGTCACATTCTCTTGGAAAAGGATGGGGTTTCTCGGGAGTTTAACTCTATTTAGCAAGTTATCCAGATGTCTGGGTATGATTAGGATATGATTTTGAAGGAAATTGTTTTGCTTTCTAAATTGCATAATATCATCATGAAGGAGGAAGAATTTTGGAAGTAGTGGTCGAGGATCATGTTTTTCTTTTAGTCCTTTTGGGAAATTATTGCGAAAGATGTTGTTGTGGTTACTAAGGAGTTTTTCAGGTCGGGTGCTCTTTTGAAGGAAGTGAATTCCTCTTTTATTGTTTTGATTCCCAAAAAGCTGGGGGCTGCATCCTTTGAGGAGTTTCATCCTATTAGTTTGTGTAATTCTATCTATAAGATCTTCTCCAAGGTTTTGGCATTGAGGTTGCAAAAAATATTGCCTCTCATCATCTCTCCTCAGTAGAATGGTTTTGTGGTTGGTAGGAAGATTCTGGATTCCATTCTTACTGTTCATGAGAATATTCATTCTCTTATTGTTAACAAACAGGCTGGGTTTATCCTCAAGCTTGACTTACTTAAAGCCTATGATAGAGTGGACTGGGGTTTTCTGTCTAAATTTTTTATCTCCTTTGGTTTTGGGGAGAGAACGGTGGCTTTGGTGCATCAACTTATATCGACCCCGAGGTTTTTGGTGCTCATCAATGGTTCTCCCTCTTCTCTTTTTGATTGCTCTAGGGGCCTTCGACAAGGGGATCCTATATCTCCATTTTTGTTTATCATTATGGTTGAGTCTTTGGGTCATCTTATTCAAAGATTTTTCAACTCTGGTCTTTTGTCTGGGTTGGTTCCTTCTTCTACTAATCCTATTTGTTCCCATCAATAATTTGTGGATGATTCTCTCTTCCTCGGGCAGGCTACGATTAAGGAAGCTAAGGCTATTAAATGGATTTTGCAGATGTATGAGGTCGCTTCTGGGTAGAAGGTTAGCCTCCAGAAGAGTGTGCTTTTCTTTTTTAATACATTGCTTGATAGACATAATAGGATTGCTCGAATTCTGCAGTGTCAAATTGGTGAACTTCCGGCCTCCTACTTGGGGCTTCCTCTCTACTCTAAGGCTCTTGATTCTTTATGGAGGGGTTTGATTGATAAATTTAATTCCAAATTGGCTGGGTGGAAGGGAGCTTTGTTGAGCCAAGCTGGAAAAGTGCAACTAATCAAATCCACCTTTCAGAACATTCTGGTTTATGCCCTAAGTCTTTTTCATATACCGAGGAAATATGTGGATATATTGGAGGGAATTTAGAAAAACTTCTTGTGGACTGGTGTTGAAGATAAGAAAAGAACTCATTTGGTTTCTTGGGATGATGTTTGTCGGCCTAAAAGGGCTGGTGGACTTGGAATTCACAAAATCAAAACATTCAACATAGCCTTATTGGGAAAACAATTATGGAACCTTTTGGAGGCTAAAAGTGAGTGGGTGAAGATTGTGTGGAGTAAATACCTTTATGGTGATGTTGGGATTAGAGGTCTTTTATCTCATGAGTTTATTCCCTCGAATGGTTCTGTGCTATGGAACTGTATGTTAAAGGCTCAAAAGCTTATTGCTAAGGGTATCTTTTGGCAGCTGGGCAATGGGAGGACTATTCTGTTCTGGGATGATAATTGGTTGGGTAATGGGCCTCTTAAGGATGTTCCATGGGCTAATCCCTTTATGGACCTCTGTTTGCAACAGTTTGGCAGATTTGTTGCTGATTATATTGAAGGAGGCTGCTGGAGGAAGTTGCATGAGGTGGATCCAGGTTTGGAAGGCTTATATAGAGCTATCTCCTTGGTTCATATCCCTTCTACCCCCTCTCTTGATAAGTTTGTTTGGAAACCTTCCTCTGCGGGTAATTTTTCTGTTGCTTCGACTATTCATGAGTGATTCTTTTACTAGCTCGCCTCCTTTTTGGGCCTTTGTTTGGTCTTCTAGGTTGATTCCCAAGATCAATATTTTCTTTTGGCTCTTTTGTCAGAATAAAATTCTTACTACTGATAACTTGATTAAAAGAGGTTTTGTTATGCCCAATAGATGCTTTCTTTGTGAAAAGGAAGCGGGAAATACTTGTCATTTGATGATTGGGTGTAGTTATGTTGGAGTAATCTGGAACCATGTGATTTCATTGTGGAATCTTAGCTGGGTCTTCCCAGGCTTTGTCAAAGATTTATGGTTAAAATGGGTTGTTCGTTCTTCTAATCTGACCTTGCAGATTTTATGGTCCCTTGTTTTGCCTCATGTTATTTGGGGGGTGTGGTTGGAACGTAATAACAAAATCTTTAGAAATGCTACTATTCTGGCTTCAAATGTTTCCCATAACATCAGTGTGGCTATTAAAGAAAAAATTATTTCTGGGACTTCCTTTTATATAGGTCAAAAGATTAACTTGTGATCCTCTGATATATTAATTACCCAAAAGTGGAAGTTTCCGTGTGATATATCTCTCCCTATTTCTAAAGGGAAATCCTCTAGAAATGATGTTGTGTGGAAGGCACCACCGGAAGGTTGGGTTAAGATTAATTTTGATGGCGCGGCTAAAGGCAATCCGGGACCTGCAGGTTGTGGGGGAGTGATTAGAAATTCTAATGGTAGGCTCATCTCTGTGGTGGTGCTCCCTTTGGGAATCCAGACAAACCACTTTGCGGAGGCGACTGCTGCCTATCATGGTTTCAAGTTGGCACAAAGAAAAGGGTATCGTAAGGTCTGGCTAGAGGGTGACTCCTTGAATGTTATTAACAATTTGAAGAATATTTCCCCTCCTTCTTGGACAATTGAGGCCATGGTTAGGGATTCTATTAATATTATCAATTCTTTTGATAATGTTTACATTTCCCATGTCTTGAGAGAAGGAAATAAGCTGGTGGATTTTTTTTCCAACTATGGTGTTCGTGAGAGTAAGGAATGGTGGTTAAATGATCCAATTCCATTTGAGGCCTCCACCATTGTTAATAATGAGTAATAATATTTTATGTTGAATGAAAGGTTGGTTGTCCTTAGTCATGTGCTTGGTATTCATGACTAAGGTTGTTCATTATTTGATTAGAAGTGGTGGCTTTTACAAGTCTTATGGTTCATTATTGCATCCTTTTTCAGAGGCTGACTTCACATGGATTCTGGGCTTTTTTTTCCTTTGTTTTGAGAATCTTTGGTTCATCAAGGCTAGTATGGTTGGCTCTTGCTTTTGTCACAAGTGATTTTTGTTGAGTGTTGGTTCTCTGAGTGTTTGGTCTCTATGTGTCAAATTTTCCACCATGGAGGGGATAGAAACAGGGCTAAGCCAAGGTCCTATAAGACTATGAAGTAGAAGAAAGAGGTTTGGGAAGTCCTTGAGAAGGGTGGCCTTACTCTATACATGGAAAAGCTACATGGAAATAATCCCCAAGTTATGAATTTATTTGTTCAAGGCTGGAAGGAAAGGTCTTTGAACTTGAAAGGGAGGGATATTGCAATGGATGAAGAATTTATTGCCCAAATTACTGGCCTTTCCATGCGGGGTATGAAGGTTTTTAGGGATAAGAAAGAAGCACAGGTAGCGATGAACATTTTCTTCAAAAAGAATTAAGTGGCTGACTAGAAGATGACTAAGAGCGGTGGGTATCAGTGGAGCTCATTGAAAGCACTTTGGTGTGATGTTGCTAAGGAAAGTATGAGGTATATAACTCTGGAAGGAAGGTATATTGTGATCAATATGTATCATTTTTTCTTGCTCAACCATTTCTGTCACAAAAAATGGGTTTCTTTCCCTTATTATTTTCTTATGTCACTAGATTTGGGGATTAAGGAGCATTTACAAAACCCCAGGAACCTCATTCTACATGTGGAGTTGATTCTAATTATATTTGAGCATTTTAAAGCCCATGATCATAAAATCGCTACTGCCTCGTAGGATAAAATTGTTAAGCCCCGAGAGGGATATGAGACAAATTTGGGGGATGAAAGGGGTGGTAAGAAGACTAAGAGGAGGAAGTTTATTTTGAATGAGGTTTTGGAGTCAGAAAGGGATGGCGATGTTGACTATGTTTCAGACTCTTATGCTTCTCTAGAAGAGTGCCTCATCTCCCATGTTGTGGACAAACATGGAAAAAAGAAGCTAGGGGACAAAGCAAGCTACATGATATGTAGTGATGAGGTGGAGGAGATTCCTATTAGGAGGGGTAAGGAAAAATATGACCTTTATG
>VDFB02047230.1:105057142-105297925 GCA_007258455.2 Sequoia sempervirens
TTTTTTGATGTAATAAATGGCTCTCTCTTTCCCATTTTCATCATGTTGGGCTAGGAGAGTGCCAAGGGCTATTTTTGTTGTTGATATGCACAAGATCAAGGGTTTGCCTGGAATTGGCAACATGAGAATTGGCGGTATGAGTAAGTACTCCTTGATCTTGTTGAATTCTTGATCACATTTCTCATCCCATTTGTATACTACCCCCTTGTGGAGTAGATGAGAATATGGGGTAGCATTGTCTACTAGTTGTGCTATGAATCGGTCGATGGACTGGAATCTTCCGTGTAGGCCTCTTAGCTGTTTCAATGTTTTTGGTGCCTCCTTTTGAGGATTGATTTGACTTTGGTAGGGTCTACCTCGATTCCTCTCATGGATACAATGTACCCTAGGAGCTTGCTTGATTGTACCCCAAAGACACTTTTTTGGATTCAGCCAGACCTTGTACTTTTCTAGCCTATCAAAGAGGGAGCTTAGAGCTATTATGTGATCTTGACATTTTTTTCAATTTAGCCAATATGTCATCCACATAATCTTCCACTTTTTTTTGAATCATATCATGAAATATTAGTGTCATGGCCCTTTGATAGGTAGCTCCTGCATTTTTCAACCCGAATGGCATCATATTCTAGCAATATGTCTCCCATGGACAAGTGAAGGTCATTTTGTGTTGGTCATCCTTAGCTATAATGATTTGGTTGTAACTTGATAATTTGTCCATTAGCGATAGCATCTCATGTCCTACCGTCATATCCAAAATCATGTCAATATTTGGGAGAAGTAAATCATCCTTGGGACATGCTTTGTTCAAATCTTTGAAGTTAGTGCAGATGCGGATGCCCCTAGTGGGCTTTGAAATAGGTACAAGATTCGAGACCCATTCTAGATAATCAATTGGTCATATTAACCCTACATCCAGGAGCTTATGTAATTCCATCTTGACCAATAATGCAATCTGGGGATGCATCTTCTTTAGCTTTTGTCTCATTGGCTCTGCTTCGGGATTTACAGCTAGGTGGTGAACCACAACTTCTAGATCAAGCCCAGGCATGTCGGCATAGGTCCATGCAAAGTTTTTCTTTCTTTCTTTTAGGAATGTCACTAGGAGTTCTTGCTCTTCTTTCAAAAGTGATTCTACATAGAAGGTGATATGTAGTGTTTCCTCTATTCCCAAGTTGACTGGATTGCACCTCTTTGCTAAGACTACTGACTTCTCTTAATGAATTGCACTGAGAGGAAGATTGAATCCTTCATCCTCTAGCACCTCAGAGAGGTTTTCACCATTGGATGCATCCTTTATTTTTACTGTTTTCAGGTCAGAGAGTGCCACAGTGTGGTTTTCACTCAAAGACCTAAAGATTATTCTTAGATTTTCACTTTTGTGACTGAAGGATTCAATCATTTCCCCATAATAGGCATGTGTGTATAGTATGATGTCAAACCTAGATTTGTGGTCTCCATAGGATATAGTATCCCGCAATCCCATGAAATTCAAGAGAGCCTCACTTTTTTTTAATGTGTCCAAAATTGGTGGTCCTCATTGGTCGTAATCGATGAGTTGGGGATAAACTAAGTTTATCTCATGGGTTTGCTTGTTTGACTCAAAAGACAAGGTACTAATCATGAGAAGGGAGGAATCCTCAAATAGCATGGGTAAATCAGTTATGGGATCCTCATCATTGCATACATCAGTTATGTCAAAGGTAAAGTTATCTATGACTCGACCTATGGATACTAGTAATTGTAGGGAAAATGCTAATAACTGAGGGGGAGTTTTGACCTTTCTAACTAGGGAACCTTTTCCAAGTATGGTTACCTTTGGAGGGGTACATCTGAGGTCAATATTTCTCATACGCTTCTCTAGAATGAGTGGTACTAGAAGACCATTGTCATTTTGTCCAAGCTTCTTGTTTCTGTTGTAGCCCATACCAAGCATCATTTGTAATCCTTTGCTGCTCTCATCCATGGGAAGATCAGGCATGGCCATTTCATCTTGGTACAACATGCTTGATATGTCTTTTTCATCTACCACTTCCTGACTTAGATCTCCCCAACATCTGAATCTAGACGGGTCTACTTTAAAGGTTTGGGATGATGTTTTAGTTGGTTGGGGTTGCCCATGAGACCTAAGAGATTGAGGTAAATCTCCTATTACAAAAGCACGTTTCTTCATTCTATAATCCGCACACCCATTGTCTTGGATAATGACCTTGATTTTAGAGATATCAAGAATGGCGGGTGTCTTTGTCTCACAAGTGGAGGCTAAAGTAGTTGGGTCTACATATGGAGTTTTAGGGCCTTCACCATTCTTTGGGACCTGAGGGATTTTATAGTAATTTTCTTCCAGGTTCTTGCAATAATAAAAGGGATCAAGGTCACCATGGACTGTGACCTCTTTGTTTTGATATGGGAATTTTGACACATTGATGGAAAGTTGATGCAACAACTTGCATCCCATGGATCCATGGACACCCCAAGAGAATATTATAAGGTAAATCAAGGTCAAGGACCTGACATGTGGTTTCCATAATGGTTGGCCCTACTTGAATAGGGAGTTGAATAGTGCCTTGAGACACTCTTTCCTGATCATCATATGCTCTGATTGTGATACCTTTACCCTTTTCAATCGAATCCTCGGAGAATCCTAGATTCTTTATTAGTTTGAGTGAATAGATATTTAGGCTTGCACCCCCATCCATGAAGACCCTTTTGAATTTTTTTTTATGAACTAGGACTTCAAGATGGAGCGTGCGATTATGAGATGGTTGGGTGGGAAAGTCCTGATCAGAAAATGCTATGAGATTTAGGGTGGTCATGTGTTCGACCATGGCTTCGAACTGGTTAGCATCAAGATCCACAAAGATAGTGGATGACGCCAAGCTTCCTCTAGGATTTTTCTATGTGTGAGCAAGATCTTCAGCAACTCCATGATGGATATTTGAGTGGGGGTTCTTTTCAGCTGGTCCAAGACATTGTAGCCATTGGGAATGGATTTTAGATTTGAGGTCGATGCTCTAGGTGGCTGTGATGACCCAGAAATGATAACTTTATCGCCACGTGTGGTGACTCCACAATTAGCTTTGGCTCCCTTGATGTTAACAACAGTGACCCATTCATCTAGGGATGCGATAACACAATCATACACATGGTTCACATTGGCATACTTGGTATTTCCATGGTTGTTCCCTAGTTACAGGACATAATAACCTAGCCAAAATAACCCTAGATAGAATAACTCAGCCATAATGACCCAAGGACAAAATAACCTAGGGTGATAATAACCCAAGCCAAAATAACCCATGGTCATAATAACACATGGACAAAATATCCCTGCAAGAATATAGAGAAAGGAAATAAAAAATTATAAATTACATGGGTTATTCTGTCCATGGGTTATTTTAACCATGGGTTATTTTGTCCATGGGTTATTATGACACTAGGTTATTTTGTCCTTGGGTTATTATGACAGGGTTATTGTGTCCAAGGTTATTGTGGTTGGGTTATTATGTCATGATACCTTGTTCCCTTTGTTATGATCTTGCATTGGATTCGTGTATATTTTAAGGTCTTGATTTCCAGCTGGTTGTTCAACGTTTATGACCTTGTCATCGATGAGGTCTTGGATCATATTTTCAGCCTCATGCAACTAGTTGTTGTGTGCCCCTTGATTTTATGAAAATCACAAAGGTGGTTTTCATTATACCATGGTGGTTTCACTTGGGGCTCTTGGTAATTCTCATGGATGGGGATTTTTATGAGATTCTCATTTACCAGTTTCTTCATGACCGATTCAATTGGTTCCCCAAGGGATGTGTATTTTCGCTTGGGGGAATATTTGTTTCATGAGGGCAGTCCCCCTTGATTATTCAAATTGTTGACTTGATTATTGGGTGGTTGTTGTGATACTGCATTAGCTTGGGTGTTGTTTCGATTGTTGCCTTACAGTTGTTGGTATGTTTGTGTGTTTTTTTTTAGAGCACTGATTATGACCTTGGCATCCACCACACCATCATTAGTGACTTTTTTTTTCTTCGCCTATGTGTGAGGTTTCTCATTATAACTGGTGGATGGGTGACTTTCTTGATATTCTTGATATGTGGGTTTCCCCCCTTGTGCAATAAGGGCTCTTTTGATGTTGAGTGCCTTAGGGATCAAATGGTCGTATGTGGTGATACATTATATCTTTAGGTGGAATGATAAGGTTTTCTCAAGATTGGCAATGATGGTGTAGATTTTTTGTTCCTCTGGTATGGCCCATTTTCTCTTATTGGCATTGGATAGCCATCATTGTAAGAAGGAAGAAAATGATTCCCCTTTAGCTTGTTTGAGCGCAGATAGTTCCTCTAGACGAACATCCATGCCAATGTTTAATGCATAATTTTTTATGAATGTGTCCATGATTTCTTGGAACTTTTTAATTCTAGGAGGAAGGTGAGAGAACCATTCCATGGTGAGCCCTGCCAAACTTTGAGGGAATAGCTACATCAAATATGTATCACTATATGCAACCTCCATGCAATGTACCTGTAATTCCCTGATGTGATCTTCAAGGTTTCCCGTCCCATAATATTTGTCAAATTTTGGGATTTCAAACCCCTTTGGGAATGGTACCATTGCAAGGCTTTTGTTGAATGGATAAGAACATAGATTACTTGGTTTTTTCATTGTTTTCCCAAATTGAAGATCTACCACTTGCTGCGAGAGTAATTTGATTTGTGTCATCACATCGTTTTATAGATTAGGAGGTGGAGTGAACATGTTTTGAGGTGTTTGAATTGTTTGAGTGATGGGTGGAGTGTTGGGTATGTTGGTGGGAGTTTGTTGCAAGCTCTACTATTTGATCAAGGCTTATTGATATGCATGCATTTGTTGTTGGTCTTGTTGTTATTGTGTCAACAATGCTTGTTGTTGGGATAGAAATTAGGTGGCTTCTTGTTGTACTTGGTACTGTTGTAGGGCTTGCTAATATGCTTTATGTTGGGAAGCTTGGTATTGTGCATGTACTTGTGCTTGTTGAGCTTGATATTGGGCTTGTGCCTAGGCCTAAGCTTGTTGGGCTACTTGTGTAGCCTGGGCAGTCTGTGCAGCTTGTGCGGCTTGTGAAGCTTGAGCTGCTTGCACAACTTGGGCAACTTGGGCAACTTGGGTAACTTGGGCGGCTTGCTATTATTGTAATAAGGATTGAGCTTGGCTAGCTTGTTGTCCTTTTTGTGTCTGTGCTTGTTGAGCAGCTTGTTGTGCAGCTTGTGTGTTTTGTGCTTATTGAGCTTGGAACTGCTAAAGTGCCTTTTGATAGGCTTATTGAGCTCCTTGTAATGTGATGCTATATGGGTTCGCCACATTTGGTCTTGGTGGTGGTGGTGTTGGCAGATTCAGAATGGTGTGAGTTGATGTGATGAGAGGTGTCATTGGATTGATGATAGAGGTTTGCATGGTAGATGGTGCGATTGATGTGATAGGTCCTTGTGTTGATTTCTTGTGTTGTTTGGATTATTTCCACTTGTTGTTGTGATATCAATGGCATGATTAGAGGATTCAGTATGATGGTTTGATTTATGACTGGGTGATTGTTTTGAGTTTGTTGATTGAGGTTTGGTAAAGGGGGTTACCCTAAACCGAGGAGTGGTGTGGATGTTAATGGTAGAGGCAGAAATGGTGGGAAGATGGGTGGTATGTTCCCTTGAGGGAATGATGATGATGAGGGTTCAAAGATTCCTCCTTGTCCAAATAATCCACCCTCTCCTTGTGAAGTCATGGGGAGAGAGACTTGTGTGTTGAGAGGATATGTCGATGTTGCGTGAAAAGAGGATGGGTCATTGGGGTCATGAAAGGTGAGAAAAAAACATGGGTGTAATGGATTTTGAGTAATAGATTCACCCAAGATAGTTTTTACATCCAAGTCTTGGTTGTTCACAAGGGGGTGTGTTTGAAGAGCATGAAGTAATGAGCTCCCCTTGTTGACAATTGGTTGAGCTGGAGCAATGGATGATGTGATTTGTGGGATGGTTTGAGTGATGCTTTGAAAGGATGGTGTGAATGAGACCGATGGCATAATCCGAAGAGGTATCTCCACAAGAGTGCTCACATCATAGTCAGAAGGGAGTTTAGCCCCTTCTTTTTCCAATTCTAGCATGTATTGTGAGGGATTAAGTTTCATCATGGCATTGACAATTTTGTGAGTCACGGGATTTTGGACCATTTCAATGATTTCATCTTGAGTCATCCTTAGAACATTGTTAGTGATGTCCTCCACTTGGCCACCTTATTCTTGAGAATCTTGTGGAAGCAGAGGAAGATTGAGTGCAGGATTGCTAGACCCAATGGGATTGATTTCAGGTGCGGTTTGACTCAAGTCACTCAAAGTGGATGTTTCTTTGTTTGTTTCCATTTTCTTCTTTTGTTGAGATCTAGATTGGACCATAAAATAAGGATCAATTTTCAGGAATGTGGGAGTTGAACCTTTAACTCCTTGGATTGATCTTAACTTTAGGTACAAAAAAGAAAGTATAAGATATTAAGGATCAAAGGATTATGATGGGATAATGAAAGATGGGTATTTGGTGAATGATTGAACTCTTAGGGAACCTTGAAGGGGATACTAAACTTTAGGAATTTTGGTTTGATGTTTGATTTGATTTTGAATCTTGATTTTGATTTGGTTTGATTTGATTTTGATTGGATTTGGTATGGATAATGAACTCATAAAATCTAAGAGGTTGGATGTTGTCCTAGAGTAAACTTGTCCACAAGATGATAATTTAATTAAGTGTGTAAAGAAGGATTCATCTACACACACCTAGTCAAACCAGATGATTTTTATTTTTATTTCAAAGGATTTTCCCAAAGTTTAGCATGAAGGAATTTTTCAAGATTTCCAAGAGTTGTTTGTGAGGTGGAATTTTTATTTTGATGTTTTTGAGGGAGGGATGAAGGTTTTGATTTTGATCCTAAGAGACTTAGAGATAATTTATTTACTAGACCTAGGTGTTGAAGAAAATGTTATACTTCCTATGTGAGATACTTAAACCTTTGAAAAAGTTTTGGATTTTGACAATAGTAAAATGAATACAAATTTGGATTGTTCTTTGATGCACGTTTGTAAAAGTTGAATGCCAATCTTTCTCTAAATTCATAAAGCATAGACAAACGTTTCTTGCAAGATTTTTGACTAAGACATTTGGACTTTGGTTTTTGGATTTTGATCTTTTGGGAAATCATTTGGAAGAGCACATGTGTGTAGTCCAATTGTTTCTTATCTTTGCATAATGAGTCCTTTTTACCACAAATACTTTCTTGATTAAGTTTTCAAACTAAATTTCTAATGACCCAAATTCTTCTCATCCCACAAAGTCCATTATGTGGAAATCAAGGAAATTAAGGTAATAGTCCCCTAAAATTGACTTTAGTGAGAGAATATTGAGATGTAAATTCAAATGCTTAGAAGCCTCTAAGGATAGATCCCTAGGGAAAGCAATAGCACTTGAATTTTGTCAAAGGTATTTTCTTTCTCTAAAGGGTTTGAAATTTGATGATCATGGTTGAATGCTCCTTTTCCAATGTTTTAGATCTAAGAAAAGTGTTTTGATTCCAAAATAATGCACAACCCTTTGGATAGAAAGTTACAATATTTGTTGAATTTCCACTTGGATAAATCCAGTTGTGCTTATTCTTGGTGGATGATTAAAAGCTTGACCACACTAGCTCCCCTCCATGGCACTCACTTCTATGGGTTATCAAAGCTTTAGTACCCATGAAACTCCCATGGCATAATTCTCATCTCTACCAAGAACTGCAAGAATGTGGGACGGCTTCAGAATGACCATTCTTGCACCAACAAATAGTAAGGATTTTGGCTTCTACACAAATTGGTTCTTAGTCAGGGTGATCGGGGACATGGCACCTTGTGAGCATCCAACAAGCCACTAAAGGATTTAATCAATCCTACTAGGGGATCTTATACTTTTTAAGGTAGTACCTTGTTCTGAAAGATACTATATGGCTAAGGCCTACATACCATTGGACTTGACAGTTTAGTCTTATCCTTTTATATACCGACCCAAGTGAAAAACCGGTTGGAGTCACCTACGAGTTCTCCTTTCGGATTTGTCTCTTAGGTAGGACCCTCTAAGGGTAAAAGAGAGAACACATGTGATATACTCGACTCACACTAGCAATATTTTGTTCAATTCTAGAAGACCAATTGAAGTGTGGAGGCAATCTTTTATACAACTTAATATCACCAAAATACTTTTGATTCTCAAGATCATTGTGAAGTGCAAGAGAAGTGCATACACCTTTTAAATTATATTTCTTTGTAAAAGAGATTACAAAACACAAAATACACATGTTCATTTTAACCTCAAAAGCAAGAATGGATTCTTTTTAAGCACCAAGATGAAGTGTGAAATTTGCTTGTTCAATTTTAAAATACGAAAACCAACTCTAGTAAGTTCCTGAATTTCTTTTTAATCCCTTTGATTTATTCTTTTTAATCCCAAATGAAAATTATTTTGAGTCATAAAAATTTGAAGATGACAAAATCCTTAGAATTGGGATTATAATTTCTCCAAAAGTGTTTAAGAACACTTGTTACAATAGAGAGAAAATTCCATAAGAAACCTTTGTCTTCATTTTGTCCCTTCCATTTTTTATTTCCTAACTTTCAAAAGTGCTAAAAATGTTAGATGAGATTAAGAAACAAGAAGATATAAGCGTTAAATGAATGATTAAGCATAAAAACCCTAAAATTTAGACCACGTTACAATGTGTTTTGAATTTAGATGTAAAATTGAAAATTATAACTTCAAAAAAATTGAGAAACACTTATAGCATTGCGTATCTTATGAAATTATACCCCATTTCAAAAAAAAAAGCTTCGAAAAAGACCTTTGTATGACCAATATATGGCCATTTTAAGATTGACTATAAAAGTGCTAAAACAGTAAACAAATGTGCTAAAACAGTAAACAAATGCTCCAAAACACTGAATAGATGCACTAAAATAGTAAATAGATGCGCTAAAATAGTAAACAGATGCACTAAAACGCTGAACAAATGCCCTAAAATAGTAAACAGATGCACTCAAATAGTAAATAGATGTGCTAAAACACTGAATAGATGCACTGGAAGATGTCGTGGATGCACTATAACAGAGCCTGGATGCACCAAAAGTCACCAACTATGTGTTGAAAGAAGCCACGGGTGTGCTACATCGAGATTAATGAACAGACCTGTTGAAAAACAATGAAATTGACCAAAAAGATGTGTTAAATTTGTGATTTTTTCCCTCCTTCTAGCACCAAAATGTGAATGGTGAATCTAGACCTACACAAACACAAATAAACAACACAATATTAGTCCATTATGAAAATCAATCCATCATTCCCCATAAGATTCATTTGAAACATGAAGAACACAAGTGAAAGTAAACTAAATTTTATTCAAATTCTCAAACTCTCAATCCCATGGGGGAATTGGTGCAATTTTGATGTGGAAAATAGCCCTTTCCCAATTCCTTGCAAGCTTGAAGATAATCAATGGAGCTCCTTGATAAAATTTGACATAACCTATCTATGAAATTGATGAGAGACTATGAAGATGGATGACAATGGATGAAATTGCTCAAAACATGAAGATAATGATGTTGCATGAAGTTGTGGCCCCAAATTAGTAAAAGAGCCTTCTATTTATAAAATAGAATGATGGAAGAATGAGAAAAAATGATGAATGTGGGATAAAACATCAACCAATGGCCAAATGCCACTTGTCAACATGTTAGTGGATAGAGGTGGAGCACATTTTGATGAATTTGCAAATAAATGCTATTAGGTGGATATTTGAATTTGAAGAAGTGACATGTTGGAGGGAGATGAAACAAGAGTTAATGCCACTTGGCTCAAGAAAAAAGAAATGTAAGAGGCCTTTAATGCCTTGTTGGATGGACAAGTCCTTTTGGGAGGGAGAATTCAAATTTGAAGGATATTCCAACTTGATGCCTTTTTGAATGAAAATGGGATAATTTACTAATTAATTAAATTGATTTTCTTATGCAAGTTGCAAAATCTAGAGGATTTGATGGATTAGGATTAGAGTTAATCAAGATTTGATTAACTTAGATGAAGATTTAGCTGATATGACATTTTGACTTAGAAAATGAATTATTTTGATTTAGCTGATAAAGGTTAGTTTATTTAATTTAAAGGAGATGACTTTAGAACTTAATTAAATAAAATGAATTATTTAATTAAAAGAGGAGAATACGATTAATTAAACAAAATAATTTATTTAATTAATAGGAGATAATGATTTAATTAGATAAAATTGATTTATTTAATTAAAAGATGAAATATGATGAATTTTATCAAATAAAGATTATTCGATTAAATGGTTAGCAAAGGAAATGATTTAGGAAAAATTGGTGTTAGTAAATCAGGATCAATCAATATAATTTACGTGTCTACAGTGAAAAACCATGATGAGGATTAACTCAATTAAAGTAATTGCAATACCGAATACAATAGGATCATTGCCCAAAAGAAAGAAGGGCTCACTACCAAATTAGAAAGAAGATTGTTACAATGATAAATTCATCTTACAGAAACATAGAATAGCCACCACTACAACTCTACACCATTGGTAACCTCCAGCTCATTGCTATCTAAAACTTTAGGTACTCTGCAAATGTAGACCCTTCTGCTCACTACATTAGAGTCATAGGCATTAAGCTTGCACTTTAGATCTCTATATTTGATTGAATTCACATCTCAACACATCCTCACATCACCACACACACATCCTCCATAAATTCATCACACATATATACCATCCTCAACCTTGAAAACAATCTACAAGGTTGGATTTGCACCTCAAGCGTGCAAATTCAAATTAGGTCAGCACCAAAACATTCCTTTGGTGGAGAGGAATGAATTTGGACCACATCACACCTTAAATTAGACATAAATCTACATATGCTGGCCATGCCATGCTTCAAAAAACACCAAAGTATATCCGCAATTAATGTAAACACCCAAGGTTGGTCGAACCTATGTTAACACCATTAAAAATTTAAGTACACACTTCCTCAAATACAAAGAGGAATCATAGACCACACACAACACTTAAACATAATTTGGAATATTCCATCAACACCCTAAAATCTAACAAATCCTTCACAACATCATATACTTGAAGAATATAATCATTTTGTACACCTAGTTAACCTTCCACACACTATAACATATGAATCCAACCTTGTGGAGTCCCAAAACTCAAACTACTCAAACTGTTTAGATAGATATGAATTATATAAGCACACTCCTAGACTTGCAAGACCAGAAACCACAATGTGGAGAAATGCAGAGCAAAATCATTTCTCCCATACAACATTGCTTCATAGTTCACACATTGGTGAACACAACTTCTTGTATTGAATGATCTAGAACATGAAAATATATATGTAATACCTTTAAACTCATATAATCAACATATCTGAACCACACAAATAGATCTTCAACCATGAAGAAATGTGGATCAAAACATTGAACGCCACTCTGCCACATTGTTTCTTCTTTTATTCAAATTTTCTCAAAATCACTTGGAAACCAAGAACAACAAACACCATCTCAACATCTCAAGAGAAACATATGCTCATCAAATCAATACTAAAGGTTGAAATCAGTGATAATACTAATGAAAACATAATTCAACCAATCAAAGCATCTCCATAGGTTGACATCAATGCAATAACAAATATTTGTTGACATCAATGACAACACAAACTTCCAACAATCTCCCCCTTTATCATTGATGGCAACACATGATATGAAAAAACATTACTAACAACCAACAACTCTGAACAACAACATATATTGCACATCAATGCACACTGCTCACTACTTCCCCTTACATAAGAATCTACACTTTCCAACACTTTCTCTTTTACAGGACTTCTCTCCCTCTTTTTCATATGGTTTTTCAGCTAACTTTCTCTCCCCCTTTGACATCAGTGGAAAAGGGCAACACATATCTCTTCTTAGCTTCCCCTTTGAAAAAAATCACATATACTTTCTCACCCCCAAGAGAAACACCTGTAAGGGAAAAAAACTATTCTACAACCTTTTCTTTCACTTCCTTTGATAGCACCAACATACAACACAATGACAACACTTACTTCCATGATTGCAACAACCAACAATGCCACTACCTACTCCCCCTAAGAGGTAGCCACCAAAATCAATCTAGAACAAGGAATGAATCTTGAAATCTACTGGACTGATGCATAACCTTATGCATATAATTGAAAGAAGGGGCAATAACCCCTAACTTCTCTCAGAGATACTCAAAAGTATCCTTACAAAAAGCCTTTGTGAAATATCAACAACCTGATCCTTAGTAGGCACATACTCCAACTTCACCTCATTCTTTGCAATTTTCTCTCTTAAAAAGTGATACTAGATTGAAATATGCTTTTTCCTTGAATATATTATCAAATTATTTGAAATATTGATAGCACTTGTGTTATCACATAACATAAGAATCGGTTCATCATATGACACTTTGATATCCTTCAATGTTTGCTTCATCCACAACACCTATGTGCAACATGGTGTTGTAGCAATGTACTTTTCCTCTACAATAGATAAAGAAATTGAATCCTACTTCTTACTTAGCCATAAAACCAACTTTCTTCCAAGAAAGAAATCACCACCACTTGTACTTCTATCATCTGCACAACCTGCCCAATATGCATTTGTATAAGCACTTAGAGAGAAATCAGTATCCTTTGGATACCACAATCTATGTTTTGGAGTGCCCTTTAAGTATCTGAATATTATTTTTACTACTACCACATGTGACTCTCTAGGATCTTCTTGAAATCTAACCACAGGAAATAATGCATGCATGGTATTTGGTCTAGTAGCAATTAGGTATAGCATTCCACCAATCAATGGTCTATACTTGCTCTAATCAGCCTTAGGATATTATTCATTCTTATTCAACTTGAAACTAGTAACCATGGGAGTACATAATGATTTATAGTCTTACATTCCAAAAAACTTCAACATTTCCTTGACAAACTTTGACTGTGATATGAATATTCATTTCTCTATTTGATTGATTTGAAACCCAAGGAAGAAATTCATCTCCCAAAACATAGACATCTCAAACTTCTTTTGTATTTCTTCTCCAAATATCTTATACATACTCTCATTTCCTCCAAAGATTATTTCATCAACATACACAACCACAATCAAGATTTGATATTTCTTAGCTTTAAAATAAAGATTTTTATATGTGGTACCTTTGTTGAAACCCTGCTATAACAAGTATTTTCCCAATCTTGCATACCAAGTGAGCTAGGAGCTTTCTTGATCCCATATAATTCCTTCTTCAATCTGTAGACCATATTAGGATTATTTGATAACTAAAATCCTTCTGGTTGTTCAATATATAACTCTTCTTCCAACTCACCATTCAAGAATTCAGACTTCAAATCCATCTAATAAACTGTAAAATCCTTGTGTTGTAAAAGAAAAAAAAATCCTAATAGCCTCCATCCTTTCCACTGGATAAAATATCTCCACAAAGTCTATTCCTTCTACTTGTGAGTAGCCTTTACACATAAGGCTTGACTTGTTCCTAACAACTTCTCCATTCTCATTTAGTTTGTTCTGAAACACCCTTTTAGTTCTAATCATATTCTTGTTTTTTGGTCTTGGGACAAGTTCCCAAGTTTTATTCTTCTCAATTTACATTAGTTCTTCTTCCATAGCCTTGACCCAAAATTCATCTTTTCATGCCTCGATGACTATTTTAGTTTTAAATTTGGAAAGTAAACATAGATTTACCTATTCTTTTTCCATAACACTCTTTCTTCTTGTCAATACTCCTCTTCTTTTATCACCAATGATCTAATCTTCAGAATGATTCTTCTACACATACTTAGGGGTCTTAGGGATCCTTTATGGATCTTCTTCCTCTTCAACCTGCACTTCTTTCTCCTTACCATCATCTTTCTCTTCTTCTTTACCAAAGGACTCATCTGATTGATATTTGTCTATCAACACTGAGTTTTTATGTAAGTCTTCATCCACTTTGACACATGCACTTTCAACAATCATTTTTATCCTCTTGTTATAGCACTAGTAATCCTTGCTCTTTCTAGAGTATCCAAGGAAGATTCATTCATCAGATCTTGCATCAAACTTTCCTAAGTTTTCTTCATCTCTTTTGATATAGCACTTGCTTCCAAACACTCTAAAATATTTGACAGTAGGAGTTCTTCCATACCACAACTCATAGGGATTCTTTGAACTATTTGTCTTTTCTTGAGCTTTTTTAAGTATATAAATTACAGTATGAATTGCTTCTCTCCAGTAGACATCTAGTATATTTTCTTCCTTCATCATTGTTCGTGTTGCTTCTTGAACAGTCCCATTCTTCCTTTCCACCACTCCATTATGCAGAGGAGTCCTAGGGGTTGACAAATATCTCTTTATTCCATGATCTTTACAAAAACTATTAAACTCATTGGAGGCAAACTCTCCAACTCTGCTAGATCTTAAACATTTGATTTCCATATCCATTTAATTCTCAACCATAGCTTTAAATGCCTTAAACTTGTCTAGAGTTTCTATTTTTTCTCTTAGAGAGGTTACCCAAGTCATTCTAGAGTAATCATTAATCAATAACATGAAATACCTATCACCTTGAAAACTTCTTGTTCTTGTAGGTCCATAAAGGTTTGTATGCACCAACTCCAAAGGTCCTACAATAGAATATTCTTTGACATTGAACCTTTTGCTTGTTTGATTCTCAACCTGACATTCCTTGCAAAATGAATTGATAGGCGTTGTAATCTTTGACAGATCTCTCACAACTTGAGTAGAGATGATCCTCAATAGGCTATCAAATTTGATGTGACACATTCTTCTATGTCATATCCAACTTTCATCAATTTGAGTCATAAATCACATACCATTAGCACCCTTAAGCTAATAAACATTTCCATATGTCCTTCTTCCTATAGCAACCAGAGTTTCAGAGCCTTTCTTGATCTCACAACCACTATCTTGAAATATAAGATTATATCCTTTGCTACAATTTTTTCCTACACTTGGAAGATTATGCCAGAGACCCTTAAAATAGATAACATCATTTATATTATGATTGCCATCAAAACTGATTGAACCTTTTCCACATATCTTAGTATATGTATCATCACCAAACTTAATAAGACCACCTTCAAACTTTTCAAGTTTAACAAACTTACTTTTATCACCTGACATGTGATTTATGCATCCACTATCAATAATACAGTATTTTTGTCCTCTCTTGCATGAAAATAAATCACCATAGTTCCATTATGACCTGCTTCCAGAGAAAATTCCTTCATATATCTCTCAGAGTTGGCAAAATTAGTTCCAAAATTTAGAGCCATGAATAAGCATTCATCATTTTCATCATCTAAGTAATCAAATTCATCATCAAATATATTGGCATCTTCTTTAACATAATAACTTATTTTAACTGATTTACCTTTATTCTCCTTAAATCTATCATTTGAAGCTTTGACTAGACATCATGAAGTGTAATGACCTATTTTTCCATAATTGAAGTATTTGAAAGGTAACTTACCTCTGTATTTTTTAGTGCTCTTTTTCAGTCTCCTAACAAAATTTGCCTCTAACTCATCAAACTCATCTGGATCAAATTCCCCATTCTTCTTTGTTTTTCCAACTTAAAAAGAAGTCTCTTTTCTTGAATCACTTAGATAAAACTCTCAATTCAAAATTAGTTAAGCACCACAAAACTAATCTCTAGAATAATGATTTGAATTTTGAGCATTTTCAATAGTAGAAACCTTATGACTATAAGATTTAGGAAGAGTTCTTAATACCTTTTCTACCACCTCATCTTCTTCAAGTTTTCCACCAAGGCCTCTGATAGAATTGACAAATTCATCCACTCTATGCATGTAGCTTGTAATATCATCTTTTGTAATCCTTAAGGTTTGAAATTTAGTCTTCAAATTTTACATCTTTGCTTGCTTGACCTTATCATCTCCTTCATAAAGACTTTTTAGTTTCTTCCAGATTTCTTTAGTAGATTTATAACTCATAAAATTCACAGGTTCTGAATTAGAAAGACCATTCAAGAGATCATACCTTGCTTTTCCATTTTTCTCACAAGCCTTGATCTCATCATCAGTTGATGATCCATTTGTAGGCATTGTTTATCCATATTCAATTGACTTCCAAGCTCCAAACCTCAGAGAAACAAGGAAACCTTCCATTCTGGTCTTCTAGAATGCATAATCGGATCCATCAAATAGAGGAGCCACATTCTTATGCACCATCAGATCTATCTCAAGTAGTTAAGCTTTCTTCTAAGGAACCTTTCTCTGATACCAATTATTGAATGCATAAGACAACTAAGAGGGGGGTGAATAAATTTTACATTAAAACATCAAAACCCTCATTAACATTTAGATCTACATTAATCCTTAAACCCTTTACAACTATTAAATCCTCATCATGCATTAGTAGAATATAAACATGAGAAATAGTAATGAAAACACATCCAAACACATGAAAACACCAGATTTACATGGAAAACCCAAGAAGGGAAAAACCATGGTGAGGATTAGCTCACAATATAAAGTAATTTCCATATTGAATACAATAGGCTCACTATCGGAGGGATCACTTCCCAAAAGAAGGGCTCACTACCAATGGATCACTACTAGATTAGAAAGAAGATAGAAAGAAGATTGTTACAATGAGAAATCCATCTTAGAGCAATAGAGAATATCCACCACTACAACTTTGCACCATCAATAACCTCCATCTCATTGCTATCAAAAACTTCAAGTACTCTGCAAATGTATACGCTTCTTCTCACTGCATTGGAGTCATAGGCATTAAGCTTGCACTTCATATCTTTGCATATGATTAAATTCACATCCTCGCATCACCACACACACATCATCCATCAATTTATCACACATATATATACCATCCTAAACCTTCAAAATAATCTACAAGGTCGACTATGCACCTCAAGCATGCAAATTCAAATTAGGTTGGCACCAAAAAATTCCTACAATGGAGAGGAATGAAGGAAGACCACATCACACCTTAAATGGGACCTAAATCCACATATACTCACCATGCCACACTTCCACAAACACGAAAGCATATCCACAATTAGTGTAAACACCCAAGGTTGACCGAACTTGTGTTAACACCATTAAACATTTAAGTACATGCTTCCTCAAATTGAAAGATGACTAATGGACTACACACAACACTTAAACACAATCTAGAATATTTCATCAACACCCTCAAGTCCAATAAATCCTTCGCAATATCATACACCTGAAGAATATCATTTTGTACACCCAGTTAACCTTCCACACACTGTAACATATGAATCCAACCTTATGGAGCACCAAAATTCAAACAACTCAAACTAAAGATAGATATGAGAAATATAAGCACACTCCCAAATCTGCAAGATCAAAAACCACAATGCAGAGAAATGTGAAGCAAAACCATTTCTCCCAGACAATGTTGTTTCATAGTTCACACACTGGTGAATACAACTTCTTCTATCGAGAGATCCAAAACATGAAACTTTGGATGTAATACCTATGAACACCTCTGATCAACATATCCAAACCACACAATAAGATCTTCAACCATGAAAAAGTGTGGAGAAAAACACTAAACACCACTCTACCACACTATTTCCTCTTTTATTTAAATTTTCTCAAAAGCACTTGAAAACCAAGCACCACAAACCCCATCTCAACATGTTAAGAGAAACATATGCTCATCAAAGAAACACTAGAGTTTGACATCATTGATACTACTAATGAAAACATAATTCAACTAATCAAAGCATCTCCATAGGTTGACATCAATGCAACAACAAAGATTTGTTGACATCAATGACAACATAAAATTCCAACAATAGTATTGTTGGGTGGTGAAATTAGATGGAGCACATTTTCTACCCTTAAGGGGGGGAAGTGTTGAAAAGTAAGTGCAGTAAAGTGAGAGTGAAAATGATGTTCAGGTGTTGCCCTTTGAATGTTGTCAAAAGGGGGAGCAAAATATTTCAATACATGAAAGAAAGTTGGATGAGTCTATGGCCCTTTTCCATTGATTTCATAAGGGGGAGAGAATCTAGAAAACATGGAGAAAGTTAGTGCAATGTATGAAAAAGTATTGTTTGAACAAAGGGAGAGAGAGATTTGGTGTTGTAGGAGAAGAAGTCTATGAAGAGAGAGTATAACGAGTAAAGAGTTTCCCAAGTCAGGGGGAGTGTTGCTAGTTGTTGTTGGTTGTTTTTTTATTGATGGTTTTTCAAAACAAGTGTTGCCATCAATTATAAAGGGGGAGATTGTTGGAAGCTTGAACTGTTTTTGAGTTGTTAAGGTGTTGTCATTGATGTCAACCCATTGTATGAAGAGAGTGTTGATATGTTGTTGGTGTTGATGATGTCAACCCCTAGCATTGGAGTTGTTAGAAGATTATAGTTGCTAGTATTGATGTCAACATAATGTTGTTGGTGTTTTCATTGATATCTTACTTCAGTATAGTTGCAGAAGATGTCTTTGGAGAGATAGTTGAATTTTTTATAGTTGATGAGAGATATTTCAGATGATGCAAATGTGTTGTAGAGATGTTAGTAGTGTTGTTGATGCAGTTGGTTCACTTGGTTTCCAAGTGCTTTTGAGAAAATTTGAATAAAAGGGAGTTCAGTATGATAGAGTGGTGTTCATTGTTCTTCTCTACATTTCTTCATGGTTGCATATATTCCTACATGTTTTGGATATTATTATCAGAGGTATTCACAAGTTTTATATCCATAGTTTTAGGTTCTAGATCATTCCGTAGCAAAAGATATGTTTGACAGTATGTCTATCTAGTGAAACAAGGTGTCTGGGAGAAATGATATTGCTTCACATTTCTTTGTAGTGAAGGTTCTTGGCTTGTGGATCTAGGAACATGCTTATATATTTTGTATCTACCTTCCCTTGAATTTTTAGGTGTTGTGTTCTGCAAGGTTGTTTGTTGTGTTGGATGTATGTGCTAGTGTGTCTGGTTGCATAAAATAAAGGTGTTCTTAAGTTTTAGGTGGTTGCAGTAGTAGTGGAAAATATTATAATGATGTGCACTATTTTGAGATGTTTTGAAATTCTTTTGTGTGGTCTGTGAAATGTTTCGAGACCTGGAGAGGTGTGTTTGTGGTTGATTGTTAGTGTTATTGCGGGTTTGGCTGACCTGACATGCACACTAATTGTGGAGGATGCTTGTTGTTTGTGGAAGTATTGAGAATCCTATCAATTTATATTTGGGTCCCAGTTAAGTTGTGGCATGGTCTACCTTCACTTCTTTATACCATGGAAGTGTTTTTTTCCAACCTATTTGATGATCCATGGTTGAGGTGCATATGTTTTCTTAAGGCTGAACTAATTGAGATTGTTTTAGGTTGAGGATGGTATAAATACAAGACAAGTTGTTGTGTGGATTAAGCAGAGAAGGTGTGTATGTGAAGGATGCAAAAGGGATCAATTGTAGATCTAAGTGTGAGATTTAATGCCTATGACTCCCAGATGCATTGAGTAGAAGGTGTCTACTTTTTAGTTTGTTGGATGATTTTTTTGTGCTACAATGGAACTGTACCTTTGGCATAAGAAAGATTCATTGTTAACAATTTAAAATTGGTAGTGACCCACCCCTTTTTATATTTTCTTTCCTCTATACAGTGAGTCCTTTGGCAATGATCCCTTCTTTCTTTTGGGCAGTGACCCTATTGTATTTGGTGTTGCTATTACTTTTTATTGTGAGCTAATCCTCACCATGGTTTTTCCCTTCTTGGGTTTTCCATGCAAATCTGGTGTTCTTATGTGTTTGATGTGTTTTCATTATTGTTTCATATGTTTACATTCTACTAATGCATGATAAGGGTATAAGGGCTAATACAGATCCAAATGTTAATGAGGGTTTTGATGTTTTAATGTACAACTAATATGTATGTTAATGAGGGTTTTGATGTTTTAATGTACAAATGATATGTATATTAATGAGGGTTTTGATGTTTTAATGTACAACTAATTCACCCCCCCTCTCAATTTTCATGTGCATCTAACAACTGATACTTTAAGAATATATTAATCATAACATCTCAAGGCACTATGAACTATAACCAACTTTTCCACTATCTAAAGATAAGCCTATTTGTCTTGTTTGAGTGGATGAAATAAATAAATCAACTCCTCTCTCTAACAAAGGAACTAGTAACTTGTAAGAGTGAACAAATAAAAATTTTCCTCAACTCCAATGTATCATTCCTATGCCATATCCTTCAAAATATCAAATTAATAATCAATGTCCTTACATTTCCCACAATAATTGACAACACTAAAAAAGTGTAAACCAACAAGATATGGAACAATAATATTAATAAATAATTGATTTAAAAGATCAATCCACCCATCCATGACAATGGAACATGTCCCAATCCATTTTTTTCTCGTGTCCATCAATGCGTCCACCTTCGAATATTATTTTTCAAGAAGGTAGACAATCTATGTTCTCCAAGGGATGTATAAAAACGTTCAACTATTTATTTTTCCATGTTTTCGAAATAAGAAGACACTCTTGAATTAGGATATTAGCATTAAAAAATATTGGCTACCAAATCATCTTCACATTGTTACAAGTTTAACATCATAATTGCATTTTTCCACTTCATTGTAATAGAAATGGTATTTCTCTTCCCTATTTCATAACCATGTCCCTTATTAGAAACATTTGACATTAAAGTACTCTTGAATAAATGGCATCGATGCACATCTAATAGATTTTTGTCTCTTCCCAACCATCTATCTGACACATTGAAATACTTTTTAATAAATGGTATTGATGCACATCCACTAGATTATATTGAAATACTTTTGAATAAATGGTATTGATGCACATCTATTGGATTTCTTTTCTTTTCTCTTGAATAAATGGTATTGATGCAATCTACTAAATTTTTTTCTCTTCCCAACCATCTTTGTCATTTCAAACCTGTATTCAACTTCATTTATGCACAAACCTTAACCCCATGTCCACTCATCTAATAAATGGTGCCCAACCTTACCATAGATCCCAAATTGAAAATAAATAAATATGTGACAAGTTGATAACAAAGAGGAAAAATAAACTAAACTAAACACTCATTTTTTGACAATTTAAAAACTAACATGGATATCTTAAATACATCTATCTAAAAGACGTCGAGAGATATCGGTATCGAGGTGCCTATATTTAAATTATTATTGAGAATAGATAGGTGCCTCAAGGCTAATATCTCTTGACATCTTTTAGATAGATGTAGTTAAGATATCTATGCTAGAAAAATCCGCAATGTGATATGTAAAATATTACTTTAGCATCTTTTTCTTGTGTTTGAATAAAGTATTTTTTATCCTTTACATAAATATTGAATGAGACATTTCATAATAAACCAAAAATATAATCTCCATGCTATGTAATTAGATTTAATTAGAAGGATAATATCTAATATTGTATATATATTACATAAACTTATTGTGTTTCTAAAGATTTGATTCTTTCTTCCTCAGCTCTCCTTTTGGTGAGTTGCTTCACTTTTTTCATTTTTTCATAACGTTGTATTAAAATGGTGGTGAAATTCTAATTTCATCCAAGGATTTAGCACATGAAATAACAAAAAATATTAATCCTACTCTTTCTCTCGGTCCTATATCAATTGTTTCATTGGAAAGAGTCAATCATTGTGATTTTTGGATTATTAGCGCCCAAGCTAATCATAATGGAAATTGATGTGTGTTCCCCCTTTGTATTGGCACAATTGGAATTATATTTGGAGATGCATCTTCAAATGACATTACTAAGTAATTCTAAAATTCAACCATAATATATGTTGGTGGATCTAGTGGGGCACTTCAAGGTTTATATATGATATTTTGAATGTATCTCAAAGCTCCATTTACAAGGCTTGATTCTATCCATAGATTAGAGGTTAGCATGACTCTTGCACCCTTCAAAATTAGTTCAACATATAATTCATAATTTTGACCTACTAGATTAGTACTACCTTCTTTAGTTGCAATGCTATATGCTATCAGTCTTCTTAATGAATATATTTTTTTCCTATTATGAAATTATGTACATTATAATTTTTTAAAAATAGATGAATATGGTTATCAAACTCTTCCTAAACTATTTGATGTAATGAAACATGTCCTTGTCATCAATAATTTCCAATCATTGATTGTTGGATGTGCATCTCTAATATTTGTGAGTAGTTGGCGAAACCTTTGTTGATCCTCACCTTCATCTTCTTGTCTAAATACCTTATCCAAAGTAACAACTATCTTAAATTATTCCCATAGTAATTTTGCATGTACATTACTATCATAAGGTGGTTTGTCACTAATAGGAGGTAGTTGTCCCAAATCTCCTACCAAAATGATTGATCTTCCTCCAAAAATCAAGTTTTATTTTTTTAGAAAAGCTTGGCATAGACTTGAATCAATATTTTTAAGCAAATTTTGTCCAATATAAACTCATTTCATCAATCAATATGCATTTTATATGTTGCAATTCTTCTTGGAAATTTGTGATCCTTGTTCCTTCTAATTCAACAAAATATGTAACTAGAATTCTTAGTGTTGAATGAATTGTCGATGCACCAATGTTAAAAGTGACAACTCTAGTTGGTGCTAGTAATAATAGGGGAGAATGTTGTGGTGTTGATGCATCTTGAAGAGCTTGAGGAATTGCATGAATTAGAAATGATTTACCTGTTCCAGTTGTTCCTTGATACATAGTGGCATGATGTTTTCATCTTGATAATAATGTGACATAATAATATATCAAGTGTTTTTTTTTTCTTAGTACCTAAGGTTCCATATGATATACTTGGCATTATATCATCTGGTAATAGTAATCCATTCTCTTTCAAGGTGCTAATAAACTTTATTTCTTTATTTGTATAATCTTCTCCTTGATATTTAGTACTCCATAGAGTTTGTCTATTAGCGTCTCTTCTACCCAACATATCTATCTCTATTACATCCATAATTTTTCCATGGTGAAGTCTTGAGATGATCTCCCACTCATGTTCAATTGTATTATAATATTAGGTATAACATCCTCATCTTCAAAGTCATTATAATTTTTAGTTTCATCTCTACTATTCCTTTGTTCCAAATTCCATGGATTATAATTGAGTGACTCCCAATTTTATATAATTGTGGTCTCATCAAGTTTGACATCTCTTTGTATATTGAGAAATGGCTTGTACACCAATAATTCCGACCAACAAAATTAAACTAATTTTTTTGATTGATGTATAGGTATGGTGGTAAATCTTGGAAACACTCATAATATCCTTCATAGTCTTTGCTTCCCATTTTTTATCTTGTCTCTACTTAGGATTATAAGTCCAATATCTAGTTGCATCTATAAGTGTAACACTTTCCATTGAATATGGTGTATCCAAATATCATTCAATGAAATGTTTTAGGTGACTTGAACACCATCATTTTCTTCATTTTTTGTCACTAGCTTGAACACCTCTCTGGAAACATTTAATGTGACAAATACTCTACTACTTTCTACCAATGGCAACTCTATTAGAGTTATCATACATTAGCTAATAATTAATTAATCTTTAATTGATTGTTATTCTAATTTATTCTCACACACTTTAGCTAAACTTAGGAATGCTTTATTAGTTGAGTTAATATTAAATCAACATGTCACATCTCATGTGATGTTGACACTTGTCATGATCTGATCCCTTTCTCATTTAGGGCTTTTATCTTAATAAGCATTCAACCCTCATTGTAATTATTCATGGGAAATATCTGAAGCTTTCATATCTTCTTGAAAACTTCTTTTGTAACTTTTCCTTGTTGATGAATATAGCGATTCTTGTTTGCAAATCTCTTGCATGGAAGGTGTATTAGTTTGTTGTTTGATCCTATGGCTCATGGTTTTGTGCTTGTTTCACAATGCTAACATGGTATCAGAGCGTGGATTCAACAAACCTCTTCTTGATTTATGAGGTTTTCTTCTTCAATAAGGTTGCAAGCTTCAAATCTTAATCCCCTTTGCGTGTTTTGCAAATTTTGGAGGTGGGCATTTTTCAAAGAATTTTTGTGTGAAAAGGACCTCGCCGTTGGATCCAGAGTTATCGAGAAAGTCAAATTTGGCTTTTGTTTCACCTGATTTTGATTTTGTTTGTTAGATCCATGAAGGTTTGAAGAAAAGGTTGTTTTTTGCCAGATCTAGGGGTGCCTTATTTTTTGGGGCATTTTGAGCACAAACGGGCCTCATCATTGCGTTCGGAGTGGCCAAAAACCCTCAAATCGATTGTCAAATCATCAAAATCTAAGCAATTGACCTCTAAGGGAAAAAAATTGTTCATATGGCTCCGTATGGTCATTTGCACGCGGATCGAGAAAAAAAATTACACGCCTTGATAATTTTTTTTATTTTTCTAGCTTTAATCTTTGTCAGAAAATTCAAACAAATATTGTAAAGTTTTCTTAATTTTTAAAAAACAAACAAAAGGGGGCATTTAAAGTTTTTTTGGAGGCATTAAATTTAAAGCCTGTGCAGGCTTTAATGCTCTACGCAGGCGGTACATCTGTGGGCCCCTTGTCAACCGGCTACACTCTTCCCACCGTCGATGGTACCTTCTCCCTCCACCGATGCTCCACTTTTTTCCAAGTTGAATTTTACAGCAGGCGATTTTATTGTTTATTGGGGGCGGATTTTTATTTGTGAGCGCATTTATTTCATGGGTACCTGCAAGTACCTACTTGTGCAGGCCTGCGGGCCCCTCACAGCCCGCCAACGCCTCCCAGAAAACAATTGCCGACGCCTTTTGCATCCCCACGGTGGCCAGTTCTTCCAATTTTCCAACGTTCATCGGCTTTCTACCACCTTCAAATTTTTTAACTGGTGGCACTTCATTTTCATGACTCCATCAGAATATTCCCGGAGAGTGTGAATATTTCGCCAGATCACCGAATATTTCGTCATCAATTTCTCACCAGGGGGTTAGATTTTTTTTTCAGCTGATGAGGACTATTCTGGGAATATTCCGCTAACGTCAGCAGTACGGACCGATTGTTCATGGCCCCTTTGACCCCTCCTTGTGCCCTAAAGGAGGTTTTTTTTCTTTTGGTTGTAACTAGGGCATACTATATCATTTTTTAGCAAATAAGATATCATCGAAAAGCTAATTTCATCAACTTTCTAGTGGTGTGGGTCTCATTGCTTTATTTTTCTGCTGGTGCATTCGACAACCTGTTGAAGTCAAAGGAGTTGTTTTCAACCTCAAGCTCGTAACTTTTGACCAGTTTCTCTATTTTTTGTGCTCTTAGTGGCGTTGGAACCGTCTTTCAGAGATCTTCAATTCCATCTATGCAAATTTTCCATATTTCACTCTAGGTACATTTTATTCAATTTTTTGTGTTTTCACACTCTGGTGAATTTATTGGACATATTAGCTTCTAGGAACTTCTCATTTGCATGGGCTTCTTCATTTTTGGTTGTTCTTTATGTATTTCCAGTATTTTGTCCTATTTGGGAATTTTAGACATCCTTTTCATGCATGTTCTCTTTTGTAAACGCACTGAGATAAAGTGCCTCTGTATTGCAAATGTATAATGGGATTCTTGCACATCACTTTGTGCCTTGTTGTACTCGCACTAAGATTTAAAGTGCCATGGGGGTTGATGTTTTCCTTCAAATGTTTTCCTTCATACCTTTCTCATGCGTATGTGACTTTTGTTTTCACATCCTTTATACCTGCTTTTACTTTCATGTCTACAACTTTAGATTTTCTTGGTCCTCTTCATGCACTACTTTCAGGCTTTTAGTTTTAGTGTACATGTCATGCCTCCCCTTTTCAGCATTATGGGGGGGTTTCTACTATTGGCGTTATTGCTTCCTTGGTTTCGCATTGGAGTGAGCTATGTAAATAGTATTTGTTCCTATGTACTAGGCGGATGCAACAACTAGTTACCCATGCATTTCGATGAGATGGAGCACTTACCATATGGACACTCATGCATTCCTATTTCTGGAGGTGACCTTCCATTTTCTCATGATCAGATCTTTAGACTTTTGGTACTGTTGCCATTTGTATCTTCGAGTTCCAGGTGTTTTCCTTTGTTTTCCATCTTATTTGAGTAGTGTCGTTGAGGGCACTCATATAGATTCCTGTCTTCTTGATCCTAATCATTAGATGTTTCAATGGAGGTTATTCTTTCAGCATTACAACAGTCATTCTTCGACAGTGTTTGCAGCTTCTTCATGCTTTAGTGGTGTTCTCTTTGTTCCTATATTTTGGAACAACCTTGTTAGAATTGTGAAATAAGCACAAAACCATGAGCCACAAGATCAAACAACAAACTAATACACCTTCCACACAAGAGATTTGCAAATAAGAATTGCTATATTCATCAACAAGGAAAAGTTACAGAAGAAGCTTTCAAGAAGATATGAAAACTTCAAATATTTCCCATGAATAATTACAATGAGGGTTGAGTGCTTATTAAGAGAAAAGCCCTAAATGAGAAAGGGATCAAATCATGACAAGTGTCAACATCACATGAGATGTGACATAATGATCTAATATTAACTCAACTAATAAATCATTCCTAAGTTTAGCTAAAGTGTGTGAGAATAAATTAGACTAATAATCAATTAAAGATTAATTAATTATTAGCTAATGTATGATAACTCTAACACCCCCCTTAAGATGAACTTAGGGAGTAGCTAAATACCCTAAAAAGTATGCATGATGGGTCCCAACAAACCAGGCCAAAAAAGGTACCCATGTACAAACAAAAGATCTTTATAATGTGGAGAAATGGAGAGAACCTCGTGGGAAAAACTCTACTCCAAAAAGAGATGAAAGCCAAGTGAAGGACTGAAGAATCCTCCAAACAAGACAAGGTTGTCCCAAAAGATAGGAACAAAGGAACATCCAGAAGCATGAAGAAGCTCCAAACATTATCGAAGAAGGACTGTTGAAATGCTAAAAGAAGAACCTCCTCTGAAACATATAATGATCAGGATCAAGAAGACAAGAATCTGCATGAGCGCCCTTAATAACACTACTCGAATCTGATGGCAAACCAAGGAAAACATCAAGAACTCAAAGATACAGATGACACAAGTACCAATAGTCTGAAGAACTGATCAAGTGAAAATGGAAGGTCGCCTCTAGAAATAGGAATGCAAGAGTGTCCATATGGTAAGTGTTCCATCTCATCGAAATGCATGGGTAGCAAGCTGCTGCATCTGCCTAGTACATAGGAACAAATACGGTATACATAGCTCACTCCAAAGCAAAAACCAAATAAGAATTAACACCAACAATAGAAACTCTTTTTTTTAAAAGTGCATGTTTTTTCATGTACTTCGTCATTGGTGCTATCAGTTTCCTCATTTTCTATAAGAGAATTGTATTTTCAGCATGTTGTCCTTTTTTGGAGATTATGGGCTCACATTGCATGTATTTATGATTTTGTAAACGCATTGAGAAAAAGTTCATTTGTATTGCACACGTACTATGGGATCTTGCACATCATTTTGTGTCTTATTGTACTCACACTATGATATAAAGTGCCATGGGGGTTGATGTTTGCCTTTTTTTTCCTTCATACCTTTCTCATGAGTACGTGACTTTTGTTTTCACATCCTTTATATATTCGTGTACTTTCATGACTGCACCTTCAGATGTTCTTGGTTCCTCTTCATGCACTAATTTTAGGCATTCAATTTTAGTGTACCTGTCACGCTTCTCTCTTTTTAGTATTATGGGGGGTTTCTATTATTGGTGTTAATGATTCTTTGGTTTCACTTTGGAGTGAGCTATGTATACAGTATTTGTTCCTATGTACTAGGTGGATGCAGTGGCTTGTTACCCATGCATTTCGGTGAAATGGAACACTTACCATATGGACACTCTTGCATTCCTATTTTTGGAGGTGACCTTCCATTTTCACTTGATTAGTTATTCAGACTATTGGTACTTGTGCCATCTATATCTTTGAAGATTCTTGTCTTCTTGATCCTGATCATTATATGTTTCAGAGGAGGTTCTTCTTTCAGCATTTCAATGTCCTTCTTTGGCAGTGTTTGCAGCTTCTTCAAGCTTCTGGATGTTCCTTTGTTCCTATCTTTTGGTACAACCTTGTCTTGTTTGGAGGCTTCTTCATTCCTTCACTTAGCTTTCATCTCTTTTTGGAGTAGAGTTTTTCCCACGAGGTTTTCTCTATTTCTCCACATTATAGAGAACTTTTGTTTGTACATGGGTACCTTTTTTGGCCTTGTTTGTCGGGACCCATCATGCATACTTTTTAGGGTATTTAGCTACTCCCTAAGTTCATCTTAAGGGAGGTGTTAGAGTTATCATACATTAGCTAATAATTAATTAATCTTTAATTGATTATTAGTCTAATTTATTCTCACACACTTTAGCTAAACTTAGGAATGATTTATTAGTTGAGTTAATATTAGATCATTATGTCACATCTCATGTGATGTTGACACTTGTCATGATCTGATCCCTTTCTCATTTAGGGATTTTCTCATAATAAGCATTCAACCCTCATTGTAATTATTCACGGGAAATATCTGAAGCTTTCATATCTTCTTGAAAGCTTCTTCTGTAACTTTTCATTGTTGATGAATATAGAAATTCTTGTTTGTGGATCTCTTGTGTGGAAGGTGTATTAGTTTGTTGTTTGATCCTATGGCTCATGGTTTTATTTGTTTCACAATTCTAACAAACTCTAATAACATGGCATGTTTCTTGTGCTCCAATATCTCTTTCAATGAGGGTTTTTGCTAGAATTCTTCATATGCTCTTGATGCTACTTCATCTAGGTTTTCAATATTTGCAACTCACATTAACATTTGATGATACATTTCTAAACTCTTTTCATCTTTTATTGCATACTTTACAATATAATTCATTACGACATGTCTTGAAAGAACTAATTATCAATCTACATTTTCTCTCCATAACTGAAGTATGTTACAATTATGCATATTCCCCTAATCATCATTTCTTGTAGGTTCATATATTTTATCTCCTATGGTTGGGTCTTCAAATAATTTTGATCCATCTAGATGCAATGGCCATGGTACATTGTACCTAGACAAATAGAAGGTCATTTGCTAGTTATATAAACATTTGAATTATTAATTGATACAAAATATTCAAATATCTGAATAGCTTACCTACAAACCATTCTTCCTCTTTTTTATGGAGGCAAGCACCTTCTTTACAAATTGTATGGCGTTCAACATAATTGAGTAACTCTTCATAGTCGTGTTCCAAGTCTATCTGGCTCAATTGTTATGTATTTCAAAGGTATGGATGTTGTGTAAAATTTTGTAGGACCTATCATTGATGATACAACATATTTTATTAGTTAACATACAATATTTTAAAGTATAATATATTTTGACAAATATATATAATTGAGAATTAATATCATACTTATATGTTTTTATATGTTTTGTTGATGTGGGTCTCCTCATGGATTCCATGCATGAACAATAGAATCAAAATATTTTTGTTCATTTTTCTTTCAAGGTCATTTCCCCAATTAAGGTTGTCTATATTTGGTGCTCCCTCTAGCCATATAAATCCATGCACATGTGGTGATCCTCTATGTTGTCATTCATATCTTGACCAATAATCACTTTAATTCCCTTTTGCATTATTTCCTTTTGAAACATTATATATCATAGGTGCATGTAATATGCCATAATATGTGGATAGTCAATAATATTTTTTCATCATCACTTTCGTGCTTCTTTTGGATTAGTTGGTTGTGTTCCTGGCATTAGTGCATGCAAATCTAGCCAATACATATATGTTGCACTCAATAAAAACATAGTTGGTGTTCCAATTTGATTAAATAGGTCAGTTAAGTCACCTTGACATTTTTCCCAATAAGATATTGTACCCCTCAGTGCAGTACCAAAATGCATCAAACAGTTAGCTAGATGTGAGTGGGGGGTATTTTTCATATGCTCTCATAACTCATTAATTGTGATTGGCATGTATTGAAATATCTTTTTGACAAACACAACAGATGAGTTTTGTGCATGATGCCTCATAATCATATTCACCATATAATATCTAAATAGAGGGTGTCATCCAAAATGATGATCTTTATATCAAAATAAATGCTTAACAAAATCATGTAGATGCACTCTCCTTATTTGTGGTTCTAGCCAATCGCATCAACCATCCAAAAATAGAGTTGGAAAAGTCACATCAAGTAATCCTTCAGTGACATACTCATTTACTGGAGATGTTCCAATTCTTGGCCAATCAATTAGTGATCCAAGACCTAGATTAGGGTTATTTACCCATGCATGGATTAGTTCAATGTCTCTTTGAATATTTTGTGGTTTTGATGCCATTGATGTAGTGTGATCAATAATGTTTCCTTCATCCATCTCTATCACTAGAGCCATAAATACATATTCATTTGCATCTCAACCAAACTCCATATGAACATAGTTCAATTTGTCAAAAATGTTTTCATTTCAATCAAATGTAAGTTCACTAAGAGCATTTTCATAAACTTGAACATCTATGCAAAACTTATCATGTTCTATCTTATATTTTAGTGTTTTGTACACCCTTTCTCTATTGATTGTAAAATTGTAATTTGTTCCATGTTGATCTTTCCTTTGAACAATAATAATTGGTAAATATTTTATTTGATGTGGTAAAGTTTTAGCTATTTCTCTTACTTCTTGTGGAAAACTTATGGTGTGTCCTTTATATTTATACTGGCCTCCAATTGTATATGTGACTTGAAGAATTGGGTTGATGTGTGTTATCAACATTTCCTCAATTTGCATTAAGTTTCCAAGTTTTAATGGTTGTGGACCAAGATCCATGTTTGTTGTTGAAAATCGATGTTCATGCTTCTCTTGTCGACATATATTACAAATAGGGCCTTCAGGTACCCATATAACCTTCATTTCTAGATAACTTTCTTCACAAATGTAGCACATACTTGGTGTAGCAAGTTTATCTAGTCCTTGTCGGAATATCATTTGTAAAGTCTTCAAATCAATATCAACATTTCTATTATTAATAACTCTTCCTTAATCCCTTCCATTTTGTGTTCTTTGCAATTGTCTTTGTCTTCTTAGTTGAGAAGTTAACTCCCCTTGTGAAATGTTATTCTCTACATGATTTTGAGTATCAACATTCATTGCATCTTGCAATCTATTATTTGGTGTTTGTAGCACACAATCTATTGTAGTAGAATTCATCCCTTTAGAACTAACCTTACCATTCCCATGAGATTGACGATGTCTTCTTCTCAATATATATCATTCCTCTTGAGATGTTTGGGCATGATGTGTTATTATATCATCAACATGTTGTCTCATTTTTGTTTCAATCTCTTCCACTATCATATGTGCCATGTGTTTAACACATCTTTCTCTATCATTTTGGTTACGACGATTTCTTACTTCCTATCTTTGTGCATCACTCATTTGTTCACGTTGTCTCATATAATTTCAAGCATATTCTCTTTGTTGTTCTCTTCATTGCTCTTCATTTTGAAGACTACTTACTTCCTCTCTTTGTGCATCATTCATTTGTTCACTTTGTTGTCTCATATAATTTTGAGCATATTCTCTTCGATGTTCTCTTCGTTGCTCTTCATTTTCAAAATTTAACCTTGGGCGAGGCGTCCTATAAAATATATTTATCATGTTATAATACATTTTAATGATACATTATAAAAAACTAAATGTATAATTAATCATCAATATTGATAAATTTTAATAATTTTAAGGTCTTCTTTTATAAAATCACCAAAAATGTCTTAAATTATTTGACCCATACAATTCTTAAAAATTCATAATAGCACTTAACTTAGGTGACAGTTTAAATTGTAAATTAATTGCATTCCTTGTTATAAATAACTCATGTTTAAAATAATTCAAATATTCAACATGCAAATTAATTTTCAAATTAAACTATCATTAACATTTGTAATAAATTCTAAGATGTCTTTAAAATTTAATATATTTATCATATTAAATAATGGCAACTCTACTCAATCCAATATACACTAATAATACATTATAAAATAAAAATTATTACAAATTAATATATTATATATTGATCATCAATAATTATAAATTTTAATAACTATTCAAAAAAATTATCATTATTAATAATTATCTTTTTAATATATTATTATAATATAAATTATATAATTCTATAATAATTAAATCATTATAAAATTTTAAAAATATTATTTTCATTTACTAAAGATATAACAAATATTTAATATTTGAGTAATATATTATATATAATTAAAAATATTTATTCTAATTTTAAAACCTAAAAATAAATAGAAAAATAAATATATGTAAAATTAAATTAAAATATAGTAACTCAAATAACATAATATCTGCCCATGTGTCTCCAGGGTCATATGTCTATGCTAGGATAGCTAGATTGGGCACATGGACGGACTGAGCAACAATAAATGATCAAATATTCCCTTCCAAATTGGTTGCGGGGATGATCAAAAATGGATTTGTTAGTTGTTAATCACGATGGCAATGCAATGGGGTATTTCTGATAGTTTTGGGGGGTGCAGGGGACACTGAATTGCTCATCTTCAGACCCTGATTTTGGGTGTCTGCTCATATGTACATGTTTTGGATTATTAATATAATATATGCAACTTTGGTTGTGTTTTACAGATAAAAGAAAAATAGCATAGTATCAATATTTTGAACCTACAAGAAAATAAAGCTAATGAAACAATTTTAAAATTTAAGAGAATTTATTGTTGGTTATTTTATAATTCTAAATTTTATGATATTTTTATTACATGTGCTTAGTGGTTTTTTAATTAGATTTTGATTGTATAGAAAGTCAAACTCTAAAAAATCAAAGTTTTTACTATTTGTAAGAAGGAAAATATAGTGAAGATAAATCTAGTCATTTAGTAAAGACATAGCAAATATTTCATATTTGAGAAATATATATATTAAAAATATTTATTTTAATTCTAAAACCTATAAATAAATAAGTAATTAGAAAAACAAATATATGAAAAATAAATTAAAATATAATAACTCAAATAGCATAGTGCATAAATGGTCAATATTTTGAATCTATAAGAAAATAAAAGTAGTGAAACAATTTTAAAATTTAAGAGAAAATATATTGTAAACTAGTGACGCAATTTTAAAATTTAAGAGAAAATATATTGTTGGTAAATTAACATTTTGTCTTTGATTTCATTAATTTAAAATGCAAATACTGCTGACTTAATATTTTATTAGGAAAGCCTAAATTTTATGATATTTTTCAAAACCCTAAAAAAACAAATTTTTAACTATTTGTAAGAAGGCAAATATAGTGAAGATAAATCAATTCGCTACATTTTCTTTGGATTTATTATTTGTTGTTTTTGCTCTCAACTTATTCCTTACTTTTTTGATGCACCTATTCATTTATATATGTCTTTTAACTTTATAAAAAAAATTATTGTTGTTTGTGTCTACATTTTTTTAATTATTCTTTATTTAATGTGTCGGTAATTTAATTCTTTTAGCTAACATTTTTTGTTAACATGCATTTCACTCCACCTGGCACTGTCGCTATAAGTTATGCCTCTCAACATAATTAAATTTAATATTTAAAAAAATCAAACTAAAAGAACAACCATGTTGATTGTAACATACATTGTAATGAATGAAAATGACCTTTAGTGTTGAGAGTGGTTGCAAATCTTCATCATCTTTCCTTCATTGCTCTTCTTTCCTCCTCTTTAAGCTGGAGAAATGAAAGTGTCATGAAACAATTTTAATTTTGGTTTATATTTTAAGATACTTAGGCTTGCACTATCAAGTGTGAGAGGACTTGTAGGCCCCCCACACTCCTCTTAAACTTGTTTGTTCTTTTTTCCTAACTATTTCAATTATTTTAAACATGCGGAATTTTTTGACATCGAAGAAGCCCAGGAATCCCCTAGATAGTAGAGGGACATCTCAGCCATCTTGGGGACCACCAAGTGTTCAAACAACGTTCACTAAGATTTTCCTACATTCAAAAAATATATGATTTTCCTACAAATTGGAGAAACCAAGGAATGTTCTATCATCCCACCATTCCATAAATGCTATTGGTGATCGGTATGCAAGATTTAGGTACAAGGACAAGGTTGACATACCCATGTAACATTAGGATTATTGTACTAAACTATTAGAGACCATCATATAACTACTTAAATATAACAATTGATGATGTCCATTCAAGAGAAACTTTCCATGCATATATATATATATATAAAATTTTGTGATTGTCAATAGTTACTCCCTAACTCTTAGAATCAAAGTTGCATAGACATAGATACAAGTGCAGATTCGAATATTGATACTGCTATTTTCCAAAACCCCCTAATATGAATACGATTACAAACTCGAATACTAATACAACTATTTTTCAAAACCCCTAACATGGATATGATTGGATATATATATATATATATATATACAAATTACTATTAAATTATTTAATATATATATTTAATGCAAATTTCTATTAAATTATTTAATATTTATTTTTATTTTTATATTAAATATCATAGTAATAGCAAAGTACAAAGTTGCAAAATTTCATAGAGATCCCCTTACAAAAGCATCACCAGGGCCCATGATACAAATCTACCCACCCTCCAATAACAGATTTGAATTGTTACATAAAAAAAGTTGTTGTATATCAAAGCATGAACAAAAAGAGGCATTGATTACATAGTATTTCAGAGTTGTTGTATTTAACCGCTGGCCACAAAAAACTGCTGCTAAAATTGAATCACTGGTGAATGGGAAACTGCTCTAGAGCACCCTGTACAGACGGAAGTCCTCACTGACCTGTGCTTCCCTTCTGCCTAGGATCTTTGAGCCTTAGGAGGGCGCCTACTGCCTCGATCTCCTCTCTAGGAAAGTCTTCTATGCTGAGTAAAGGAGGCACCTCATCACCCTGCTTATTCTGATCCACTTTCACCTTGAATTCTTTTTGGAATGCTTCTAATTCCCTCAAAAAGAACTTTGTAGTGTGTTGCCACCCTTTCCCAAAGTTGACCTCGTGGAGATTGACTAGAATCGTCCCTTCTTCAATCAACTTAAGGAATTTTTCTTTGGATAACTTGACCATCATAGCACCTACAAAGAAATAGTGGAGAAGGTGAGTCTTTTACAAGACTCCGTAAGTGCACGTCTGACCCCATTAAATTTATCATTGTTTCTCTTTTTCCAAATGAACCAAAGAATTTTAGTAGATACAAGAATCCATAACAACATTAAACTTTGTCCAACATTATTAAAGTTCAGCAAAAGAATTATATCCGGTCTCAAATTAAAATTCTCATCCCATATATACTAATTGTGACAAAATAAGTTCCATACTTCCCTTGCAAAAATGCAGTAAAAACAGATATGATTTACTGATTTAGGCACTCTGCATAGGCTGCAGATCTCTATGTCCTCAGATTTGCAAGTAATCAGGAGTCTTTGTAGGATTAAGAGCCACTGAAAACATGCTTTCTTTGGCTCTATCACATTGGACCATGAGTTTTTTAAGATTTTTTCCCATTCATTCTTACTTAGGCTAACTCTCTAGGTTCTGTTTAAGTAAATGCAGGTTTCTTGCTGGTTGGAGAGAGTATTGTAAACCATCTTAGCTGTCAGCGTGGAAAGCTTGGAGCAATCACTCCATCTAAGTTCCAGGTGTTGGTTGGAATCAACTATTAGCCTAGTTGTATCAGGAATATCTTTGCAAGCTTATTTTAGAGAGGAGTAGGTTCTCCAGCTATTCTCAGGTAGATTGAACTCAATGCTTAACTGGTTCCATTCTTTCAAGCCCCTATCATCCCAGATGTCTAGGAAACATTTTATGCCTCTATAAGCCCATGCCTTGGCTGAGCATTCCTGTTTAAGTGCCAGAGGTTTGCCATTATAGTTTATATTTTGTCATACTGACCTGTGAGCAAAGACTGAGTTGTTCGATAAGGCTTGAGAGTTTTGAACACGATGGACTCCTAGGCCTTCCATATACTCCTGAAAACCACAGATCCCTCATGATTTATTAGATGATTGCAACAAAGGAGATCACATAACGACAACCCTCTCCTATTGGAAAATATGCCTCAACTTGCTAGCTTGGACCTCTCTTAAAGACTTGACATTTTTCCCTTTGTTGGCCTTCATTTTCGGATTATTGTCGAAATCTTGAACCTAGAAACCTAAGTCGTGGGGTTCTGAAAGATCATAACTTGGCAACATTGAGCTAGTCGCAGGATCGCAGGATTTATGAACTTCAAAACACATGTCATAGGGTTCGTAAGTTCCATAACTTCTTGACATGGAAATCTTCTTGTTGTCGTGGGTTTCAGGAATATCCTAACCTCCAACTGGAGGTTGTGAAGTCTAGGTTTCTCCCAACTTGGCAACATGACCGATGGATGGTGGGACCGGTTTGCATGGATGGTGACGTTAGCCTTACGGTAGTGACACTGTGGATGTTGCGTGGATAGTGGGGACCATATAGAACGAGCTAATAAATTGGTATGATAGTCAAAAGAAATGGACGAGTGATGTGTCGACACGTGGCACAAATTCATTCATTGATTCTACATCGTTGTTGTGAATCCACGATCATTGGACTGTAAGTTGTATTTCCTGATAGTGATATATTTGCATTAAATGCATGATCTAACTCGGGGGTTGACAGAGTGCAAATAGAGTAATATTCTCTGTAATCGAATTTATTGTTGGGCGGCTTGATGCATGTTAGATGGCAATGTGTGTGGCCCGAGATGAAGGAAGCTTGTCAGTGAAGATAGTGAAATTAATGAAAACCTAATGGTGTTTGTGCGGTTTTATATGGTATGCTTTTATGAGCATTGTAACTGGGTGAGGTGAATTGTAGTCTGCGAGTGAGATCGACTAAAGGGATTGTATTGTTGTTGTGAGTTAGCATCTGAGAGTGTAGTTTGTAACTCTATATGTAATCTATTTATTGTAATACAAAGTGACTTTACTTGGGTGTGTGGGTTTTTCTCCCATAAGGGTTTTCCCACATATATCTGGTGTTATCTCTGTGTGTGATATTTTATCTCTCCTTTTGTTCTATGAATGTGCATCTCAATGTATGTAACTTGTTAAAATAAATTGTTTTTTTGCACTTCTTTCTTCATGATTTTGCATTAGGAAGGTGTTTTCTGCATTGTCGCTTTCCTTACAAGTGGTATCAGAGCCTGGCCAATTGTGTTATCCTTGTGAGTAGGGTTAGTTTTTTGTGCTAATCCTATTCAGTGGGGGTCTTGCAAAAGAAGAATTGATTGTCTCGTTTGCAGCTTGAGATGGCAAGTACATCAGGCATAGTAGAAATTGAAAATTTCAATGGCAGCAATTTTGAGTTGTGGAAACTCAAAATGGAAGATATGTTGGTGGATAGAGACCTCTGGATTGTTGTGTCTAGAACTATGCCACAAGGTATGAAGCAAGAAGATTGGGACCTCATAGATAGAAAATCCAAAGGGCTGATAAGAATTTTTCTGGTCGATTATGTACTCTTGAACGTCCATGAGGAGAAGACTGCATCTTCATTATGGAAGAAACTTGGTGACATTTGTCAGGGAAAGTCTCTGGTGAATAAGTTATTCCTAAGGAATCTAAGTTGTACTCCTTGAAGATGGAAGAAGGTGCATCTGTAGCAAACCATTTGAATTCATTTAATATGATTGTTGCTCAATTGGCATTTGTGGGTGTAAAGATAAATGAGGAGGATCGCTGTATGCTTTTGTTATGCTCCTTACTTGACACTTGGGACCATCTGGTAATGGCTATTGGAAGTACAAAAACTACTTTCAAGATGGAAGACATGGTTGCCTCATTGTTGTCAGAAGAAATGTGGAGGAAGTCTTCTAAGATGGCCAAGGAGGCTCTTGTTGTTTGGGGTAGATAAAAGGAGAAAGGCAAGAAGAAAGACTAAAAGTCTAAATCTAAATATGAAGAGAGATCAAACTCTCCTGGTAAGAAGTCCAAGGTGAAATGCTGGAACTATGGGTAGACTGGTCATATCTGAAAGGATTGTAAGGAGGAGAAAAAGAAGAAGAAGAATAACTCTTCAGACAATGACTCTTCTTAGAGTGATACAGATGCCTTCATTGCAGCCATGGCGACTCAGGCATCTGATGATGTCTGGTTGATTGACTCAGGTGCATCTTTTCACATGACATCTCATAGAGATGGTTCACTGAGTATGAAAAGTATGCTGGTGGAAAGGTGTACCTGGCAAGTGATTCAACTCTAAAAATTGTTGGCTATGGAAGAGTCAGAATCCAATTCCCTGATGGAAGAATCAAAGGGATTGATGGTGTACTGTACATTCAAGGTTTGGCTCATAACCTGCTTTCTGTCAGTAAGCTGAATGATGTTGGTGTGGAAGTTTATTTCTCAAGTGGAGGCTATAAGATGACTAGAGGAAAGCAATGGTGTTGGCTAAGGGTGCACGCATAGGCACTCTATACAAGTTGGATGCATGTCATGTTCAATGCAACAACACCTCTATAAAGTCAAGCAAAGTTGCTTGTGTAGAGAAGGAGAATGAAGCTCCTTTGGGTGAAAATTCCTTGGAGGTGAAACTCCCAGTAGAGAAGACCATGTTGTGGCATCATAGACTCAGTCACATAGGAGAGAAAGGCTTCAAAGCCTTGAAAAATAAAAATCTTGTTGAAGGGCTTGTTGATTGTAACCTTGAGTTTGATTTTTGCGAACATTGTATTTATGGAAAGCAACACCATGTTTCATTTTATTCGAGTCCTCATAAATCTTCTAGCATACTGAATTATGTTCATTCTGATGTATTTGGTCCAGTGAATGTTCCTTTCTTATTGAAGTCTAAATATTATGTTTCTTTTATTGATGATTATTCAAGAAGGGCATTTGTGTACTTTCTTAAGAGTAAATCAAAAGTGTTCAGTCAGTTTAAAGAGTTTAAAAACTTGGTAGAAAATTGGACTGGAAAGAAAATTAAATGCTTAAGGACAGATAATGGTAATGAGTTTTGTTCTACAGATTTTGAAGGGTACTGCAAAGATCATGGGATTAAAAGGCATAAAACTACGCCTTATACTCCACAACAGAATGGAGTTGTTGAAAGGTTAAACATGACGCTAATGGAAAGAGCGAGAAGTGTGCTGAGTAGTGTTGGTCTGGAGAAAAAGTTCTAGGCTGAGACTATGGCTATAGCATATTACTTGATAAATCGTTCACTTTGTTCGATTCTTGTTGACAAAACACCTTTGGAAGCATGGTCTAGTAAGAAGCCCTCTCTGAGACATATTCATGTCTTTGGCTATGAGGCATATACATATGTGTCAAATGAGAAGAGATTAAAGTTGGAGAACAAGGCTGTCAAATGTATCTTCATTGGTTATGGCATTGGTGTGAAAGGATACAAGCTTTGGAATCCTGTTACTAAGAAGGTTTTGTATAGCAGAAGTTTAATATTTTCTGAGATGAATCCTTCAATAGCTGGTTCGTAGTTAGTGATAGATAAAAAGGAAAAGAAGAATGATGTAGTTGAAATTCCTCAAACTCTAGATAAAGAGGAACTACAAAGTGTACCTAAAACTGAGGAGAGTTCTAGTAGCTCTGAGATTTTTAAAGAAGAAGAACCATGACCTTAGCCTCAGCCTATGAGGAGGTCTACATGTGAAAAGCATCAACCTGATAGGTATGTATTTTCTATGTTGGATTCAAACTGTGCCTATGCTTTGATTACTAACACTGATGAACCTAGGACTGTGAAAGAGGAAATTAATATGTCTGACTCAAATTCCTGGTTGGAAGCCATGAATGAAGAAATGGCATCATTGAAGAAGAATGAAACCTGGGATTTGGTACCTTTGCCTGAAGGGTGAAAGCTTGTTGGTTGTAAATGAGTATTTAAGAAGAAGACTAGTCTGGATGGCAGTCTTGAGAAGTATAAGGCTAGGTTGGTCACGAAAGGTTATTCCCAGGTGGAGAGAATTGATTATGGAGAAATATATTCTCCTGTAGCTAAGCCGACATCTATCATATTTCTTTTGTCACTTGCAGCTGCGTATGACTTAGAAATCAAGCAGATGGATGTGAAGACAACGTTTCTTCATGGAGAGATGGAAGAAGAAATTTATATGTCCTAGCTTGAGCACTTTGTTGAAAAAGGTAAAGAAAGCCTGGTTTGCAAGTTAAAGAAATCTCTGTATGGTTTGAAGCAATCACCTAGAATGTGGTACCAAAAGTTTGACACCTTTGTGTTGTCATTGGGATTTGTGAGATCAAAATCTTATCATTGTGTGTATTACAAAACTGAAATTGATTGTGTGCTTATTATTACCCTATACATGGATGATATGTTGTTCATATGAAATAGTAAGACTATGATTTCTGATCTAAAATATCAATTGTCTGCAAAGTTCGAAATGAAAGATCTAGGTGCAGCAAGGTATATTCTGGAGATGGAAATAAAAAGGGATAGAGGAAGTAGAAAGCTTTAGCTCAGTCAGAGTAAGTATATCAACACTATCCTGGAGAGATTTGGGATGACAGATTGCAAGTAGCTAGTTGTTCCATTGTTGCAAGGAACAAAGCTATATGTTGAAGATTGTCCAAAGTCTCCTATTGAGATGGAGGACATGACCAAGGTGTCGTATGCAAGTGTTGTTGGCAGTTTAATGTATGCAATGGTTTGTACTAGGCCAGACATTTTCCAAGCAGTGGGAGTTCTTAGTCAGTTTATGGAAAATCCAGGAAGGCCACATTGGGATGTTGTGAAGAGAGTTTTCAAATATTTGAAGGGTACCTCAGAGTTTTCTTTGTGTTATCATGGAAACTTGGTTGGATCACAAAGATCTCTTAGCATTCATGGGTATGTGGATTCTGATTGTGTAGGGGACATTAACAATAGAAGATCCACTAGTGGATACATCTTCATGTTATTTGGTGGAGCAGTGAGTTGGATGAGCAAGTGGCAGGCTATAGTCACTTTATCTACTATTGAGGAAAAGTATATGGAAGCAACACACGCTTGCAAATAAGTCGTTTGGCTTAGATGTTTGTGTTCAGATATTGGGTTTAATGCAAGACAAATCACTATTTGTTGTGACAGTCAAAGTGCTATTTATTTGGCGAAGAATCCCTCTTTCCATGCTAGGACGAAGCACATTGATGTATAGTATCATTTCGTTCATGATATGTTGGAAGATGGAAAGGTTAATCTAGAAAAGGTGGATACTCTGGAGAATGTCGCTGATGCATTGACAAAGCCTGTGAGCATAGACAAGTATAAGTGGTGTGCTAGTTCGATGGGCCTTGGGGCCTATGACCTTCAATAACTTTGAGTTTAGAGGAAGCTAGTAAGTCTTCGTCAAGTGGGAGCTTGTTGGAAAATGTGCCTCAACTTGCTAGCTTGGACCTCTCTTAAAGATGTGATATTTTTCCCTTTGTTGGCCTTCATTTTCGGACTATCACCAAAATCTTGAACCTAGAGACCTAAGTTGCAGGGTTCTGAAAGATCATAACTTGGCAACATTGAGTTGGTCATAGGATTGTTGGATTTCTAAACTTCAGAACACATGTTGTTGGATTCATAAGTTCCATAACTTCCCGACATGGCAATCTTCTTGTTGTCACAGGTTTCAGGAATATCCTAACCTCCGACTCGAGGTTGTGAAGTTTAGGTTTCTCCTGACTTGGCGACATGACTGATGGAAGGTGGGACCGGTCTGCATGGATGGTGATGTCAATCGTACGACAGTGACATGGATGTTGTGTGGATAGTGGGGACCACATAGAACGAGCCGATAAATTGGTACGATAGTCAAAAGTGATGGATGAGTGATGTGTCGACACGTGGCACAAATTCATTCATTGATTCTACATTGCTATTGTGAATCAACGATCATTGGACCGTAAGTTCTATTTCTTGATAGCGATATATTTGCATTAAATACATAATCTAACTTGGGGGTTGATAGAGTGCAAATAGAGTAATATTCTCTATTACCAAATTTATTGTTGGGCGGCTAGATGAGTGTTGGATGGCGATGTGTGTGGCCCAAGATGAAGGAAGCTTGTCAATGAAGATAGTGAAATTAATGAAAACCTAATGGTGGTTGTGTGGTTTTATATGGTATGCTTTTACAAGCATTGTAACTGGGTGAGGTGAACTATAGTCTATGAGTGAGGTCGACCAAGGGGATTGTATTGCTACTATGAGTTAACATATGAGAGTGAAGTATGTAACTTTGTATGTAATCTATTTACTATAATACAACGTGACTTTACTTGGGTGTGTGGGTTTTTCTCCTGTAAGGTTTTTCCCACGTATATTTGGTGTTATCTGTGTGTATGATATTTTATCTCTTCTTTTGTTCTATGAATGTGCATCTCAATGTATGTAACTTGTTAAATTGAATGGTTTTTCTACACTTCTTTCCTGAGGATTTTGCATTAGGAAGGCGTTTTCCGCACAATCACTTTCCTTACACCTCTATGCTTAGGTACCCCCCTTTGTATATTACTCTTGATTAGGACTTTCCATGGCTCGTCCCCTTCTAGGGCTTTTGAGATCCATTTAGAAGCCAGTGCTAGGCCTTGCAGTTTAAGGTCTTTCAACCCTAGACCACCTTCAACCTTGCTTAGATAGCACCACTCCCATTTTACTGCATGTTTCTTTTTCCTCCCCTTCTCATCAGACCATAAGAAATCATCGATCTTCTTTTGTATCTCATCAACTTGGTAATTACAAAATAGCCACACAGATGCATAATATAGACTATAGGAGGCAAGAATTTTCTGACAAGCCTGGATTCTCCCTGCCAGGGATAGGTGTTGCGTATTCCATTTATTGATCTTCTGGTCTATTTTACCATGAATCCACACCCACATCTCCTTTAAGTTTAGGCTAATTGCAAAAGGTATACCAAGATACTTGGCCTATTTTTGGGGTCCCCGCCATTGCAACCCAAACTTGGCCAACCAATCGAGAGGTTTTTCTTTCCACCCCAGCATGATTGATTTGGAAATGGATATTTTAAAGCTAAAACAGTACAAAAGGTATCCAGTTTCATCATTAGGTTGGTTATATTACCTTCATTAAGGAGCGGGAACAATGTGGTATCATCTGCAAACTAAATATTGAGGAGATCTTCTTGATTGGGGAGAGAGATTCCTTTTATTCTTGGTGAGGCAATGTCAAATATTAGTATGTAATACAATGCATCTGAGGCAATCACGAACAAAGCAGGGGTCAGGGGAAACCCTGCCTAATAGACCTTTCCAAGGAGAATTCTCATGTGAGAGAGCTATTGATATCAACTTGATCCATCACATCTCTGAATAGAGTGGCCACCATTTTGCAATACAGAGCTGGGAATCCAAAAGTTTCCAACATTAGGCTAATAAATGCCCATTCCACCCTATCATAGGCTTTCTCAAAGTCTAAGAGCACCATTATTGCCTCCTAGTTGGACACCTCTGCCCATTCCATGGCCGTCCAACTGGTAATAATATTTTCTAGTATGTATCTCCCTTTGATGAACCATGTTTGTGTGTTGCTAATAAACTTCAGGAGGATATTCTCAAGTCTTTTTGCCAAAACCTTGGGTAGAACTTTGTATGAGACATTTAACAGTGTAATTGGCCACCAATTCCTTATAAGTGACTTATCACCTTCTTTTGGCAGCAACTTTATAATGCCCTTATTGATATTCTTCCCCAAAGTGCCTCTTGCCAGTGCCTCCTTATAAATAGAAGACAAGTCTTCTACAATCCAGTCATTGAAGGTCTTAAAGAATTTTGTTGGGAGTCCATCTACCCTCGGTGTTTTATCATTTTGTAAGGAACTTATTTCCATTCTAATTTCCTCTTTAGAGATACCCTTGCTCACCTCTTTGGCTTTACTCTTGGTTATCTTTCTAGGAACAATACTTTTTATAAAATTTCTTGCATTGGAGCATCTTTCCCCACTGCAGACAGAGGTGAAAAGGCTTTTATAGAAGTTAAAGAACCGACCTTTGATATCCTCCTACTCAATGAAGACCCCACCCTCAATTTGAAGTTGTTCAACATGTTCTTTAATGCTTTTCTCCTTCAAAAATCTAAAGAACTTGGAACCTTTGTCCCCACTTTCTAGCCAGTTGAGTTTGGACCTTACCTTAAGCCCTTGGATTATGAAATTTTGAATTTTTCTCAATGCATCCTTAGGAGACCTGAGTCTAATCCCAAGGGCCTCATCCTCAGGTGCTTCTTGAAGACAAGCTTTTGCTTGCAACAGTTCCTCTTGTAAAACACCCTCTCTCCTCCTTTTGTCAAGTGCTTTCTTTTTACCAATCACTTGAAATAATGATTTCTAGCCTTTGGATTTTAGTTCCCACCTTTCTATGGCACTCATTCCTTTGTATAAACCTTGGTTAATTTTTCTTAAAGATACCACAACATCAAGACAGTCACTGTCATGTAGTAGGTTGGTGTTGAGAATAAAACCCCCCCTTTTCCTTGCATCCCCAGCCCTTGTTTTGAGTAAGATTCTTGCTTTTATGGGATGGTGGTTAGATTGGGTATTGGGGTGAACTTCAATTTTACAACCATCCCTTAAAGAATTGGAAAGAAAATGATCATCATTGAGATAGAACCTGTCCAAACGACAATAGATCCTTTTGTTACCTTTCTGTGTGTTGCACCATGTGAACCAAATTCTAGGGAAGTCCTTTTTATGTCCTTTTATCGAGTCCACCAACTTAAGCTTGGATTTCATTTTTGTCCAAAAGAACTTCTCATTTCATTTCGAATCTATGTCTAGCCCCCTATTTTATCCTCTTTATTTTCAATCATATTGAAATCCCCTCTTAGTATTTAGGGTATACTTTCCAGGTTGCATAGCCATTTCCACAATTTGATTCTTTCACTGTACTCGTTAGGGGCATAAATAAAGAAAACCCTGAGTTAAAAACGAATTGGCTCCACTCATTGGATATGAGGATGGCAGCCCCACTTTTGCCCCTTTCATGTTGAGTGACAAAGTGGGAGGCATCCCTCCAGATAAACTAGAGGTTAGTTTCTAGGGAGAATCTAGAGGATTTTAACTCTTGAAGTAACACCACATATTTTCTTTTGCACTGGCTGATGAACCTTCTCACCACATGCTTTCTATCTAGGGACTCCAACCCCTGCACATTCCAAGAAATGAAATTAAGAGCCATCAAGACCAATCGGGGGGCGGGCAGGGAGGAAGAGTCCTTACCGGTTCTGAAGGTATTGAAGCATTTAGGAGTTTTTGTTTCAACCTCTATTCTTTTGGCCATTGGACTTGCAATGACAACACTAAGCTTTTTCCTCTTGAATTTTGAAAGAGACTTCAGGTTTCCTTTTCCAACAGGGATTATAGACCCTTCCTCTTTAGTGTTAAAAATTTAACTGTTTATTTATTATTAACTTATATTTAATTTACTGTATTGTAATTTCTTAGTTTTAATTTAAATGTAAAAGTATTTGACTATTCTTAAAATAATGAATTTTAAATAAATTTTATTATTAAAACCAACTTAAATATATTACATATTAATAAAATTATAAATATTTTATTTTAAAAAAATAGTCGTTAAAAAAAGGAGCAACATTTAAATAAATGTATATTGTTTTACGAATGGCTTCACTGTCGAAGTTTCCGGTAGCTAGGGTTTCTAAAAACCCATTCACTTGTCTGGACGAATAGGGCGTTTTTGAAGATGGCGTCTCATTCTTGGATTCAAGTTTAGGTTTTCACCGATAAAACTGCTAGAGAATTAATCGTCCTTCAAAGAACAGGCTTTCAAGAGTGGTTTCTATTGGCTCCCATAAATGAAATGGCGATGTTAAGGGCTCTTCCACTTTTTTGGGCCTCACAGAGCCTTCTCCAGACTCTGGTGACCCGATTCGGGCAAGACATAGAACATTTCAGGATGTTGCAACGGCTATGAACGTCTCTCTATCAGAATCAACAAAAGCCCGAGCACACAGTGACAAAACCGCGGAATTTGGGAAGCTTAAAACGAAAGCGGAACGTTAAAACGATGGTAGAAGGAACTTGTCTGATGATGGATTTTTCATGCATTTGGAAACAACACAAATTTTCAGAATGACGAATCCAAATAAATTTGGCGCTACTCTAAAATTACCATAATTTTGAGTACGGGCGGGCATGGTTGCCGTATCTGGACCGTTTCGTACCTGTATCTGTATCGGGTACTGTGAAAATTCTATTGCAGTTACTCATTATTAATCTCCTATCTAATACATAGATTATTTGACTCTGAAAAATTAATTCTCAACAAATATCGAAAAATAACACAACTGCAACTTCACCAATAAAAACTCACAAGAATAGAGAAGAAAACATTCACAATAATGAACACAATATTTTTGGACAAATTGTCCGTGGAAAAACCCCAAGGGAAAACCACTCTGCAGATGAGGAATTATATTAAACTTCAGCAAATTAAGGAATACAAAAACTGCTTGCCTCTTCTGGCAGAGCTCGCAATAATCTTCTTCGAAATTCTTCCCTCAATTTCTCCTGCTGAAATTCCACAGCTGCTATCCCCAACGCTATCACTGCGCCCTTGCTAACACTGCAAGACTATTTGCTCTCACTGCAAATTTACTTGCTATCACTGCAAGTCTTTCTCAACTCTATACTTGTGTGTTCTCCAAATGCCCATTGATCCCCTTTTATACTTTTCTCATTGGAAAACCAATGGCCATGATTTAATCTCAATCAATGGCTAAGATTAAATAGACTCTAACAACCCTAACTAACTGGATTCTAGAAGTCTCTAGGAAATCAATTTATTTAATTACATAATTATCTAGACAACTCAGCCCTTTCTGGAAGTCTCTAGAAAATAATTAAATAATTAAATAACACTACTTGGGAATGGAGACACCTGTCCAAGCTACATAAATTAACACTCCCTCTTAGCGAGGAAGGTGTTCTGCATGACACCCAACTTATCTCTGAAGAAGATGAATTTCGCCTTCCCCAATGCCTTAGTCAAAATGTCTGCTACCTGCTGATCTGTAGGTATATACTGTAGCTGAACAATCCCACGCTGTACACAATCTCTGATGAAATGATATCTGATGTCTATATGCTTAGACCTATCATGAAACACCGGATTCTCAGACAACTTGATGCAACTCTGATTGTCGCAGTGTATCACCGTAGTCTCAACCCTCTGACCAAACAAGGCCACTAGCAACTTCTGAAGCCATATCGCCTCACACGTCGCCATGCTAGCTGTTATGTATTCTGCCTCTGCAGAACTCAAAGCCATAGACTTCTGCTTCCTGCTGTACCAAGAGACAACTCTTGATCCCAAGCTAAAGCAACACCCAAAAGTGCTTTTCCTGTCCGTTGTACTGCCTGCCCAATCTGCGTCAGTATAGCCTATCAACCTGATACCATCACCTTGAGCATATTTGATCCCATACTCAATTGTACCACGCAAATACCGCAACACATGCTTTGTCGCTGTCCAATGCACTCTCTTCGGCTCCACCATGAACTGACTAAGAGAGTTTACTGCAAAGGATATATCTGGCCTGGTGTTGACCAAATACATGAGAGACCCAATCAACTGCCTGTATAAGGTGGGGTCTACATCCTTCTCCCTGGATGTCTCTACCTTCTTCCATTCGGATCATAGGAGTAGACATGGCTCTGCAATCTTCCATCTCGAACCTCCTCAAGATTTCGATGCAGTATTTCCCTTGTCCAAGGAAAATCTCTCCATCTGTCTGCCATACCTCCATGCCTAGAAAGTAGTGCATAAGCCCCAAATCCTTCATCTCGAACTCTGCTGCAAGGTCCCTCTTGCTTTCCTCTATGAGCCCTAGTGAACCTGTTAAAAACAAGTCGTCCACATAAAGAACAAGAATGAGAACCTCACCCCAACCACCAAGTAGTAGAGGTTAGCATCTGCTTCACTCTTCACGAAGCCCATTCCCTGCAAGTATTTATCAATGCACTCATACCACGCCCTGGGAGCCTGCTTGAGTCCGTACAAAGCTCTCTTCAATCTGCACACGTGGGTTTCACTGTTGTGTACTACAAAGCCCTCTGGTTGTTCAATGTATACCTCCTCTTTCAATTCACCATTCAGAAACGCCGTCTTGACATCCATCTGATGGATCTGCCATCCCATCTGTGCTGCAAGAGAGATCACGACTCGTATAGAAGTATACCTGGCCACTGGAGCAAATGTCTCCTCATAGTCTATTCCCTCCTTCTGAGAGAACCCCTTGGCCACAAACCTTGCCTTGTATTTCTCGATGCTACCATCTGCACCATGTTTGATCTTATAGATCCAGCGTGATCCAACTACTGCCCTATCTGTTGGTCTAGGCACAACCTCTCACACATCGTTCTGCACTATTGAGGTATACTCCTCAACCATTGCATCTTGCCACACTTTCTGCTGTGCGGCCTCCTGATAGCTAGAAGGCTCACTATCTACCAACTGACTAACTAATGCCATATAGTCATCATACCTGGCTGGTTGTCTCCGTTGTCTACTACTCATCCTAGGAGCTCCCACAACCTCCTGAGTATCACTTTGTGACTGTTGGTTCTTGCTACCAACTGTAGAGGATGAAGTATCAACCTCCATATTACCCTGATGCATCTCTTGGATCTGCTGCATCTGCTGCTCCATACTCTGCGAATTCTCAGCACCTGAGCTTGTGCATGTACTAGTAACTGTACTCGAGCTTCGCTATCCTTGCTCTGGTTGAACGATCCTTGGAGCTTCCACTAACTGCTCACTCTGATCATCTGCTGGCAAATCTCTGGACCTCCTGAATGCCTTGTCCTCCATGAACTTGACATCACGCCTAACTATAGTCCTCCTGGTCCCTGGAATAAATATCCGATATGCCTTTGGGTTTCATTGTACCCCACAAAGTACCCTCTCTGCAGTTGATCTAACTTGGAACGTGTCGCACCTGGAATGTGACAATATGCCAAACTCCCAAATAAGTGGCTGACATTTGGCTTCTTCCCTGAGAACGCTCCTCTGGTGTCATCTTGCCCAATACCTTATGTGGAACCCTGTTTTGTATGTACACTGCTGTACTGCATGCCTCTGCCCATAAGTAACGTGGCATATCCTGGTCATACAGCATAGCCCTTGCCGCCTTGATATAGACCGATTCTTCCTCTCAGCAACCCCATTCTGTTGTGGGTTGTAAGGAACAGCTCCACTCTCTCTTGATTCCTTCCCTAGTACGAACGGAACTCTTTCCCTTTGTACTTGCCACCATTGTCTGACCGAAGAACCTTTATCTTCCTCCTGTCGAATTCTCCACAAGAGCTTTGAACTCTTGGAAGCGACTGAAAACCTCATCCTTGGTCTTCAAGAAGTATATCCAGGTCTTCTTAGAGAAATCATCAATAAAATAACAAAGTACTCATATCCTCTGAGAGACTTCGTCGACATTGGTCCACATATGTCTGAATGTAGATCAGAACACCCTTAGATCTAGTGTCACTCCTTGGTTGCTTTCGCAAACTTCCCCAACACACATCCCTTACATACATCATCATGCTCCGTGCTCACCTCAGGAACACCTGTCACAGCCTCACGAAGCATTTTAAGTGCTCCATGATGTATATGGCCCATCCTCCTATGCCATAGCTCTCTTTGATCTCTAGAATTACTGCTGCTCATCAGTGCCTTATGAGTATCAAACTGCAACCTATAAAGTCGGCCGCTCCTAACTCCAATAGCTATGGGTGATTTCCAATCCTTGTGCTTGATTAACACACTCACCCCTCTAAAGAGTACATTGTAACCTTTATCCTGAAGGACAGATATGGAAATCAAATTCATACCCAAGCCTGGCATATGCAACACATCATGAATGGGAATCCTCTTACCATTCTCCCTCTGAAATAGAACAGTCCCTTTCCCAACTGGATTGAGTTTGGACATGTTCCCCATAGAGATCTGCATTCTGATGTCCTCCTCCTTATAGCTGAAGAAGTACTCTCTAACTCCTGTCATATGAAATGACGCCCCACTATCTATATACCAAACACCCTGTGAGGTTGAGCTAGCCATACAAGCTATGAGAGCGAACTCATCCTCCATTCTACTAGAGAGCTCATCTGCACTTGCTAAAGCTGTCGTCTGCTTCTTGCCTTTCTTCCTTTGTGGGCAATCACTGACATAGTGGCCAAACTCGTGACAGCCATGGCACTTCACTTTAGATAAGTCCTTCTTCACCTGTGGATTTGATCCTTTATTAGACCCCTTCTTTGCTTTCCCTTTTCCTACAAGGGCAACGTTCTCCTGTTCCGCCTCACTTTTCTGACTCTTGCTACTGGTCCCACTGACAAGACTTAGTCTAAGCTCCTCCTGAGTGAAGTCACTCCAGAGTCGATCCCAACTCGGCAAGGTGTCTCGTCCATTAATGACTTGAACAAAGACATCCCACTGCTTAGTAAACCCATTTAGGGCTATCCGCACTAGCTCGTCATCACCTAGATTATCTCCAACAGCAGCCAACTCATCCTTGACAAGTCTGAGTCTGGTGAGGTAACTTGTCACGTCCTCTCCCTTGTTCATCCGAGTAGTCCTCAACTTTTCTCTGAGAATCAGCTTCCGGTTAGTGGTAGCATTCTGGTACAGATTCAGAATGGCATCCCACATCTTCTTCGCTGTATCTAACTCTGCGACATGTGGAACAATATGATCCTTGACACCATCAAGAATCATCCTCCTCGCCTTGGCATCTTCCTTCTTATATGCTAAGAGCTGTGCTGGATCTGTAGGTACAGGTACAACACTAGTCACATATTCCTTGATCCCATTCTCTTCCAGCAACAAAGAAATTTTGGCTTTCCAGACACCAAAATTTGAGGCTCCATCCAATCTGTCCTGATCTCTTAAACCTGCTGAGGCCATCTCAAAAGATAAAAGAAAACAAATAATAATAATAATTCTAAAGAGGCAGGATCTTTCCTTCCCCTGTTCGCCCTGATCAGCTCGATACCATGTGAAAATTCTATTGCAGACGATTATTAATCTCCTATCTAATACATAGATTATTTGACTTCGAAAAATTAATTCTCAGCAAATATCGAAAAATAACACAAACCAACTTCACCAATAAAAACTCACAAGAATAGAGAAGAAAACATTCACAATAATGAACACAATATTTTTGGACAAATTGTCCGTGGAAAAACCCCGAAGGGAAAACCACTACTGCAGATGAGGAATTATATTAAACTTTAGCAAATTAAGGAAACACAAAACTGCTTGCCTCTTACTGGCAGAGCTCCGGCAATAATCTTCTCCGGAAATTCTTCCCTCAATTTCTCCTGCTGAAATTCCACAGCTGCTATCCCCAACGCTATCACTGCGCCCTTGCTAACACTGCAAGACTATTTGCTCTCACTGCAAATTTACTTGCTATCACTGCAAGTCTTTCTCAACTCTATACTTGTGTGTTCTCCAAATGCCCATTGATCCCCTTTTATACTTTTCTCATTGGAAAACCAATGGCATGATTTAATCTCAATCAATGGCTAAGATTAAATAGACTCTAACAACCCTAACTAACTGAATTCTAGAAGTCTCTAGGGAAATCAATTTATTTAATTACATAATTATCTAGACAACTCAGCCCTTTCTGGAAGTCTCTAAAAAATAATTAAATAATTAAATAACACTACTTGGGAATGGAGACACCTGTCCAAGCTACATAAATTAACAGGTACGTGGTACGCGTACCAGGGGAGGGAGGGTCACGTATCCTACAACTTTGGTTAGAACCCAGCAAATTGAATATACAAGCAGATGATTTCTATTCAAGAAATTAGCATTCATATATTTAGGAATTCAGATTAACAAATAATATTTCACCTGTACTCCGATCTTACCCCGTTCATGGCAAATGTTCAACTCCTACAAAGAAATAGGTCATTGCCCCACTTGGAACTTTAAATGGCCAACAACAGCTGTGAACTCTGAGAATGCAAGCTACAGTAAGACCATAGCCAGAAGAGGATAGAACAAAGGATCTGATCTCATCCAGCCTGGTGTTCCTATATAGAATTTCAGTTTAGCATCAAACAAAGCAATGATGGATAGACTGATAACCATGTATTCCTTCGTCCATTAGTTTAAAAACCCACCATATAAGAATGTAAAAATTGTGCCACGATTCTTGGTGTCATATTGATATCACCTAACAACAACATAACAATGCCCATATAATTCAACTATAGAATGTATACATGTTAGCAGTTATTTTACCCATACAAACATGTCCTGCATTTACTTCAACAAACTTGTCTTGTTTCTTTATTCATAGGAATAAAAATATAATTCGAAAACAAAGGAAGTGAACTTGCAACAATGAATATAACTTTAACATAGTATAACTCATTAATGTGGATTTCATACCCATTACATGTAACACCTGGAATCATAAGTGCACTGAACATGATTTTTCAAATTTGGCAGAAGTTCATCTGTCAAAGACAAGTTCCCCTCGGTGATAACCAGTTTCTTGTGTATTATTTGCCCAAATATAAGATTTTGTGGCTACTAAACCAGCCTTACAGTTTTGAATCCATCCAGTACCTTCTCTAGCATAATGATCTCAAGTCTCTGATCCTTGAGACTACCAATGAGTTGGTAAAAAAGAATCCAATATAAATAGATAGATTGAAGCCGTCTATTGATTGCAATTTTCTGCTTTATGATGCTCTGGAAGCGATTGTAGAAATAAGAAGAAAACTTTAGACTTGTTAAGAAATATAACTAAAATACATATGGGATTCTTCTTATAAATCAATAAGCCATATCCTTCCTTGAAAGAGTTACTCAGTATACTTAAACCAGAGATTCAATCAGAATATCAGCAATGACCACTAAAACAACCAAGAGTTGCACCATCTAAATGTTTCAGCTATTGTATTACCAACAAACCTACACAGTTATCAGTCTGCTAAAAAATACTTCCATACAAGCTAGATGAATATAAAACTCAACAAATCAAACATGCCGAAAGAACCAAGGAAATATCAGCCATTCGTGAGGTAAAGAGCAGGAAAACATCCAGATAAGATAATCAGATGTGCTAGTGTATGTTCAACCAACGGATATCATAAACAAATTGTCATAAAGAATGTTCCTAGTCCAGAACAGCAACATTGAAACCCTGAAGGTGAAAACATCAAAATGAGAGTGAATCCTATATAGGTTTGAATTCCCAAAAGCCAAGCATAACAAGAGGAAAGAAGAATGGCACAAATTGCCAAAGGGGATGAAGCTTGTTATCAAACAAACTTCCATCTTGGCCTGAAATTTGTGCGGAGCTCCTGGCTCATCAAGTTGACAAATGCATTCAAATCACGAACCAAAAACAGAAGGAAGGTCTAGCTGCAAAACCAAAAATATGATAAAAAGAAAGACAGAAACCAGAAACACAGTTCGTATAGTTGTGCATCCTCCACATAGAAACAAAGCTAAATAATCTATGTGTTACAACAATAGTCACCACAGCTGGATTTGCATCCCCACAAATACCATTTCCTGTCCTATGATTGTTTAGAAATATCAAATAACCGTTTGACATGCACCTCATCAAGACAAAACAATGGAGGTTCCACATAATCTTTCCAGACCCAGCCTTAATATACGTCTCATCAAAGAAGAATCATAGCAAACTATTCATGATATATTTTTGTAATGATTCCAGAAATTACAAGATGCTAACAAACTTGCCGGAGCTACTATGATAATAACATATAGACAGATACAAAAATATTATTAAGATGTTTCAAGCCACATTCTAGATGACAAGTGTGATGAAATTCAAAATCAACACTTAATCACACCATAAGAAAAGAAGAATGAGGATGTCAATCAGCCATATGTTTGATTATAATACCTTACCTATGTGTGTGTGCGTGGGCAGGGGGGATGAGGGGCAGATGGATTGGTATATGCAGACCTGGACTGAAACATAGTTGAAGCATATTATAAAGCGAATGACAAGAGAAAGGCTATCAAGAAGATAAAATTGAAAAATCAATTTGACTGAAGAAACATGAGAATGTTTTTTATCAGAATCAATAAAGTGATAGACATTTATAATTGTATATTGTTTTTCTGAACTCGGGAAAAGCTTTCCAAATTCAAATATATGTTCCGTCAAAACAGAATTTCTGGACTCTGATCTACTAGAGATGCCAGTTGAGGGGCAGGAAATCACTGTGACACATCAAGCAAAGACACGAATATCCAAGAGCAGAGATTGGAACGTGAATTCATATCAGCAGTGAATGTAAGGAGTCACACACACAAAGACCATGGATTCAGAGTCAGGAAAGTCAAAGATGACATAAGAAGCAGAGCTCCAGAACAAAAAGAAAAAGAAAATATTATAGGTATCAGCAAATACTAAAGCTTTGATCATATAATCTTTTAATCAATAGGAAAAGTTTAGAAAATTGATATATATTCTACCATTTCCCAAATCTTTAAATGTGGTGGTTTTTGGAAGCACCCACTTAGGCGTTGTTCTCATTTCTCCCATTCAATTTGCATAAACTAAATAATGTATAAACATCACCTTATCCGAAGTTCAGAACAATTAAGAAGTTGACACATAATATCTCATGAGACATTAAATGCTCTTCATAATGCACATGAAGTCCTAAAATGCAGGACTCTGGACCATCAAATTTGTGTGCTTTTGGTTATAGGCCAAAAACCTCCATTGATGTCTGCTTGAGTGGATATAGATTACAGGCAAACTAGTCTACAATATTTAAGTTTATTGGGTTTGACACTAAGCTACAGGTTCAGATTTGGGTTCAGGTTTGCAAGTTCAGTTCATGGATTCAGTCCAAAAAAAAAATTGGGGTCAAGTTTGTTCATATAACAATATATAAAAATCATAAATATATACATATTTGCAATCTAAAAGCAAGAATTAAGTTAAAATACCACATAACATGCATATAGCAAACAAAACCACCATAAAAGTTATAAATATCATAGTTCCACGAAGTTTCCTGACAAGGGGACGTGGGGACATGGGGACGGGGATGGGGAGGACCAAGGGCCTAAGTTTGGGGACAGCGAGGGGACGGTGGGGGAATGGTGGCAAGGTGGCAATAGGGTGCTAAATTACATATAGTACTTGAAAAAATAGTTATAAAAAGATGTACAAGCATAAGAATTTTACATCTTGGAGACAACTAGGAGTACCCTAGACATCTTGAGGACACTCCGACGTCCTCAAAGTCCTAGTGGCATCTTGGAGACCTCCTGCCAAGTCCCCAAGTCTCTAAGACGGGGACGTCTAGGAAATGTGGGGTTTTCAGAGGGTTGGGGGGAGGGGAACTCATCCCCATCAGTGTTACAAGACTCGGACTCGGCAAGCCAATTTTTGACTCGGACTCGAACTCGAAGCCCAAACTCGGCGCAAACTCGACAAATAGAAAAACCCAAGAAATTCAATTTTTTTAAGGATTTAAAACTTGTTTCATGCACCCTTTAATAAATAAACCTTAAAGACACAATAACATCATCAAATAGAAACTACTATGATCCCATACACAAACATACATCGATCACATAAGTATAAACACAAATTTTAGTTGAAGGAAATAACACATTTAGATATATAAATATTCTCAAATGTATACAAAAATCATGAAATATTTTAATATTTAACAATGGATATCTTCTATCAAGACTTCACGATGTCACTAGGACTTTGAGGACTTGATTTTATTATTTTAATATTTAACAATAGATATCTTCTATCAAAACATCCAGTTTAACAAATATCAATAAAATAATATCCACAAAGTCCAAGTCTTATAACTATGGTTTCACTACTCCCTGCTTCAAAATTGTCACGTGTCCCCACCAATAAATGAAATTGCAACAAACAAATCACCTTATTTCCTAAATGGTGGTCGACCCTCGTATTTTAAAAAGACAAATAAAATAAGTTATTATTCTATCAGGCTGACCACCCTTTGGCACCCAATATTATGGCACAGATTTTGCTAATGTTTGGCCGACTCCTTTCAACCTTGCTGACTCCTTTTAAATCAGAAAATAAATTATTCAATTATGAGCCAACTTTATCATAAAGATGTTTATATAAATAGCACCCAAGTATGTAATGGGAAAAGGATTATAAAAGCAACGATTAAGCCTTAAAGAAAAGCGATTAATATTGTTAATGGAAGTGATAAAGAATGAAGAGGCAGCAATTAAATTTATAAAGGCAGCTCTTGATTTATGAAGGGATGTATTCCTTGCAAGGTAAAAGCCTCAATGAAGAGGTGTGTCCCTCTCATTTGAGGATATATAAAGGAGGTCAAATTATTTGTAAAAGGTATCATGGAAGCAATCAAAGATAGAAATCTGTATGCAGAACAGCAACAGCTACTGATACAAACAGGGATTGGTACACAATTAATTATATATGCATTTAATATATATATATATATAATATTTGAAGGCATATAAATATATGTATAGTTACTTTCATAATGAGAAATATGCATTAAGGGAGATATGTTATGTCTAATTCAGTAAATAAGGGAAATAGTGAATCTATTTATATTATTATAATTTACATCTTTCTCTTTAAGCAATCATGTGTAAGATTGGGAAGGAAACATGATTGGAAAGGACACTAGAGGAATCCTAAGGAATTGTCTTGGTTGGATGTTCCTACAGGGATTGTCTTGGTTGGATGTTCCTTGTTCTGCATCCTATCATGTGTTTCTCTCACATCCTTACCATGATTGGTTAATGGAGAAGAGTCTATAGATTAGATTCATATTTAAGTTGTTCATTAATATTAATAGTTCATATATTCTTAAGTTCAATATCTATTATATGATTTGCTATGGAATATTATTTGTAAAACAATTTTATGTTGTGTAATGGTCACTTAGGCAAATTCAGACATACGCCAAATATACGCCAAATAGGGGACATTACAAGAATTTATAGATTGCAACCTTGGTTTCTTCCTATGAGCTTTACGGGCATTACATATTTGGTTTTCAACGTTCTATAATGCTTTAGATTTCAGATTAAGAGGAATTTTAAATTTTCAGCACTTAAAGATTTTAGATTTACCAACTCTTTGAAAGTTCTTATACTTTCATATTAAGTTGGAAGAAACACATGCTTGGGCTCATGCAGTCTTCATACTTTCAGCTCAGATTTCAAATTCAATTTTTGGTGCAGAGTTTTCCATGCTATAACAAGTAATTTCTGTTGGGAACTAAACACATACTTAGCTGATTTCCACATATTTCTGATGCAAAGTATTACTTTCAGTTTACAGTGCAATTAGCATTCGCCAAAGGAATTTTTATTTCTCACCTGCTCATTGTAAATATGGCACTTCAACAATAGCCGATAAATATGATAAAGTTCTACACAGTTGCATTGTTATGATTCTCTTATGTGGCATCTGCGTGTAAGAATTTGTACACATACTACAAATGAAGCAACAACCTGTAGACAGCCTTCTTTATTAATTTTTAATTACTCAACTGCTGTTCTTTTCCAGATGGCGCAGCAGCAGTGAGTCTTAAAGCTGGGCAAAGAAACATCCTATATTTAGCAGATTAGCTGGGCACCAAATCATCCTATGTTTAGCAAATTAAACTACTAGATAGAAACTTTTATTTAGTGTTAGCTTTCCTAAATTTAGGCGCAAGTGTCTGGTAAGATCTTTGACATGTTTAGTTTGTTTTATTTCTTTTTTTCTTCTGTTTTTATTCTGTCCACAGGAGCGGGTTTTTTTGTTCTATTTCTAGAGACATTTGTAGTGATGGAAAACATGACAAGGCTTCAGCTTGTCCAAGTGAAAAGGTCTATTTAATGACCAGTGGCCCTCACTTTTGTAGAATTGACAATTCATAATAAGAAGAATATATTCAGACAGCAAGTAATAGAATTCTAATTTCATCTTATTCTAGTAACAATAAAGTTTTGAGGAATAAATCAAATAATCAAAAGATAAATATTTTTCAAAAAGTCAGGAATAAACTTTACAAGAACTGAAATAACTACTATTTTTTAATTTAAAGGCAATGTAATTGTATAGAGATAGAAAGAGTCAAAAGAAACTAGAGTTTACACAATAATTTTTTGATATGATTTTTTCACTAATTTTCAGATTACTGAAAAAATAATTTTATCATTTATTTACAAATTTTAAATTTTGAACAACAGCATTAGAAAAAATAGTAACAATTGAATAAAAAAATGAGCAAAATTAAAAAGGATTTTAGAGATGAAAGTAATATGAGGTTCTTAGGCTGAAAACTTATAATAAAGCCAAACTTTATTACCACATACCATTTTGCAGTCAGGAGTGGGGATTGGGTTTTTTGCTTTTGGGGGTGGGTTCTTTCAGGTGTGGAGTTGTTTGCAGGCTAGTGGGACAGCCTTTGTTGTGATCTTGTGTTTGGATTATGGTAGAGCAATAGGTTTCTTACAATTTGGTGGTTGTTGATCGTGGTGTGTCTCACAATGGTTCTTCATTGGGATTGAAGGCTCAACACTTAGAGTCATTTTATGTGGGGGAGGGCCCTAAACTAAAGAAAGTGAATGGTTGTTTACCCAGGAGTCAGGATTATCCGGTTCTGGTTCTTTCTCCTAAATATGTGGCTGGTGATGTTTCTTATTGGAGTAGACATGCTTTAATCTGCAAATTTCATGGGATCCGTATTCCTCAGCCAGCTTTGGATGCTTGGATTAGGTGTACATGGTAGGTTGAGGGTGACATGGAGCTAATGGTGGCTACAAATAGTTATTTTGTGGTGGTATTTTCCAATATGGTTGATAGGAATCGGGTTTTTGAGGGAGGACCCTACTTTTATAATCAGGTTGGATTATTTATCAAACCCTGGCATATGGGTTTTAACACAGCGGATGAATTGCCACCGAGGGTTCCTGTTTGGGTCCGTCTGTCGCGGCTTCCCCTAGAGTTTTGGAGAGAAGATATTTTACAACGGATTGTTGCTCTTCTTGGTAAGCCTACTGTAGTTGCTCAACAAACCCTTGAAAGAAAGGTTATTTCTTTTGCTCGGATTTGTGTGGAGGTTGATTTGAATAATCCCTTGTCGGATTCTCTGGAAATTAGTCTTGGTTCTCTGTCTTGGATTCAACAGCTTGATTATGAGTCCCTACCTTTTCGCTGTTGGATTTTTCATGAGTATGGACATCTCCAAAATCAATGCCCTCGGATTAATAAGGCTCCTCCTTCTAATTCCTCACCTTTGTCTTCAGTTCCAAAAGTTGTTAAGGAGGATAAGGGGAAATCTACGATGGAGGGTGAATCGGATAAAGATGGCTTTGTGTCAATTAAACCTCAAGCTAAGGGGCGTGGTTTGAAGAGAATGTTTAAGGACAAGAAGAATGAAGAGGAATTTAATTGGTTTGAGGTGTTGAACACTTCAACCTTGGAGGAAGGAATCCCGTCAGATATGCCTTCTGATGTTGTTGGTATGGGTTGTGCTGTGGGGCAGGGACAGGGACCTGGTCTGGATATTCATTTATCATAGGGTATACAGGATCATCTAGTATCTCTGAAGGATCCTATGCAAGAGGATGATGATATTGTTTTGGCAAATTTGGAAAAGGAGGGGTTAGTTTCTAGCAAGAGCAAGGAGTCTTCTCTTGCCTTGGGGGTGCAACAACGCACAATTACGAAGGGAGTGTTTGAACACTCTTCTAAAAGTGGCCGCAAGAAGGATCATGAGAAGATAAGGCGTACTGGAGACTTCTTGGTGGAATCTAGGTCTATTAAACCCATTCATGCTCACTTTTCTCTATCTCCCCCATGATTCTTCTCTCATGGAATGTAAGGGGCTTGAATAGCACCTCTCGTCAAAAGGCTATTCATGATCTAGTTGTTGTCCATTCTCCGGACATTTTTTGTGTTCAGGAGACTAAACTTTCAGTTGATTTCATGCTTCAGTGTGCTTCTCATGTCTGGTATTTTTGCCAGTGTCAGTGCATTGGTAATCAGGGGAGTTTTGGGGGTTTGGCTCTTTTCTGGGATTCAAGAAAGATTGCTCCACTTTGGTGGGTTTCCAGTCATTCCACTATTTCCATGATTGCTTCTTCCTTAGAAACTGGTGAGACCATTCTGGTTACTAATGTTTATGCCCCGATTGATATTTGTGGAAAAATACGGCTTTGGGCTCATTTAAGGCATGCTAGATCACGTGATCCATATCTTCCTTGGATCTTAGCTGGTGATTTTAATTCTATGTTGAGCTTGGAGGAGAAAAGAGGTGGGTTGCCTTGGCTTGGTCCTGCTTCTGATCTTTTTTGGGAGAATGTGGATTTGCTAGATTTAATTGATGTTAAGCCGTCTAATGGGATTTTCACTTGGAATAATAGATGGAGTGGAGAGGAAGTGATGTCTAAAAGGTTGGATAGATTTCTTGTTTCCTATTTTTGGGTGGGAGGCAGATTAGTTACTGGTTCTGAGATTCTTGACTAGAGGGGTTTTGATCATTGGCCAATTAAACTTTCAATAACCTATTTTACTACTCCCAAGAATCCTCCCTTTAAATTTCAGCTTATGTGGCTTCAAGAGCCTTCTTTGCATGATCTTATGGCCCAGTGGTGGTGTGATGGCAGCCCTACTTATGGTATAGCTATGTACATATTTGTTAAGAAACTTTAGTATGTTAAATTTCAACTTAAGAGATCAAATAGGATGAGTTTTGGTAATTTTAAGGTTATGAAGAGGAATGCCTAGGCGTGCCATGATGTGATTACTCGCCAAATTCAGGATTTTGGTTTCTCGGATGCTCTAGGTCAAGCATAATCCCAGGCTGCAAGAGTTGTGGAGGAGTGGGAGCTTAGGGAGGAGATTTTCTAGAACCAAAAGGCTCACATTGATTGGCTTTAGGAAGGGGACAAGAATACTGCTTTCTTCCACCATTATGTGCAGGCTCATCACAATAGAAGTTGTATCTCCTCTTTGATCAATGCAAATGGGATCCATATTTCTTCTTTGCAAGCTTTGTCTCGTGAGGCTAGACAATTTTATTCTACTCTTTTTCTGAGGATTCGCCCCCTGAAGAAGATGAGGAGAATTTGATCCTTGATTGCATTCCCTCCTTGATCTCCCAGGAGATGAATAATTCCCTTATCCACTCGATTTCTTTGCTTGAATTGGAAGAGGTTGTTTTGGGAATGAATAAAGGTAAAGCTCCTGGTCCAGATGGTTTTCCTATTGAATTTTTTCAAGAATTATGGGATATTATAAGTTTGGATTTGCTGGAGGTTTCCCAAAAATCTCTTTGTAGTAAGTAGATGCTTCGTGCCTTGAAATCTACTTTTGTGGTTCTCATTCCTAAAAAGGAAGGTGCTAATCAACTTGAATTCTTTCAACGTATTGCTCTCTATAATGTAGTGTACAAAATTATCACTAAATTGATGGCAAAGAGGCTCAAAGTTTGTCTTCCTTCTGTAATCTCTGAGGAGCAAGGCGATTTTGTGGCTGGTAGATAGATCTAGGATGGGGTGTTGGTTGCCTCTAAATTCATTCATTTGATGGTGACTTCTAGGGACAAGTCTATGTTTATCAAGTTGGATATGGCCAAAGCCTATGACATAGTTAAGTGGTGTTTTTTGCAGAGAATTCTTTTAGGCTTTGGTTTTAGTCCAGATTGGGTCAGTTGGACTATAAGTTGTGTTACCTCTTCCTCTTTTTCTGTTCTTATGAATGGGGAACCTTTTGAGCTTTTTAAGGCTTCCAGGGGCCTCCGTCAAGAAGATCCTCTCTCCCCTTATCTGTTTATTGTTTTGGTTGAGGGTTTGGGTAGATTTCTTAAGTCGCGGGTTTCCTAGGGCAGGATTCAAGGTTGGTGTTGGGGCAATGGGCTACCGCAACTCTCTCATCTTCAGTTTGTGGATGACACCTCTCTTATGGGGAGGGCTCGCCTTTAGGAGGCTACTTCTTTTAGGTGGGCTTTGGATATTTACCTTGCTGCTTCGAGTCAAAAAGTTAATGAGCACAAGTCCTCTATCTTCTTCTTTAATACTCCTCAAGCTATTCAACAGCAGTTTGCTAATATTTTGAGGTTTCAAATTGGGTCTCTTCCCTTTGTCTATCTAGGAATACCTCTTGCTATTGGGAGGCAGCCCAAGTCTTCTTGGGAAAATTTTCTTGATAAGTTGCACAGTAAAGTCAATCACTGGACTCATCGTTGTCTTTCTACTGCTGCAAGAGTGACTCTTCTAAAGTTTGTTATCCAGGCTCTCCCTATTTACAAGTGTTTTGTTCAAGCTTCTCCTTTGTACTTCCTGAGGGAATTTGATGCTCTCTCGCAGCAATTTCTCTAGAGTGGTAACTTGCAGTTGGCTAAGTGAAGTCTTGTTAGGTGGGATACGATGTGTAGGCCACACAGAGAGGGGGGCCTGGGGTTGTGTTCTACTGTTTCGAATGGGAAAGCTCTGGCAGCCAAGTTATACTGGCATTGGTGTACTATTCAACATCAGCTTTAGGCCCGTATTCTTACCCATAAGTATCCTAAGGATGTTAACACTTTTGATGTTCCTCATTTCCCTTTAGAAGGAAGGGGATCTATGATTTGGAATACCCTCAAATTGGGGGCTCAATTGATTAAGAAGGGGCTTTTTTGGATGTCATATGGGTTCTTAGGCTCTTTTTTGGTGGGATTCTTGGGATGGTCATCCTCCTATTCTTTTTGCTTACCCTCACCTTCAGTCTTTTTGTGATCATTTTACTATTGTTGGTTGTAACACGGTTGAGCATTATAAGTCTGTGCAGAATATTGGACTAATACTAGCCTTAGATGGAAGCATTCCTCGAATTGGCCGCTAGGAGGGTCAAAGGGGGATAGGCAAGAGCTAGCTTAGATACTTGCTTCTTATGAATGCAACTCCATGGTGGGGCAGGATGTCTTGGCTTGGAGTTAAAGTGATTTATCTGGTAAATACTCTGTTTCAACTGGTTATAGAAGTTGCTTAGGAAGGTGTTTGGGGACATTGAGGTTCCTTGGTGGAAGCAAGTGTGGAATAAATTTTCTTGGCCCAAGTGCAATTTTTTTCTATGGCCGGTGGTCCAAAACAGGTGTCTTACTTGGGATAACTTGTGCAAGAGAGGAGTCCAGGGTCCCTCAATGTGTGCTTTGTGTTGTAAAAGTGACGAGAGTGTCTCTCATCTTTTCTTCCAGTGTTCCTTTTCTAGGAGCCTTTGGCACCTTTGGTGGGCTATGTGGAACCAAGCTTGTTGGCATGTCTCTTCTTTGGTGGATTTCTTTGCTCGGTGGGGAAAGACTCCTGTTAAGACCTCTTTTTTTCGAGTTGCTTGGGCTCTAGGACCAACTTTTATTATCTGGCATATCTAGTTGGAGAGGAATCACAGTATTTTTCAAGATATGTAGTTGGTTGTCCATCATTTGTGGTGGAGGATTCTTCATTCTGTGGGAGAAACTACTGTGGCTAAATGTGACTTGGTTGAGGGTGTGGATCTAGGAGAGGTTGTTTTTTGTATGTGTTTCAGTCTTCCTCTTTAGCAGGGGATTACTCAGGGTGTTGGTCAGATCATGAGAAATATATGTCATCAACCCCTTCGGAAGATAAGTAGGGAGGGGCGTTGGTGTCCTCCTCCTTAGGGGGTGTTGAAAATCAACACAAATGGCTCTTCTCATGGAAATCCTGGTCATGCTAGTATTGGAGGTGTTGGGTGGACTAATTTTGGGATTGTTGAGTTTATCTTTTCTATTTATAAGGGTTGGTATACTAACAATGTGATGGAGGCTCTTGCCATTCTATATGTTGTGGAGCATGGTTGTACTCTCGAGTGGAGATGGATCAATTGTGAATCTAATTCCTAGGTAGTAGTGGCGTTGTTGAAGAGGCAGTAGCTAGAGGATGTCAGTTGGCATCTAGTCATTATTATAAAATAGATTCTTAATCCGTGTGCTTCCTTGGATTCTGTTTCTTTCTGTCATATTCCATGGGAATGGAATGTGGTTGTGGATTGTTTGGCTAAATGGGCTTTCGATCATTTGCAAGATTGAAACATTGTGGAAAGGGGTTAATTACCACCAGATTTGTCTCAAAAGCTAGATCAATTAATGGAGGTTGATAGGGATGTGTAATGCCTTGCTTTGTATTGTTCTTTTTTTGATTAAATAAATTTTTAACCCTCTTTTAGTTTAAGAATGTGTATTAAAAATACAAGCCTTGAGCCACCATGTGTGAAAGCATGCCTACAACGCATCTTAAAATATAAGGGAATAAAGCAGAATCTCCATTGGCTCTGTAGATCTGCAAGGGTGACAGTTGTCTGGCTAGGGCATTACAGGAATAAGGTTTCGGAACACCTCCGGTAGAGCATGGAGAATGAAGAAGACATAAATGCAAATCTTAAAGAATCACCGGCAGAATCAATTCTATTGGATAAACAAAATACACATGGAGAACCTAACCAGGGAGAGAGAGGTGGTGAATGTATTGAGAAAGAGCAATAGGTAGAGGAATTGAAAAGCATAAAAAAGAACTACCTGGTTAAACAACATGAGGTAGACCGTAAAAACCTAAACATTTCCAATTATAAATGAAACTTCCATTCTTACCATCACAATTGTGGGATCCATAATATTGGAATTAATTGATAGTCAGCTAAGGAGTGTTATTAAGATGGCTGATCATATGGTTGCATAAACAAAGATATATATTTGAGCTGCTATAAAACTGATCTTCCAAAAGCAATAAAAAATTAATCCATGTGACTATTAGAAATCCCAACTTTCAACTATAGAAGATGTCATCAACTCTACTATAGATTCTGTCACAAAAAGGAAAATTTAACAACAATGTTTTCCAAGAACAAGAAGGAATAAGGTTTGACAAGACTACCAATAGAACATGGAGTATGGATAAGATGTAAATGTAAGCTCTTAAGGATCACCTGTAGACTCTATTCTGTAGGATAAACAAAATATATAAGGAGAACCTGAACAATGAGAGAGAAGCATGGAGTATGTATTGAGAAAGAGCAACAGGCGGAGGAATCAATGAGCATGAAAGAGAACTAAATGGTTAAAAGGCATTGCTTACCTCCTAAAACCCTGACATGCAAATGTGAGAATGAGAAAGTATAGATCATGAGAATTGATACTACGGGAAGAACTTCAAATGAAGTTAAGTTGCATATAAAAACTGAAGATGCTACAGCAGCAGGATAGCAAACAAAATTGCCATATGTGAAATATGTCATAAGGTCAAGCTCCACATCTATGAAAAAAATATTTCATTAAATGGTGTTCAAGGAATCTACGCTCCCCTCAAAATAAAACAACCATGAACATAATGATTTATAATATAAACCTGTCACGGCATTAATACGAAATAAAGATGTTAGAGCATTAGAAAGCACATAGATATAAGCTTCAAGAACATTTGAGCTTCTACTATGTCTTCCATTGTTAAGGAACAGAGATTTTTGGGAGTTCCGATCACCTTATGGAATACAGACACGTCAGAAAAGATGTAGGATGACTTGGAACTAACTGGATCAAAAACAGATCGAAATTTCAATAAAGGGGGTCCAGGGCTTATTATGGGCCAGGGATACACAATACAAGGAGTAATTCTGCAACAAATTAAATATAGAATGTGCATCACAGATGGTGATTATGGGTGTAGAATTTAATATAAACTTACAGATGCTAATGAAGAAAAGGGATACTGACCATGATCATGGGTATAGAATTCAATATAACCTTATAGATGACAGTAAGAAAAAAAAGGATGCTGAAGTTCATGAATATCACATTTCTAACACTTGTCCCACAGGAAGTAGATGGTACCTCATGGAGAAGACTTAGGCATAGTTTTTTGTTCATTACCACAGATGAAATTGTTATAAACTCAATGGTAAGAAGATTAGTTTAAGCGCTGAACAACAAAGTCTTTGAAGAGTTTAAGAGTGTGATCATGACCAATTGTGTTGGTTTGCAAAATGGCATGGAACATTATATGATTAAAATGGTTTTCAAATGAGAAGTATATCTTGCTAAGATAGGTAAAATAGGCAAGAAACTCTCAATTCATTCAAGAAAGATGGGATATGATGGTTTACAAGAAATGGATACAAAGGAGTGAGCATTGACAAATCTATACAAAGAGTGTGAAAAAACCAAAAAGAGACAAAATGGCTGTACTCCAATGAACATCTTCACACATAAAGGTCCATCAAAGAGTGAGGAAGTCAAGGTAAGCAACTCATTGTTCAAAAAATCCTCCATTGTGAAGTCTAATGAGTCCCTTGGTTAATTTTAGACAAACACAAAAGGAGTCAACTCTAATCTTTTAATGAAGATGGGATATGATGGCAAAGGATGGCCAAGGAATCCTCATATCCATAGAGGTTGGGGAAAGATCGCCATATGGTGGCCTTGTGTTTGATGAAAGCAAGAATGAGGCTGGAGGATACTCCAAAACAACCAAAGCAAGGCAAGCTTCTAAAGGTGAAGACTCCAAACCGCCTTCACATCAAATTCATCCCAAAGAAGGTAATTACATTGCTCACTTAATCTTCATAAAGCCCCAAATTGATTGTAATCTTTCACCAAGAAGTGGATAGCAAGCACAATAAGTAGAGGACAAGGCTCTACCTCAAGAGGACAAAAAGGAATTTGCAAACAAAATGGTAAACTTCACCACATAGTTCTTAAGTAAAGAGTAATTGTGGAGATAGCACTCCAATTTCACAAGGTAGCAAGCAAGCATCAAGGTAAGAAGGAAAGGTGCACAGACAAATCTTCCATCATCTATACATGTCATAGGAAGAAAATTCTTATTAGATAAGAGTAATAAGAGTGTGAGCATGTGCAAGTGGAAGCAAACCATGATTAAAGGTCCAAAAATATTTAGGAAAGATGGGCAAAGAAGGAATCATTCATCTAGCATATAAGAAGAGAAAGGTCTAAACACACTCCAACAAAGTGAGAAACCACATGATCTGACCATATGTAAGGCCATTAGTTATTGCAACTATTGAAAGGTTAGTGGACATTGGAATAACAATTGTAGTAAACTTCATCTTCATCTTCACCTAAGAATGGCTAAGTCAAGCAAGGGCAGCCACAAGCTAAGAGAAATGAAGAAGAGCATACAAGGACACAAAGATCAAGTAGGAAGAAGTGTGTGTCACATGTATCCTAACCACTTTTGGAAGTAGATAATGGTAAGGGAATATCTTTTGATTTTTGGAGGGACTACTTGCATAGATTGCAGAGTAGATACTTTTGAAAGATTCCAATCATGACCATGAGCTCTCACCATTTGTCTCAAGAATGCTTCAGCAAGGAAGGTAGAAGATGAGTTACTGCAAGAGAGTAGAATGCTGAACAAAAGGAAATTCCAAGCATCAAGGGCGTCAGAAAGCAACACATGCAGCATGTATTCATTTGTTGTCACATGAAATTTGAGCAGTTGATTGGAAAGAGGACTCCATTTGTAATCAGATGGCATAGGGGCAAGGGCCTAGAATTTGTGTTTGTCTCTTGGAGATAGGATAGGCCATCAATGAAGAGTATAACACTCTCTTGGAAGGGATGAAGTTGTATGTTTCTTTCATGGAACAATCTCATCCATTTTTTATGAACTTTAGCATAGTGAAGGTATGTGTTCCATTTCCATATTTTGGTCATGGCCTCACTCTTCTAAGCACAAACTCTTCAAACTTTGTCAAATAGATTGTAAGCAATCTTTCCATACACAAAAGTCCCAATATGGTAGAATATAAACCTTGCAAGCCAAAACAATTTTCTGCCACTCCCCAGGAAGACTTAGAGCCTACTTTGAAACCTAAATGATCCTTAAAGTTTAGGAGATTATGATCATACAAACCCACAAGATGTTACCATATCAATGATCTAGTGAAGAACTGCTCATCTAATTATAGAATATGTTATATGCAACCAGCAGTTGTCCATTCATTCTTGAACACTCATTAGATTCAAGTTACAGCTTACACTTCCAAGTTCTATGCTCAAAGTCCTATGCAATCCTAAGGTATCCATACATTCAAGGAAATTAACCATCACAACATAATGAAATGAGCTCAAGTGAAATCACACACAAAGACTCAACACTAGTGTTTACCCTAGAAACACCAACTAAGGGAAAATCAACACGTAATGTGGCCTCAAGAAGCTTGAATTTTTTTGTGCTCCACGAGGACGTGCCCCCTAGGTTTTTTGCCCATTTCCTATACCGGGTACAAAACGAGGACACGGGGACGGCTAGGAAACGTCCCCTGGCAGTCCCCTTTTGGCCTCCAAGTACCTGGTACTTACCGGGGACTTTTTGCTCATTGGCAGGGGACGTAGGGTATGGCTAGGCGTACCCGAAACGACCGACCATCCCTCGTTTGTATTGTGTACGGCTAGCCGTACCCTACAGCCCAACAAAAAATCAAACACATTTTTTTTTAAAAATAAAGTTTTTTAAATAAAAAAAAAGGCATCGGGGAGCCCACAAGGGATGCCCCATGCCACTTAACCTAATTTTTACCTTATATGTGGCCTAACATGAGAAAAGCAACTCATGTTTACTTCTTGCCTTGTGAAGTGAAGGAGAGAAAAAGGAGAGCAGATGAGTGAAGGAGAGAACAACAGTTTGAAGAGGAGCTTAGGGCATCATTTCTAGCATATTAGAGGTATGTTTTTCATCTTTGTTTGTATTTGCTATTTGTTTTTAATTTTTGCAAGATTTTTTTAAGTTTTTCAACACATAGGAAGGGCATTTAGGGTTTTCATTTTTTTTTTTTGAACTTGCAGCTCTTTGAAATCAGAAACTTCATAAAAATTTAAAAAACAACCATGAGTAGCAACAGTGATAGTGAAAGTGAGGATATTGAAATCCAAATGCAAGAATGAACTCAAACTCAAAGAACAAGAAATAGACCTAGAGGTAGTTCAACTGCAAACATTGGGGGGTGTTCAGAGAGTGGGAGTGGAGTAGGGTCAGCAAGTTCAAACCCATTTGAATGTCCATCTGAAATCCTCAAAAAATGGGCAAAGGCCCATTTAACCCCAAAAAACCTCTACTACAATTTGCAACAAGAGTTGATAAAGACAAGAAAAAAAATTCGAGGGGTAGTAGAGTATGGGAGTGTCATTTGTGCCACAAACAATATAGGGGTAGCTATACAAGAGTTTATTGCCATCTTTTGTGGATTGGTGGTCAAGGGGTGAAAGGGTGTAGAAAAATAACCCAACAACAAAAAATTGAGGCAACTAGATTGCATATGGAGGGGGAAGCATTAAGTAAAGGGGTTTCAATTGAGATTTTGCAGCCTAGTACAGGAATGCCTACACCATCAGTAGGTGTTGCTTCAGCTTCTCACTCTCATGTGGGGGAGGATTCTACTAGAGGAAAGAAAAGGAGTATGAATGTTGCTGATATGTTTAATGTTACAATAAGAGATGGGGTTGATTCCTCTATTGCCAAGTTTTTTTATGCTAATGCCATACCATTTCATGTCTCACATTCACTATATTTTAAACGAATGTGCAAAGATATTGTAGCTGCTGGCCCCTCATATGTTCCACCTGGAGAAACTAAGCTACACACCACCCTTCTTGATAAAGAGTACTCCAAGGTGAGTATTTTGATGGAGGATATGAGATAAACATGGTTGATAGATGGCTGCTCCATAATCATGGGTGGGTGGACCAATATCAAACATCGGCCACTCATCAATCTTATTGTCACTAGTACAACAGGTTCTTATTTTCTTAGAGCAGTAGATTGTTCGGGAAAAAGGAAGGATGCAACCTTCCAATTTCAGATTTTGAGAGATGCTATAGAGGAGGTTGGAGCCTCTAATGTTGTGTAGGTATGATTTTCCTTCTTTCTTATTTTTTATTTTGATTTTCTTATTAGTTATTTAAAATTTTGATATCTATATTCTATACTAATCTAGTAATCTCATATCAACTTGATGATATGTCATTGCCAAGTAGTGACCGATTCAGCTTGTGTGTGTAAATTAGCCGGATTGATGGTGGAGAGTGCTTATAAGCACATTTTTTGGACCCCTTGTTGCGTGCATGCATTGAAAAATACCTTGAAGGACATTGGGAAGATAGATTGGGTGAAGGCAGTGGTTGTAGAGGCTAGAGAGGTGCAAATGTTTATTTGCAACCATCAGACTTCACTTGCTTTATTTAGAACATTTTCAAGGAAGGAATTCCTCAAGCCCGTGGAGACTAGATATGCCAGCTACTTCATTTTATTGGAGAGGATGCTTGAGGTCCAAGAGGCTCTACAATTAATGATGGTCAATATAGAGTGGGGTAGATGGCAAGAGTCAAGCACAGCGGAGGGAAAAAGGGTGAAACAAAAAATCCTTGATGATGATTGGTGGTCCACAATGAGGTAAGAAAATTGGCATTGCTGATTTTATTATTTATTTGAATTATTAAATTTTATTATTGCTGATTTTCATTTTATTATTTAATATTTAGCAGCCTAGCTGATTTTAATTTTTGTAACTTGTTTGCACTTGCAGATATGTATGCTCCTTCATCCAGCCTATTGTGCAAGTGATTAGATATGCTGATACTGACTCTTCTAGCCTTGGAGAGATTTATGAGACCTTTGATAGTATGCTTGGATAGGTCAAGCAAGCAATTTATAGCAAGGACCCTTCTTTGGAATTTTATGAGGAGCATCTTAGGTCCATTGTGATCATGCGACGGTGGGACATTATGAACACCCTACTTCATATGGCAGCCTATGCTCTCAATCCCAAATGGTACACACCGAGGCCTGGGAGAGTGGCTCCATCTCATGATGAAGAGGTGAAAGAAGGCTTCACGAAGGCCCTTACAAAAATGTATACTTCAAAGGAATCTACCATACTTTGCACGCAGTGGCTTGCATTTTCCAATCTTTGTGGTCCAACCTTCGACAAACCAGAGGCGAGGATGGATAGAGCTACATTGGCTCAAACTGACCCTATTGGATGGTGGACGTGGCATGGGAGGATGCACCAGAGTTGAGATTACTTTCCATTCGCCTTCTTTCACAGGTTGCCAGTTCCTCTCTGCAGAGAGGAATTGGTCCACATATAGCTTCATCCAATCAGTAAAGAGGAACTGCCTTACCTCTAGATGATCAGAGAAGTTGGTGGCAGTACATAGTGCTTTGCGGCTACAAGATCGCCAGTCTAGTGAGTATCGTCAGACTCCAGCCTTACATTGGGATGTTAATCTCGAAGATGCTATGCAAATTGAGGAGGAAGATGCACATGAGGGAATGGTTGGTGTTCCATTGGTTGAGGCAGATCCTTCTATTGACATGGACACTGACACTAACTTAGACTCGAGCTCTAATGGCGAGGGCGATGCTGATTTAGACCTACCTTCTGCTGATTAGGGACCATGGACAGCCATATATTTTCTTAGTTTTATGTTTATCATGTCATTTCATAGCTGAGACTTGGAGCCTTTGGGCATTTTGGTTATAATTATTAGACTTTTATATGATATGTATGCACATTTATAATGAAAAGCATTTGAACTTTGTTAATTTGTCTGTCAATTCTCATGTTAAATCTCAATTCAAGTCTAATGATATGTATTAAGCTTATACAATGTCTAGAATGAATGCTTTATCAATGTTATGCTATGAACATTTGAAATTTCTCTATATTTTTAAAAAATTCCCTTTTTTTTTGTCTGTCGTTCCCTAAAAAATGACCCAAAAGTACCCCCATACCGAAAACTCGTCCCGTCGTACCGGGTACTCCTTGTCCTCGAAACCCCATGGAGCATAGGAATTTTTAAGTATCTGAAGCTTGATTTTTTAAGTATCCAAGTAAAAGGGGAAATGATGATGAACTTTAACATGGTAGTAGTCATCTGCCATGTAGCTCTTTCAAGTTAAATCCCTGAGATATATTTTCTGTAAAATGCCTCCTTAGATACATTTTCAGTGTAGAATGCCTCTCCTATACCCTTTGTTCCTCCTCTTTAAATATATAGATATGCAATGAATTTGAGGTTGTAACACCAATGGTCGCAATGTCTCTTCCTATTCCAATTCTACATGCTTTGTATGGAAACCTACATTTCCCAATCCAATTACAAAGTAATACAATGTCTAGCATTATTTTCATAAGGAACAGATAAAAATATGCCCATTTGAGAAACAACCAAAACATTTAGTAAATTTACTGATAAATTATAGTAAAGCTACTTAGAGAGTCTATACATGAATTTTATAAGTGTACTTAGATGATTGCATTGTATATGCATAGTTAAAAAACCACATTCAATTATCAAGGTTGATGCTTGAAAAGTGCAAAGTATAGCATTTAATTTTCATAAGTGTCTACTTGCAACACCATTTGGTACAGTACTAAGACATTATATTTAGATAGAGATTAGAGGTAATCACTAAGAGATTGCCACCATGCTTTACTTACCACCACCTAAAACACCGAAGAATGTCAACATTGATGGGATATGGTGAATACTACAAAAAATTCAGGAGAATATATGCCAAGCTAACTGTTTGTATAAGGATTATTAAGGAAGAAAACAATTTTTGATTGGTACCAATGATCCTAAGAAGCATTTGAATTTCTGAAGAATAAATTGGCAAGAGCACCAATACAAGTATTTCCAAATTGGGATCTACCATTCCATGTACATGTAAATGTACTCTGGGAATGTAATTGGAACAATCTTAGCCCAAACCATGAGAAGACAAGTCAAATCTTCCAATTTGATTTACAGGTAGAGAGTTGGCTAAGGTAGAAAATAACTACAACCACAACAAAGAGAAGCAGTACAATAGCATTCTCCTATGATTTGTTAGTGGCTAAATTTGCCAATTGGCTAATAGTTGAAATTTGGGAATCCAAATTTGGCTAATAGTTCAAGTTGTAACATGACCTAAATCGCTACATTTTAACAAAATTTTACTTTAGTCTTATTTAAATCACCAAAGAATTTATTTTATTAAACATTTCAACTCAAAAATTTGCCAAAGTATTTGATACATGATCAGATTAGATTCACTTAAATTTCATGTTATAGTAGAAATGTAAATTAATTCACCAATAGTAAATCATAATTATTAGTTTCTTTAGAGCCATATTTCCATTATCTAGTTGCCACAAAACCCTCATTGTATTTCACGAGGTAAAATGTACCCATGATCTGTAACGCTCACGGGGCCCTTAAATTCTTTTGGATTGTTGATCTCACTCATGAAATATAACGAGGGTTGTTAGATTATATTTTAAACCAGTAGTGAAAATTAAATATTATAGAGTCTACCCCTTAAACCCATTGATCATTTCCACCTTCAGACCCCTACTTTTCCATAAGAATTAAATTTTTTAAATGGAAGGATTTTCCATCATAATTAATGCATTTTATTATTATTTTTCAAGATTCGCCAAGATTTCTATAGAATTTTAGTGATGTAAAAAAAATTGGCAATAAATTTAATATTTTTTCAAAAAAAAAGGAAAGATATGAGCTAATAGAAATTAATATTTTTTTACCAAAAAAATGAAAGATTCGCCAGGATTTTATATCTTTTCTTGAGGGGGGTTTCTTAAAGTTATCACTAACATACTTAATGATAGAAGTTTAAATTTGACACTACAAGTAAGTCAAATCTTCCAATTTGATTTACATGTAGAGAGTTGGCTAAGGTAGAAAGGACTACAACCACAAAAGATAGAGGAAGTGCAAGCATACTCATGATAGAACATTAAATTTGACACTACTACTATTACCCTCGTGGATTGTCTTCTACATGGATTGTGAACCATTGTAGTACTTTATAAATAGATTTTTTATATAACACAGAACATGTAAATGGCTTATGCTCTTCCAAAACTATTAATTTAAAATAGTAGTAAACCCAGGAAAACAAACCAAGAAATGATTATGCATGGCATACCCTAAGGATAAAGTCATGTGCAAGTTTTGGGTGATTTTGATAGAACAAATAACCATCAATCATGACATCTAAGCCTAAGGACACCCAACAAGGGGAATTTACTAGAATGAAAGATTGCAATGATAAAAGGGAAAAAAAACCAAGTTGAAAACCAAAAATGTCAACTTGAGAACGTCATCAAGTTGAAGGGAGACATTGATGCCTTGGTGAAGCAAGAATATGCAAATCCAAAGGGTGTCATCCTAAAATAGAGTAAAACCCACTACTGCAAAGCTTCGAGAAAACAAATTATAAGCTCACATAAATAGAGGTTGAATTATCAACAAAGATGAATAGGTAGATGACAAGGCATTAAAAATTGAATTACCTAGTTTTGGTTAAGCAAAGGGAAAAGAAGTGCCATGAAGGATAGAGAAGGCAGAGAAAAGATTCAATTAAAATTTTAAATAATTACGAATTAAGCAAGAAAAAATGCAAAAAGAAAACAAATTGAAAAGTTTTTTAAAGAAGTAAACTAATTGTAAAAGCTGCAACTGATTAATAGTGGACCTATGGAGGAATTTTACCCAACAAAGGAAGCAGAATTTAAAATGGCATTCAAAACAATTGAAGGGAAAAATGATCAAAGGAGAGTAAAAACACATCAAAAACACAAAGTAAAAAGCAAACGGTGATAGAAAACCTAAGAGTTGTACATTAAAAACCAAGCTGGGATTAGAAAGAAACAAAGGGAGCAAGGAGATAGAAAATTTTAGATTGAAATTGTTGAGATGGCTCTCTTACAAGGGATCTCAATGGAGCAACTAAAACAACCCAATTTGAAAAAACATCCCTCAAATCCCAATTCTTGGATCTTGTAGGGGCATTTTCCACCATGTCCTAAAAGTTAGGGCACTATGAGAATATATGAAAGAGTATCAATTCACATTGATACAAAGAGATTGAGCTATAAAATATGGGTATGATAAAGGGGAGCAGAAGTAATCCCACAAATGTAGTTGAATGCTTGGTCAAGGTTTTCTTTATTTACAATATACAAAAGGGTACTCAACATTGTGCTAGGCCAAGTATATGAAGACACATTATACTTGAACCAAACACATAAGATAACCCCTAAAATTTTGAGGGGTAACAAGGCAAAGCAAAAGCAATGACAATGTTAAGATCTGAAACTACAGAGGTAGTGTCATGACCAAAGACATAATAAAACTCAATAGGATTAGGAAACAACTAGGTATTAGAAAAATTAGTGATCTAAAGGTTAAATAATCCCGCCAAGGCAATCACATGGAAAGTGTATTATAACAAGGACTCCACCACAACCAAAAGCATCAGAGAGCCATTCAATAAGGTCAAGCAGGAGAAACTATATGAACTCTTCCTAGCCCTCTACAAAAGACCATTGGAGAATCTTGCAAAGATCAAATGGGGTAAAGCGTGAACTATGCTATAGCTCCTCCTTGTTGATGCTAGCAATGTATTTTAAACAGCCTCCACCAAGCATTGAGGAGAAGATGTTATGAATGGAAGATAAATCTATCAAAATGCAAATAACTGGCCACTTCGACACATTTGATAGATGGTAATCATGGGGATGGAGTTAAGGAAAAAGATAAAGGATATGTTGATGAAAAGGTACTACATCTCAAAAGGAATGGTAAGCCAATATAAGCACATGTGCTTACTTGTAACAAGCATAGATAATACCTATGTTCATCCTTGTGTACCATGGAATCATTACACTTCCCTACATTATGGCCAAGGAACAAGTGGATAAATTTATTGTGGCAATTGAGGCCCTTCCACCAAATCCTGATGGTAGGACAACCTCAAAACAGGATGATGATACATAACCACGACAAGGGGAAGTCAAATTTATGAAAATTGAACAAGCAAAAGATAATGTAACTACAAAAACACATCTAACAATGTTGCAAGATATAAGGGTAGCACAATGATAGAGATAGTGATGCTAGCAAATGTCACCCCATCCATGAGAGGAGAAATAAAAAATGAAATTATATTAATGTCCCCACAAGAGAAATCAAAACAATAGCTAAAAGGCATTCTAATGAAAAAGAAATGAGGGATCAACCCAGAGTGGTGAAACCCTAGTCCTATTAGAAGGGAAAGAACCTACGTTACTAGGTCCCTTTGTTTTTCCTGCCAGACTTGTGGGTTGGGTCAGGTATAGGTCCACCCTCAGGCACAACCAAGGTACCACTCGAGCACCTTGGGCTCCCTATAAGTCCACAAAACGATCCACAGGGAACCCATGACGTCCAAGCTATTGTACCCAAAATAAAAAAATTCTTCAATAAGACATTTTTTCTTAAAATGATCTAGATCATGTAAAATTGTTGTCAAAAGTATGTTTTAGGTCAAACAAAACATAGGCATTTTGTGGGTTTGTGTCAAGAAAGATGCTTGCAAATTTCTAAAAAATTGAAAATTAGGGTTTCAAACCCTTGTTTTTAGGAAAACCGCTGAAAATAAGACCTTTCCAGAATTAGTTGAAAATGATTTTGATAGGATAAATTGGCTTCACGATCACACTGGTCAAGTCAAAATCACCAAAAAGTTTATTTTACTCTGGTGGCTCTATTTTCATTTTTTAGGAAGAAAGTTGAGACCTCTATAGCCATTAATGGCAGAATGTCCAGTACTAGCTGCTAAAATCTAAGCTTCAACAAAGAATCCATGGTGAAAATGCTTGAAAAGATGCTCTACAACAAAGGGGATTTTCAAAAGTGAAAAATGTTGAAAATTGGCTAAGTCTAGAGAATGCATGCCTTGCTACAAAGAGCAGGCTATGCAGTCAAATGCCTTAGTTATTCTTCCAACACCCATACATGCAGCATGGTGAACAAGATTGAAAGGATACATGCATCTATGTCATCAACAACAATTCTCAAATCAATCACGATACACGACAAACACGAAGCGCAAGGAGATGAATATTTTCAATGAAAATGATGAAGCTACGGTCAAAAGAGCCCCTGTAGGCCAAGGGTACCCATGAGTTCAAGAGGTCAAAGGCAGTCATCAAGTCTTGCCTAGACAATCATCTCCTTCATAATTCTACCAACTTTATGACAGATCGTCAAGAAAATCCAATAGATCCATCAAACGTCGTCAAATGAAGGCAGAGGCAGAAGGTGTTGAAAGAAAAAGTCATCAAAAATGATAGTCAAACATGAGAAAAAATGCCCCTGCTGAGTAGGAGCGCCCTTGAATTAGATGGTGTAGATGTCAATTGTTGAACAAGCTCGTCTTCAAGTGATCTCCTCGGCATCAGCTTAGCTCCACAGCGAACCTATTCACTAGCCTACGAGTCACATCAAATGACAATAGATGTTGATCATTCAACCATGCAAAATGGAAGGAAAATCAATGCACACCAAGGCAAAAGCGCCCCTGCAGGCTAGGGGTGCCCTTCATTTTAGAGCACTAGATGAACCCTTCAACATCTACTTTCTACAAAGCATCTGTCCAGCATCTTCTCAGCTTCGCGTTCAATCTAGTTGCATGATCAGAGGACCTGTCAAGCATCCATAGATGAAGATCAAGCAGAAAACACCTGAAAGAAAAGGAAGAATAAAAAACATGAAGAAATGGCTAAGTGTCAAGGAAAAGCGCCCCTGCTAGAAATAGGTGCCCATCTTTCTAGGTAGTCAAATGCAATTTGCAAGCTTAGAGACCTCTAGGATGACCTCCTCTTTTTTTATCAATCTCAACAATGGTGTCGTCAACGAAGACAATAGAAAAATCAAACATCTGACGATAGCAATCAAACTAGGACCATTCACGAAAGTTTGCAACATGTAAATTACAAGTCAAAAATTCAAAGGTGCCCCTGCAGGTCAAGGGCACCCAAAATTTTAAGGCATCTAAATCAAATTTTGGGATTCGCGAAGCCAATCATCCTTTTCAGGACTAAACTAGTTATCCATCCCATGTTTCAACGAGATCGTCAGACTCATCAGTTAGCAGTGATCTCAAATCAGAGCACGGAGGGTCAAACTAGAGAAATTGAATAACACTCAAGAAATTGATTAAGTTTGAAGCTAAAAGTGCCCTTGTTGGGAAGAGGCACCCTTGAATTAGAAGCATCAGACTCAAGTTTTGAGCTTTTCAGCTCCCAAGCACACTTCATCAGTGTTGTTCCACCTCAGCAATGGATTTGTCTACAACACCTCAAGATCATCAAAGCAATTGGAATCAGCAATTGAATGGAGGCATTTCATCACAGAAAAATAATGAAAAAATGTTCAACTCTTTAAAGGGATGCCTAAAGTCAAAGTAAGGCTCAGATGACTGAAGTTAAGATATTTTGAAGCCTTTCTATGTCTAAAACGTCCCTAAATGGGTGGAAATCAATGTTGTGAACTCCAGATCAAGCAGAAAAACTACTCCATCATGAGTTGGCATCCAAACTTGATTGTTTCCACATCAATCATTATGTATCAAGCTTGGACATCATTATTCATTGTTTGTCTTTTCAGGTTGGAGCTCAAGAGCAGTCATTTTCTCTCCAAGACATCTTTTGAAGATAACAAGAAGGGTTTTCATCGTTCTTCATATTTTTGAAGATCAGTTGCACAGAAGGACAATTTATCAGAGGTTGCATCAAAAGGCATAATTTTTCGAGAAAGATGGTTGATAAATTCCAATCTTCTTCTTGTATTTTTCCTCTTTTCAAGTGTCTTACATCTTCTTGCATGTCTTGGAAAACAACAAGCAATCACAGATCTGACCAACTAGGTGTGATCAACACAACTTTTTCAACAAAACCCATTGGTTGAATTTTTCCAAAAATAGCAACCTTGCTGCCCCTATTTTTAGGGATTTTCAAAAAAAGTCACGAATTTGAAAATCAAACGAATTGGGTTTGTTCAGCATTGAAGCACAAACAATACCCATGTGTCGAATTTTTTTCAAAAAAATACTTCTTGGCGAGTGGCTATTTTTAGGGGTTTTAAGAAGTTGTCTGAACATATCCGTGTTTACAGTCAATAGTCAAGTTTTTCATAATATAGTACTCTCAAGTTGAAATCAAGAACAAAATGGTCCTACTTCATGACTTTATGAAAACACTCAACATGGACATGCATCAAGTGAAGCTCGTAGTCAAGTTGGACACCTTGGAAGGCGTAAATGACATCACCATTCAATGGATAGCCAAATGTGGAAGGTAGTTATTCCAAACACAATGTTGCCACTGGTTACTACCACACTACCTTCCACATTGCATGTCAACAAGGCTAGATTATGTAGCTGCAAATTTTATAGAATATCAACAACAACTTTCGAATGGTGAAGAGATGTTGAAACACCACATCATCATCCTACAGAGCATTAATTTTCCAGAGACAGAAGAAGTCAATGAATGGATTAAGGCACTGTTGACTAGAGGTGGCGAGGTGTAAAGCACCCACTTAGGACATCCTACCCTTAAAAATAACATTAATGGCAATGGGAGTTAACTTGATGCCTCATTCCAAGTTAACTCCATGTCCCACTGATCATGCACGTCAAATCCCACCAATTATGGATGTCTATTCTAGATCTCCACTAATTGTGGATCTCTATTTTGGAGGCATATTTTGTAATTTAAGTTCAATTTTAGTTTAGTTTCAGTCAACTAAAGTAGACTTCCAATTGACTATTTTTTTAGTTTCAGTTAACTGAAGTAGATTTCCAGTTAACTACTTGCTCACCAACTTTTAGACATAGGAATAAATCTTGCTGGTTGGAAAGAACTGTTTGTTAACTCAAGGGGATTTTAGGGTTGCCTACTCCTTTGAGTTTCTCTAAATAAGAGCATTGGGCTCATTATTTTGTAGCCTTTATTTACTATGCAAAATTGTTGTGCCATTGTTGCCAACAAGTTTGAAAGTGCATACTTGTTCACTCTTGGATGAGAGTTAATTGGTTTGATGAGCAATTGTATATGATTTCATACCTTTGCAAGTCCCAATTATTTGTAATTCGTTGAGAAAGCTTGAAGAAGGAAATCAAGAGGCACATGCAATTTGATCTCAAGATTTGAGTTCTTTCAACATCTTGTTCTTATAACTTATTGTTTCAATCTTCTCCTTGGACAAGGGTTCCTCCTCCTTGGATATTTTCATGTTAATAGTTATTTTTTGATGTTGTGTAATGAGTTATCTTTCAGCCTACACTTTGGATAGGTGTCGTCACCTTCTCAGGAATCCTGTTAGCCAAATCATCATAGTTTGTTGTTTCTAGTAAGTTGTTTCCTAGCCTATACCTCAGAAAGGGGTTCCTCCTCCTTGGTAAGTCTAAGATTCATCTTATCATAAGATCGATTTCTTGCATAAAGCCTTATTCCAACATATATCTGAGAGTTCAAAGCCTGAGACTCATTTTGGCGAGACGGTCGACACAAGTAACCCAACCATCCATTCCTGATCCTATGCCCTCATGCTTTGTTTATCTTGAGGTAATAGGATAGATTAAAAGCATAGTTTAGTTGTAGCTAAGATCTATAGAAACCAGAGAAAGCCTTAGCTACAACACATTGTGTTTATGCACCCTAGTGTCCTACCTGTTGAGTAAAAAAGATAGGAACTTTAAGCCCATTTTACTTTTACACAAACATCAGCAAACAAGAGGGAGCTTCCCCTCCATAATTTGAAGAGCAGTCATCATGCACTGTGCATAGTTGCTTGTTTCCAATAAGCACTCCAGAGGTGCTAATTGAAATGCCAACACAAGCATACCCAAGAGAACCTCAACGTACATGCAGCTTGTGGGGCTTAAAAAAGACTATAAATTTTTTTTAAAAAAAAGCAAAATGCTTCCTAATATCATTTGTTGCCATAAAGCGATGGTTTACACAAGTTTGGAACTCATTTGACAAACACAAAAGGCCAAAAGCTGTATTTTTTTCCTCCAAATTGCCATTGTTAGGTTTTGAAGGTTGGTTCATTCTTTTCGAAGGTGGGGGCTACAGGGGAGTTGAACCTACACCAACAGGTTAGAAAAAGATGCACAAAGAAGATTTAACCATCAAAGGTGAATAAATCTTTCAAAAAAAATCAAGTTTTCAATAATTTTTTCTAAGATTTTCCAAGTTTATAAAAAAAAATCAAGTTTTTTTTCCTTTGGTAAGTTTTGAATACTTTTTTGAACTTTTTATGCATAACAAGGGGTTATAATACCCTTCTTTTCTTTTCATTTTTCAATTATAGTGTTATTAATTTGTAATGTTTTTATTTTAGGTTCATAATTTATACCAAATGGTCGGTATTTCTAATTCAGTTGCCCCAAATGCAAATAGCTCATCTAAACTTGATGCATCATCAACTCTTTGGCAACATATGACAATGATTCAACAACTTGGTGGTGGTGGTTATCTTTGGAATTGTAGCCAATGTGGAAAAGAGAATAAGAGCTCGTAATTTATCATGTCCCCAATTTGATTTGAAATTAAAATTTTGCAAGGACAAGAAAAAGTGTTTTTGAACACTAGTGATGCAAAGGAAAACAACTCAAATAACTCATTAGACCACAAAACCCTCATTTGCTTAGGGTGGAAGCCTATCGTTTTGGGCTTAATAGGAACACTTCATCAATCTTGATTCAATCCATTCAAGATTAGGATTTTCAATCCTTTAATAACACATTTAGAGGTCTATTCAATTGAGTCTTCTATTGATCACACCAAAACAAAGAATTATAACATTAAAACCCTCAACTCATAGGGGTTTATGACTATCCTCCTGCAATAAGTAACAATCAAATGTGCGTAAATCACACATGCAAATGAATTGAGTAAATTCCTTTAATGGGTTTTTAGGGAATGTAAATACAAAGGTTTTCACCAATTTTTGTCCATTTTGGATGGTGGAATAAAAAATATATTGATTTATTTAGTCTGTTGGAAACCCTAGGCCAGCCATAGATCTGCTCTCACCAAAAATGGCATAACTCATTCAAAACTTAATAAAATTTGCTCAAACCAACAAAATATGAAACTAGACTCATTTATTCATATTTTCCCATTAGTTTCAAACTAGAAATGTACCATACAAATCTATACCAAGCAAATTTTCAGACTACAACTTTTAAGAAAAATGAACTTACAGACCTACCCTAGGTAAAATGATCATAATTTATTTAAAACTCAATGAAATTCAATGCCACAAAAAGAATAAAAAAGTAGATTCACATTCCAATGAATTCCAATCAGTTTCAAATAATTAAATGGGTTGTACAGTTTGTACAAGAAAGAAGAACAAACTGAAACATTAGGAAAACTTAGAAAAAAGCTTGCTTCTATTCAACAAAACTTCAAAAATCAGTTTTCCAACTCTCCATTCAACTTTGGAGAGTGTCTTTATGCATTTCCAACCAATCCTAACTAAGTAGTAACATTTAGTTCTTGTTTGTAACAATTTCTTTCCTTTTTGACAACTTATCAAAGTTGCATGGCAACTTTTTAGCAACATTTGGCAATTTTTACATTTTTAATCAAAAACCCTCTAAACACTCCAAAACGAACCCATATGATTCTAAATGGTCATAAATGACCTTATTAGACCCAAAAACCCATAAACAACTTAAAAACCAAAAGGTGACAACATTTATGCTATGATGCTCCTTATGCCCTTGCATCAACTAGCTTTCATATTTTAATTAAATATAATAATAATATTTTAAATTAAAAAATAAATAATAAAATAAGAATACTCTTTTGGGGTCAGCCAAGTTTGGAGGGAAACAAAATAAATAAATAAATAAAAATATATAAATAAAAATAAAAATAAATAAATAAAATAAAATAAAGGAGGTCGGCCTTGTCAAGGTTATTTTGGGAGGGCTATAAAAGAAAGTAAAGTGCAAGTCATTTGGCATCCATTCATATCATATTTTTCATTTAGAGATTCTTCTTTTTGGCTGCAACTTTGGTTGGGCTTAATTCCAAGGACGAAAACCCTTGTGGATACGGTGAGTTGGAGAAAAACCTAGCTCATCTTGTGGAGGACTCATAACAGAGTTCTATTTGCACTTCATTGGAGATATTTGGAGGTTGGAGCATCATTGCATAATCAGGTTGCAAATCAGATTTGGAGCAGAATTATTGTGGCATTTTGTGAGCAGACTTGAGCACCCACCTTTGGAGGGCGATTTTGCATATTTCAAGCATATTTCGAGCAACAAACCCTAAGCACTTACCAAGGAGGAATTTCACCCATCTAGGGTTTAATATTTGAAGACTATTTTGCATATATCTGGTATGTATAATCATAGTTTCAGATCTGCTCTGTAGAGCAGAAATTTGGGCATATGTTTGGCATGTTTGAGCCCTTGAGATCCTTGTAAAATCAATCAAGAATATTTAGTTTTGTAACAGTAGAAATTATCTACAAAAAATCAGACCTGTATGTTACATTTGGATGCCCTATCTTGTGTTTTTCATGGTTGATTTCTTTTTTGATATGAATATCAATTGGTAGCATCATTTGGCATGTTTATTTGTCATGTTTGGGCACTTGTATGTTCACTGTGATATTTTGTTTGAAATCAGAAATAAAAATTAGGGTTTGAGCAAAAATAAAAATTAGAATTTTAGGGCAGATCCCCATTAGGGATATTATAGTGGTATCGAAGCAACAATCTTGCCAACCCATGGGTCTGATTTTGAGAATGCAGATCTACAACGAACACATGAGTGAAAGGGAACCTTGGAAAAAGAAAATAGATTGGTGACCTAAATTCTTACCCAAGGTAGAAGATATAGATCCTATTCAAGAGCTACTGATAAAGATACGAAAGGAACAAGAAAGGTATCAGCTAGAGCTTCCAAAATTTTGAACCAATACCAAAGTTTTCCAAATCATGCAAAGGCTTGTGTTCCCCTTGGTGTGTACTTGAAGGCACTCAAGTACCAATACCCCCACAAAAGGACTTTATGACTACATAAGACGAAAGAGAAAAGAAGAGGAAGATTCAAAATCTGCTAAGGAGGAAAAGGAACAAGACCCAAAGAATTCAATTTTGTTGGAGGAAACAAAGTCTAAATCAAAATCAAAATCACCAGAAGTTACCATTGAAGAAATGATAGAAAATAAAGAGGAATCACTTGATTGTGACTTGCTACCTACAAGTGATCATGGGAAGGACAAAAATCAGTCAGTATGCAACCCTAAAGAAGACATGTTCAAGAGTTTATTTCAGCCTTATGAGGACAAGGACAAAGGAGATTCACCTATTGAAGCTACAAATGAAGAGCACATGAAGATTGAAGAAGATATCACCATGGATATTTTCAAACCAACCATGTCAGGTAAGCTACATGAAGTATGGGTTCTTGTGATGTTTCATTAATTGAGCCTAGCATTGTTTCATCACCTTTAAATGATTTTGGCAAGGAATCAAATTGTGGTTTGGGTGTCCTTAAGTTGGATTTGCCCATACATATGTGAGCAATTCATAAATTCTAGTATGTAGTTGACAAAGTGAATTGGATAAGAATGATTTAACATTGCAAGATATGGAGGATCACTTGGTCGTTAAGGAGGTTATAGTTGTGCATACTCTTTCTAGACCAGCCAATGTGGAAGATCATGATGTAAAAGACTCTACTCATTATTTTGATGGAGATCCTTTGATGAAGCATGATGATGACCTAGTTTCCATACATGGATGTAATGAAGAAGAGGTTGTGAAGGAAGCTAGTTTGGAGGATGCAGGTTTGTTATTGCTTGAGGATACACAATCTTGGTAAGGTAGGACTATCATGTCCCCAATTTGATTTGAAATTTAAATTTTGCAAGGATAGGAAAAAGTGTTTTTGAACACTAGGTTTCATATTTTAATTAAATATAATAATAATATTTTAAATAAATAAATAATAAAATAAGAATACTCTTTTAAAGTTTGGAGGGAAATAAAAATAAAAAATAAAATATAAAAATACAAATATAAATAAATAAATGAATAAAATAAATAAATAAAATAAAATAAAGGAGGTCGACCTTGTTAAGGTTATTTTGGGAGGGGCTATAAAAGAATGTAAAGTGCAAGTCATTTGGCATCCATTCATATCATTTTTTCATTTGGAGATTCTTCTCTTTGGCTGCAACTTTGGTTGGGCTTTATTCCAAGGACGAAAACCCTTGTGAATACGATGAGTTGGACAAAAACCTAGCTCATCTTGTGGAGGACTCATAACAGAGTTCTATTTGCACTTCATTGGAAACAATTGGAGGTTTGGAGCATCATTGCATAACCAGATTTGAAGATCAGATTTGGAGTAGCATCATTGTGGCATTTTGTGAGCAGATTGCTTTAGGGTTTTGTCCTAATTTGGAGCACCACTTGGAGCAGACCTGAGTGCCCACCTTTGGAGGGTGATTTTGCATTATTTGGAGCATATTTGGAGCAGCAAAGCCTAAGCACTTACCAAGGAGGAATTTCACCCATCCAGGGTTTGATATTTGAAGACTATTTTGCATATATTTGATATGTATAATCATAGTTTCAGATCTGATTTGTAGAGCAGAAATTTGGGCATATGTTTGGCATGTTTGAGCCCTTAAGTTCCTTGTAAAATCAGTCGAGAATATTCAGTTTTGTAACAGCAGAAGTTATCTACAGAAAATCAGACCTGTATGTTGCATTTGGATGCCCTATCTTGTGTTTTTCATGGTGGATTTCATGTTTGATATGAATATCAATTGGTAGCATCATTTGGCATGTTTATTTGTCATGTTTGGGCACCTGTATGTTCGCTGTGTTATTTTGTTTGAAATCAGAAAATAAAAATCAGAAATCAGAATTAGGGTTTGAGCAGAAACAAATATCAGAATTTTAGGGCAGATCCCCATTGGGGATATTTAATTATAATATTTTTGTAAATATTAATGCATAGTTTCTAGCCTTTCTTCTCACATTGATCCATCTGAAGTCTGATGTTAAATAGCATGGAAAATAATAGCAGTTTTGGTGTATTTCATAGTTATTATAATCAATAGGTTTCACTTTGAATTAGAATTAAAATTTGATCTGAAATCAACTTGGATGTTCAAATATGCAATTATTTAATGTGGATTGAAATTTCCTTATGTGCTGATCCAATAAAATATGCTATTGAAATCAACATACGTAAGGCTGAAATATGATGTTTGATACAGCTATAGGTTGCTGTCTACATCTTCATTCAATTTGGAATGTGCACATTCTTAGATACATGCCAACAGTGCTATAAATCAGATTTTCACACCCCTTATATGCTGCTACCAGTATGTATATGATTTTTCCAATTTACAAAATATATAGTTTGACAAAAGTACGTTGATTCTTTAACCTGTATGTGACTGAATTCTACTTCTATTGTCTGCTGGAAACAAAATCTGTGTATGCATTTGATTGACAAATGCTTGCTTATGTGCTTGAATTTGGGAAATTGTCATCTAGAATGAACTTAAGCAAGAAAAAACTGAAACAAACATGGGAAGAGAGTATTGACACAAGAATTTACCCACGAGGAACCTAATGTAGGAGAAATCCATGCGAGATTTACAACACAAATTCTCAAATTGAGCCTCCTAGAGAGCATTTGACATCTCTAGCACTTCTGTAAGGTTTAACAAGCTTGCCTTGCTTGGAAGAATTGCTGAAAGAACATGCTTTACTAGCGCACTTGGATGTTCAATAATCCTTCAACGTAGCGATCACCACTGACAGAATCACTGTTGAATGTTCATGCATGACTCCATGGGGTTTATTTGAACAATCATATTAGCAACCAAACTGTAGAGAGGATTCTAAATGATTTTCACACACAGGGATGGATGAGGGAAAAATTCAGCCTTTGTTTCAGACAGTTGATTTTTTGGGCAGATTTGGAGCAAATAAAACTGGTAGGAAATTAGATATATATATTTTTAACAAATATGTATAAAATGTAGCAAATTTGGCTTAAGCTGAATCCCTATAAATTTCTGTTTTTTTCTCAGCTGTTGGACCTAGGATACCCGGTTTGTCCTAGGCATATCCTGAACCTTTTCAACATCTGCATTCTCTGTTTCTCTAATTCTTTGTAATGAAATGAGTGGAAACACATCTCAAAGTACTTCATTGGTCCTGCAAAATATGAAATCAAGATAATTATCTCAAGATCCTCAACTAAGTTACGACAGTTTTCTAGGAATAAATTTTGGATGAAAACTGTAAGTTCTCATATGTTTCATTTGGTTGGTGTAGTTTTCAGTTTGCCATTGATAACACGGCACAACTGAATTCACTGCATAGTTACCTGGAGACATGGGTTATGGGTACCAGAATGGGGATCAGTGATGCAATTTAAAATCAGGGTACGTAAATAAATGAATAACGATATGGCTATATTATATATAAATGTAGTCACCAGAAATTGTGGGTATGGGGATGGGGACATGGTCCATCTTCCTTCAATGGAGTTTATTGGTTACTCAAAAATGATAATGGAAATTGTGTACTATTTCCATATATATATATAACTTTCTTTTGCCTCCATTACATGCTTGCTTGAGTTCTAATATCATATCTCAGGCAGGCAAGCATGCAGTGGAGGCTAACAAATGTAATGGAATCACACACACACACTTGATATTGATCTAGAAGAACTCAAGCATGTAACACTATTGAGATATTGTTAAAATAAAATAGGTATTAACTATTAAGCATGTGATGGGAGGCCAAAGAAATTATTGGACCATTTTAGTTTACATGAGATGTTTGAGATAATGTGGAATGTACAAAAAGTGATTTTGAAACAGAAAGGCTGTAGAACATGCAATGAAGGCTGAAGAAAGCTGTCACAAGGTCAAGGTTCATGTTTGAGTTCACCGAAGAAAAAAATTGGAACAATTTTGTGAACTAATAAGATCTGGAAAAGAATTAAAGACTAAATTCAAATAATGTATATCTGCATTTTTAATTTTATTTAAATATTATATTTTATTTTATTTTCAAAATTTAAATAAAATTAAAATAAAAATATAACATAAATATATTAAAAAATTAATAGTAGTTTATAAAATTAATTATTATTAAAATTAAAACCTTTCATTATTTTCTGATTTCAGTTTCTCTCAAGGGCTCTTTGAAGAAGAGTGCAAAATTTACTTGAGGACTTGGAGTCTTAATCTCATTATAGGAGGTGCAAGGCTTCAGATTAAACCTATGTCCTGTGAAGGTGTAAGGCAGAGGCTATTGTAGACACTTAATATTTCTCTAGTACATCCTTGTCCAAATCGACTAAATAATTACATCATCTAGTCAAATCCCCTTCACCTAATGTCCCCTACCTAATTAAATAATCCCTTTTCCATCTTACATAATTAAATAAATCTATTATTTTATTACACCTATTTTCCACTTCACTTGGCTAAAATATTTAAATATTATTATTATTTAATTATGGCTATATTCTCTCCACCAACTTCCAAGAATAAAAAGGGCTCCTAAATACACTTGTCCTCCACATCCCTCATGGTTGCAACAACTTACTATTTTTGGTAAGTGCATCCTAGCCCTTTACATTCCAACAACCTCCAGCATGGCCCTCCATTCTCTCCTCAATCCTAGGGAAGTCCTCTCATTCATCCTCCATAGTTGATCTCTCCATCACATTTTCACTATCCATTGCCTCTCCCAAAAATCTATAAATTGAAGCATCATTCCATCCTTGTTCATCCATTGTATTTGTGCTAACTATATGTTGTCAAAATAGGTATCCTTTTATGCAACAAGAGCATCCACATTTCAATCACTTGGAGCAAATCAAATTTACAATGGAGTTATTTTTTCGATTGCTTATGTTGTTACTTTGTTTTGAATTCCTTTGTGTGCTCTATTTGAGGTTTGCTTTGGTTTGGATTAGAAAATTTCATTTGCATGTGTTTTCAATTTGCATTTTCAAACTAATCCTTACAGCTACAATTTAGCATATCCTAAGGAGAGGCAACCTTACCCAATTTATGGAAAAGATCTATGACCATGACCTGGTCCTATTGATGGAGTTTGCTAAATCCTGGAAGGCAAGAACAATTACTGTTTGAGGAGTTTGTTTTGAAGTGTGTGAAGAGAGCCTAGTGGAAGCCACAGGCATGGCCATGGATGGTTTAAAGGTCTATAAAGCCAAGAAAACAAAACATGAAGAAATCAAGAAATTCCTTAGAGACAAAGACAAAATTACCAAATCCCAAGTTGGATATCTTAGAGACTCTCTTCCTGAGCCATGGAATGAGGTTGATTACCCAAATTATCAAATACATTACTTCGGAGGACAGGTACAAATGTGTTTGTTCCAATCATTCCACCTTGTTGAACCACTTCAGTCTTAGGAAGTTGGATAGCTTTCTTTTCTACCTGTTAATGTCTTTGGAATGCTTGGTTGTGGATATTTGGTTGAACAAGGTGTTGGTTTTGCTCTACTAGGTTTAATTTTCCTACTTATCAAGTGGCTAAGGCTAAATCTGTGATTCCTCAAACTACCTCAAGAGTGTTGGTGATGGAGTTGGCTTAGCTAGATGAAATCCCTTTAGAGCTATCTAGGGCTGACCTCAACTTAGCTAGCAATCTTCCTAAATATATTACCATCAAAATTCCCCTTGTGCCTTCTCCCATGATGGGCCACGAGACTAGGAGTACAAATGGAAAAAACATGGCAAGTGTTGTTGAAAACAAGGGTGATGAGGGGGAATGAAATTCAAGATCAAGGGGCTAAAGGGGATAGTAAAATCTAGTCCTTAGGAGACAGCAAGGGTGCTCAAGAGAGTATCAAGAACATTCTCGAGGAGCTCTTTGATGAAGGAAAATCATGAGATCCTATAAAATATGATTCATAAACCAAGGTGGGGTAGGATTTGGAGGTGTGGGAAGTCAGCATGAATGAAGATGCCTCTATGCTTCAGCTAAAAAACAGGTTGACTCCCTTTGAATAGGACTTAAATCTTCAGCACAACATTCTAAACTGGTTCATGAATGAGATTGAAAGAATGAAAATTAGAATGGACCAATTTCATTGCCAAGCAAATGGCGACAAGCCCCAACCTCAAGTTAAGGTTCAGTTTAGCAAGTACCATTTGGACCTGCTTTGTGATGTTTGCATTATCTGAGGAGAATTGGACGAGTTTAAATCAAAATGCTTAGGATTAAAAGTAACCAAGTTGCCTTGGAGGATTCCTTGAACAAGATTGTTTAGCTTAGTAGAACTATTATCAAAAACTCAACTGCTAGCATCGCCGTGCTCTAGGACAATATTCTCAAAATGAAGGGGAATTATCTTAATGCTAAATCAAATAAAAGAACTAGATATCAAAAGAGGGGGAAGGAGAAAATGTTAGGAGAGATTGATATGGAGGTGGTGGAAGATCACTCTCTCTGAATGACCTTTCCTCACCTCAACACTAAGTTTTGGTGCATTGTTTGCTTGTTGTTACTTCTACTTACTCTATTGTTGGCTCTCAGCTTGATTTTAGTGGGACTCTATTTTTGTTCCCTACTTGTAGTTTCTTGTTTGTTTTATGTGAACTTGTCTTGATGATCTTTTGCTTTTTGTAAAAGGGTTTGGGCCCCTTAAATCCAAACCTGCTTTTACCTAATAATAATACAAAAATTAAAACCTAAAACATACATATTTTTTTATAAACAAAAGACAAATGTGCTTCCATTAAGTGCTTGATCATAGGATATCTCAACCCTAAGCCACCAATTCTGTCAATAGAACCGAAATGCAATGATCTTTGTTCAATTATCTTTCGGGAAGATTTGTTAATATCTTAGCTAGAACATAGAAACAGATAGTTCCTGTTATAAAACTATAAGTACAAAGTTAGCTGTAAGAATATATTTATAGAAATGTGCTTATTGAAAAACATCATTCAATCTGCTGTTGGGATAAAGTAAATATTACAATATAAGTGTCATAGATTGTATTAAGTTTGTATCCAATGAAAATAACTATTAACTTATTGATCTACAAACTTGGAGCAACTATGTTGCACTTTAGTCCATTAGCTTATGAATGAAAACAAGCATATGCATGTTCAACCTTAGGATGCATAAGAATACTACCCAAAATGTGGAGACCAATCAATAATGCACACACACACAATTGCAGTGCATATATAATTGGAGGAATCCTCATATGAGAATAAAACTCTAGGAAGAGTGACCTATGCTCTTCAAGCCATTAATCTACAATGTACAATGGTTTTACATAGCCTTAGTAGGTCTTCAGGTACCCAAATTCACATTTTCCTAAAGAAACATGACTTGTAGCAACTAAATCCAATACCAATAGCTATCCCAAGCATGGACATGGTTGATAATGCCTCTACTTTCACATGAATGAAGGTTTTAGGTGCATTGACTCCACATGGTCCACCATGCACCGCTTGTAAGGAAAGCGATGATTACCCTACCTGCAATACACTGTTGACTGTTCAATGGTCATGGGGGAACAATGGTTCAATAGCAGCAAAAATATTTTGTGGAAAAAATTCGCAAACCAAAAGTATAAGATTTTTTCAAAAAACTGGGAAAAAATGGATTGTCAAAAATTGTAAAAAAAAGAGAAAAAACTACTATTTTTTAATTTAAAAGCATTTTAATAGCATAGAGATATAGAGAGAATAAAAATGAGAGTAGAGATCTAGGGTGGCAGCCTCTAGCATGGTCGAGAGGCAATGCCTCTCATGGAGGTCTAGTCGATGACCAATGGGGTTGAGGGGTAGTGCCCCCTAATGGGGTTTTGGGTGCAATGAGTTACAATGCCACTTTCGCTAGCCATGCCATATTTATAAGTTGCCTTACCTTAAGATATTTTTGACAAGTTGTGCGACAATAATGTCTAAGCCAACACACTCAAGGGTCAGATCCCAATTCCTTGTCATGCCCTCATTGTAATCAAGTTTCTTATGTGACAAGAGATCCCAATAACTAGTGGAGGTTTGAGAGTGGAGAACCCAACAAGGTTGAGGGCTAGTGCCCTTGCCATCATTCCCAAATTAAACCCTTTGAAATCTCATTGACTTTTAGGTGGCATGCTATTTTTCATAATTTTATTGCTTTTAACCAAACTTTGAGACTAAATTTTTCAAAAAATGATATATAATTATTGATTATATTATTAAAATCATATCATTATATTAATTTTATCAAAATTAATTAAGAAAAGCATACAAATTTGTAATTAGAATATCATTAAATTAATTTTTAAAATATTAAAAAAATTATAATTAATTCTATATTCAAATTAAACAACTTTTATTTTAATCAACTTAAGAAAATTCCCTTACATTATAAAGGAAAAACAAACATATTTTATAAAAACTTTTGTAAAAAATCAAAATATAAACTTTTATTGAAAAAAAAATTAGATTGCCTTGTTTGAAAAGTTGCAGTGATTCTATTCTATGCCTTCCTTTCTATGCCAATAGTGTTGTCTAGATAATTTCTTGAAGTACCGCATGGTGTATTATGTAATCTAAGGGTAAGGTCCCATGGAGGGGGCTTCCTTAAAAGTCTCAGCAGATGCTGCTTAACTTTTTTAGGAATATTTTAAAGTTGTTGGTCCCATGGATTTAATGTTGCAATTCTGCTTAAAATTTTAACCTCCAAAATTTAAGAAATGAACTGCAGTGTTTTGATAAAAAATAATAAATAAATGAAAATTCTTTCATTTTTATTTTCTGATAAGAACTTAAAATTTTAGATGATAGACAAGTGGCAGAAAAAATTCCAAGGCTGTAGGGGAAATTTCTAGCCCCACCTCAATTTCATCAACTTAAATCTGCAGTCCTAAAAGGTAGGGGCTGCTATGTTTCAGGAAAAGATTTCAATTAATCCTATAGCATAATTATTTTTTTCCCATGGGACCTCCAGCTCCATGAAAATAGATGCCCAAGCCCCCCATGGGACCATATTGTAAGCAAAGTTTGTTGGAAAACAATGATTACAAAGAGTTTTAATTTGGTTCAACGAATGTATGGCTTGTAAACTGTGGCGATGCATGTTTGAAGGAATTTATTTAGCGATTTGACATGCTCGAAGTTTTAGTTTGAGTTGACTACAGACTCATAGCCGTTGCATTTTTTATGCAGAGGTATAAACCCTACTTCACCGTGTAAAAAGCCCACTGAAATCCGTAAAAAACGCATTGAAACCTGATTTTACTTAATATTATATAGAAATATATTAAAAATAAATAAATAATCCATTTTCCATTTGAGTGAATGTTTTAAACTTTTAAGTAAATAAATGTTTAAGGAACTTGCATAGTCCATTTACAAAGTATTGTTGTTTCAAACCTTCCCCTATTGGATTTTCTGGATTCTTAGCATCCTTAAGCTATAGTCTTTGATTGACTCAGCATTTCCCTGTTTTATGCTTGCAAGCATCAGTATATACCACTTTGTAAGGGCAGTCTTCACCTTTCCGAGCATAGTTTTCTCTAATCTTCTAATTGGTCAAAGCATTTGATGGCATAATCTTGTGATGTTCTCGGAAAGTACACCAAGCAGGTTTTACCTATGCTAATTTTGTTTGCTTTAGTGGTACTCCAAGTTCAGACAATGTGTTGCTGGATCCTTCTTTGGTTCTATCATCAGACCTTGCTGGTTGAAAATGATGGCTTTGACTCCATTCTGTCTTTTAAAATGTCCTGTATTGAACTCTCGTCTGTTCCACTTTTGTGGATAATGTGTTGGTCCATGTATTCTTTGCTTGTTCTTTCGACAGGCGTAGACTATCAGATCCAAAACCTTCTTGATAATTGATTTTTCTTCTACCTACCATCAAATATCGCTTGTGACACCTTAAGATGTTCTATCTACGAAGATACTATATCTATGACAGTTTCTGAAATAGGGATTTGGATAATATCAATATGAAAATATCAATTGTATGCTTTTTCTTCCACAACCAAGCATATATCTTTATCTTTCTTTCCGATTGGTTCTTTGGCTCTTACTTTGTGGTGTATTATTATTTCCTTTACACATGAAACTACTTATCCACGAACAATGAGATAAGCTTTACCTTACACTGCCATGCTGGGTTAGCCAATGTGTGATGTCCCGTTTTAAATTTTTTTTTTTTTTCCCTTTAAATATTCTACACTCACAATAATACTTGTATAATTAGATATAAATATCAATTTAACTTTAAACTTATAATTTTGATAATTATAAAATTTGGATTTAAAGTTTTAATACAAATTTGAAAATATTAAATTTATATTCTGCTGTAATCTTTCTTCCAGTTTGCAACTTCTTCGTTTGTATAAATGTCTTTGGAATGTTTTTTAAATTTCTGTTTAAAGTTAAAGGTTTTTTCCTTAAATTTCTGATAAAGATTTTTTCCTTAAATTTCTGATCTTTGAGGGGTTTTGTCTTTGAGTTGCTGAATAATTCACAAAGAAAAAATATATATGATATGTCTTCACAAAATTCCTATACCCTTCTCCTTGATTGATCTTCCTTATACACCCTTTTTCTTTAATAGACACAACTCTTCATAAAGGGGATTTCAGGACACTAGACATAAACATGTTTTTTCCTATCACTTTAATACAAACCCATAACCACAATTAAAAGAGTTAGGAAAAGGACATAAAAGCACACATCACTAACAAACAAAGGTATCTATTGGATCTTATGTTTTTCCATCTCATCCATTTTCTGTGTACCCTAGACACCTTTTGTCTTATGTTTCACTGTCACGCAGACAGATAGGAAGCAGCCCCTAGCCATCCCCAATCAAATTTTTACAAATGTTATTGTAACTGGTACAGCACAAGCTCAAGGGGATATTTTGGAAATGTCCACAAGTTTCAGATTTTTGGGGGTATGGCTAGGGATTCCAATAGTTGGGAACACTGTTCAGAGCAGATGTCTTCTCTTGTCTGTTTTGGAGACAACTTGCCGTCTGATCCATAAATTGGGTCAGCTATATCACACATGTAGTCATCAGCAAATGGATTTTAATGCAAAGACTTCATTAAGCTCTTTTCAAGCACTTTCACCATTTACAATGGTTGTCAAACATTTAATGATACATGCAAACAAGGGAAATGGATATCTTCATATCTACAATGAGGAAAATAAACATGCAAACACACAAAACATGTTCACATAAATTTACTTGGAGAAAATCCACTTTGAGAAAAAAAAACAAACTCCAGCGTAGAGAACAACTACTCTTTTTTTTACTATTCAGAAAAATAACTACAGACGTACAAATGTGCCAATGATTACAACTAGCTCCTATCAACAGTTCTTAGAGCTTAACTGTACCTACAATATACTCTAAAGTTTAAACACGACTGTTCTGCTTCAGCCAGTAAGCAATAGTAATAAATGGCTACCAAATAGCCAAAAACAGAATATTATCTCCCTTTTTTGTTTTTTGTTTTATGTTTTTAATTACAATTTGTATATTAATGCCTTAGATTCCTGTGAAAATATAATCCAACACAAAAAAAAATCCAAAAGACACTCTCTTGGGCATTTTAAACAAATTATTTGTTTAACCAATTATAATCACTACTAGAATATTCCTTTGCATGCAGCCAATTTCAGTGCAAGAAAAATGTGTGTTCCAGTCTGATAACCCCGACAAATGACCCAGTCATTGCCTACATGTCAAACATGACCGATAGAAGACAAATCGTGCCTTTACCAAACTGACAGCTAGTGGAAAAGCATGCCAAAATAATTTTAAAATATGATTGCAGCAGTCCCATCACCAGCACGGGCCAACTCGCAGCAGTCATAACTTTCGTATATAGACTCAAAACTAGGTATCATTTTTTTAAATCGCACAATTTTTCAAGAGGGAATCCAACTATGCAAACTATTTTAATTTTGGTTGCCATTTGAGGTCTAATTTTGGGCCTGCAATAGTCTTGCTAATTTATGAGGTTCATGGTGACTACAATGGACCAACTTCTTCCATGAAGCTTCCCTCATGCTATAAAACATTCTTCTTTCCCCATTTGTGCCAAAATGCAAAGAGAAATGGTCCCCATAGTGCTTGGGGCAAAATTATAACATTTGCAACATTGAATAGAACACCAGTAGCACTGAACAGAACACTTGTAGCACTAAAAGGAACACCTACAGCAGTTGAAGGTGAACCTATAGCACTAATGTAGGTGAACTCTCATAGTTCTCTAGTTCTTTGCCTTGAGACCTTCCAGATCCAACCAGCTTATACGAAATTTCTAGATCACACCTTAACTAGGGAGCTTTTCAAATTATTGGAGAAGCGTTGAGGACCACTTCATTTTAGGAAGGTACCATACGGCCTTACACCACAAGACAAACAACACCCAAAACTAGGCTTTTCTTTGCCCTTCTTGCTGATTTTAACGATCCCATTATTTTCTGGACAAGTAATTTTTCTTTTTTACATTAGGTTAAATTCTTTTCATTTTTAAACGTTTTTATCATATGAACTTCTGCTGTTGATATTATCAAATTGTCATTAATTTCCTTAGGATATTTGTATTCTGTTTTTAACAAAGTTGCATAAACTTTCTATTAATATACACAGGAACGGGCAGTTTGTGTGGGAGGACCATCGCCCACGGACAGGTGTATGGAAAGGAACGAATGGCGGGGAAGCCATTTCCATTAGTGGATGTGATGATAGCCAAACTTCTGCTGATACATCGGTATATCTTCCTGTGCTTATTCTTGATGTTTATTATTTGATAAGTATAATTTTTTAGCTTTTATTAAGCATTGCATGATTACGTTTCTTAAAATGTACATGTTGTCATATAGGTTTTCTGGAATATATCAGCCATAAATGTTAGGACATGTTTTTGATTTTAATATAAACTATACTACAGAGTATCAATTTGGTTGCCTATTTTCTGTTCCTGGGAAAAACAAATTCAGCTATGTTTATCTGAATACAAAATGGTTAGGTATGGTAAGGTCCATGAAAAGCACACAGGAAATACTGATAGATTTTTACAACATTAAATCAGATGAATCATATAAATCAGAAATCAGAACATTAATCAGCAACATAAAACATTATATGCAAGGTAAACACCATGTAAAAAACCACGGTAAAATATTGCTTTTATTGCTCCAAAGGGCACCAACCTTGTTTACATAAATAAATATCAACTCATTGAAGACTCTCCTGAAGCACCAACTCCAGCGTGAGTAACTGAAAAACCAACTCCAGTGTTGCTGAAGCACCAACTTCACACTTTACAAATATGATTTTAAAACTCTGTTTAAACACAAAATATCTTACACATACATCCAACTTCGTACTCAGATACCTCCGTTCTGATCAACACAAAACTATGGAAACTTTAAGGTAGTAAGCAGCTAGACTCAGAAATCTTCACAATTCTGCTAACACCTCCGTAAGACTCCTTATGACTGGTTATTGAACAGCAACATTAATACCTGAAACAAACTGTGCATACTCCCTCTTGAAGTTCCTCTTTCAACTTCAAGAAACCATGATTCTCCAATATACCAACTGTATAAACTCTTTGTGATAACACAGCTTGCAGCCCGTGATGAACATAAAAATATTCAAAAGTTCATGTTAACACCTGCAATCTTCATACAAAACGACAATCCCACTCGATAGAGACGGAATGAAAGTGCACAGATTATACGCTGAAAAGCCCCTCTTTACATCATTGCCTCAACAACATACAGCCCCGACAAATGTGTTGAGTTCTGGTGATGGCGAAGGCATGAATTTTTATCGCACTCCAAAACAGATAATATCACAGCGCCAAGTCATAGGGACGTTTTTAAATATTCTGCCTCCTCTTTTAATGCTATATAAAACTAAGTGAATGCAATTCTATTATTTTGCAGCCCAGACCAAGTATAGAAGTCGCACAATTAAAATCGACACAAAAAGTCTTTATGAAAGCCGTCAACCATGACAAAGAGAATCGGCAGAGAATAAAGGGAACCGTCAGAAGTTTAATGAGCCGTCTCACACACATACGATAGGAGAAGGATACCACAGTTACACCATACTGCCCGAGTATATCCGATAAAATGTAGCGATGTAAGTTTTAAAAAAAGCGGACAACAAAACCATATCCCTGTGCGCACCAATAAAGGCGATGACATATTCAGACTGCTGGGAGCCGTTACCCAAGAGAAAATAAGCAGAATTTTAACGTCTATCCAATAATGAATGGTGTCGCTATCTGAATAAAGGGTGTTCAGAATACTCTTTAAGGAAACCACGATATCACTCAGCATATTTTATTTTCAAATAAGGTAGACATTTTAAATTATAGGACTCCAAAATAAAGACGTCTGAGCCATGATTCCAGATAAATCACTCAGAGCACAAATCCTAAAATTAGAGAAACCGCCAGTAATAATCCTTTAATTCTGACATGGTCAAATTACCACGGGAAGAATATCCTTCATAAAGGTTACCAAATTTTTGGCCGCTACCATAACGTCTTCTCAGAGAATAAATAAAATTTGCTAGGCGTTGAATTTTGAATGCCTGAATAAATAAAAGCCGCCCTCACATTAGATTAAAATAGTCGCTCTCAATAGACTCGATATTTAGAATGAAATAGCATTAATCATATCCTTAACCGCCCAATATTATCGGGCCACAACTCCATAAGAATGCTCAACCATTTAATTAGCCAACACCAAAGAGGAAGTCGGTCATAGAACCAAGGCTTACAAATATATTCGACTAGTTGAAAAACTGACTTGGCACTGAGAGTTTTCAAACGCTGACAAAGTAGATTACCATGTAGCTGAAGCACACAAGCAACCTGCTGATGCAGACAGCCAACAAGCTCAACCAGGCAGCCAACTAGTTCAACTAGGCAGCCAAGCAGGTCAAGCAAGCAACCAAGTAGCTCAACACAGGCAAGCAGTTCAAGAACACAACCAAGCAGCTCAACCAACTTGACATCAATGACAAAATGCTCAACAGTCCACACATATAATAATGGCAATAAGACAATGTAAAACATAGTTCTCAAACTACACAAGAGATGTTTGTGGGTCAAGATGTTCTAATATCTAATATATGTAGAAATTGTAGAATAAACCCTTAGTGTAGGGTAACACTATACAATACTCCTTATGGAAGAATCCACTCCAGGCTATATCTCCAAGAGACCCTAAACACGATATCATATTGAACACATATCCTTAAAATATATTCACCTTCTTTATATAGACATCTTCCTAATAACATAATGGAGGGGTAAACCCATAGTCAAAAAACACGTCAAATTGAAAAACTCGCCAAGCCCAAAAAACACGACTTGGCAAAAGCTCGGCAAAAACTCGGCAAAAAACTCGGCAACTTAAAAAATTGCTTAAATTTCATTAAAAACACATTTTTTTTGCAAAATTCAATGATAAATGCATCCAATGAGTCAATAAATGTGTACATAAAAGAAACAAGTTGAGTCTAGTTGTATTTGATTGATTTGAAAGCAAATTGGGTACAAAATGGCATCCTCATGTGGAATGCACTGATATTGATAGTCTAAAACAAAATGAAAATAGCAAATTATTTTTGTAAAACTGAAAATAAATACTGCATTAATATATTTTACAAATTTACATCTTCCTCTTCCCATGTCTAGTGAGAACTAGGGGAAGGTAGAACTAGATGATATTATAGATGAAGACTTGTAGGAAAACTTGGAAACTAAGACTTGGAGAGTACCTAGAAAATCAAATGAAATGAAAATGCCATTTTAGCGGCCACGAGAGACCTTTTTCTTGCACAGGCTAGTTTTTTTGACGGACTCGCAGAGTTTTTCTCCTTTATTTGGCGAGCAATTTTGGAGAGTAATTGTGGGAAAAACTCGCCATCGAAACAAACTCGGGAGTTTTTTAAAACTCGCCGATTACTCGGAGAGTTTTTCAACTATGGGTAAACCACTAAACCCAAGTAGACCTCCTAATATCTATCTTTTGGTGCCCATCTATCTAAGAAAGCTTGTTCCATATCATCCAAAGAAGACATACCTTATTCAATGGTGCATAACATTGTTTAGTTTCACCAGTTAGGCATATCACAAAATGTATGGCCCATGCCACCATTATAATTCATCTCTGCTTCCATCAAAATCAACAGACCCCATTGAAACTAGGGTTATAAGAGAAACTCTTTCAATGAATCACCTTATTGCGAAATCTAGTTGACCAAACTTTGATATGATCATATGTTGTCAGCTTCAAAACTAAATAACATACTCCTAATGAATTTTCACAAGCTCTCCAAAAATTAAAAATATCAGAAAAATGCATGATTTGCAACTTGGAGAGTAAATCTATGAAAAACCATAAAATTGCAATAACTCACTCAATATTGATGATCAAAAAGTTAAATTTTAGACTGTAGCTTCCTTATTTGATCCTCCAACTTCAATAAAAAAATTGTGCAAAAATCACAACAGTTTGGAAGATATAGACGAATCTAAAAAAATTAGGGTTTCGTCCTCACCTTTGCCCAAATCGTAGCCCTAATACCACTTGGTAAGATTCACACATAATAATGGCAATACAACAATGTAGAAGATAGATCTCATGTCTGTGTGCCAAGATGCCCTGATATCCAGTATATGCATAAATAGAATAAACTCTTAGAGTAGGGTAACACCATAGAATAATCCTTATGGAAGAAGCCATTGCACGCAATATCTCCAAGAGATTCTAGCACAATATCCTACTCAACACCATAGTTTGAAGACTCTCCAAACTCCCGAGTCTCTAAGCTGGCCGAGCTGAGTCGACCAGACTCCTGCGTCGAGTCTGGCCGAGTCTTGGAGAGTACTTGGTCGAGTCCTACTTTAAGACTCTTGAGTCTTAGGCTCGAACTTTCAAGTCTTGAGCGCAGACTCTTCTGACGCCTAAACATAACAGACACAATGGCTGAAATTTCAAATTTTGAGAGTTTGAGGATCATATGACGTGTAATGTTTGAATTATAACAAATTGATAGTCAAATTATACTTTTATGTTCTCTAAATGCATTTATTTCTTTTTTCTGTGTAATTATGAGGTTTTTTTTGCTGAGTTCATGCCGAGTTTTTTGCCGAGTCCTGAGTCTGAGTCAAAATTTTGGGCTGCTGAGTCAAGTCCGAGTCCGAGTGCTAGTCCTAAAACTATGCTCAACACATATCTTTACAATGATATTCACCTTATTTATATATAGACCTCCTCCTAATAACATAATAAAGTTAAACTGAAGGAGACATCCTAATTACCTAATATATTTAATTACTTTATAACTAACATAAGGGATGTGTGCCACACGTCGGCATCTCCATCCACTAATTTACAATATAATATCATATCCAACCAACTAAGAAAGCACATTTATGTGGCTTCTTGAAAACTTGGAAAACCTATCAAGACCATTTTCTGGACATAGATAAGCCTCAAGGGTTTTTTATGTATTAAGGTATTAAGGTTGTTATCCTATTATATAATTGGTCTCTTAAAGAGTGGTTGTAGGATAATAGAATGGTGATCGGTACCAAATTACACCAGAAAAGAAATTAGAGCGACAAAAATTTGTTGAATCATAATTTCTTCAGCCTAATAAATTTAATTTTTACTCTTGCTTGTTACACATGACATGATTGCGTTCTTCCCACATATCAAAAGATGGGTTGGTTTGTCCTTAGTTAATCCCACAAAGGAAGAGATGATCTCTGTTCACTTCTTTTGTTGGTGTCATTGTGAAGGATCTTCTGCCTTGTAAGTCATGTCATGTGCGTCTTTCTGAAAATGTGAAGAAGCGATAGGGAAATATCCATGATGGAAACTGTCTGTTTGATGGTCGCCTTGCATCATTCAAACTGCCAGATTTCAGAAAGGCTTGTATTGGAAGATCAAGAAGGAAAAAAGTATACCATAATCAGAAACTACTTAAAAAAAAAAAAGAATTGATTGGAACCCAAAGTGCTGAAAAACTGTGGCAACTTTACATTTCAGATTTATTTTTTAAACATTGAAACAATCCATAAAGAGAATTAAGAATGAACGGAAAAATCCATGGGAATAAACATGATGAGAAAAGCTTCAATATTACTGAAATATTATGTGAATAAATGCTTGCTTTCCTCCTTGCATCCAAAGGTTTGATACTTCTTTTTGAAAATTTGGTAGTAGTGTGCAACTGTGGTATACTGTTAGATTGCCATATTTTAATCTTGCTTATGAAGCCAAATTTCTATGGATTCTTCCGAGTTAGGATTATTTGAATATGTATTCTTGTTTTGATTCAAATATCTTCTGAACCAAGATGTTTGACCTTCAATTATTTTTTAATTTAGCTATTCTGTGTTCTTATATTTTGTAAACTTGTATGGGGTATAGGCTCTGTCAAAAATCACGTCAACTGGAGCCATGACATACTGCTTTATTCAAGCAATTGAGAAGGGATTCGGAACAAATTATGGAAGTCTTTTGAATGCAATGCGTAATACCATCCGTGAAACAGGAGCAAGTTCTGGTGGCGGTCCTGTGACTAGTTTGATCACCATGCTTTTAACTGGAGGCAGTTATAGTGGTGGACTTACCCAGGTAATAAGCCTTAACTGGAGAGTTTAGTTCACATTCTTGTAAACATTGATTAAATGATCATCTATTGGAAGAACAATAGAGAAGATTATGGTCTTAATGACCTTATAATTAGAAATCTAGGAAGCTTTTATCAAAGAAAGTTCGAATCACAGAAAATTTGTGCAGGCAAATAAACCATGACGTTATAACACTTTAATGACTTATATCCAACGTGTCCTAATAGTAGTACTAGTTTCTATTTGACCTTTTTGAATTACCAACCTATTAATATAACTTATCCAGCTGTTTCATAGCAAAAAATTAACTAACTTTTGCTTAGTTCAGAATAGACAATGAATGTGCATATTGCTCTGTGTTTAGACGGTGCCATGGTGCATCATTACTAGAATTGTTAGGCTCACTCCATAGTTTCTATCCTACTTACAGAAGCAGCTGGGAAGTGTGGCACCGTATTTATTTATACCTATTCCTTGATCTAGAGATTTATTTTGAACTCGTGAATATGGAAGTGGAAATCAACTGAAGTTGACCTTCATTTCTTGTTTCATTCGTTGAAATTCAAAATTTTAAATTTATCAAAATATTTCACAATTTCTGCTAGATTCCATTCAATTTTTCTCTACTGGATTTGAGTTTTTCAAACTGGATATGTAAATGGATATTTGTGTTTTTGTCTATGTCCTGATGTTGATTGTCAAATGTTGCAGGAGCCCCAGCTGACATCCACAGAACCGTTTGATATCCATGCTAAACCATTTTACCTTTGAAAGTAACCTGATTCAAAGCTTAGGATGGTCTCTCTTAAATGCTTTCGTGTTTGACCTTTGGCAGAGAGCAAGAAACATTGTTAGAAGAAGCTCTTCTGTTGTTTTATAGAGTTGCTTTTTAATTTGTATTTTCTATCACTCTCTGACGATGGTTTGGAGACATTCAGTAAGAAGAAGCTTGGAAGTTCATATGTTAATCTGCATATGCTTCTCAATTGGTTGAAGTGTGTACAAACATGTTAAAAACTCTTTTACGTAACATTTTTTATTTTTACAATTGAATTGAAGTCAGAAAAGTTTTTCTCATGGACATGTTGATAGCTTTTCCAAAGTGCTTCAGGTTTTGACAAATGCCTGACAACTCTTTCGTGACAATGTGCTGGAAAATTGTGTACTCACATCATAGCATCACGTATTCATTTTGTGCCTGAAAAATTTCGCTGGTGGCCGACTGCAAGTAACAAGGGAAGGGGAATGATTTTATAGCAATCGGTAGAATAATACATAGGTCGTTCAGGCAAATCAAAATGTGCATGATTTAAAAGAAAATGCTATTTTTGAGCAGGTTATTAAAATGAATGTGGTGCTAATGAACTACATTTGCTAGGAAACGAAAAACTGCAATGAAATGGTGTTATTGCCAGAGGTGTTGAGAGAAAAGTTGGTTATGTAAAGCCGAATTGAAGTGGAGCTATTGTCTTTTGGATTATTTCTTTCATACTTAAATTGGTATCCATGTAAACATATCTGATAAAAGTAATAAAATAAATACATAAATATTTTCTAAGCAATAAAATATAAATAAATACATATTTATTTTTGAGATGGGGATTAGTAGTAATAAATCAAAACACTAAACGAGATTGGCAACCCAGGACACAAATTTCTTGAAATTGAATTTGATGGGACATCAAAAGGCAATCTAGAGCTGGCAGGAGCAGCATATGTTTATAGAGTGTATGGAGGTCACAGCTCTTTGGAGGTGATTGACTATAACCAAGGGCAAAAGGATGAACAAGCCTGGTAATAGAATAATCTCAAATCATTATCAAAGTTAGCTTTAAAGGGAACTATCCCGAATTGGCATTCTGATAAGGTCAATATTGGTATCTTAGGAAGGTAACAAGACGGTAGACTACCTATCTAACCTAGTTGTCATCTCTATGATACCCATCATATCAACTTTAGGAGACCATATTTTGTAGATATTAAATTTCATAAAGCTGTGTCAATGACGACTTAATGTAGGGGAAATTATGCATATTTGAAATAAAGGGAAAAGAAAAATAAATATGTTGAGAGGAAAAGATTTAAAGTTAAGTCACATGATTAGTGAGATAGGGGCTATCATGAGAAAACTAAATCAATACTTGAATAAACCAACAATATTTAGCATAAAGTTCTTTTCAATTCATGGCATTCAACATGTTGTGAGTTTAGCATTTGGATTTAAGAGTTTTCACCTTCTCGATGCACTCCATTAAATCTAAAAAATTGTGAATAGCTTGAGAGATGCAGGTGCGGTTTTATTTATGTGATTCTAGAGCTTACGGAGATCCTATCTAACATGATAATCATAAAAGGATGATGGTAGGAGTGATGACTCGGCATGAAAACCAACATAGACAAGCAAACAATAGGGAAAAACTATATTATAAAGGTGAAAATTGCATAATTATGTTGTTCTTTTTCTTATGTCTTGGGTCTATATTGATCAGAGTGTTGTAAATAAAATAATTAGTTTATGAGTGGCATGATTGTGTGTGAAGTTGGCTCATGATATTCAATATTTTTATCCCTTCATCATTGATGCCCATATTTGTATCTTTAATCCTTAGCTCTAGTTTTAACACCCAACATTAGATTTATAGGTGTAGACTTCACCTAGGCCACTTTCATAGTTGCAAATTTAAACCTTGCACTTTTAAATTCAAAATTCAAACTAATCCATCACTAACTACTTCATTAGTTGTTGTGAATTGACTTAAAGCATGTCATGTTGATTTGTTTGTTTGGTTCTTGTATTTAAGGACATTCATTCACACATTTAAAATGATGTGGGTGTTGATGTTCAAGGTAGCGTTGGGATTATCTTCCAACCCAAATCGCATGAAGAAAACAAATTAAATTATAGCCTATCGGCTATTTAATTTGATGAAGGCAATTTTTGAAATGACACGTTATTTGTTAAATAATATTTAATATTTTATTAGAGGCTGACTTGGTGATTCACCACCTTTTGAAGAGTCATATTCATCTATTCTTGCGGCTGACTTCTTGCCTTGAAGAGACGCGTCCTCTCTCTCTCTCTCTTGTATATATTCAAGTCGGTCATTGGTCATTTGATCATCACATTCATTCAGTTCATTGTTCACATAAGTTCAATATTATCAAGTACGAATAAGGAGACGAAGAGCAGATTGATATATTGATTTGTTGTACCCAAAACTAAATTTTTTGCTTCACTAAGGCATTTTGCTTAATTAAGTCTTAATCTTGTTAAAGTGATGTCAGATGGTTGTTTTTGGGGTTTTCAAATATGGAGTTGGTGTCAATGTCATGTCAATTTGTTATTGAAGGAATTTGAGAAAAATGAAAATCTGAAGAAAAATCATCAAAATTTTCTATCTCTGAAGAAGGGAGCACTTTTTCAAATGGGCGCCCTATCTTTTAGGGGCTTAGATCTTGTTTTTAGGGTTTGTCACCTCCAGCAGACATTTGTCTGGCATCACGTCAGCTTCGCAGTGAGCTATCAAGCTTGTCAAACAGACCTGTTTTGCTCGAGTTACGGAAGATACAGCGCAAAACAAGGCAAAAGCAAGAATTGGCTAACACTGGAGAAAAGCGCAGCTTTTGAGAAAAGGCGCCCATCTTTTTGAGGTGCCAGATGTAAGTTTTTGACTAAATGCCATCCAAGATGTTTATCTCACATTTGTTTGAGCTTCGTGACACATCCGTCAGTGGGTGAATCTGAGTTGCTGAAGTGCCTGAACCTGAGGTCAAACCTGGTGTCAAATCTTAGTCAAAATATCAGAGGAAAAAGCAAAAGAGCACATTTTGAGAAAGGCGCCTGAGCTTTTCAAGCCTTTAATGCTTTCTTTCTGATGATATCAGATATTCAATGTGTCCGTGTTACTTCGGCTTTTCGTTACCTGTCTCGATCAGAAGATGTCTCAGCAGCTTGCAGTCGAAGTTTTTATATTATTTTTGTCATTTCCAGAAATGGCCAAGTCTGGAGGAAAAAGAGCAACTTTTCAAAAAGGTGCCCTTGTTTTTCACCCCTCAGATGATGTTTTCTTGGGAAATGTGCCTTTGCAGCTGTCGTGAAGAATGAGGTCAGCTCCGCAGTGAACCTGAGATCCAGTCCTGAAAGTTGATAAATTATAAGTTATGAAGGATTTATTTTTTCCCTTCGTACGAGATGCAGAAGTCGAAATTTGACTAAGTCTGAGAAAAAGCGCAGCTTTTGAAAAAGGCGCTTGGATTTTTGAGCCTTCAGATGTCAGTTTTATGGTTTCCAGTCTCAAGATACCTTTTGATCAATTTTTACTCAGCTCTGCGATGCACCTGTCAGCCAGCCAATCGGAGAAGTCAGCCAGCCAGTGTCAAAGGATGAACAGAGGTCCCGACAGAGGTTTAAGCCTAAATTTTCATGAAATTTGTTTAAGTCTAGAATTCGCCTTAAGAGGTCAAAGTTGGATTTTCAAAAGAGGGTTAAATGGACGCCTTAACTGGAGTTCTGAGTGCAGTTAGACTAAACGTTTTCTGGGTTGTCATCTTCAGTTCATATATTGGCATGTTGAGTGATTTTTCAGTTCGCATGTCAAGTTAATTAGTTTGCATGTTCAGTTAACTACCTTGCATGTTGAGTTAACTTGATTGCATGTTCACTTAACTGAAGATTATTCTTGAATGTCGATTGGAGTTTACATGCATGGCGAATTTGGTTGCAATTGTGAAGTTTTTGTGAAGATGGCGCTTCATTGAGTCTCAACTGAAGTTCTAAAAGGGACGACATGAATGATGAAGCATAGTTTTGTGAAGTTAACGCATTCTATAAAGAATGACAACTTAAGTTCCAAAAGGGTTGCTATTTTTAGCATAAGTGTGAAGTTGGCGCATTCATTTTATGTCAACTGAAGTCTTGAAAGGGTCGCTATATTTGGAATATTTATTGCATGAAATATGGCGAATTTCTTATTGCCAACTTTAGTTATCAAAAGGGATGCTTTAGTTCTAATTTGTGAATCTAAAGCAAGTGTGAAGGATGGCGAACTTAATATGGGTTGCTAACTAAAGTCAAAATCGCATGAAGTTGTTAACTAAAGATTGAAAAGGGAAACCCTAAAGCATGGCGATTTATTTAGCATGTTTGAGTTTCAGTTAACTGAAATGAGGTCTAATCACAAGCCAAGCGCACTTCTTAAGGATTCCATGCCTTATGCGAATTTCATAGATGAAAATCTATTTAACCAAGCAATGGCGTCCTTTATTTCATCATCTTTAGCTTCGAAGTTCATATTCTTCTTGAGCGACCAGCAAGCTAAAGGTGCTACAGGTGTCTGAATTCAGCATTCTTCATAGCAACGAGTTCAGATTGTTCAGAGGAAGGCGATTCTAGACTTTATTTTCACTTTGCATGCAGGTTTCATCAAGTTCTAAAGAAGGGATTGGCGGATTTTCCAGAAGCAGACAAGCAAAACTTTCTATCTTCTGTCTTATTTCTTCTATTTCTCACCTTAGGTACTTTCTTCGCATGTCAAAGAAATTCAACACATATTCAAAATCTAATCATCTGGGTTCACATACTTCAGCATTTGCAGCAAAACCCACGTCTTAGATTTTTTTTCGAGAAAATCACCCCGTAGCCTTCATTCTGAAGCTCTGTGCTTTTTTCCGAGAATCTCTTTGCATGTGGGCTTGAAACATATTTTTTCGAGAATTCAGCTATCTGGGTTTGTTCAGAATTCCGTTGTGCACAAAACCCATGTTCCAGAAAAACTTCGAAAATTTCTTTCGTCAGAGGCTATTTTTAGCCTTGTCCAGAAGTTTTCAGAAAGTTCTTCAAGTATATTCGACTTTACAATCAAAAGTCATCATTTTCAAAATGCAGTTCAATCTCATTGATTACAAGGCCCAATATGCTCTTGCACATAATTTCATCAAAACTTCAGATACAGACCTGAATCATGTTTATCCAGTGGTTAATCTGAGCAATCTGGAGGGTGTTAGCAGCAATTCGTTGAAGAATCTTGAACGTTCAGGATTGCTGGCAGCGACATCCATTCCTATTACTACTTTCGATCTTGAGTTCGTTCTTGCTTGCATCAAGCATTATGACTCATCTTCACGACAAATCAGATCAGTTGACGGGAGGGTTGTTTGCAGTATCAAACCGAAGGACATAGAGAAATGTTTTGCTATTTCTCCTTGTTCAGATAACTTTACTGTGGTTCTTGAGGCTTGTGAGAAGATATGGGATGCTGATCAACAACGTTCGCAGAGGAAGGTGGCTTAGAAATGGTTGAAAGTTCAGAAGACTAACATGCCTAAGAAGGTTGGTCGTGGTGAATTCAAGGAGGAAGTTGTTGTTTTGATAACTTTACTCAATCGAGTTACTGGTCAACAGGATGCTAGCACTTTCCGTTCATGGATGTTTTACCTGATTACCAGAATTCTTGATGGTACAGAGCATTTTGACTGGGCTATGTTGATTAGTGATTGCTTACATCAGCAAATTACTAACTTTCTCAAGTATCACGAGTTTCATATGATATCATACTTGGTCTACTTGGTTGCATTTCAAGGTAGCTACAGGCTTCTAAAAACTAATGGCACTCTCGGTGTTCAACGAGTTCACGAGTATTATCCTCAGTTGGAATTTTCTCAATCCGAGCAGGACTTTCGAGCAGTGAATGATCACTTTTCTATGAGAACCGTTAGAGATCTTGACAACGAGATGCACATTCGTATTTCTGCCGAGGCCAAATCAGCAATGGAGACTTGGGCAGATTGGTTTATCCAGTTCCCTACTTTCACATACATCCGGGTTTACGGATATGTTGGAGAGCCCCTGATGTTGCCAAGGTATCCGTCAGACAAGATCATCTTCATGGAGTTTCTCAGGCAGTTGCAACATGTTCATTTCTTTCTTTGTAGTCGTCATAAGACTGCGGCTAATTTTCCATTTACATTGGGAATTTTCACATGCAATGTGGCGACAGATGCCAAGTTTATGTCAACCGAGATAGAAAGGTTTAAGCTCAAGACTTATACTGAGAGGCGTTCCTATGATCCTCTTGGTCATTATGTAGACAGGTTGGAGTGAGGGATTGCACATAAACCAGCACTTGAAGATTTCTGGGCTAATTTTGAAGATGAATTCGAGGTTCGTCGTCGTCACTATTGTAGACTCACTATTGGTCAGCTCTCTGATTACCTATTAGAAGATGTTGATGGTCTATCGGATGATGATGGAGAAGTTCTTCTTAATTCATATGTCAAGGATCAAGTTGCTTGGCAGCCACTTCGCTCACCTGATTGGTACGCCAAGGAGAATACTTCTATTGAAGAGGTTTCCAGATCAGTTATCAAGACTAGCAAGTTGTTCTTGGAGAGCAAACGGAAGCGAAAGTCAGTTCCTGTACCAGATCCGCCAAAGGATTTCTCTTCATTGCCTTCTACTTCTAGGGCAAGACCTCGAGTCAAGGCTATTATAATACCTCCTAAAGGGGTTAGACTCAGTGGAAACACGGGGAAAAGAGCTACTGGTAAGAGGAAGTAGAAACAGGTTGAGAATGTTCCTGAGGTTCCAGTAGAGACAGTTATTTAGGCTGAGCTTCATGTTGAACCTCCTAGTTCGCCTCACATACAACCTATTGACATAGATTCTAAGCCTGAGACACCAATTCAAGTAGGATCGGAGACAACTGAACCACCACAGGTTGATACATCAGGGACAGTCTCTCCTCGAATTGAAAATATTGTTCAGTCTTGTTGGCTCGAAAAGTCTTTGGGGAGACAGAGGCGAGAACCTTCATACAACCTTGATTTATCTGAGTTCGGTGAACCTTATCAGAGAAGGTCGAACAAGAAGATAAAGAAACAGGTGCATATTGAGAAGACTCCAGAATCAGAGATTGTTATCGAAGTTGCCGTTCCTCCAGAGGGTAAAAGCTTAGATGAAGTCGAAGTTGGTGACTTTACATTTACTAAGGAAAATCTTGGCAGGACCACTCGAGAGACAGATGTGACTCTTCTTAAGATCGTCACTAATAATCTTGAAGAGCGAATCACAAAGGATGGAGAAGATAAGGCCTTACTCAAGGCTGAAAATAGTCAACTTCGTCAGTATATTTCTGATCTTGTTCACGGAAATCCAAGTAGAGCACCTGTTCTTCCTCAGCATACACCTGCAGAACAACGAAAACTGGATTAGTTAGTCGATCATGGCAGACTTTTGGATAACTGGATTAAAAGTTTAGTTGCTACAGGTCGGCGTCTTCTTGCAGATTTGTATCAGTTGAGGAGTGATGCACATAAACTCCGTCAGGGTATTCAGTTGCTTGAGATTGCGGTTGCAGAGAGTTTGGCAAAGGATCGTGTTCTAGTGTCTCAGTTGTCAGTTGCGTATGATGCTTTGGAGATGGTCGAGGATCAAGACAAAGTTTTTACTTGGAGAGAGCAACACCTTCTCAAGATGGAAATATGTGAGAAGATTTCTACCAAGTTGTTTTCGATGAAGGATGATGTGGTTGGAGTACTTGCACTTGTCAGCGGTTTTGTTGTTCAGATTTCGTGTCATTATCTTCTTGAAGATGGCACGTATGTTGAGTTGGACAAAGTACAAGCAGAGTTGGAGAAGTTGATTTGTGACAGCCTTGAAGGTGAGCCTATGGCGCCTAAGTTAGAGAATATTTCAGTTATTGCAGCTAGTTTCAGAAAGGTGACTGAAGATTGTAAAGATGGCGTGCACTCGATCACAGAAAGTGGCAGAGAACTGAAGAAACAGATTGTTGTTTTGGGTAGCATCAAAGTGCCAGATGACAGAGAGATCGATGAGTTCTTGGTCGAAGTGTTAGATCGAGTTGACATGGAGTGATCTGCCAGTTGGAACCTGCAGTTAATTTCAAGGGTTGAGTCATGAGCAGCAGTTAACTCGACTTTCAGTCTTGAGTTTACTTGCTGACTTATCACATGCTTATCTCGTCCTTGGAATTATCTTCACAGGAGTTAGGGTTAGGGTTTCCAGTTAACTGAAGGTAGTGTCTAGTTAACTTTGCTTTAAATAAGGACGTACATGCTTGCACATGGTCCATTTAGGTTAGTTGTTTTGGTTAACTGATGGTAGCTTTCCAGTTAACTGTATAGTTTACTTCATTAGGGTTTGGTAATAAATCTTGCATGCATTGCAAGACTGTAGTTGACTCAAGGTGATTTTAGGGTTACCTACACCTTGATGTATATAAATAAGAGCTTTTGCTCATTTGTAAATAACTTTTGCTTGAGAGAGAAATATATGTTGCGCCTACCTTGCCCTCAATATTGCTCTTTTGGTATTTGTTCATGTGTCTTTACTATTACAATTAATTGTTATGCCACATAGGGTTTCATGCAATTGTAATGGTGAATTCTTTCCATAGTTTAGATAAATCTGTTTTGTGCATCTTTACCATTATGATCAATTGTTATGACACATAGGGTTTCATGCGATTGTGATGATAAATCTATTTTGTGAACCTTTACCGTTATGATCAAGTGTTATGCCACATAGGGTTTCATGAGATTGTGATGATAAATCTGTTTTGTGAGTATTTACTATTATGATCAAGTGTTATGCCACATAGGGTTTCATAAGATTATCATGGTAAATTCTTAAATTTGTTTTGTGCCTAATAAACTTGTTTAGATTGAGATAATAGTTGCGCCACCTTGCCTTCAAGTAGAGAATCTGAACCCGTTTATCGTCTAATAGTCAAAACCTTGCTCTGTTTCCTCATGCTATATTTTCTTGAGGGAACTGGATAGAATTTAAGTTATTAAGTTTAGTTGTAGTTAGTAGATCTGCAAAACCAGAGAAAACTCAGCTGCAACGTATATAGTTTTTGAGAAAGCCTTGTACCTCTACAGCTGAAGCAAAAAGACAGGATTTAGTTTAGTTTATTTCCTTTGCAAGTACTTTTGTCAAGCACAACGAGGGAGCTTCCCCTCCTAATTTGAAGAGCACTCATTGCGTAGTGTGCATAGTTGTCCGTACCAACTCTTACTCCAGAGGTGCTAGTTGTTACGCCAACGTGATTAAAGGCTGAAGCATCATAATATTGTTGTGTTTAGCATCTGGTTATAGTGCTCTTTCTTGGCCTTCATATTGGCCTCTTTGTAAAGGAGAAAAATTGTTGATATTCAATATATAAGTGATATATTGTTGTTGGGTTTTTCTCCCTCAAGTGGAGAGTTTTTCCAGGGTATATGTTGTGTTATTGTGTCTAATTTTGAATTAAATTTCTGTTTTTACATCTGATCAAAAAAACTAACATGGTATCAGAGCGGGTGTAAGGAAGATCTTGATCAAATTTAGTCAAGTTGTGATATCCTTCATTCTCATTCTCATCTTTGATCACATCTATCTTATCATCAAGATGGTGAACAGACTCAAGATCGAAGATAGACTTGAGGGAGCAACTAATTTTACATCTTGGAGATTCAAAGTCATGGTCGCCTTGGAAGAAAATGAGTTAGTTGAGTTCGTGGAGAGCAAAGTCCCTTAGCCTACTGATGAGGATGAGAAGTCTCAATGGAAGAAGAAAGATACTAAGGCGAAAAAGATGTTGGTTGATTCCATGAAAGACCATATTGTACCAATCATCTCCAAGTTGAAGATGACAAGAGAGATGCTTAAGACTTTGGAAGAGATGTATGAGATCAACAACACAATTTGTGCTCTTGCATTAAAGCAACAACTTCATCATGTCAAGATGGCGAAAGGAGAATCTGTCATCTCATACTTTATGAAGATCTTTGAGTCAAGGGATCAACTCTCTACTATTGGGCATATTGTTGATGACAAGGATTTGACCATGCTGGCTCTTAATGGTCTTCCTTCATCTTGGGAATCTTACATTCAAGGAATTAGTGTGATATCAAAACTCCCTAAGTTTGATCGTTTGAGGGTAGATTGTATTCAAGAAGAGTCTAGGTTGGCTGCGAGAGGTATTGGTCAAAGCTCTACTAATGAAGACATTCATGTTCTTGCCACTCAATCCTCGAAGAAGAAAGGGAAAGATGGAAAGAAAGGATATTTCAAGAGGAATAGAGATAAAGGAGTTGATGGTGCTCCTGCATTCAAGAAGAAGGACCTCTCTTGCATTCAATGTTTTAGATGTGACAAGTATCGTCACTATGCAAAGGACTGTCCAACTAGGCCTAAGCAACAGGCTTCCATTGCAGATGTTGATGAGATCTCTCCGCAAAAGGATTCAGGTGGTTTCCTATTCTATTCAACTCTTTCAAGCAATGTGCCTACCAACAACAATACTTGGTTGATTGATAGTGGTGCCTCCTGCCACATTACTAGATTCATAGAGCATCTAATTGATTTGGTGGAAAGAGATTCTAGTGTTCAAGTCATTATTGGAGATGATGCTAGTTATTATGTGAAAGGAGTTGGGACCTCCTCTCTTCATTTGGAGTCTGGTATTTCCTTGTAGTTGAGTGATGTTTTATTTGTTCCGGGTATCAAGCGAAACCTTGTCTCTATCTCAGCCTTGGAGGACAAGGGGTACCAAGTTGTATTTTTAGAAGGCAAAGTTCTTGCATGGACAAAGAACTCAAATATCAAGACTACTTGGGTGATTGGAGTTTGTCATGAGAGCCTCTACAGACTTTGCACCCATCCACTTCAAGCTCTACTGCATGATTCATCAAATCCGTGTGAACTTTGGCATAGAAGATTGGCTCACCTTCACTTTCGAGCATTACCTACCATCGAGAAGATGGTTTCAGGCCTTTCAAAACTCAACCATGAGCATGAAGGCACTTGCAGAGGTTGTGCATTGGGTAAGAATACTAAAGGTCCATTTCATAGTAGTGAAAGTAGATCTAAATGTATTCTAGATCTTATTCATTCTGATTTATGTGGTCCAATGTCTATTGCTTCTTTGAGTGGTTTCTTGTATTACATTATTTTTATTGATGACTACTCTAGAAAGACTTGGATTTATTTCTTGAAATCTAAAGAATCTGAGGAAGTATTAGAGAGGTTCAAAGAATTTAAAGCTCAGTTAGAGAACTTGTCTGGGAAGAGGATCAAAGTTCTGAGATCTGGCAACGGAGGAGAGTACATTCTTGGTAGCTTCCGTACCTTTTGCATTGAAGCCGATATTAAGAGGGAGTTCTATGTCCCTTACAATCCTCAACAGAACAATGTTGCTGAAAGGAAGAATAGATCTATTGTAGAAGCAGCCAAAGCCATGATTCATGACCAAGATTTGCAAACCTTCCTTTGGGCTGAAGCATCTAGGATAGTTGTTTATGTTCAGAATAGAAGCCCTCACCGAATTTTGGAGAACATGACTCCTGAAGAAGCATTCACAGGGGTGAAGCCGGAAGTAAGTCACCTGAGGATCTTTGGTTGTCCAGTGTATGTTCATGTTCCGAAAGATAAAAGGACAAAGTTGGAACCTTTTGGAAAGAAGGGGATATTTGTAGGCTACAGTGAATCTTCAAAAGCTTATAGAGTGTACATTCTAGGCCAGAAGTTGATTGAGATCAGTAGGGATGTTACATTTGAAGAGGATGTTGCATTCAGAAGATCTAAGGGCACTCACATGGAGATAGATAAAGAAGAGTCTCCTCAGGATATGGAAGTTGACCATACTTTTGAGATTCAGAGGGAGGCTACTGAACCCAAAGAAGATGACGATCCAGTTGAGCCCTTGCAACCTATTGATGGGCCTACAGATATTGTGATTGGAAGAAAAATACCTCTTTGGGCCAGACAAACAATGCAAGAGGCAGAAAGGTTTGCAGCCCCAAAAGGAACATTCAGAGAAAGCAAGAGACCTCATAAGTTTTCCATCTATGTTGCATTGATGAGTTAAATCATTGAATCTGAGCCTTCCAGTGTTGAGGAAGCTACTAGTCGGCAAGTTTGGAGAGATGCTATGTCTGAAGAGTATCAATCCATTCTCAAGAATGATGTTTGGGACATTGTACCTAGACCTGAAGGAAAATCTATTGTTTCTTCTAAGTGGCTCTTCAAAATCAAGCATGCAGCTGATGGGAGCATTGAGAAGTACAAGGCTAGGTTCGTGGCTAGAGGATTCTCTCAGAAAGAGGGAGTTGACTATGAGGAAGCCTTTCTTCCAGTTGCTCATTATACTTTAGTTAGGACCATCATTGCTATTGCAACATCTAAAGGATGGAATATTCACCAGATGGACGTGGAGACAACATTTTTGAATGGTGTAATCGAGGAAGAGGTATATATTGAGCAACCTGATGGATTTGAGGTGCATGGGAAGGAGTCTCATGTTTGCAGGCTAAAGAAGGCTTTGTATGGCCTTAACCAGGCTCCTCGTGCTTGGTACGAAAGAATTGATCATTACTTGTTAAGCTTGGGTTTCTCCAAGAATGATGTTGATTCAAACCTATACTTCAAGGTAATTGATGGTGAAGCATTAATCTTGGTTCTCTATGTTGATGATTTAATTCTTACTAGAGAAGATCACCTCATTATCAAATGTAAGGAGTTAGCTTCTGAATTTGAAATGAAGGATCTTGGTCTCATGCACTACTTCCTTGGTTTAGAAGAATGGTAGAAGCCAGATGAGATTATTTTGAGTCAAGGGAAGTATACTATTGACATTCTGAAGAGATTTGGTATGATGGATTGCAAATCCATGTCTACGCCTATGGAGACCAACTTGCATAAGTTAAAAGAGGTTGCAGCTAGTTTAGATCTGGTGGATTCTACCTTGTACAGGCAATTGATTGGATCATTGATGTATCTAGTCAATACTAGACCAAATATTTGCTATGCAGTGAGTGCACTTAGTCAGTTCATGTGTGAACCAAGGCAAATACATCTAGTTGCAGCGAAGCATATCCTGAGATACTTGCATGGAACAGTTGGGTATGGCTTGAGATATTCTTCTGGCGTGGACTTGAAGCTGCATGGATATACTGATTCTGATTGGGCAGAGTGTGTCACTAATCGGAAGAGCACCTCTGGATGTTGCTTCAGTTTGGGGTTTGCGATGATATCCTAGTGTAGCAGGAAGTAGTCTTCTGTGGCACTAAGTACAGTAGAGGCCGAGTATATTGTAGCTTGTATGGCAACTCAAGAAGCAGTGTGGCTTCAGAAGCTCCTTGTAGGATTGTTTGGACAATCGATGGAGCCAAATGTCATTCATTGTGATAATCAAAGTTGTGTGAAGCTTTATGTCAATCCAGTGCTTCATGACATAACCAAACATGTTGAGATCAAATACCACTATATCCGAGATATGGTATTGAGGAAAGTGATCCAGTTGAAGTATATCAACACTAATGAGCAGACGACAAACATTCTCACTAATCCTCTCTCCAGGATAAATTTTGTGTACTTTCGAGACAAGCTTGGTATGGTGGAGAATGAAGCCCTAGCTGAGAGGGAGTCTTAGTATCAATGATCTTCTTTAATGCATTTCTCTTTGTGAGAGGGATTTGAGGTGCAAGCCCTTGTTAATGCATTTCTCTTTGTGAGAGAGATTTGAGGTGCAAGCCCTTATCTAATGCATTTCTCTCTGTGAGAGATATTTGAGGTGAAAGCCCTTGTTTCCACCCTCTGGGAGTAGCCATGGGGGATGCCATGTGTGTGACTCCATGACAACATCACGTGAGAGACCGTGATGATTTTTTTTGTACTTGTGCTATTCACCCTCTGGGAATAGCCATGGCGAACGTCAGGATGAGGTGACAACATCACGTTGAGTGATTCCATGATGGGTACTTGTACACATTTTCCGTTTCATGGGAGTAGCCATGATGGTTGATATCACGATGAGGTGATATGATTCTTTTCCACATATGGGAGTAGCCATTATGGTTGACATCACGATGAGGTATATGTCTTATGCAGTTGGAAGTATTCTCCCTAGCTGAGAGGGAGTGTTGATGTTCAAGGTAGTGTCAGGATTATCTTCCAGCCCAGATCGCATGAAGAAGACAAATTAAATTATAGCGTATCAGCTATTTAATTTGATGAAGGCGATTTTTGAAATGACACGTCATTTGTTAAATAATATTTAATATTTTATTAGAGGTCGACTTGGTGATTCGCCACCTTTTGAAGAGTCATATTCATCTATTCTTGAGGCTGACTTCTTGCCTTGAAGAGACGTGTCTTCTCTCTCTCTCTTGTATATATTCAAGTCGATCATTGGTCATTTGATCATCACATTCATTCAGTTCATTGTTCACATAGGTTCGATATTATCAAGTGTGAATAAGGAGAAGAAGAGAAGATTGATATATTGATTGAAGGCTAAAGCATCATAATATTGTTGTGTTTAGCATCTGGTTATAGTGCTCTTTCTTGGCCTTCATATTGGCCTCTTTGTAAAGGAGACAAATTGTTGATATTCAATATATAAGTGATATATTGTTGCTGGGTTTTTCTCCCTCAAGTGGAGGGTTTTCCCAGGGTATATGTTGTGTTATTGTGTCTGATTTTGAATTAAATTTATGCTTTTACATTTGATCATAAAAATTAACAATGGGAACATGAGAAAAATATCTAGATAGAAGAACCTAAAAGAAGAATCTACTTTACATAATTGAATTGTGGCATCATTCTAGGATTGGTGCATGCTTGCTTGCTATCCTTAATCTTTTTTCTTAGAATGATAAAGTTGGTTTGTCCAAGTGTCTACCCTAAAACATAAACCTTGTGATTTTACATATTCATCAAAGATGTTTATTAACACTACCTATCCTTACATCAACTCAAATATTTCAACCAAGGTGAGCGAAGTAAATTAGACTAGATTTTTCTATATTAGACACATGCGCATAAGACTGGGTTTGAGTAGAAGATTAGGTCCGCACATATGGAGTTGAGATCCACAAGTGCAAAGGTGAACTAGAGTGATAGACATTAGACTTTTAGAGTCTTAAGACCTTTGTCATAGCGACCCCTAAACATTTGGAACCAAGAAAAAATAGTTATTGAGATCTAGGACATCATTTTCTCATAATTGGTTGTCGAGCTAAGTATTAGATTCAATTATTTTACTTTCCACATTTATTCACATTAATGGCAATGATCAACCTCAACTCATTTATCTAGGTTAATTTGTGCTCATTATATGCATGCATTTAACTTAGATTAGACAAATTTATTAGAGTGTGATAAAACACACATTATTTGGTCAACCCAAATTATTCTTCATCCCTTGGGGTTTTTCCTTCTCAAGTAAGATTCTTCATATTTGTGTCTTCTCATTATTTTATCTAATTTTTAGATTTGGTTAGGGTTTGTGTAACACTACTTTTTCCCAAGTATTAAATTGGACAAGTTTAACATATATTTAGCAACAGATTTATTAGTGTTATTAATTCAATTTAAATATTATAAATGATCTCTATGAAATAGATGCAAATACACAAAAATGCTAATTAATTAGTATTATCTAGTTTAAGATTTAAGCACGTGAAAATACCATCAATAATACATAAATTGGTATTCAACAATATAGATATTATTAAAAGAGAATAAATAACATCATTAAAGAATTCAAATAAATCAACTCCACCTCATTTATAATTAAAAATATCTTGGAATTGAGTTTAGTGCTTATCTAAATCATAGGTCTTAGAAAGGTCATTCTCATCCCAAGAAGATGTCAATGGTATTGGCTCTTGCTATGGAACAATCTAGGAGGAAATAGTTCCTTTCGGAACACAATGCACTATTGCACTCTACACAAGTGTTGGTTCAACAAAACAATGTTCGACACAAGTGCACACCATGCTCCAGAGTAATTACTCATGTATACAACATGCTCCAGAGTAATTACTCAACATGCATACAAATGATCCAAAGTAATTGCTCAACATGTATAAAACATGCCTCATAATAACTACTCAACATGCATAACAGCCCTGGCCAAGACAATCTTGGGTGCACACTACACCTCAAGTTGAACAAACTTTGTGTGCCCCATTCTCCAATGCTCATAGCTCACCAAACCATTTTCTTCCTTGAATGTTCTTCACGCTTGAATGTTTTCCCCCCTTTCCAAGTTTCACATGAATGATTTATATATCCTTTTAAGGGGTGCTTTCCAAACCATCACACCCTTTCACAAAGGATGCCTTTAATTATTATTTAATAAATATAATTATTTCTCCCTTTTAAAAGAGTTTTTATGCATTTTATTTATTAATATTTCTTTTAATCAAAGGATCATCATATCCTTTATTTTTCTCTCCCTTTTAATTCTAAAGGGTTATTTCATAGTTTTATCTTCTCTTGAGAAAAAGTCACATAACAGTTTGATTTCCCTTTTTTATTTGTGCTTTCTATAGCCTTATCTTATTTTAGGTTTTGTGATCCATTTGTTACCTTGTTTCCACCCACCCTACACAACCTTGCTTTGGTTTGTAGGGTTACATTTTACGATTGCTTTAGAACTAATTATTGACTATTTGTTTGATTTATATCAACCCTTAAGTCATCTTGACAACCATTTTATCTTCTAGTGTTTTGAGAGTTATTTGTATGCCAAAATCTCATCTATCCCCTCTACCTGTGAGAAGAAACGCATGCTTAAATTGTCAAATGGTGTAATCTATTGAAATTAGTGTACGCCTATTGATATTACCACAAATACAATTGTTCCTACTATTGAGGAGCATGAATATGTAGTCAATGATCGTGAGGACGTTTGGCTCAACATGAATTTGCTAGTTTAGCTTTTGTTGAGATTTTTGCAAAACTTGCTAAGGCACTACATAATTTATTTATCAACAAACCATTTGAATTGGAAGAACTTAAAAGTATTAGTGCTTAGCTTCCCACCCCTAGCTCTCTGATTAACACATCTACCATCCCTCCTTCCACGACGATGTCTTCTACCATTACCCCATCTCATACTATATCGCCCTCCTCATTTCCTCCAAATTTTGTTCCTCAATATTGCATACCCCTTGGTTTTACTCCTCCCACCATGCCCACATATTATATACAATTTTTCACTTCCTCTTTCCTCCATTCTGATCAACCACTAGTCCACTTACCACTTTCATAGCTCCTGCCTCATAAATTGTTCCTACCATTCCTTTCACTAGTGATGTTCCTACATCCACTATTCTTTTTCTACAATGGCTACTTACCATGCCACTTCTCATTCTATTCCTCCCTTATATATACACACATCTCTACAAATCCACATATATGCCAATGTCTCTTTCCATTCCTTATTCCACCTCTCTTTATATCCTTCACACCCATCTACATTTCATGTCTTATTTCATGGAATCTACCTACACCCTTCCCCTTTCTTAAGCCTTTCATGTTATTATTCCTTCCTTTGCACTATAGGCATTCATTCAAAAGTTAGATAAAATTGAGAAAAAAGTTGATACCATACCATGCTTGGTGGTAAGGCATTGATTAGTTTATCAAAGCTAGACATGCCCCATAGTCATTTGCGATTAGTTGAATCTCTTTTTGGGGATCAAATTCCCTTCCTTAAAATTGCTATAACTATTCATTTCATTTGATTTTCCTTGTTGACCCATCTTTATTTGTAGAACTGCCTTTTGAGACAATTACCTTGTTTATTTCTATATTTTTTAGAGGCATTTTCAAATTAATATTTAGAGGAAACCTCTAGTAATTCACATTTGAGTATCTGATGTTGTGTCCTACATAACATGTATGGTCATACAACTATGGATACCCTCCAACAATGCATGACACTTCTGACTGGCTACGCAAACCTGGATCACAGTGAATTGAAAAAATGTAAGGAACGATTTTTACACCTACTTTGGCCAAAGTTTTGATATATATTATCAATCCACTTTCTAAGAAGTGGTAGCATATGTTCACCCACCCCTATTCAACTTGGAAACTCTACTAACCTATGGTTAACTCTTCTCTTGGTTTTCCCCCAAGGTTAACAATTATAAACAAGATTTCATTTCAAAGTGTGATGACACACTAATATTGATTTAATAGACCAAATAGGTTTAACATAATCTCTTGAATTCCCTGTACATACCAGTAACAATCTAGGTCTGGCAACTACCTCTTGTTCAAGTGTTTACCCTCACCCAAGGTAACCTATCCTCCTACTTTCAAGGGTTATAAGCTTATGAGAACGTAAGTTCTCTACACATGGTCAAACTACCATACACATAGGTATTGATAAAATAATATCATTCAATAGATAGTAGAAACAAAATAATTCTATTATGTCTTCAATCCCTTTTGTTGAAAAGCAACATAACTCATTCAAACAATATAAATACAACACTGTATTATTAGAATATTATCATATCACCCTATTATAGCTTCTCTTTGCTATGTTAATCAAGATAACTACATATCATGCTCTTCTTGATTTCTTATTCAACTTATCTCTTGTATTTCTAATATAACTATATGCATAGACAATCTAGCTATTTGTACATGCACTCACATACTTTCCAATAGCAATAATATGCACACAATGATAGCACAAACATATTCAAATAATAGTAAAACTTAGAATCGGAATTTAAAATGAGAAAGAGGAAGAGATATCTTAATCATGCCTGGATTACAATAGCTCTTGCAACTCCTTGCTTCAATGCTCAATGGCTCAACCTGTTGCCTCCTCTATTCTCAGCTCTCTTATCTACTATTGTTTCAAATGATAACTACAACTACTCAGTTCTCAGCCTCTCCTCACACTTAAAAAAAATACTCTATGCTCTCTAACTCTCAAATATGTTGTTGCTCTCAAATAACAAAATGAGTGCACAAAATGAATTGAAAATGAATAGTCAAATAATGAGTTGTTCCTTTTTTATATTGCAAATGGAGAGAGGTATATCCCTTAAAGGAAGCTATATTTTTCTTATTTGATGTCACCTCTTAGATCTCTTTACCAATCGTGGGTATTAGCTATGCAAATTCAGTTGTAAAATGACTTTCAAACCAATTCTACCTCCTTTCCAAATTGATACGGCTTGATGCACACAACCTATTTCACTTGCTGGCATTTAAACATGGCAGGAAAAAGCCTTACAATATTCACATTGATAGCGAGTTCAAAATATAATTCAAACTCTTGTTTCATTACCCCATTCATGGGCTGCAAAATGCCTTTTTTACCAAGTCAAAAATTCTTATAATGGTGTGGCAAATTGACATTTATACGTTGCAAGATATAACGCATGGTTCTTACAGTTAGCAATAGCTATACAAAACAGTTATAAGAATTGCCTTTTGTGTGGCTTTGTTGCCACCTTAACATATATATATAATTATAGCAATCACTATATATATAACAATCATTTAACTATATATATATATATATATATATATATATATATAGGTATATATATATATATATATATATATATATATATATATATATATATATATATTAATATACGCATACATAAGAATTAGTTAAATATAATATATATATAATCCATTTGGGTGCCTACATATGTACAATGTATCTATGTAATTGACTCATCAAGGTTCCCCTATCCTATGCAATGAGTGTGTGCATCTAGTCAGATAGATATACCAATTTTGTTCCCATACCAACCTCCTCTCCTCGGTGATACTCTCCCTCCCCTTTTGGAGGGTTCAAATCTTTCCTATATCCATCTTAGATCAACATGTATGTAGTTAGCTGATAACATATGAATCACATTCATCATATATCATAAGCATCATTAAAACATTTAAAAATTAATTCATCATAATGCATATTCATACATTTCATTCATCCATTGAAATTCATTAAAATATAATTGTACATTGAAAAACATATTTTCCTCATAAAGGCAATAGTATGTGGTAAATAAACAACGGGGTGTAACATATAGGGTGCTCTAGTGGATTGAGGAATGGAGGTTGGTTGTCCCCTCGAGGGATAGGCCAAAAAAAATTGTTTAAGCTCACGATAGGAAAAACATGATGGGTTTAATGGAATATAAGTCAAAAAATGGGATTGAATGAAGAAAGAACAGGATTCGAGGGATGGGGGATGAAATATAAATGGAAGAGGCTAAGGGTGAAGATTTGGATTTTTAGATGAAGATGTGTTAGTATGGAAGGAGAAATGAGATAGAATGTAGGATAATGAAGAATGAATTAATTTTGTTGATCAAATATCAAATAGTGAAAGCTATAGTTAGGATATGGGGTGGGTAGTGAATATTAGATGGACAAGTGAAAATAGGCTGAAAAAATGATTATTTTTTTTATTATGCTAAAAAAATGTAAAGAGAAATCCTTATTTTGATATAGCGAATGGACACTATACACCAAGGTATGAGGAAATAGGGTGAGGTTGCATTTCTTGCATGGACCTTAACTTTTCAAACAAAAAGGATTATCCTTATTCATACTATACATACAAAAACCTTGTTTGAATGTGTGAGAGAATAATATTTAGAGCAACATAGTCCTAGTGAACAAAAGGTATGAATGACTTGATATGCAAAGGACGTTTGTTTATGCAAGAAGCTACCTCAACACACATAAGACAAGTATTTTCCATGATCATATTATAAGAACGTCCCACAAACATTACATACAAAAGTAATGAGCAAGCCCCATTCTATGCTCCTTTAGACACACCAACATATTGAAAAATTGAGGTGGCTTCAAGTGAATGTTGGAAAGGGAGAAAAATATAAATAAAAGAAAGACTAACTGACAAAACAAATTAACAACCATCATATCGCTTGCCAAAGAGGGTGTGTTTGTTATCATAGATTGTGCCTATTGTAGGAAATATGTATCCATTAAGGCTTAGATTGGGACGATGAATCAAATGACTAGGCAATAAGTATGTAGGTAGTAGGTTGATGCAATAGTGATCTTAGCTTGCAGTTTGTCATGAAAGCTCTATGTTTCAACTAATGCATAATTTTATTTTTCTTGGTTGTCAAAGATGATATGTGGTGATGAATGAGTTATTATGAGTGATTATTTTATTATAGATGGGTGAATTTGTGTAGATGTTGATTCATTTTTGGATTTTTGGAATATTTGATTTTTTTGGATTTTCAATTTAAACCAATAACAAGGATCTAATCCAATGACTAGGTCAAATAAAATTTATCCCATTTAAGTGTAGGATCATTTATTATGGGATGGGTGGATTAGATTTATTATGGTATTATATGGGATGGATAATTCTAGAAAGTAGCAATTACCAAGCCATTCTAGGTGGGTAAAAAAAATGTGATAGGTAGTTGGATATGGATGGGATGTTGACTTTAATATCAATGGAATGGATAAGAACCTAGTAGATGACAGATGTTTCTTACTACACATGGTTTCTGTAAACATGTTTTCACCATGGTACTTGTCCAAAGCACCACCGAAGTGGTTTTTCTATAGAGGACAATTTTTTATCTTTACTTTTTATCTTTTTTTTTTGGATTTTTCTATACATAGTGCCTATAAACAGGTTTTCACCATGGTACTTTCCCAAGGCACCATCGAAGTGGTTTTCACCATCAAATAGATTATTTCTCTTTACTTTTTTATTTTTAATTGGTTGAGCATAACGTTTCTTGAGATAGTTATTATTGATGGGCTCTTGTAGAGGCTCAACTTTGAGTCTTGCAAGTTAGTAGGCTCCTAATTCATAGCTTGTTGTCATAAAAATCGTCCCAACCAATTAGGCTCTAATTTTCCTTTTTTGTCCTGGTCTTGCTAATTTTTTGGATTTTCTTTCAAGACTAGATCACTTACTTCAAATCTTTGGGTCTTGATATTCTTGTTGTAATTATAACAAAGATGATTTTGATAGGCTTGCGAATGGTTCAATGCATTGAGATGAATTTCATATAATAACTATAACTCATATATTTTGGATACCTGGTACTCTTCATTGTCGATGAGATATTGTAAGGATACCCTTAAATAAGAGATTCATACCTCAATAATTAAAATATCTTTAGTGTTGAAAACTAGTGAATATAGGGTAGCACTTATAGGTGCTTGAATGCTAGAGCAATAAACTCATAAGGTAGGGTTGAGTTGAAGGTGCAAGTCACAACCAACTTCATTGAGTATATCTTTAGGATTTTAAGTATGGTTTTATTAGAGACCTCAGCTTAACCATTAACCTATGTGTAATATGGAGTGAAAAAGCGATGTTGTATATGTAATCAGGTGCAAATTTTATGAATGTCCTAGTTTTTAAAGGTGTATCATTATATGTGATAATAGCATGGGGATACCATACCGACAAATATTGTAATGAGGATAATTTTTTCCATCTTTCATTAGTGATGTAGGTTAATGGAATGGCTTCTATCCACTTTGCAAAGTATTTAATGGCAGTGATGATGAATTTTGCTTATGAGGTCGAGTCCCCATTGTGAAAAGGGCCAAGGAGTGGTAATTGGTTGCAACTCTTGAGTAGGTGTGTGAATTAGATCTCCATGTTGTCGAGATAAGTAGAAAGGGGGTGGTTTCTTTAGCTCATTTTCACATTCTTCATTAGTCTGAATAAGATTGATTGAAATCTTTTCCTTTTGATTTACTTGTTCAGCTAATGAAAATTGCTTCAAAGCATCTTGCAATAAGTCTCACTTTGATGGAATGGATAACACATCCCATATAGAAACATTCAAGTTTTGTCTTCTTCATTTTGTCCACAATATCAAGAGATTTTATTCTTGTCTTACACATGAAAGGAACTACTACAACAAAACAGGCAATTAGCACCAAAATTTAGTGCATTTGAGTTCATGAATTGAGCAGTTCTTCCGGCACAAAACTCTGTGCCAAATTGCATGTTCTCTTCGGCGTCATTTTTTGCGCTAGATTTAGCATCGAATTTTGTGATGGAAAAGTAGTGCAAGCAATAGTGCCTCCTTTAGCGCTTGGAATAGTGCTAGGAAGCGCGACCAATTTAATGTCAAAAATAGTGCCTAAAGTAGTGCCCAATTTGGCTTACAGTTTTGCTTCCATGTTTGCTCCCATTTTTGCTTCTAGTTTTACTCCTAGTCGTGCTTCATGTTTTGCTTCTAGTATGGTGTCGAAAATAGCTTCTTTTTTGGCTTCCTAATTGATGCCAAGTTTTGCTTCCATTATGATGTCCTTTGTTGCTTCCAGTTTTACTTCCATTATGACGTCCTTTGTTGCTTCCAATTTGGCTTCTGGTTTTGCTTCTGGTTTTTCTTCTTATGTTGCTTCCAAGTTTGCTTCTAGTTTTGCTTCCAATTTTGCTTCCATTTTTTCTCCCAGTTTTGCTTCTAGTTTTTCTTTCGGTTTTGCTTCCAATTTTGCTTCCAATTTTGCTTTTGATATAACATCGCTTGTTGCATCTAGCTTTGCTTCCATTTTTGTGTCTTTTGTTGCTTCTAATATGGCTTCTATTATTGCATCTTTTGTTGCTTCTAAAATTGCTTCCATTATTACTTCTTTGTTTTCTACCTGAATTGCTTTTGTTTTTGCTTCCTAGATAACGCCAAGTTTTGCTTCCAAGATTGCTTCTGGTTCGCTTCTAGTTTGGCTTCCATTGTTGCTTCTAAAAATGCTTCTTGTTTTGCTTCCATTTATTAATTTAATATGTTTTATTTCAATTTAATTAGTTAAATATATCATGCCTCTTAAATAACTCATATGATTATAAAGTAAGTCATATTGCATTTGAAATAACTCCTTAAATCTGTTGGCAGAGGGGAGTTCCAGTTCAATTTACTCATAAAGAATTTCCAACAAAAATTTGTATAGGAGCAAGAAAGGAGGAGATGACCAGTTGATTCTTTGTTGTCTTTATAAAGAGGGCATCTACCAGGACCTTGAACCCCTACCAATTTAAACCTATCCTCTATAAGGATCTTCCTTTGCAAAGCCAACCATGTGAAAACTCCAGCCTTAGGGAGGCAGGATTTGTTCCAAAAAAGGTAAGTGGGCCAATCTTGCTTTCTAACCGCCCCATCTTCCACCTTATAGCCTAGCTTAACTTAATACTCCACAATTTTTTAGCAGCTCCATCTTATTCTATCCTCTTTGCGAGAAAAGCTCACAGACTTGTTTGACAAAATACTCTCTAACTCACTGATCTGCGCTCCATCCACCTGAAGACCCCTGAAGCATTTGAAATATTTTATAGGATAACATTTATAAAGAATTTTTAGGGAAATGGACATCCATACAAATCAACAACATCATTATACTTATTAAATCTTCATCAAAATAAAATCTACAACAATATCCAGTATATATAAAATAACAAGATAATTATTATAACATGATCATCATCTATAATTAAAACAAGTGAGTCAAATATATCTATAATTTAATTGAATTTGACAACATCCATCCTGAGAATTAAATTAAAATAATCATATGTAATAAATATCCATCCAAAAATCATCAACCACTTTCAATATATATAAATTGACAAGTAAATACTAATAAGATCATCATCATAAATAACTAAAACAAGTGAAAGTCAAATATGCCAGTAGATCAATAACATGTCAAAATGATACATGTCCAATAATCAACATAAGTCAAAATGATATATGTACAAATGATATAAGTAAAAATGATAAATTATGTAACTCAAAATGATACAAGTCAAGATGATACATGTCCAAATGATATAAGTCAAAATGATACATGTCAAAATGATACAACTCAATAATATGGTACTGCAGGCCATGAAAATGATACATATGATAGTAACCATGAAAAGAGGCATCATAACGATATATCAACAATGATCCATGATGCAATCTATATGATCATGAATGTCACTGGCTACTACCAGCAACTGCCTCATCATCACCATCGTGATCATCATCATCATCATGATCATCATCGTTGTCATCATCATCGTCATCGGCCTCAGTGCCTTTTGTATATGTGTCATCATCATCCTCTGCCATGTGATATGTACTAGAACCAACATATTCTAGATCTATATCATGAGGATCATCTTGATCTTCTGGAAGACTTGTGTTCTACAAAAAGAAAAACATATAAAATGAAAAGTTATTATTTATTTCATGCAATAATTTATTTTTTTGTTATATATCTAATATTACAACATATGAAATGAAACCATAATCATATTACATCATATCAAAGTGCACATACCATAATAAAATTTCAAAAAAGTTACAGGTAATATGTCATTCCAATGATGTAAAACATGCAACAATTCTAATAAACGTTAGTAAAGATCATAAGAAAAATTGTTATACAATTTAACTATCAATTATAAATTCTATTACATAACCTTAAGTGCTAACCCTCTACATTTTGTGCTATATATGATTATGTTTGCCTCGAAGATCCTTTGAGAGTTAACTGGTCTATATATCTTCTCCTATATTTCAGAAATGGATATTTTTCTAGGACATTTTGGCACTGTAATATGCTTGAAAGGTTCTTTGATAATTAACTAGTCTATATGTCCCTGTATTTTAGAGTCAATATTGAAAGTCAAATTTTATTATGATTTTAACTAGAGATTAGATCGAGGATATTGAGCTTTTAAGATATGTTCTTTCTAGTTGAACATACATGGATGTATATAAATCCTCAAATTTGTGCAATGATACTCAAATATTAGTGTTTCTATTTGCATGAGATAAGTAAATCAATGGGGTAATCATACTAGACACTCGGGTATATAATAACAAGCCTAGTGGTAGGTACAATGATATGCCTTGAAATTACATTTGTAGAGATTCCATACCTATTGAATGAAGAAACCCATTGGCCATGGATGAGATACATAAAGGTACTTTTCACATTGATAGACACACCCAATGTAAAAGTAACGACCTCGCTACATACCTCGCTACATAGAAAACTAACAGTCCCTCTTAGCAAGGAATTACTTTGGCTAGAACTACCTCCTCTATGATCTATGTCTGCAGCTGCTACTACTCCCTTTGAATTGGAGCAACCTGCTTCCTCTGAATCTGGAAAATCGACCTCATCTGTGATGTGGCTACCTACTAAAGCTTTACTGAAGTCATCTGAGTATCCCATCTCTTCCAACTAGGTCCATTCCCGCCAAGTGGGTCTACTAAGGCAGTCCTCCCGCCACCTAAAAAAATCTTCATAACTAGCTCTATGTCCCTGTTGATGAAGAGGTCGACCTCATACTCGGTACAATCGTCGCTCTCTGATCCCCAGTATGATGGAGTCCTTAGCATATGTAGCTGCCTCTGGCCATAACTGTACTAAGTGTCTTGTGAACTCAACTGTATAGCCTTGTTCCTCCAAGGCTGAAACTGAGAGCACATTCATTCCCAGATGAGGAACATATTGAACATGATGAAAGGCTAGAGTCCATCTTGACTCTAACTGAAATACAACCAAACCCTCTCTTCTACCAACTGCTCCTTCTATGTAGATCCCACACCTCACCAAGCATCTAGTAGCTACTGAACTAGGTGGCTAAAATAGATCACACTCCCCTGTCATATTGCATGTGGCACCACTGTCTAGATACCACCCATCTCGGGAAATATCCTCTAAAGCATAATGACCAAGTTTAACCTTTGTAAGGCAAGAGGCAACATCTTCACCAACAAGCATCTGAATCCTCTGAAGCTTCTCCTTCAAAACCATGATTTTTCTCTCATGCTTGGCTTGAAATAGTGAAGCAAGGGATATTAGTCATACTCAGTTATACTTATTAAATTACCGCAGAAACAAACTTTTACTGCTATTTAATACCACTCCCACTTATCTTAATTTTTCCACCCCTTTTAATACCACATTTCTGAGTGAGGACTATTGTCAAACATTTCACATGTCATCTCTGTTTGCTGATTTTAGTTGGTTTTAGGTGTTGGTCTGAGTTTAAAGTCTTAAACAATGTCTTTTGAGGTGTTAATTCACCCAAGCATTCACCACAATCATAGGACTGTTATCCCCAGATGTAGGTGTTCGTCAACAAATTGTGCCAGAAACCAACCCTTCCCCCCTCACAACAACCAACAACCACAATCCTGAGACAACTGGCACGCAACATGGCAGCAGCCCAAGGTACGCAAACACTTGGCCGACCGGTCTGTCTAACTCCAATTTTTAATGCCCCTCACTTCTACGCGGGTTGTTGTTTCGCCCCTCCAACATTGGTAGTGATGGCGAGTAAATGTGCCTTAAGACAACATGCTTTGATGGCTTCCGCGTTGGATTTGGGCCTCCCCTTTTCAATGGATCAAGGCTCAACATGGGGACAACAGATACTCTTTCGGATTCAAGTAGAGTTGGTGACGAGAGCTGCCAATTCGGTGCAGGTTACAGTTTGTGGCATTTTGGAGCTTGTCATGGCACCTCGTTTGTGACAAAGAGTGGTTCGCAGTAGCATGGGGTGAGGAGGCAAAGGCAACAGTTATCAATCTTGGGAATTCTACAGGAATTATGACCCAAGCATCCCCATACACATTCATGAGGAGATTGACAAGCATGAGGCTACTTATTTGGCAATGCAACAGGAATCTGCAGATCCTCCCAAGGTGGTCAACCCATATTGGGAACTCAAAAACATTCTAGGATGGACCCTCTTGGCTTAGCAACAACAAGAAGCCTAGGCTACTTTCTTGGCCCACGATCTCCATTTTTCTCTTGAGCAGGCCAGGGCGCACCTGGACACCTTGGCAAACAGATTGGGTGCTCACCACCCCATTCTTCCATAGGCTTCACTGGTAGACTCCCACTCGTCTCCAACATCAGTTTAGGCCAAGGGGCAAGAGCACCTTCATCCTGCCACTCAGAGCAGTGAGCCAAATGAGGAGTGGATGCAGGGGAAGAGCGTGGAATCAAAATTGGAGCACAAGGAGGAGCATGGCTACATCATCACCTTTGAGCCTCTGCCCGAATTTGGGAAGGATCCAACCCTGGTTCTTCCAAGATTTCCCAGCTATAAGCCAACAGTCTAGTTTTTTTCTGTCAAGATTTTTTAGTCTTTTTTGTTTCAGAATCTTATATTTCATGTCTTGTAGTCATTCTCAGAATCATGTACGTTGGTTTCCCTATAAAGGGAAGTTGTTTAAAACTAAACCATCTTTTTATGGTTGTGTCAAGCGGAGAATCCTAAATTTCACATACAGGCCTCCCTAACTAGTCTCTGGTTTGACTATTTTTTGTGCCAGCCCGACCAAAAGGGTCCAGTTCTATAATCTATATACATGTTCGCTCATTGTACAATGGCAATATAAGTCCCACACACCAACAAACAATGACAACCAATAGTTCTATGGATAAAAAGTGCCCAAATTTAAGTAGTGTAAGCCCATGCTCTATTACTTGAGGATTAAAGTCGCCGAACACTAAGATCGAGAGATACTATGTCCCTTTGCTGCTCCAAATGGAATGAAATGCACCCAGCCAAGGAGAATAAGTTCCCACGTACTTAGATAATGAAGGAAATGCGTCCAGGTTTAAAGGGAACTCGCTTAGCAAAATAGATATGGTTCCCATGCTTCCAAAATAGAAATTTTCATGCCCATAGTGAAGGGAATAGTGCCCAGCTTGTCCACAAGATAACAGAGATGAGAGAGGCGTCCTCTATTGCTCAAGAAATCTCCCTCTAGTCTTCACAACTTCCTATAATATCAACCAACAGTCTATTGTCCTAAAAACATTGAATCCAATGGAAAATTTTGAATGATCTTCCACTACTGACCAACTAGGGTGGATCTTGCACCACCAAAACTAGTGAATAATGCAAGGGTTTCTTCCAAACCTTAGCCTCTCCAAGATCAAGAACTCTCCAAGTAATTTTCAAAAATTGATTAGTGTAGAATGAGGAGAGAACTCCTCTTTTTCCCCTTTTTATATTTCCCTCGCCACTTTTGGCCATTTTTTTCCTTTTATTTTAATAAAGTCACTTTTCCCTAAGTTCTTAACCTCATTCGAGCTCTATTTCCAACATGAAGCCATCCAAAGTGACAATATATTTAGGACAATAGTGTGATCTAGGGTTGGAGCGGACTATATAGTGCCCAAGACTCACACATACCAACAATCAATAGTTTGATATTGTGATGGAATGGGAAAACCTATTAAGGCTGAAGCAAACCTTTCTTTCTATACCTAAATCCTCCCTTACTTATAGTGACTTGGCAATATACTTGGAGGCCAGACTTTGGAGCTTGTTAGTGCACAAAATGTAGGGAATTTTTGAACTTTTGAAGCTAGGGTTCATCACACCTTAGCTCCTTAATTCCTTTTATAGATAATTGATATTTGGTGGCTGGTGTGGTTTCTTTGGAATAAATCCCTATGTTATGGTGTCTTACTAAGCATGCATGAGACAAAGTAAAAGATTTTGTGGTATTTTCAGCAGCATATACCTACCAGAACAAAATCAACCTGAGGATTGTCAAGGGCATATCTATGACCTAATTTTGAATGAATCTAAGTATCGAAGTAGAATGACATCTCTAGCACCATTAAGAATCAGAATTATGGCAATAGCTCTAGTCTCTTGTAGAAAATCTAGATTTCATGTACATCCAAGATACTAAGCAACCATGATCAATATTAGTTCTAAAAATGGAATGCCTCAGGCACAATAAGGTCCTTCTATAGATTGCTAATATTAAAGAGCTTAGATTGTTTGCAAAACAACTAGATGCTTTTGAGCCATCAAAAGATACCATTTTTGAAGCCTTGGGTTCCCTACATGAGACTTCAAATCCAAACAATGCCATGATTATAGATGTGACATAGACATGAACAATTTAACTGCAAGAAGCTTGGGCTACTTCTTCGGCCCAACAAGAAGTGTCTAGTAATCATAGGTGTAGAGATTTAAGAGGAGCTCATCCATATGCCAAAAGACCTTGCAAATCAAGTTATCAATACTATGAATGCTACTTCCAAGGCAGGTTTGCAAGCATTGGGGATAAATGATAGGTCAACTATTATATTGGATCCCTAGAGACTTATTGGAAAGCATCAGATAATGGAAAGTGTGCAAAATAATGCATATGAACTTCTAAAGAAAATGGTAGGTTTCAAGGCTCGATTCACAAATTTGTTTAAGAAAGGTTTGCCATCAATTTGGGATGATTGTCAGTATTTGATTCCTCAAAATCAATATTTGGAATTACTAGCCAAATGCAGAAGTGGAGACTCCAAATTTGAAGATCTCAACAAATCATTGAAGGGGCAACCTATAGTAGATAAGTTGAAAGATGAATTTGATCTCTTAACTGAGTTCAAATTATTAGTGCACTACTTGCCTCCATTTTCATATGCTCAATATAATGACCTGGAGTTTTCAACTAGTGAAATGATAGCTTATGATTTCCCAAGTGCTTCTTGATGGGCCAACATTATTAAATATGGAACGAAGATTCACCTACCTTTTGAAAGATAAGCAGCAGGCCTTATTCTGTGCAACTATCCACCAATTTCTGAGCAATGGTCCAAATATCTTGTAGCAGTTCCAACAAACAAACTAGAATCTTTGCAACAGTTTTAAATATTTATGTTTGATTTTAATTAGAGCATAAAGTTAGTTTGATGAGCTAATAATGGATCAAAGTTTGTAATTATCTATATAAAGTATGTAAATTCAAAGACAATGGGTTCCAAACTGTTTTGTTACACTCGGACTTTGTTATTTAGAACCTGTGTATTTGATAGCTATATATAATTTAATACATAAGTGTTGAAAGGCCTATGTTTTTATCTCAATGAATTCTTGGAGTTTTTAGTATCAGTTTGTTCCCTCTCATGTTTGTGCTTCCAGTTGCTATATTATATTCTAAATGTTGATGTATACAGTGAATGTGATTTACTATTTTTATGAACGATATAATCATTACAAGATCCATGGTGATATATTGTGATGCCTATTTTCCTAAGACATTGACATATTATGTATAAGTTTCTATTGCAAATTATATGAGATTAGTTCATGGAGCACTTGGTCTCCATTGGGTCACACACATTCATTCATCACTTTTTGACATAGATCGACCTTCTCATCACCACACAAGGGAATTGATTTGGCATTGGCACATATGTTGAGGCATGATAGAGATGACATAGCACCCTTGCACACATGTTGAGGAATCATGGAGGTTGTTTATTGGTTCATGCATGGATAATTTGGCCTACTTGACCCACACAAGATACTTTATTACTTTTCTATGTGGAGTGGCCCTTCATCTTCCATAGTTGTGGGGTTGATCTAGCATTTGGGAACACATGTTCATGCATGAGAGGACTATTTTATGGTTTTTTGGTGCTTGGAGTCTAGCGCCACCCCTCTCTCTATAGGACTTAGGTTTGGATTTTACACTAAACACTCTCTCTATAAGACCTATGTGGTGGTTCAAGGCCCTATGCCACATCACCCATGGGTCCTAGAAGTGGATGTTACAACAAAAGTGCCTAGTTTTCAACCCTGAAACATAGCCTAAACCTCAAGAGGAGGAGTTATACAATTAACATCTAAGAACACTAAATGGTACCCTTCCATCAGTCTCAAGGGTTTACTAAAAAACATAGTGGCCCTAGTTAGCAGGTTGTATGGGGAGAAGGATGCTTCTCATTTTCAAGAATCCTAAGTATCATTGCTACATATGTTGCTTAAAGAAGGGCCAATTTTAAACTAGGTAGTTGTTTCTTCACTCACTTTGTGCAATGAAATAATGAGAGTTGAGTCTCCTCCAGTGGCACAAAGCCAAAATTCTATAAACCTCTTACTTGTGTTATATTATTTGTGCAACTAATAAATTCTTTGGGGATGAATTGGACATGGAGCATCCCATGTCATTTTGTTCATGTTTATTGCTAGGACCGATGGGAGCACAAATATTCATCCAAATATGAGCACATCTATGACCGATTCTTTGCTCCCTTGCATGAGCTATTATTTTAGAAAAGGTTCCCTAGGTTGTCTGAAGACATGATCAGAATCTTGGAGAACCTAAAAGATTACTCCCTATGATTTGTTAACATATAGGAAGATGTATGGCATCACAAAGGCACCCCATACTTTTCCCAAGCATGTACCTAACATGTTGATCAAGAAGTTGCATGTCATACTATACTCTTGAGATTTAATGAAGCCATGGAAGCAATGGTAATGGATGTAGATGATATGGATCTAGTGGCTAGGGCTACAACTAGGGTCGCCACAACACAATCAAATGAATCAAACATCCTCAAAATGACATGAGAAATGGAAGGGCATAAGAAGGAAATTGAGGACTTGAAAGATCAAGTGGAATACTATAAGGCTGCAAGGTATGACATAGGTGATTTCATGGAATATGCATTAGAAATCCATGATGACTTGACCTTGGTGCAAAAGGAGTTCTACAAGGATGTGTTAGATCTATAGGATGCCTACCAAGATGCATCAAAACATTCTTACATGTTAAAAGAATGGAAAAATCATGAGGAAGGATGGAAAAGATGCATGTGGATCACTTAGTAGAATGGCAACATGAATTCAAGGAAGCACTCCTTGAGATACCAAGGAAGCACTCCTTGAGATACCATGTTTGAGAGAAAATAAGATAAATCAAATCAACATGGGACTAAGTTACTCAAATGATACAAATCATAACTTAAATGAGGACACTTAAGAGATATTAAAATACCATGGTCATTACTTAAAAGATGTGATGAAAATAAGGCATGAATGTCACCCACTTCCCTTTAAGGAAAACAATATTTTTTTCCTCAACATGAAATAATGGGACAATTGAGTGGGATCTAGGGCTAATAGAGAAACACTTTAGAACTCATCCTACACATCAATAAACAACTCAACACAAGAAATAAAAATTGACATATTAACACAACAATATCCAACTAAGTTATTGAAAGTCAACTATTGATACCTCGTTCTTCATCCAGATTACAAAATCGGTCCACTTTTTGCTTTGTAACATTTCCTTTTCAAATTGCGTTGGATGCCAACCATATTTCTCCTCCTGTCATAACATGGCACATGGACTAGTTAAACTAATTAATATGCAATAATTTACTTTTTCCTAGGAAAAAAAGAAGCATTTAACATAATAAATATACTTACAAATGTAGAGATCAAGGCCCATAAACCTTTCTAACCACTGTGATGCGTGGAACGAAGTTTGTCAAGCCTAGCCTTGGAGGCCTTGTCCTGAAACATATACTAATTCAATTTAACTATGCACAAATAAAATTTAAAAATCGTTTAATAAATTTGATATAATCTTATGAGAAAATTCAAATACTTGCGTACTCTCCTCACCGGACTTCCTCCATGCATCATACTTCTCATATGCTTTTACAAGCTCTTTCCATACTTTCACACTTACACCAATTGGAATTTTTTTGAACCTTAGCTTAGGAGGGATTTTTTTATCTTCTTTGTTTGGTTGCACCAAAATCTCTTGTAGTTTTGAGACATTCGTAGCTTTATCTTCTTTATAGACCAACCTATGCCAAATTCAGTCTCCATGTCATGGATAATTGCTTTTTGTAGGTGCATGGGTATCTTTGAGAATGGAAAACGTAGATGGTCTTTGAACCATTAAAGGCATGATTCCTTCAACCTATTCACAAACATTTTTCCAGCATTTGTCATTCAAACTTCTCCTTAAACCACATCATATTCTATCTTGGTATCGTAGCTACCAATGCAAGATGCAAAACATGGCGTGGTGGAAGAAGTCTATGTCCTAGGAGTGGATGGGACATTGGAAGTCTTTGCTCCCTGTTCCACATTCTTAGAGTTTATTGTTATTGATTTCCTCCTGGAACTTTTGCTCGATCCAGGAATGGTTGGGGAATCAATTGATTCCCTTTTACACAGTTGATTTGGTTGCAATGTTTCAGGGGCTTTACTAGATCTTTTTCTATATATTTGGCAAGCATTGTCAAGTCCACACCATCCAATTTTTTCACTGCCTCTACCCCCAATATCGAGGCCAATGCCTCTTTATCTTTGTCAGTCTCATGTCCCTATATATATATATATATAAAATAAATTTCTTCTTTTAAATTTAGAAATAAAAAACTAAAAACTAAAAATAAAAGAAACAATGGAAACATTTACAAATCTATAAATTGACAATGAATTACCTCATTGTGGCCAGAGTTTGCTCCCTTTTCTCCCTTCCCTCTATTGCTTGACATTTTGAGGCAACCTAGGGAAAATTATTTTTGTCCAGTTTGTGGAGGCAAACGAAGTACACACTACTAAGTATGAATTTTTTTGTCCAATTTGTTGTATGAAAGAAAGCCACCAATCAAAGAAATTAAAATAAATGGGTGATTTAAGAGAAACAGGTGATTAATAAGCAAGCTTTACCTTGAATGACTCTCTTTTTGGATTTAAATGCCTATGAGATATCTCCTAAGAGTTCAAACTCTGCGATGGAATGAATAATGCAAAAATAAGACCACCAAATAACCTAAATCAACCGAAGCCCGACCAATATCTACCAGGTGGCATCCCTTTTGTACAAATCTATTAGTAAAAATTCTATCTAAATATCTTTATATGGATTAAAATTGAACCAAAAGGAAAAACATACTTGGTTTTCACGTTTAAAGTGAAATCAGTGGTTTGATTTCTATCCATCTATCCTCTACTCTATATCTCGCAAAAAAAATTAAACCAGGCGACCAAACACTGTAAACACCATCTATCCTATGCTCTGGATCTAGCAACAAATTAAAACCGGGTGAACAAATAATGCAAACACACAAGAAAAATGAAAACTAAAAGATCAACAACAAGACCAGCCTAACAAACGAAAAATAACTGAAATAGAAAATGAGAGTGACCTATGGAAAATTATTTTTGTCAAGTTTGTGGTATGAAAGTTTTGTTTTGTGTTTTTTTGTTGTGTGGTATGTTTTAATGCAGGTAGGAATTTTTATTTTTTTGTTTTTGATACATTAGTTGGTGCTATAGTCATCATAGTTAACGCTGACTTTCAGCCCTAAATGTAATCTCTTTGGGGCACCAAAGGCGACACAAAGTGCGCCTAATTTAGCGCCTAGTTGTGCCAAACCAAAATGTTCCTCATGCAAACATTTGGAATTGAGGTAAATGTTTAAGTAGTAAGGGTTTTATAACATTGGAATCTAGTGTGACAACAACATACCACCAACTAGCTTGGAAAAAAATGGATACATCCTAGAAACTTTACATAATAAAAACATAATTTGATGGAACTTAAAAAAAGTTGTATTGTGTTTTAGTAACTTGAAAACCAAAGTCTTTTACCTATCAAACAAATAAATTTAGATCTCATGCCTTCTCTTGGTTAATGAAGATATACATGATAGCTAAATCAATTAAGATGTCAAAGGTTTTAGCTAGTGGCTAGACTTCCATGCAATACTAATCATGAAAACATAACATATTAGGCTACAAATATGATTTCCATACAACATAAAGTAGGTAATGCTATGTATCAATCTTTCATTAAAGTTGTAGTAAATTGTTAAGTCTTATATGGGTTGAGCCATTTGTAAATATTTGTTGGCTTTTATTTGATGAGGGTATTTCTACATAACCAAGCTAACTACTTTCACCACGGCCTCTATAGAGGATAAACACCAATCATGAAAAATAAAAAATCAAGAATTAAAGTTTTGGATCTTATCTAAGATAAATATTCTCACACTATCCAATTTAAAGTAGGTTTCAATCAAGAATAAGGAATCCAATCTCTCATTTTCAATGAGAAAATATCTAGGGTTTTAATGAATTTGTGGAAGAAGTGTAAGGTAGAGAACCAACTAAAATTATTAGTAATAGGTTTTCTTTCATCTAGGATAACAAAGGACCATGGAAGGGATGTTCAGTTAAAATTATTAGTAATAGGTTTTATTTGTAGTCAACTTGTAAATAAATGTCATTTTGATGTGAATTTGTAGTCATCTTGTAATCATAAGATTTGAGCTCTAGTTGTCAATATTTTGCATGTAAACTTTTTGTGAAGAGCAAAATGTTGCAATTTCCTTCTTTTTTTTCATAGTGCGTCTTAATGAAAAGCGAGTGTATTAACAAGATAATTTCAACAATATTCTCTTGGTGCACAACTGTTATGTGACTATTGTCATTTTTGTGTATTACAGGATCCAGAGGAGGCCATGGAGAGAGGATGTGGATGACATAGAACTACTAAATCGCAAGGAGGAAAGTGGGTGGAAATAGATATGACAACGAAATCTATAGATACAATAGAGGTAAGAAGAGAAAGAAACCTCAACTAAAGGAGGAAGGTGTTTATGAATTCACAAATGCTACAACATAGAGGAGATAAAGTCATTTTTTTGTCCATGAGGCCTCTGAGGTCAAACTTATTGGTTGAAAATGCACAGGAATGGTGATTAAATGTGATTCTATGATCAAGGGAAAAGTTTGAAAATTAGGATGGCCAAAACATGATATTAATATGTCAAATATATGACTAAAGTGAGGTTTTGTGTTAGATAGCATATTCATTGAAATGATATAATTGGTGTACTAAACATTATTTACTATGTTTGTATTATAGGGGTGAGACGAGGCCATGCAACATATCGTGTCATATCAAATGAGGACACAACGGATGAAGCGAGACATCAAGTACTCAAATTTTGACTTAACTTAGGAAAAAATTATTTGATGGCATTTTGTGATACGTCCATCTTTTTTCACAGTATTATTGAAATTTATAATGTATTATCCAATCTTGACATAAATTAATGCATGTTGTTGATTATTTTATATGGAGATTGGAGAAAATGCAGAGCCTGAGCGTTTAACTAGTAAAAGAACAAGATATGTACGTGGACGTGGACCTAAAACTATTAAATCACATAGAGGATAGTGGTTGGAAGAGGATATGACAATGGATCCCGTAGACACAAAAAATGATTGCACTAAACAAGAGGTTGGTCAGGACTATAGTACATGGGATGAATACTTTGACAAATTTGTTGTTTGTGGATGTTTTGTATGTCGTGGAAAGAAACAATTCAAATGAGTGATTGTATAAACACATTACATATATGATGAGCTTCCAGTCGGTAGTATGCCTCCTCTAATCGATTCAAATCCAATATGAATTGTGGTAAGGAATTTTCCAATTTGATATAAATAACATGTATACTTCGTTTAAACATTGTTTTATATTATTTAAATAACTAATTGTTTTCTTAATGGATACTTGTAGGATAAATTTGTTGGTTTAAAGTTTCCTGGATCATTGAATTCCATCCTAGAGGGAAATGATCATTTATCATATGATACATCTAACAAAAATATGTGTCAATATACCAACTCGGAAGATGAGGAATTGATGAAAACAAGTAGCATAACAAGAACCAGTTTAAAGATGCATAATTTGCTTAAAGATAAGGGGAAAGTGAACTACATACCCTATGAGAATGAATGTGATGAAGATGATGACTTTCCCCTGAGTTTGAGATCAATTTACAAAGATACATATGATCGTAGACTATATTGCACTTGGCCTAGTGATCAACAACTACCTAGAGTGTACGAGGTGTTTCAATTTTGGGGATACAACTACATGATACAACCCTCCAATATTCATGGAGTGAATCTAGGCCTCTTTATTGTCCAAAATGTATATGAGGGATCTAAACATAGAAATAATTTAGAACAAACCACTAGGAGATTAATGCCATAGTATGGTCCATGATATTATAGTGGTGAATGGAGAAGGCTAGCAGAAGATAAGCCTAGCATGTTAGCATATGGTCTAAATTCGAATATGTATACACATCATCTCCAATTGGAAAGTGGAAAAGAAATGAATAGAGTTCATCTTATGTATATAGATGGAGGTGCATACACACACAAAAATATTGCAGGATTTATAAATAGTAGTAAGGGAAGGGACCCTACTATAAGACTGAATTGTCAATTTGTTGAGGTTATAAATGATAAATATGGAGATGTGGAAAGAGAGGTTGATAGATTGATAATGGTTGAGGCTATTATGGACCTTACTATTGGGGATGCATTATTGATTGATTGCCCCTTCTTAAAACGCATTCCTGTGCAAAAGAAAAGGGAAGAACAAGGTCTCCCTAAGGATGTTCTCAAGGGCAAAAAACCAAAGAATAATAAATGAGTGTGGACTGATGTTTTATAAACTATGTTGTCAAAATTGTGTTTTATTTAAATTATTGTATAAAAAAGGTAGTCTATAAAATAATGTTCCATTATTCAATTGATGTTCATACAATTTTTATTTTTATTTTTTAAGCCATATTTGATTATATTTCTTTGAAATTGATACATTTATGATTTATCCAATTGTTTCCAAACATTAAATAATGCATGTGTTTGTTGATAGGTAGAAGATGTTGATGAAACACATAGTAATACCCAACTGGGTTATTAATATTTGGATGGGATGATCCAAACCATCCTTTAAACAATACCAAGGTGAAAAGAGCAACATTGAAGAGAATACTACCAGCTAAGAAATTTGAAGAGATGATGAGATCCACATACACTGATGACATGCCACCTAGCCTTAATGATGATGATCATGATAGTGAAAATACAGTGCATGAAGAAGGATTGCATGAAATTCTTACAGGTTTCTTTGGGGATAGAAACAATGATGACAATAATGGGTCTTGGTAGATAATGGCTCTACCCTTAATCTATGTACATTAAAGTTCATAAAATAGGTAGGGTATACCCATGTTGACTTGGACAGTCAAACCATTATAGTCAAGGCCTATGATAACGCAGAAAGGGGCTCATAAGGTATTATTTGTCTTCCTATCTAGGTTGGCCCCGTTGTGCATTACACTACATTCCACGTCCTTGATCTGGATTTGCATTACAACCTTCTCCTTGGCTGACCATGGATCCATGCCATGCAGGTTGTTCCATCCACCTATCACCAATGCCTAAATTTCCCATACAATGGAGTCGAAGTAACCATCCATGCAGATCCTCAGCCTTTTGAGTATTGTCATGCTCTAAAAGCTTCTTTCCCCCACTCGCGATATTGTTCAGGATTCGAAGTGGGAGCTTATCAGGCATCTCCTTCCAATCCATCGTCCAATGCATCATCCACTCCATCCACTACATTTGAATCCACCATCACCAAGGGCCAGATCATTGATAAAGGTTGTAGAGAATATGAGATGCGTACAACGCTAAATGTGGCAACCATGCCTCCATCTCCTCGAACCTACGACCAACCTTCTCAGTCTACACCAAAGGAAGAAGTGAAGACAAAAACTCTTAGCTCTAAGAATGTGGGTTCTACCACTTTTCAGTCCCTAGGAGAACACTACAAGATCATGTAGATGAAGACATCAGTCAATGGGTCTATAGGGAAGAACCTGAGCCATCACCTCCTCTCTTTGAATACTTCCAAGAGGTTTATCCTCATGCTTCAAAGCTAACAGAAAAATACAACTACCAAGGGGGAGGACTTGGTGTAGAAGAACATGGAAGATTGCAACCCATTGAGACACTTGTGCGAACTAAACATGTAGGCTTAGGCTATGATAAAAAGAAAAAGGGTCCCGCACCATCCACTAGCACCTCAAATAATGTCAACTCGGATAACGATTTCCTTGAAGAAATACCTAAAGAAGAAGCAATCATACTCTCATAAAATGATGTTGATATCCCTTCCCTCTTTGATTCCACATCAATCTTTTCCATCAGCCTTTCCCTACGTCACCCTGACCTTATTGATTGGGACCTACGAGGGAGCGCACCTGTAGAAATTTTTCCTTTAGAGGACGCTTATGTACATCTTGTGGGATTGGGGGAAGATGAACACCCTAACCACAAAATCAAAAAGAATCAAAACAAAAAAGAGTCATCTAGTGAAAACCTCCCCGAGGCACTTCTTGACTCGTCAAAAGTAAAAATAAAGGGTGTATTCGATAGTGAAAACCTCAATGAGGCACTAGAGGATGGGGATGTTCATCTTCCCCTTGTTGGAGCTCATTTATCCAAATGGTCTTCAATTGTGATCGAGGAGACTCAAGAAGTTAATTTGGGAATAGAAGAAGAGCCCAAAATCACCTATGTGGCCAAGTCATTGTCAAAGGAAGAGTATCCCATCATTGTTAACTTGCTAAAGGAAGGGATCATCAACTTTGATGGTCCTATTCATATATTCTAGGATTGGATCTCACGTTGGTTGTACATCATCTTGATGTTCATTTGGATGCATCCCCAAGTGGCCCTACTTGTCAAGAAAGAATTGGAAAAATTGTTAGAGGCTAGATTCATTAGACCTATTGACTATTCTGATTGGATATCCAACATAGTACCTATGGCTAAACCTAATGGGAACATTAGAATTTGTACAAACTTTCAAGATCTCAATAAAGCTTGTCCAAAAGATGATTTCCCGCTTCCTAACATTGACATGTTGGTAGATCTCACAACAGGACATGCTATGCTATCCCTCATGGATGGATTTTCTAGATATAATTAGATTAGAATTGCACCTAAAGATCAACACAAGACTTCTTTCACCACCCTCTAGGGCACTTTCTGCTACAATGTCATGCCCTTTGGTCTCAAGAACGCGGGGGAAACTTATCAACATGCAATGACCATCATCTTCCATGACCTCATCCATATTATAATGGAAGATTATGTTGATGATCTACTAGGTAAATCCAAGACAAGAGAAGATCATCCCCAAATCTTGAGGAAAATCTTTGAGCGGTTAGAACAATATAAGTTGCACTTGAATCCAAACAAGTATGTTTTTGGCATCACATCTAGTAAATTATTAGGCTTCATTGTATCTAGATGGGGCATCAAAGTGGATCCAACAAAATTCAAGGCTATAATGGAAATTCCCCCACCTCGTAATCTCAAGCAACTATGAAGTATGCAAGGAAAATTGCATTCTATCAGACATTTCATAGCCCAACTTGTTGATAAATTCCATTCATTTACACACCTCTTGCGAAAATACGTAAGCTTCAAATGGGATCCAAAGTGTCAGCAAGGTTTCGACAAGATCAAGGAGTATCTAGCCAATCCTCCTATTTTAATGCCTCCCATTCCAAGTAAGCCACTCTTGTTATATATCTCAGCCACATCAGTTGCACTGGGTGAATTGTCGGCTCAACATGATGAGTTTTCTAAGGAATGTGCCATCTACTATATCAGTCATACACTTGTGGGCTATGAGCTTAATTATTCCCCCATGGAAAAAGCTTTCTTGACAATTATTTTCAGTTCATAGAAGTTGCGCCACTATATGCTTAGTCATCCTATCAAGCTAATATCAAAAGTTGACCCACTCAAATATTTGTTATCAAGAATGTCATTAACTGGCCACATGGCCAAGTGGGTTATGCCACTCACCGAGTTTGACATAGAATACGTGGACCGTAAATCAATCAAAGGGAAAGTGATAGCAGATCAATTGGTCGATGCTCCTTTAGTAGATGCATACCCATTAGTAGCTGAGTTTTCTGATGAAGGGGTCCTTATAATTTTAGAATTGAATACATGGACACTATACTTTGATGGGTCATATACCCACAATGGAGTTGGTGTGGGCATTCTTTTTGTCAATCCTCAAGGTGAATACATTCTAAAGTTATTCAGGCTAGCATTTCCATGCACAAACAACATTGCTAAATATGAAGCTCTAATCATTGGCCTAAGAATCGCAGTCCAATGGAATATCACTTGTCTTCGTGTCTTTGGCAATTCTCAACTAATAATCAAGCAGGTCAATGACGAGTTCTAGACCAAGGATGATAAGCTTTTACCTTACAAATGCATGGTGGATGACTTTAAGAATTATTTCACCCATATCCAGTTTGAGCAGATTCCTAGAGTGCAGAACAAGGCAACTGATGCTATGGCTAGAATTGGATCCCTTATTGACACGCCTAAAGACCGAACGGATTGTGAGTTCTTCGTAGAACAAATATTAATCCCAACATACAATATTCCTAACAATGAAATGGTGTGTGATATTGTGGGTCCCCAATCACCTTGGTATCATGATATTTATACCTATTTTACATGACAATATCCTACCACCTGACCTTACTTGTAACCAATGCAAATATTTCATCCAACACACTTCCTGATACACAATCGTGGGAGATACACTTTATCATAGAGGGTATGATGGCACTCTCCTTCAGTGTCTAAAAGAATCAGAATCTCATGTTGCATTAAATGAAGTGCATAGTGGTGTATGTGGGTCTCATTCTAATGGGATGACCTTAGCAAAGAAAATAGTCAGAGCAGGATATTGCTGGCCCACTATGGAGCATGACACTTGTGAGTTTGTGAAGAAATGTGTATCGTTTCAACAACACACAGATCTAATCCATGCTCTTGCACAAGATTTGTAACCCATCATTGCACTATGGCCTTTTTTACAATGGGGCTTTGACTTAATTGGCAAGATTTACCCTCCTTCATCTGATGGTCACACCTTCATCATCACCGCCACTGAATACTTCACCAAGTGGGTGAAAGAAATTTCACTCTCCCAAATCACCGGTATTCAGATTTCCAAATTCATCCTCTACCATATTCTTTGCAGATATGGTATCCCCTCCACTATCATCACTGACAATGGCAAGCCTTTCAAAAACTAGTACATGAAACACCTTTGTGAAACATACCATATCCAACACCATTGGTCAACTCCATATTACCCACAAGGTAATGGCCAAGTTGAAGCAACCAACAAGACCCTTATCAAAATCCTCAAAAAGGTTGTCAATAACATTGGTTGAGATTGGCACCTCCACCTTAATCCTGCCCTTTGGGCATATCGCACATCCATTTGCACCCCCATTGGTGCTAACCCATACTCCCTCGTTTATGGCGTTGATGCCATCTTGCTAATTGAAGTTGAGATCCCATCACTTTGTATCTCTCTAAAGAATTTAATCAGTGACAGAGATGCTTGAGTCGCATAATTAAGTAAACTTGAAGTCTTCGATGAGAAATGCATCAAGGCCTATAATCATCTCCAAGCATATCAACACCGTCTTAGGAGAAATTACAACAAGAAGGTTCATCCCCTCCAACTCAACATTGGTGATCTAGTCCTCAAAGAGAATTAGCGTACCCAACATGATTGAGAAAAGAAGGGAAAGTTTGAAGCAAATTGGTTGGGTCCATATGTTGTCATCGCAAAATATGGTTCTAGGGCATATCAACTTGCAACACTTGAGGGGGAACCCTTGGAAGAACCCATCAACATCATGTACCTTAAAAGGTTTTACACCTAGGTCAGGTAGGTTATCCTACTTGAAAAATACCAAAAAAAAAGTTAAAAATCCAAAAAAACACAAAAAAATAAAAAAATCCAAAAATAGTAAAGATAAATATTGCATCCTATGGTGAAAACCACCCTTGGTGGTGCCTTGGATAATTATGTTTGGTGAAAACCTAGAGACAGGTCCATTCATAGAGGGCTTAATCATTATCTACCTTGTGTCATATTTTCCTTTATGTTTCCATCTATCATATCCCCATATCCTATCTTTACATCCTTTCGTACCCATCCTCCTCTCGACATCCTATTATCCATTGCTTGGTATGTTTTGGGTGAGCATTGGATGATTCAGATCAGCTATCCTAAATCCTAAGCTGTTATCTTGACTCTGATATTTTCATCACTTGTATATTGGTTTCGTCTGTCAGTCCCGTGTCCTCATCTAGGTTCTTTCATCGTGTCGGTCATCACTAGGTCTCATGTTGTCTTTCATCCATTTTGTCGAACTATGTTTCCTCTACGCTTTCACGTAGGCAAGGCTAATCATTTGATCAGCCCCCGAGGCATTTGTCCGTCCAGCCTTCATCATCCATTGAAGTTTCCATTGTCCTCTTTCCGCCTTTATCCATGGTCAGCCATCAATCCTTTTTATTGAACTACAAGGTCTCTACGCTTTCATGTAGGCAAGGCCATCAATTGATGAGCCCCTGAGACCCTAGGTTTGTCCTTAGGGTGTGTCTTGGTTTTGTGTCGTGTCATCAAGTGTATCCCTATCCAATTGGTTCCTAAAAACAAAATCCATTAGTATCATGAGGTTCAATCGATTTCGAGTATACTGAGTCATGTCAATCACCTAATCTATCCTCCATCCTTAGTCTTAACAGTATGTATCCTTCCTTAAATCAGACCGCATCAATCCCATCCATCTACTAATCCTATGACAAAGGACATTTGAAATTTGTTGTGATCTTTTGGTGCTTTTTGCATTTTGTTTATCATTTGAGCTTCCTATTATATCTTGTCAGGGTCGCCACAATCCATTATATCATGGTGCGCTTTGACAGGTAAACATAGGGGCATATCTTTATTTTTGGTGTCTTCTTGGTTGTCTCACATAGTACCCACCAAGATCCCTGTGGTCTTGTGTTACGTTGGGGAATCCTTTATGTTTGTGGTTATTCCAACATCTGGCCCGACTAAAGCCCTTACAGATTTGGGGTGTTGGGATAGCCTTCTTGTTTGTTGTATTTGTCTTATGCATTCAACACTAATCGGCCTTGGTTCTTCATACCCTGGTGTATCGTGTCCTATGCTATAGAAAAAATTAGTGCTCCTAATATGGAAAAATGGCATTAGATTTGCATTTGATTTACCATCTCATTGCATTTCCTTTATCCTCATCTATCCTTCCCCTAGCCTATGGCTAGTGATTTTGGTTGTGTAAATGTTCTTTCCCCCATATATTCTTCCTATCAGAGTTCCTATGGTTTTGACAGGTGCACTATCACATTCACCATTCTTCATCTCACTATGCATGTTCACTGTCATCTAGGTTCATTTCACTAACTATGACATTGATCCATTTCATTATTGCATTTTACATCATTTCATTGCATCTTCATTGCTATCATTAAGTTGTGTAGACATCAAAAAATTGTCCTCTTACAACACCTATCTCGGCATTACATCATTTAGGCATCTTGTAGCATGCTTTGCCCTAGGTACCCATGTCATCATCTATTTAATTAAATAAATTTTATTTATTTAATTAAATTCGTATTCATAATCCATCCATTTCTCTAATGTTAATTAAATAATTTATATTATTTAATTCATTCATTCATAATCTATCATTTCCTCTAATGTTAATTAAATAATTTATATTATTTAATTAATGAAATCATAAATTCAACGTTAATTAAATAAATCCAAAATTTATTTAATTAATAAAATCCTAAAAAGATCTTCTCGCTTTCTTTCCAAAACTGAACTCATGTGTATCTAATTAATTTATTTAATTAGATAATTCATCAATTATCCTTCTCGTCTTTTTCAAGATTTATTTCCTTTAAAACAGGAAATGAAATCTTTCTATCTTTTTTTGACATCTTATCTCATCTCGTTGTATTTCCTCTTTTGTCAAAAATCAAATCCTTGTCGAATCTTGTCAAATCTTATCTTCATCAACATCACGGCTCTATAAATATGGCCTCTCACAATACATTTAGGGGGGATTCGTCTAGCATCCAGACTCTGTCAAAATCAGTCTTCCATCTCTATCCATCATTCTCTTCATTGGTCACTTTTGTCATCAAGTCGTTATGCTACAAGAATGAGCACTCAACACTCCTCTATTATCCACCTTTGAAATCTTGCATCCTTGTGCAGGTGGAGAAGAGCAATGGAGATAAATCGAGTTTAGTGTGGAGATCGGTTTGCGTTTTGCTTCTTATTTTGATTTTCATATTGTCTCGTACTCTATTGTGCTTGATAGGGTTTTAGTTAGTTTATTGTTTTCAATACTCTAAAATCTGAAATTTCCCCTATCTACATTTGGTGAACCCGACGTGAACATGCTTCAAAGATCTAATCATTAGTTAATGCAGGTTTTGTTATTGTTACAAAATTTGCATGTTTTAACCCTCGTTTGTCAAGTTTTGGGAGTACATTGTTGCAGGATTTGAAGTGATTTTGGCGAATGGCACCGCAGGCACCTTTTGGTTTTGAAAATGGATTTTAAATTGCTTTAACCTTGATGCCTTTAACTTGTTCAAAAGCTCTCATTTCAGCATAGGTAGGTAGGATACGGTACCTTGTCTCATGCATAAACATTCATGCGTGCAATTCATTGCCTTTACCTGTTGCATGTTAATCTACACTGATGGTATTATATATGTTCTCTAACTTCTCCTGGTTTTCCATGCACATGCCTTCTTTTGAGGGAAGCATCGACTAAATAAAGAGAACTCTCATATTTTTATGTCAGATTTTTTTAGCATACACCGACTTCTAAGCTTGGTCTAGGCGACTTTTGTGCTTGGATTTTGCGAATGATCAATATCTACAAATGTACACATTGAATGCAAAGGATATAAACTAGATTACTTTGAAGATTAAGTCATTTTATCTGGCAGATTAGACTATTCATACGCTGAGATCTGCACATTCAACTCCTCCCGGCTCCTCCTCGCCTATCATTGTCTATCATTGTCCTCGCCTATATCATTAACCTGCCGCTACAGTGCATTGCCTATCACTGTCAATGATATCCTTTCTGAGAACTGTATTCCATTAGCAAGCGCTTGGGTGTTTGGCATAAGCAGCATTTGAGGATAACTCATCCACATAGCCGTCTTCCCTAGCATCCATTTTCGGTCCCATTGTAGTGCGTGGTTTTGGCCTTAGCCCGCTTCTTTGGAATAAGAGGTCGCTGCCTAAAATCTCCCATTTAATTTCCATATGGAAGAGGTAATAATATCCTGCAAATCTTATCATAAATGATGGCTTTTCATAGAGGCAAGTTAATGGAAATACTTTGAGAATGCTTTTGATAGCTTAACATTAGATCTTACTTTAGTTTTAATTAGATCTTTCTTTTTTTAGATTTTTATTCGATTTTTAGTATATTTTAGATTTTAGGTTAGAATTTTTAAATTAGTTTTTTTATTAGATTTTAGATATTAGGTTAGAGTTTTTAAATAAGTTTTTTAATTAGATTTTAGATTTTCGGTTAGAATTTTTAAATTAGTTTTTTTAATTAGATTTTAGATTTTCGGTTAGAATTTTTAAATTAGTTTTTTTTAATTAGATTTTAGATCTTAGGTTAGAAGTTTTTAAATTAGATTTTTATTAGATTTTAGATTTTAGATTAGATTTGTAACTTAGATTTTTATTTTTATTTTAATTTTGTTGGATTTTCATTTTCTAATTTAATTTAGATTTTTAACTTTTTTAATCCAGTTTAGATTTATTTATTTTAATTTAAGTTTGGATTTTTAATAGATTACATTTTTTTTACCTAATCTCATTTTTGGCTTGCAAGTTTGTGTTTCTTCTTGTCTTGGTGACTTTCAGGGGGATCTAAGGAGTGGGAACAATGTTGGCATCAGTCACACACACGTCAAATTGGAAAGCGAATAATCAGGTGCATACATTCTAATCTTTCATTTCTCATTAATCACTGCTTGTCAACACATTTCAATTTGGGGCATAAAATCAATCTTGTTTGATCACATATTTGAAATTGGGCTTAAAACGAATTTTGTCTTCAATCGCACATCTTGATTTGGGGTTAAAAAGAACAAGTGCTTGGACTGTTTTACACACATTTCATTTCTAATCTAAGGGAAATTAATCTTTGCGAGTGTGAATCAAGTGTGTGTGTCCTCCAAAACACCTCACTTGGTTTGCTTTTGTCATACCCTTCGTAGGAGGCCTGCTTGGAGCACACACCCCTCCAAGGGACGTCCTCAATAGAGTGTGAATCCAAAGACACGCTCGTTTGGGAGTTGAAATCTTGTCACTCTGAGCTAAGCCCCAAAGAACTTTATACCTTTGGGAAGTTAAGGTGAAGGGCGGGTTACCCCTTTCTCCCAGCTTATTGGCAGGATTTTTCTTTCAAATCATCCTTAGTCAACCTTCTGCAGACTAGCTTGAGACCTAATTGGCCATACCCACTTGACTAGTTCTAGGACTTGTTGATGTGTCTTCTTCAAGTGTGTGCTTAATAATCACATTCATAATTTTAAATTCAAACTTGCTTATGTGGCTTGCGTGTGTGATTCATGTGTGTGCATGTGTGATCATTCATTTAAACATTGCCAAATCAAGCTAAACACCAAACACATAAAGACAAGTCACTCTACACATTCTTCCAACACATTCATATCCAATCACTTTCATCCTAATCATTCTTCTTAGCCACATCCTATCCATTTCATCCTAATCAATCAAGTCATCCAATCTAATCATTCCACATCATCACCATCACCAATAAAGTCCTAGTCACCACTTGTCAAAATGGTCATAATCATAAACAAGCCCAATCCTAATCATAAGCCCAAAATCATAATCCCAGGGGGCTATCCCTCTAGGCCAAATCATGAGACAAAACCTAAGCCTGAATTCATAATTCAAGGAGTCTCTTTCTCTAGTTCAAATCATGAAACAAAACCAAAACATAAAATCAGACTTTGAGGGGCTTCTCCTACCACTGCTAATAATTACATGAACGATGTTACATACTTTGAGGAACAAATTGATGTGTGAGAGCTTACACACATGTGTGACACCATGCCCACATTCGAACACAAATCCCTAGCATCCCAAATTTGAAACCTCCTTCAAACACTTCACCAAATACCCCAACCCCTAAACTACCAAACCATACAAAGCTTTCAAACCCTCTTCCAAAATTTTCAACAAATTAAATCACCTAAAATCCAACACCTCCTAGCTCAAGCCAATCAATTCATTGCCACTTGTCAAATCCAACAACCACAACGACATCCCCTATCCATTCATTATCACCCTTCCACCTCATACCAATCTAATTCATCCACTTCTTCACATGTCGATGCCACATCAACCTATCAAGCCACATCACGACAAACACATGTGACTTTAAGTTCTACCTTGCAACAAGGTCAAACTTCATCATGTTCTAATGCAACCATTGACAAGGGGAATACCAATCTAGCACATGCACCCTATAACTTTATCACACCATCCTCCAATCAAAATAAAAACCCTAAGCCAACACCTTCCACCCCTACACCTCCAAGGGATGTAACCCAAGGGCTACAAGCAAGGAATGAACTGTCGCCATGTCATTCAACACATACACCTGAACATACAAAAGAATCCTCAAACATCATGCCAAGTCCTTCAAGCCAACCATGTCATCCACAACCCCTTGAGCCAATTCCAGAGTCTCCCCTCGTAAGTCCAAGTCACCCTCTATCATGCTCCTATGTTGTTGACCATCAAGAACATGTCAAGTCTCTCCATGAGAAATCCCCTTCCACCTCCATTCAAATAAGTCATGAGGTATGTCAAGAGCACAACCCTAAACATGAGGAAACATTACCCCCTCATCCACATAAAGATCAACACCCTCCTAATGATTATGTTCATAACACACCTAATACCATTCTTGATCAATATTTCATCTTTGATCAAGACCCCTTTTATGATGAAGAAGATCATGATGATACTCTTAGCCAACTTTATGCATTCCATGGTCAAGAGCTTTCCATCTCACCCATCCATGATGCACAAACATCCACTTCCCATGATGAGATAACTTCCTCCCAAGCACACATAGAAGATCAAACAAACACCTTGGATCTAAGTGAACACAATGATAATCAAGATCCTAATGATCCTCCATCACTCACTATCGACCCCATTGCAATTCCTCCACCATATCCTATTGGTCTTTCCACCCTCATTCATGAATGTTCCTCCTTAGAACAACATAAACCATTATCTTCCCTTGCGTCATTTTCTCCATCCAATAAGGAACTCGTGTCTAGTGTTCCACCTACACCTAGTCCCATTGTCCATTGCACAATCCAAAATATGAACCACCAAGATAAAGGTTTAGACCTTCATGAACAAGGTATTTTGGAGCCCATCCATGTCAAAGTCCCTCCACGCTCTTATGGCCTTGGACCTACACCCCAAGGACAACAACCTAAAGATGTTGGTATTTCCTCCATGCCTCCTAAGTCCACTTTCCATCATGAAGCCTATCATACACCTAAAACATATGTTGCCATTCCACCTCCATCATCCAACAAATGTCAAAATCATGTGACCATACACCTTCCACCATCAACTCTACCACCATTGCTTCTGACTCCTAATATCCCTCCATCAAATCTACCACCATTGCTTCCAACTCCTAATATCTCTCCATCTAATCTACCTCCACTTCTCCCAACACCTAATATTCCTACCATTCAATCCTCTTATCCATCCATCCATAAAATCGTATAAACATCTTAATCCTGACCAATCAATGCACACATTGTCTAAACATAAAGCTTCCACCCATTCCACCATACCCATGGGATTCAAAAACAAGAATTTCAATGCCTCTACCTATAAAGTAAAAAATTCTAAAGGTCCTAATGCCTTAGCATACAATTGCAAAAAGTTAGAGCAAAATCCATCTAAAATTTTATATAAGCCCATACCTCCAAAAGTAAAGGCCAAAACTAAAATGGTTTGGGTACCTAAGCAAAAAGAAAGCAAGTCAAATGAGGCATCTACATCACAAAAATCCCAATCATCCACTTCCACCTCACCTTCCCACTCTATTCAAGAGTCTCAAATTCCTAAAACCCACAAGCAAAACAAAAATCATCAAAATACTAAGTCTATGTGGGTACCCAAAACACTTCATCCACCACCTCCTAAGCGAACATCTCCATTGTTTCCTACACCCCATCCACATCAAAAGCTTCAACGTTTATCACAGTGTGTGTAACCATTGGTCATGGTTCCCTTCCATTTCACAACAATTCCACATACCTCCATCTCCCCATCCTTCACGCATTATCCTACATATCTCCCCCACCATCTTCCTATGGTCCATGCTTTTGCATAAACCTTTCATCCATCCTTTTGCACAAGTCCTATTCAATCCACATCATCATCCACTATTCCCCATCCATTCTTACATAAGACTTTCATAATCCGCCATCTACCTAATCCATCCCTTTCATGTCATCTCTTACCAACATCTATGAGCATAATGACATTTGACATGGTCCATGCAAGGACATCCATATCTAGTGGGACTACCACCTTTCATGGTACTAGAAACTTGAGTCCCTCCTATCCATATTCCCCTTCTATCCAAAAAGCCAAAAAGCCAAAAAGAAGAAAAAGTAAAGAGAAATCCCTTCATCCAACGGTGAAAACTTGGTAAATAGGCACCTTGGATAAGTACCATGATGAAAACCTAGCAAATAGGCATCATGTGTAGATTGATCTTCTATGCCACTTACACTTGGGGGCACAATGTCTTATCTATCCAACCTATCATTTTCATATCATTTTCGTCTTACCTGCCATCTTTAGCCATCATATTGAGTCTATTCATACATACCTATTATATTGAGTCCATTCATCCACCCTTCTTCTTTTGATCTTGATGAAGATATAGGGGCAAAATGTTGAAACATGTTTTTTGGGTATCTTTTGACATACCTCATCCTTCCAAACAAGCCTATCATTATCCTATTGTCATAATTTTTGTCATGAAAAATCCTAAGTATTGTACCTAGAATGGGGCATGTTATTCCTATGCGACATGGTCTTTGGAAATCACATCCTTGCTCTCCTATGATGCATACATCAATTCCATTCACTATGACTTATCCTTTCCATCCATCCATATATCATGAGCCTTTTATCCCATCACCCACCCTTTCATCCATCAATTCCATTTATCTCCTTGCACCTAGACTTGGTTTTCCCCTTGTCATTGGTATCTAGCACAAAGGCTACTCAAATTTTCATCCTTTGACACCTCCAAATATTCTCAAAAATCCAAAAAAAATCAAAACATTTCAAAAATTAAAAAATTAAAAAAAATAGAAAAAATCAAAACATTTCAAAAGTCCAAAATATCAAAACATCTCAAAAATCCAAAAAAATCAAACATTTCAAAAAGTCCAAAATATCAAAACATCTCAAAAATCCAAAAATCAAAACATTTCAAAAGTCCAAAAAAATCAAAACATTTCAAAAACAAAAAAAATCAAAATATCCCCAAAAATACAAAAAAATCAAATATCCAACAAAATCCAAGCAATAAAATCAAACCACATCACTTCTTCTCATCAATCTAATCATTATCATCAAAATCATTCCAATCCAATCAATTCCTCAATCCAATCATTCAACCATTCAACCAAATCAATCATCTTCATCAAAACCATTTCATCACATCCTGTCATCCAATCAATCATCATATCATTACAAACAATTTCTTCAAATCAATCAAATCAATCCAAGCAATCCTCCAAATGCAAGTCAATCCTTAATCCATACCAATTAAGTCAATCAATCTTGTCAAATTATCCAATCACATCCTTTGGTCTTGATCCTAATCTTGTCGTAAACCAAATCAACCACTCAATCAATCAATTATCATCATCCTTGTGTTGCTCTAGGGACATGTCGCTCCCCACAATGACAACACTATCATCATCAATCAATCAATCAATCATCGGTTTACAACTTGATGGGGGCAATACCTTGTTTGTTTTTGTATCATTTGTGCATGCTTGCTTGCTTGCTTGTGTGTGTTATCATTTTATCTTACATTTGTATCAAATTTGTATCATTCTAGCTAATATTCATATCTTGTGTATGTTGGAGCAGCTTTTTGCACTATCCTTTGCATCTAAGGTCACATCATACCTTTTGTGCATTAGAACTTTAATGCTCTAAGTCTACTTCCTCATATGTCTAGACAAGCTTGTATTACGCTGGGGCACGAGACACATCGTCACCTTGGTCCTTATATCTTGGTGCATAACGTCAAGTGCTATATCAAACATCATGGTTGCTCATCTTCATTGCAGCATAACATATCATTCCTCTCCTTCATCCACTTTCTATCTTGCATCATCCTATCTATCCTTATCATTTCATTTCAAGAGCCTACCCGTGTTTGTTCAACCCGCCTATCCTCTCGAGGGGGCATCATCATTCCATCATCATCCTATCTTTATATCATTATCCATTTTCCTCTATCCATACCTTAACTTCTTTGAAATGATGTTACTCGACACAAATCTCATCATCTCGAACATCATCTCAAAGAGGGAAAAAATTGTAGACATCAAAAAATTGTCCTCTTACAACACTTGTCTCGACATTACATCATTTAGGCATCTTGTAGCATGCTTTGCCCTAGGTACCCATGTCATCATCTATTTAATTAAATAAATTTTATTTAATTAATTAAATTCATATTCATAATCCATCCATTTCTCTAATGTTAATTAAATAATTTATATTATTTAATTAATTCATTCATAATCTATCCATTCCTCTAATGTTAATTAAATAATTTATATTATTTAATTAATGAAATCATAAATTCAACGTTAATTAAATAAATCCAAAATTTATTTAATTAATAAAATCCTAAAAAGATCTTCTCGCTTTCTTTCCAAAACTGAACGCATGTGTATCTAATTAATTTATTTAATTAGATAATTCATCAATTATCCTTCTCGTCTTTTTCAAGATTTATTTCCTTTAAAACAGGAAATGAAATCTTTCTATCTTTTTTTGACATCTTATCTCATCTCGTTGTATTTCCTCTTTTGTCAAAAATCAAATCCTTGTTGAATCTTGTCAAATCTTATCTTCGTCAACATCACGGCTCTATAAATGCGGCCTCTCACAATACATTTAGGGGGGATTCGTCTAGCATCCAGACTCTGTCAAAATCAGTCTTCCATCTTTATCCATCATTCTCTTTATTGGTCACTTTTGTCATCAAGTCGTTATGCTACAAGAATGAGCACTCAACACTCCTCTATTATCCACCTTCAAAATCTTGCATCCTTGTGCAGGTGGAGAAGAGTAATGGAGATAAATCGAGTTTAGCGTGGAGATCGGTTTGCGTTTTGCTTCTTATTTTGATTTTCATATTGTCTTGTACTCTATTGTGCTTGATAGGATTGAATTAATTTGTTGTTTTCATTACACTAAATCTGCTAATTTTTCCCCTATCTACAAGTTGCATTTTTCATCCCATTCTTATGCTCATTTCATCACACTATCATTTTTATTATTATCTTAAGTTGTCTAGATTAATATAGATCTATTAGTTTAAGCATCTTAAGTTCATTTCATTTCATTTTGTTGCACTATCGTTTTCATTATTATCTTAAGTTGTTTAGGTTAATATAGATCTATTAGTCTAAGCATCTTAAGTTCATTTCATTGCATTATCATTTTCATTATCATCTTAAGTTGTTTAGATTAATCCAAATATGTTAGTCTAAGCATCTTAAGTTCATCTTATTCCATTGCATTATCACTTTCATTATCATCTTAAGTTGTTTAGATTAATATAGATTTGTTAGTCTAAGCATCTTAATTCATTTCATTCCATTGCATTATCACTTTCATTATCATCTTAAGTTGTTTAGATTAATATAGATTTGTTATTCTAAGCATCTTAAGTTCATTGCATTTCATTACATTATCATTTCATTTTCATTATCATCTTAAGTTGTTTAGATTAATATAGATTTGTTATTCTAAGCATCTCAAGTCCATTTTCATTAATCATTATACGTTGTTTAGAGTTGCTATTCTAAACATATCAATCCATTTCACTACATACATTGCATTACATTACATTCATCACATCTATCCATAGCATGATCACATATGCATATTGCATCCATTGCATATTTTCATATCACATCATACATACATAATTAACCATTATAATGCAATCATCCATACATTATTCACCATCCATACATAATCCATCATCATATTATATTCCATATGCATACATCGCAAATCACAATAACATCGCCACCTATATCATACACCATTAGTATCATGTCTATCTCATACATCAAATCATAAATTACGTCACAACACATCCTGCATCCAAAAAATGTTAGACATAATGCATCTCATCCATATCACTCACATAGACATAAGCATAAACCATCGTAATCACATGCATACATAATAATCATAACCATACATATGAGCATAATAAATATCAATGACATCACATAATAATCACATAACATCATAAATGTTCATCGCATAGCATATATACATCAAAAAATATAGTGTCTATCATGAGTCCATCCAAGGTCCATAATAAAGGGTCATAAAGTCCATCAAAATTCCATAAAAGTCCATCAAAACCCATAATAAAAGCCCATAGTCCATCAAATAAAGGTATAAGTGCAAGGAACTAATGAAATACAAATGACTACATCCGACACATCATGGTGTCCTAAATCAATAAAGAATCAAGAATAAAGAATGAAAGAATGAATGAATCAATCTACTCAATCTATGCAAAATAATTTGTAGTCTCTTCCTGTATGTGCCAAACATCCACCCTGCACCTATCAAAAATGGGAATCCTGTAACTCCCCTCTGCCCATCTACCTACTGCTCCCTACATCTGATCTCTGTGGGAAGTCTTACCTAGTCCTCAACCATGAGGAGTCTCTTGATAATCACTATATCCATGTGTATGGGTGGCACTTGAATGTGAGGGTACTGCGGGCCTCTATGGGGTTGCTTTGATATAGAGAGGTACCCTTTGTGAAGGATCAAGGACAACCTGATAGTACACGAGCATATAGTATCTCGCTAGTCTTATTTGCTCTACCTACGCCTCTAGCTGCTCCATCCTCCTCGTGGCCTCATCCTGCTCACCCTAGAGGTTCTGTACCTGGGCCTCAACTATCTCTGCTCTCTCCAACAGTGCCCCTGCCTCTCCAACGACTACTATTGCACACTTTTCCCTCTTCTGATCCTCCTTCCTCTTTCCCCGAGCCTCCTCTAGCTATCTCTACAAACCATCTCTCTTCGTCTGCACCTCCAACAACCACCTCCCTGCCTCATCTGCTAGACTCATGTAATCTTTGTCCCCATCTCGTTGTGTGGCCTCTGCTGCATCCTGCAAGCATTGTACCTTGGCATGCAATCTCCCCACCTTTGTCTACAATCTATCTTGTCGGCCTCTAACCCCCTTAGTCTATGCTCTGCTATGCGCAGTCTAGCCAGGGCTCCTGTCAATAGTACTACTGGGTCCTCTGGTGGTGGTGGCACATACGACACCATGGCCAAAGGGTCCACTGTAGGAGTATCTATATCCATCACCTACTCCTCTCTCCCTGCATTCTCCATCTCCACATCCGCCTCTCCCCTTCATTTTCCATCCCTCCTCCTCCTCTGTGGCATCGGTTGCTCTTGCTCATCCTCCTCACCAAAACCCACAATTGGTATGATTGAATGAACTGTAGTGATCCTCCCTGACCTATGTTGGGCCCACCATGCCAAATATTTGGTCCTCCCCTTCATGGCCATAGAGTGATCGAGACTGCCTCCCACATCTAACGGGCATACTCAAATGTAATATGTTGCCCCCATATCGCCCCCGACTCACGGTTGATCCGTTTGAACAGCTAGGGCCCTGCAGGGATGTCATGTTGTATCCCGTACTGGTGCACGACCTTGTCTGGTCTATGCATCTCAATAATAAATGGATCTCTGCCTATCAAATAACATCACGAGTACAGATAACCCCTCCATCGCCTGTCATCCTCCCGCCATCCCTGAAAGCGCCACCCCATATAGGGCATCCAAATAATGTCCCCATCCGTCAGTCCATCGATCTGTCGCTGCCAAAACTCCAGGCTCCCTACCTCTTGGTAGTGCAGTCTCCATCCATACTTCGAGCCCCACCAATATGCTACGAGTAGTGTCTCATCCCTAGCTCCCACAATCAAAATATCTAGTTGCGTTACTCTGATATGCTCCTAGTCCCATAGTTGGAGCAATGTGATGTGGTGATGCTCAATGCCCCCGCCTATAGCACACCACGTGCATATCCCAATACAATTTGGCCAATACACATGGCCCCCACATGAAGATTCCCTCCCTCCTCTCAACAATGTGCCTGGTAACCTCAATCATCTTGAGGTTGAAAAATTGACCATTCCTGTCAGGAAGGAGGATCCTGCTTATAAGTCCATAGAGGTATAGAGGTAAAGTTGTTGTCACTATCCCCAAGCACGCATTAATGTCCAGCTCCTTCCCCTAGATGGGAAGGTCAAAAGGTCTAAATACAGCCCGTAGGCTCCTCTCCACTGATCGCCTTTGTGTTGCATTGATCAGGTGTCCTCGGATCGAAGAGGGGCAAAATGTAGACACTTGAATTTGACCACTCCCATATGGTCAAATTCACCTTCACATTCCTCTATCCTTCATTCTTAAGCCATATTAATTAAATAAATTACTATTTGATTAATATTCCATTTCAGCCTATTGTCCCTTAAGGTATTTAATTAATTAATCAAATACCTTACCTCATTCCTCTCTAAATTAAATAAAGGTTTAATTTATTTAATTTAGTCACTTTGTATAAATGAATTAAATCAATTTTTAATTCATCATCTTCTCTCTCCTCATGTCAACATCCTCCATAATCCCCTTTTAATCCAAATTAATCTAATTAATCTGTGATTAAGGTGTGCACATCCCTAATCATCATGAGGGTCACATCCTGCATAATTTTCCACTTGTCCTTAATCTTGCATTACCCCATCTAATCCTACATTTGCACAACCTTAATCATTGATTTAGGCTAGCCTAATCCTCATGCCATTTATGGCATGTGTCCTTAGTCAACCATTATTAAATGCTTTCTCCTTTTGGAGAAGGCATCCTCTTCCCCATGTGAATTTAAAATTCACATTTATTCCTCCCATGCATTTTAAGGAATTTTTAATTCCTTCTCTCATCCTCATGAGGATTTGTGAGGAATTTTTAATTCCTCAACTTGTCCTCTCAAAGTGCGTGTGGTCAAAGACCTCCTTTATGAGGAGATCTTGTCCATTCCCAAGGTACTTCATAGTACCTCCACATCACCTCCATCTCATCCTCTTTTGTCCACCTCATCTGACACATGTCAGCATAAGATGGCTTGTGAGTTCTCAACTCACCCAGGCCATTGATTTCCTCCACTTTGGATGCATCTCAGCCCTTCATTGGTTTAGAGGTACTTCCCTTAAAAGTAGTTGATTTTCCCTCATTTGATCATCACCAAGCAAGCATTCAACCAAGCCAACACTTAGCAAAATTTTCACGCACTCACACACTATCAAACATACCTCCATTGTTGTAGCACTTTAGAGCCACCATCTTGCATCTAATCAACTACCCACATCCACTATTGTAATCTCCATCATCTTAGCTTCATTTTGCACTAGGATTTGAGTCATTTTTCCAATCAAGGAGCACACAAATCAAGCATCCAAAGGGCCAACCAATCAACAATTCAAGCAAGGTAAAAGATCTCATTTTCTTGTATTTTTGTTTGAATTCAACTTAGGCCAATCTTGAGGTGTTGTGGTGATTCTTCATTTTGCATTTCATTTTGTTTTGCATTATTAGAATAGGGAATTTCACTTGCACATAGTATCAAAGCAAGCTTGCAACTTCAATCCCTCTCTCTTGAATTTGGGAGGGTCGTGTACATCAAGTTTTAAATGGTGCATTCTAGAACAAAATATATGCCATGGTTGTGCTTAGAGAGGTTGAGAAACAAATTTTTATATATAACACTTATGTTTTTATCAACAAGAAAATTTTTGAGGTTTTGAGAGGCCATCCATGGAGACCATATAGAATACCATTCATATGGATCCATATGGTAGTATGGGTATGGTACCATCTACAAAAATTGTGCCATCAATAGTCTATTCATCTTGATTAGTGTGCCAATATTCATCTCTACACAGGAGTACAAACATATTTTTATTATTTTTTTGTTTGTGCAAGGTGTTTCCTACACAGACATGATGTTAGCTTGCACATATTTGATGCCTGCACAATATCGCCACCATTGCTACGATAAAATATTTTGTTGGATTTTGAAATATTCTATTCACTGCCACACTTTTCCATCAGAGTTTGTCATTAGGGAATACTCTATTAGTTTAAAATATTTTGATCATTGGACAAAATATTTTAGTCACTTGCAAAAAATTTCAGGTTGTTTGTTTCAAGTAGAATATTTTGTCATTATGGTGAAATATTTTGGTACTATCCATTTAGTGATGTCACCATGATTCTAGCAAGACATCATCATTTTCTTCCCCCAAGTTTGCCCCTTCACCATTGGTCTGTTACAATTTTTAGCTATGTTTTGAGAATCTCATTCTTAGACATACACACATCTTTTTGAGTGATTTTTTTTAAAATTTTGTGTATTTTATCCTGTATCTAGTGGTATGATTTTTATTTTGTATTAAGATGCATATATATATTTAAAATGATTCTCATACTACACCGTTCATAGTTCCCATTTTTAGAACTTTAGAAGGCTTGTTTGGGCTCATACAAACTCCTTATTAGGGTCCCATTTTTTAGAAACTTCATATTTTTTGAGCTCTACATAGTGTGATTTTATTTTTCATGATTGTATTCCAAAATTTCAAATTTTGAATATGCCTCTTTTGAGGACTTGTACATCAAATCCACTTTGTGGAATATGTAATGCACTAAAATAAAGTGGCTTATCACTGTATCATTTGAGGTGGACCATGCTTTGAATAGTGGGGGGTTTTCATTTTCTATTTTTGTTATTTTCTTGAGGTTTGAAAGACATACTTGATATATATTTTTATTTTCCACCTCATGACATAAACTTGTAAGAAATCAAAACAACAAATAAGTTTGTAAATGCACTCATAAAGTGCCAACAACTAAATGTGTGTTCCTTGGTGAGAGAATATATTACTTGAACTAATTAATAAAGTGTAATGGGGGGGGGGGGAGGGGTGAAGCCACAATCGTGGTTTACAATTTGATGGAGGAAGGAAAATTGAGAAAAAATGACCCCATGGAAAAAAAAAATGATTTTGGGGGTTCGACCGAATCTGAGTTCGAGCGAACCCCTTAAAAATTTTGCCGCCAAAAACAAAAAAAATGCATATGAAAGGGGTTCAAGAGAACCCCCTTGAAGAGGTTTTCTCGAACCAAGGTTCGAGCAAACCCTAGTTTGAATGAACCCCTAGGGGTTCGCTCGAACCCATAGGGGTTCGTACGAAGCCCCCTAAATCCTCATCCCCTCCCTAAGACACACAAAAAACCTAAATTTTGGCACTTCGAAGCTCGGGTTGAGGATGAAAATGGAGGAATCCTCAAAAACCCAACTGGAATCAGGTAGTCCTCAGAACGAGCTATCCAACGAATATAATTTTAACATGTTTTTGGTTTTATTATGTATTTGTTTTTTTAGTTTTATTAAACATAGGTTTTTCATCAAAAATGAAGGTCTCTGTTCTGCACGTGGAAAAATAGCAGATTATCAAAAAAAATTTGAAAAATATGAGTGCACCAGATATTGAAGTCCTTAACCCAAAAAAAAAAGAATTTTTATCCATGCAATAAATGTTGTGTTATACAGTCTGCCTATTTCTAAATTGTAATTAGTTTGATTTCAAACCTTGATTAAGGAAAAATTATTTAATAATACACTATGAAACCAATTGGAAGCACTAGATATCAGAGTTACTTAATCTAAATTCAAAAGAATTAGAATTTTTATCCTTCATGGAAAAAAAAGTTATGCTATATGGTGTGCATCACTTTTAAAATGATGTTTTTGAAAAAAAACTAGTTTCTTGGGTGATGGAAAAGAAGTGCAATCTAATTCCAAAAATTTTGAAAAAAATATTTTTAGAATCTACAGACAAAATGTGACGAGACTCTAGTTTGCATCATCTTCAAATCCTTCACGGTTTAGCTGCTATAGGTGCCTGAATGTGAAGATTTAGTTAAAAATAATAATTTCAGTGTCCAGTTTGGCCAAAAATTGTAAACCACTATTGTGGGATCACCCGGGGTTGTGTAGTGCATTTATTTGATATCATAGCAATAGATCCTTGTGATTCTCACCTCATGTGTGTGTTCCCTGATGCACACTCTTTTCCAATTGCTTGTACATCTTATTGGACTAATGTTGGGTCTATATTCCAATACATATTTTTGTGCCCAATTTCAATTGTTCTATCTATACCACTTCATCGTCAACATTAAGGGGGGAATTATCATAGTGTTATGCTAATGCTTCCTTGCTGTCAATAGAGCAGTAGAGGAATGTTCTATTTGTTTTCGTGGGGGGGGGGGTCACGTATACCTTCTATCTTTATCTCTCCTATGTAGTGGATCATATTTTGTGAGATTCTAGTACTTATGTAGAGCACCGTGATGCATATTTTAGTAGTGTACTTCATGTCATTCATGCATTGTTGATTGTACTCCAAAATCATAATACTATCTACATCTTCAACTTCACAAAGTTGATTGCCTATGTGCTATCCGTGTATTCATGGTTGAGTAGTGTTATATATGTTCACTCATGTAGTATTTTGTATCTCTTACCTTGATCTACAATTTTTTGGAGTTTCATTGATTCTAATAGACACCAATTCATCTTTGACAAATTTTACAACTTCAACATGCTTTAGAAGATTTTCATCATCATGTTCCAATCTTCATGGGAAACATTTTTAGGAGGTCTTATCCTTCTCTTTCTCTCTTTTGGAGAGGAGTTTTTTTCCCATTTAGTTTTATCCTTTTTCTCCCTTTTTAGAGATCATTATTTTACATGGGTACCTTATCAAGCCTTGTTGTTGGGGCTCATCATTTTAGTGTTTTGCTTACTCCCTAAGTATCACTTAAGGGGGTTGTTAGTGTGAAAAGAGGTACTATCAAACTAGTTAACTTGTATCCTACTTAGTAGAGTCCTATTCACACTACACTTAAGCTCACTTAAAGGTTATCTAGAATTTTTCTCACCTCATGTAGACTCATCAAGTGTCCCAACATTTGTTCATAAAGTCCTACACTTGTTTCATATTTGGAAGGATAGTTAGAGTTTGACTCCTAGCTTCTCACCTCTTCATCCCCGCCTTTATAAGCAATGTTCATTTGTACATTCACATGCTTATGATATTTTATCATTTTGTATATATGCTCATTTATGGATTTTTTGAGTTTGCAAGAAAATCTTGGATGCTCCAACATATACAACTTCTATCATCATAGTAATGCAACAGATTGTGAAAATCCAATGTTGAAAAAGGAAGATAAAAAATCTATGGTCTATATATAGTAAAATACCAACTTATAAAGAAAAATAATAGAGCAGCCATACTTTAAAATTCTTTCATATAGAGATTATAAAGACAATGTCCACATATAATTAATTATTTCTAGAATTATAATAAATTTTAAGAAAGTATAACAAGCATAGGGCTTGACATTAGAGCAAATTTTATATGCAAATTGAGCCTTCAACCAATTATTTTCAACAATACTTTCTCCAATATAATTTAAAGAATAATTTTTATATTCTAAATACCAAAATAAAAATTAGGCTTGTAAAGGAAACAAAAATCTCGCAAAGAAAATAAATTACATACCTAAACTGATTTGGTAGAAAATAAATCTCAACTCTTTTCACAATACTTCTTATTATCAATCTTTTATTTTTTTCCCTTTTAATAATCATAAGAAGTTCTTAATTATATCCTTCTTTAACACCTTATAGGATTTAGTTTTATTTTCTTTCTTTCCTTTCATTTTTTTTTGATCGGTAATTGTTTTTGATTGGAGCTTTGAATCAGTGAGGCCACATTCGAGGGACCTCATCCCCGGTAGTCTTCTCCTCTTCCCCCTCTGCTCCTCCTTGCTATTTCCCTTGCTCCTCTCCTTCTCACCTTCTCACTTCCTCCTTCCTCCTTGCTCCACCGCTCCTCCCGTACCTCCTCCTCGCTCCTTCTCCTTCTCCACAACTCCACTATTTCCTCCAATCCTCCCGCAACCTCCTTCTCCCCTCTTTGCTTCTTCTTCATCTCCTTCTCCCCTCCTCCTCCTTGCTCCTCCCTTCCTTACTCCCCTCTCCTTTTTTGCCTCCTCTCTTCTACCTCCACTCCATTCTGCTGCCACCTGCAACCTTCGCATCTCCCTACCACCTCCTACCTCTGAGCTTCTCCTCAAGTCGTCGCCATTTGTAGCCACCAACCTCCTCTATCGGGCGCCTACACACCAGCATTGATTGTCATTCTCTTGTGCACCTTCCTATCGCCTTTGGCTTCGCAACCGGATTTGCAGCATCCTCTAACAACCTCCATTGTCAATCGCTTCTTCCTACCCACCGCTTCTTCCTGCCTTCTCTCCCTATCACCAACGTCTTCTCTTATTGCTGCCACGACTGCATCGAGCACACATGGGTCTCAAGCAGGCTCGAACCCAATACCTCCCATGTGAGAGGCTCACAACTAATCGCAGTGTTGTGGGGTCATCCCCTTTCCTTTCATTTTTTAAAAATAATACGCAAATTTGAATCATAAATTGTTAAGGATAAATGTAAAATATTATAAAAAAATTTAAAAAATTATACTATCTACATTACTTAAAATTATTATTATTTTTATTTTTTTGTATTAGATTGCAGGAATCGGGTAGCACAACCCCCTATAAACTGCAGTGCGCCTGGTAAACTTTTTAACGTGACTGGCGACGATGGCTTGACACGCCCTCCGGTACCACGGGGGTGGGGGAGACTATATTACTTAAAATTATTTAATTATAATAATAAAAAATAATAATTTTTAATTAAAATAATAATTATTTTATTCATTTTTATCATTTTATTTTTAAAATTTGTATTTATTATAGTTTTATAATTTACTTATTTTTATTGTATCTTAAAATGAGTGAAGTAAATATAAATTTTATTATTACTATTATTTTATTATTCTTATAAGTTAACTAACATGTAAATATATTATCCAGAATTATATTGAGCATTATAAATTTTTATCTTTTAGAAGAGAGGGACTCCAACATCCTCCTCCCCTTAAATAATGTATCATTATGATGCATACAATAATATTTTTAGTCAATTTAAGTTAAGTTATATAGTATCATGTTACTAGTAAGTTTAACAAAAAATTAAAATAAATTTGAGAGATTAGTGTTACATTTTATTTGTATCATACTAATCCCACTAAACTTTACATTGGTCTACCACTTTGTTGTGCAATTGGTATTGACACTTCTTCAAGATTTTACAAGGTTTTGCTATTATCATTCCTAGTTCTTATACAAGACATGCCAATTTAATATATGTTTAATCTCAGGTAAATATTTCTTAAGGGGAAACATATGAAAAAATCATGGATTTGACTAAATCATGAAGGTAAAGCTAATCGATAAGTCACTGAATTAATATTTTCTATTGTTTCAATTGATCTTACATAATAGTGTGCTAAATTGGCTTTCTTTCCAAATGATATGGAGATTTTATGGAATCTAACCCTTAGAAATACTCTCTCCAATAGAAAAACTTCTTAGAGACCTATTTTTATTTATGTAACTCTTTTGCCTATCATAAGCTTCTTTTAATCTTTATCTTATGCCCTTTATCTAGTTTTTTATAACTTTTAACATTTTTGGACCAATTAAAATTATGTTCTTCAAACTATCCCAAACCTAAAGGAGTTTGACACTTTCTTCCATATAATGCTTCAATAAAAACCACTACCAAAGTATACTAAAAGAATTATTATAAGAGAATTCTACCTGTGAGAGATATTATTCTCATTTTGGTTATTTATCCATTCAATATGTACATAGAAGATCTTCCACTATTTGATTTATTCTCTTTGTCTACCCATCTATTTTAGGATGATAGTTTGTACTAAAGTTTAATTAAATTCAAAGTTCACTGCAAAGTCATCCAAAATCTTAAGTAAACCTAACATCTCAATTTGATATGGTTTTTTTAAGAACCCCATGCAACCTAAATATTGCCAAAGTTGGGACATCATTGATTAAATACTTGGCATAAAATGGGAAACCTTGGTAAGTTTATCCACCACCACCAATATTGTATTATGTATGTATAGTCTCATTGAAAATACTTATTCAAAATCCATACTAGTGACTTGTCACTTATTGTGTAGTATGTCATAAGGATATAACATCCCATCCGGATGATTGTATTTAACCTTAACCCTTTTTTTAATCCAAATATTTTTTCACAAAGATAATTATGTGTTTCTTTATCCCTAGCCAAAAAGTATAACACCTTCAAGTTTGAAAACATCTTATTTACTCCTAGATTCCCTAAGGAGCATTGTAAGCTTTGACGAGAATTAAATTTCTAAGTTCTTTGGGATTAGAAGCAATTTTTTTGTTATAATATCTAAACAACTCATCTTTGTCAATTACATATCATGGAAACTTTGGATTGGTCGGGTTAACCCCTAAAGCTATACTAACTTTCTCATACCAAGGGCCATGTTTATGTTCCACAAATAATTATTATTTATGGATGGTTTTAAGGGTTGCTATTGTCATAAGGTGTATCCTTCTTAGAGCATCTTCCACTCTATTTTATTTACCCTTGATATACTCAATCTCAAAGTTATTTTCACTCAAAAACTCTAACCATCTTCATTTTATTAAATTTAAATGTGGTTGAGTAAAAATATACTTTGAACACTAATGATCATTTTTTAACTTGAAAGGTTTTCCCAAGAGGAAACATTTCCATTTTCCTAGAACATTAACAATGTCTACCAACTCTATATCATGATGTGCACAATTTATTTCATATGTATTTAAATTTTTGGATTTGTAAGTAATCACACCTTCATCTTGCATTAGTACTGCCTTATACCTTATGTAGAAGAATTAGTGACGACAACAAAATGACCATAAAGATCAAGAAATCTATGACTTTTGACATGCTAACTAATAGACAACAATTGCATTTTAGAAGAGTTAATATGAAAAATAATTAACTTTAAATTTGAAAATAAAGGGATGAGACTCTAAGGGACTGTGATTAATAATACTCTAATCAGAAATTTTAGCCATCCATCTCAGGGACCATAACGTATATATTTGAGAAAATTATTGGGCTGTGGGGAAGCAAGGATAACATTTACCATTTTGCAAAATGCTGTATAGAAGGATTCTGTGTCCGAATTAAAGAAGAAATGAAATTAGCCTGAACACATCTTGAATGTGACTTTTGCAACTATCTGGAAAAGCAAAATGGCTTCTTCCTCGTCTTCAACAGACGAAACCAAGCGCAAGCTACTATTTAAGGTTTTATCTTCCATTATTTATGCATTCGCGGTAGCATTGCATCTGATTTCTTCTTTTTCTTTTTTTTGTAAACCTTAATTGGGTAAATTAGCATATTATCGGGTATTCGTTATGTGTCTCTCAGACGAAGCAGCTGGAAGTAGCAATCGCGGAGCTCAAGAGTCTTCATCCTTCACGGGTATGATTTTTTTCTGAAACTTATTTCGTATTTAAAACACGGAATGAAATGTTTTTCCAATGTCAGAAACAATTTAATGAAAATCAATGGAATTAAAGGAAAACGCCCAAGCAATAAACCCAAATTAAATTTGAATAGACCGTAATTTTCTTGGGAAACTCTATATTAAGCCCTCGCAAGAAACGTTTTTTAAATGATCATGGTGGCCATACACCAGAAATGAAGCACGTCGGGGCAAGGGCAATGAGATGAAAAATGTGATTTGCAAGCTTCAGGCGCAAGAAATATGTATGACATGTGCATTTTTTAAATGATTTATGGATCGTACACTTTGCTAATGGTTTGGACATCATAAAATTTATATGATTCCTACTTTGCAAGTTTTCGACCAGCCAAAGGGCTATTAAATAATCTTGTAGACTAAAAACATTTGAAATATTCAAAAATTCATTGGCAACGAGAATCAACCTGTTTGTAATGTGAAAACCGTTTCAACCGAATGAATTTGAAACATAAGTCTCAGGTCGAGTTTTTGGCAACTAAGAATCATTTTAAACTAAACTCTGTTTTGGTACAATTCAGATGTAATCATACCAACTTTTGGGATCTTGAATCCAATTACTGCTAATGAAACACACAAAGGAAAAGGGATCACAACTGTGTTATTCGATTAAGAAGCATGCATGTGAACAAAGAAAGAAGTGGTACTAGATTTCACATAACAATACAATTAGTTCTTATGCAAACTTCTCTCTTTTTTTAATGTAATGATGTATTACAAGCCACCGTATACTAGCTAACTCCATTATGTACTCTACACTCTTCTCAGTTAGCCTATATCTATCTTACCACACTACAACGACATATATAATGCTTCAACATATTATAATACATAGGGATGTAACTGCAGCAATGCTCTCTCTCCATCCATGGCCTTGATGATATCATGAACCACCGTACAATGCCTCACTGGCTGACCAGTGTCATTCCTTTCCACTCTGTCATCCCAAAGGAATTGTGACATTTTTTGACTCTGTAGCATACGAGGAAATACAAATCAATTATATAAAGAATCCTATCAACACTTTTGAATTGATAACCATTGTAGGAATATATGGTGGTGATAAGAAGAAAAAACCCTGTAGATGATTTCTTTGGTAGGCTACTCTAGTGTTTTTTAGGTGAAAATTTGTGAAATCAATTCGGTATGTTCTTTAACTCTGACTTCAGTCATGCTATTGGTTTCATCATCAGGGAATGAAGCCTATACACAGATTCTTTTTGTTGTGTTACTGTTAGGTTACACTAGTGTTCATTGCAAAGTTTTTTAATTATAGGTGCATCTAATTAACCATGCAATCTTTTTCCATTTGCTTTTGTTTTGATTGCTAACTCGTCTGCTTCTATCCTACTAGCAATAAACAAGAAGTGGGTTGATTTGAATTGAGATCTATTGGAGAACACCCCTATTGTGTGCAATCTTGAAGTGCAGTGAGAGTGCAGAATAACCACATATGTTTGCGGAAAGTTTGTTTATTGGCTTTTGTCAAGAGAAACAATAACTATCATAAAGCTAATATGGTGCATCACCAACTTCAAACATCGGCTGCCTTAGAGCATCTTGTTTATGTGCATGACGAGGAGTTTGAATCCTTAAGTTTTGGACTCTTTGTCAGAAGATAATTAATTTGAGGAGCACCCTTGCTAAGTATTTTAACACACAAAAAAATTCACTGAACATATAGAGGTACACATTTTTTTTGTTGGTTAATTAGTGGGGGTTTTATAGGGCTGCCTGCCCATGAAAACAAACAGTTAAGGTAGGAATTTTGGAGTACTATGGGAATTGAGAGAGCTGGTGTGAAGTATTTTGGTGGAAGTCGAAGGGTCATCCTCCCTTTCCATTTTCGTCTAACTCTCTTCCCCTTTGTTCTATTGATTGCTTGGGTCATGTTTTTGTGTTAATTCTTTTTATGGTTTTTTGTTTTGTGTTGTTTTGTTTAGTGGTCATGCTTTTTTGTTTTGGTTTTGTGGGTTCTTTTATATTGGTTATGGTTTGAAACTTGATCTCTCCTTCTTAATTCTTCTGTACCTGGCATTTACTCTGGTGTGTCAAGGGATTTCTCTTGGGTTGGTGGCGTCCAAATGCAGTGTCTTGGTATGGAGGGTGAGAAATGTCAATATTTCTGCTATTAATGGGGTTAAATCTTTCTAAGATGCTCTTGTTGCTGGTGAACAGCCAATTATGGGTGAAGATGTGGAATTTGTGGTGCAAAATATAGGGGTTGTTCAAACATAGGGCTAAAATGCAGGCTTGAAAGGTGAGCATATGGTTACTTTGTCCCATTTGCCTAATGTTGAAATGGTTGGTGTTTTGGAGGACAAATCCAGGCTTAATTTGATTGTATTTTTTTTTTATTCCTTACTGCTGATGCTTTTCCTTGGCAAAAGCTTTTTGATGACTGGATATCTTTAGTATAGGGAAAGAAATTAGCTCTTTATGTCACATTTTGCTGTATGTTGCTGAAGGGGTTATTTTCTATCTGTCCTAATAATAATGACATGCCGAAAATAATTCTAACAAAGAGTTTTTTGAATGTAGGTAAACTCTTTTTAGGGTATTCACATGGGATCCTATTGTTAACCCAGAAGATGTGGTGTTGAATTCATCTCATAAGTGGGTGCAAATATGATCTTGATAGGTTATTATCCTTGATGATGCCATGCTTGCTTGGCACTAATCTATTTCTAAACTTGCCCAAAGTTGCTGCTCCTACGATGTTTTTGATCGAGGGTGAAAGCAGGTTTTGAAGGGACATGAAACCTTGAAACATCCTTTAAAACTTAAGCTAAACATCAGCTGAATGACAATAAACCAGCGGCAAAGCATAAACAGCAAATCAGAATGCACAACAGATTAATAGTACAAAGCTTTAAGTTTCAAACAATAAGTGGGAAACTAAAGTCTTTTCAAAGTTTCTGCAGCCACTAGTTCTTTATAGAAGCTCTCATGTAGGTCTACAAACTCCTGTAGCTCCTTTTTCTCCTCTGCCTGGGCTTTCCATTTACTGCTTCTTGTTCTTGAACTTGGACCAGCTTAAATCACTTTTTACTGTTTACTTGGGTTTGAGTAGTATGGATCCCGGAGTACTTGATCAATTTTTTCAATTTATCACTTAGAATCTTGAGACCCATAGCACTGTTTTTAATTGCACATTTTCTCATCTTAATGACCTTACTAACATTGTCTTTGATAATTTTCATGTCATTTTCCAAGGCTGCAATTCTAGTGGTCTGATTTTCCTTAACTTACTGTAGCTCTTCCTCAAGACCTGCATTCCACATTTGGATGATTCTTTCATCATCCTTAGAAGGTACCTGTGTTTCCTCTTTTAGTTTCTTGTCCATAATAGCCAATTTAATGTTAAGTCTATTAGTTTTAACAAAGAAACCATTTAGTAAGGTTATGCTATGCATCTGAGGCACTATGAAGAGTTAATAACTTCTGAATAATATCATTAACTATATCTGCCACATCCTCTAAGGATTTGGGATTGTTGAGGGGCATGTGAGAGAGCTGCTACTATGATGTTGTGCACGACCATTTTTGTTACTTATTTGATTCCAGATATGTCCATAATCATTTGTCTTTTGATGCCAAGCATATCTATAATATTTTCTTCTTTCCTTTCATGTGTAGTATAAACAATAGTTGGTGCTCTTTTGTTGCTCCACACTAGGCCTCCATAATTGTTGCTCCACATGGTGATGTGGATGTTGATATACAACTACTGTTGAAAACCTGGAATACTGAGAGGGGTGGGGTGAATTAGTATTCTTTGAAACCACTTAAGCATTTAAAGATTCATTCCTCATAGCATATTCAATTTGCAATAAGAAAGGAAAGCATGAAAGTAACCATCAAAGCACATAACACCGGATTTTTATGTGGAAAACTAAAAAAGGGAAAAACCACGGTGAGGATTAGCTCACAATATATTGTAATTGGTTACAGCATATTACAGAAGGGCTCATTGCTAGGTGGACTCACTGCCCACAGAATAAAAGAAAGATAGAAGAGAGGGGTGGCACATAGCCAAGATTTGAACTGCTACAATTGCATCTACCATATGTAGGGAATACAGTTCCACTGAAGCTCAATATACAGAGTTCGCACACTTCATACCACTTTGCTCTACTTTGCATTCACACCTTATTCGCACTTTGAATATTAGGAATTTGCACACACAACTTAATCCTCGCTCACAAAATGTTCTTATACTTATATCTATTCCATCCACAAACACTTCCAACATCAATTAGGTTGGCCTAATTAGATGTATCATGCAAAATAATAACTTGTCAGCTCACCATTCAAACATACACACTTCATGCCTTAATTCAAAACTCGTAACGCATCAAATAGGTCGAGGTGGACCTATAATAGCTCCCATATAACGAATCAATACTTATTTAAACTTTGCATAACCTTAAACATATTAGGTTGGCATCGCTGGTGACCTAACATCAAAATTCACCAACTGGTCATCCTCAAACTGACACATGGACCTCCAAACTTCATGCCACTTGGAACTTAGTTGCAACTAATACTTGTAAACACTTCCACAAGTCCACAAGACCAGATGCTCTTTTGCGGTGAAGTGTGGACTAATCAAAACATACACTCTGCACTAGAAACACTGTCACTGGCAGTCCAATATTCTGTTACTCAACTTCTGCACCAGAGGGCAAAACAATATGAAAATTTGGATTTAGACTCCTTTGACCTCCACAAAAATTGCCTTAGAACTACAGACCAAAAATCTTCAATGCGGACCAACGCAAACCAAAAACCTAATGCTCTATACACTAAAAACTGCATTTTGATACTTAGCCAATTCTTCAACTTAACTGTCTGCACCGGTTCAAAACTTCTTGCATCTATGCATTGGATTATCATCCACATGCACACTCCTGCTTCACCAATTGGTCTACACGTCAATCTTCATACCAAGCCACAATGTTGACATCAATGACAACAATGTATCTGCACACTGTACGTCCCATGCTGATGTTGTCAACAAGCATATCAATGACAAACTCCTCAAAATTCCAACAACTACCTTCTTAGCTTCTTTTTCATTTTCTTTGACTCTTCAACAATGCCTTCCATGTGCTCCTTAGCTGTTGAATAGGTGAAAGTGGTAAGCTTTCTTCACAAGTACCCTACACTTATTTCCAATTCTTCCTAGTGCTTTTGAAATTCATGCTTATAATCTTCCTTTAATCCTTCCAAGTCTTCTTCCTTGTGATCTTATTCTTCTCCTTTTTAACAATTTCCCTTAATATTGTGTATTTTCCATAGTTTACATACTCTCCGATTACTCTGAGAGTAGCCGAGTAATCTCCAAAAAATTTGCATGCCGAGTAATTTCTGCCTTTACTCGTGGGCAGTATGCAGATGGATTTTCTCCCGTCAAATTATCGAGTAATCGCTAGTAGCTCGCAAAAAACCCACAAACTTGGCATGTTTGTGTGTGTATAAATATGTTTTTGTGTGTATATGCCTGCAAACTTGGCATCTTGTGTATGTTTATAGATATATATGTGTGCACAGTGCAGTCCTGAGTATACACATACATAAATATCCACACACATTTTCCGAGTATTTGCTGAGTATTTGTTGAGTATTTGCCGAGTTTTTCCTGAGTCAAAATTTTTGGGCTTGCTGAGTACTCTCCGAATCCAAGTATGTAAACTAGGGTATTTTCCTCATTATCTTCTTTATATCGTTCCTCATGTTTCTCCTAGATTTGATGAGTAACACTCAATGTCAATTTCTTTTTCTTATACAAAAGCTTCACAGGCGTTTATTTTATTCTAATGACAACAGTTCTAAAGGTCTTTAACCACGCATATTCAAGAATAATATACAAACCATCCATGGGAATAGGATAAAAATCTGCATCCAAAATACATTTGTTCATAGATAGCTTCAAATTTTTGAGCAATTTAACCTTCTCATCGTGCACCCCAGCTGAAAAGTCTTGGTACAACAAACACAAGTAAATGAGATATCTTGCGTTTGATATTGGTCCTCCATGAATTTTGGAACTTACAATCCCAAAATTGAGAAAACGAGGACATATTCGGATATTCCATTTGTGATTCAACTTTTCATATAATACTAGATTCGGAGAAAGCCATTGGTGAGTTCATTGGGGCTTATTTTTGAAAAAGGTTAACAGAAAGCAAAGTGGATGCCTATAAACCTGGTGTTATGAGCTATACTGATTAGGGAATCTGAGTTGACTGAAACAATATATAACTACTGTCTGGGAACTGCTGGTAAAGAAGACTGAAAGATAAATGTGTTGCAATGTATCCAATATAAACTCAAACCTGACAAGTTCAGTATGCTGTGCAATACAATCTGATATCTCTTCCAGACAATATTAGTTACAATCTAATGTGCCAAGGGCACCATCTTCTAATAGCAGAAACTGATTGACTGAAATGTCTTTCACACTTACCACATATTTCAGTTGTGATTTAACACCTCCTTGAGTGCCTGGAATACATGTTGCTTGCATACAGTCGCTCAGTCCCTCCTTTGTTGCCCAGCAAGGTATGATTATTGTGGCTGAGTGTAAGGAGTGGCAGATCTGAAGTGCTATCAGGTGGATGTAGGTTGGCTCAACTGTAGATCTCTCTCCCAGCTGGTGGCGAAATGTAATTATTCCTGCCCTGATGCCAAATTTGCTCTCAAGTGCTATCGCCTTGCTATGGTCAACAACCCTTCTATAGTCCTATTGCATAGCAGCATTAATCGTTTGGGGAAAAAATCGGCAAACCAAAAGTTCAGGATTTTTTGAAAAAATTGGATTTACAAAAAATGCAAAAAATTGAAGAAAAACAGTCAGAAACTACTTTTTTTAAAAATTTAATGGCATTTCCATAGCATACAGACATTGAGAGCAAATAAAATACAGAGGTCAATCCATGAATTATAGAAAATAGATTTAATCAATTTAATGGCCTAAAAAAGGTGCTTTGGAACAAGCTATGGATGCTTGGAAAAATTCTATCAAAGAATAATGGTAAGCAACAAGCTATGGTCTCATGATTTTTTTTTTCACGCGAAAATCAGCATGATGTTATTCGCGTTTCTTTGCAGGTTTTAAACACGTTTTTTTGGCGATTTTGCAGTTTTAAACAGGAAGAAATCGTTGACCTTTTGGTCAACGAGTTTTTCAAAAAATTGGGGAAAAAATCGTCCAGCCTGCAGATTTTTTAAAAATCGCGATTAATCGGGATTTTTTGCAGATTTATGCTTCTATCCTATGACCTGTAGCACCAATTTATCTCCAATAATTCCTCAAACAATCTGGCAATAACTGACTGAACCTGCTCACAAATCTTAGTCCTGCAACCTGAAATATTTTGAAATAAACTCTTATTAGTGCTCTGCAAATTCCTGAGTGGAAATTGCCAAGAAGAGGGTAGGGTTTCCATCCTAACCTCTAAAAATGCCATCAAGGGGTTTCATCTTTGCAGAGGCATGAGAGCTTGAGTCTCAAACAACAAATATGAATATGAAAAATCAGATGATCCAATTGAGCAGATGACATTTATAAATATACCTTCCATACTTGGGATGCATGGGCCCTATTTTGGTGCCAGAATTTGAATTTTTACTTTTTATTATTTTTTTAATTTATTAATTTTAATGTTTATTTATTTATTGTATTAAGCTAGTGTTTAAAAACACTTTTATTTTAATAATATTATTATATCTTAATTTGGGAAAAGGGACATGACATCCGTCTGCTTTCTCCTAAGGCTCAGGCTTGACGAATGTGGGTCAAAGTTCTTTCAGCAGAAGTATTCAAATAAAAAAAATTCTTTGCAAGCTTGGGCCAAGCATCTCCTCAAAGAATATTGAACTTAAAATTTTAAGGCTACGTTTTTAGTGTTTGTGTGATTGGTTAGAGTTTCTGGAATCAATTGCATAAATGCTTTATTAACTTTGACATTTCGAGTCTTACCATTGGACTCATCACTAGGGAAACAAGCCTTGGTTGGAGAGTAAGAGAGTAAACTTATGTAGTTTAAATATGTTGCATTTTCAATCAAGGTGGGAGTTGGGAAATTACAAAGTTTTTAATTCTCATAAACTTAGACAATTAAATTTGTTGTTTTTTTTATGATCAGATTAGATAAGCAGAATTTAAATCAAAATCAGATACAACATAACACATAGACACAACATATATCCTGGGAAAACCCTCCTACTTGAGGGAGAAATACCCAGCAACAAATATCTTTCTTATATATAGACAATGGCAACAATCTTCTTTACAATGAGGCCAATCAAAAGGCCAATATCCAGCATCAACTCTAGATGCAAAAAACAGATTATAATCTGTTCTTCCTTGACATAAAAAATCTGCACTTATAGAACCTTCAACCTGCTCTTCATGAAGTTCGCACTTGTAGGAATGAATGAACTTGCTTGGTGATCAAATGGAGTGAAATGATCTTCTATATATACATATTGATAGAGAGGTCGCACCTCTTCAAGAGATAGGTCAGCCATCATACAAAATATAATTACAAATAATAATGCTAATTTCAAAGAAGGTCGGCCAAGATGAAAATTACATTGTTGCCATGTGAAGCGCCCCTTCACATTAATTATCACAAATAAATGAATAGCCGTTAGGCTATATGAATTTATGCCTTCACTCGTGGCTGGAAGGATGAGCCCGAAGCTGCTATAACATCAACAAAATTATTATTAATTATTCAGTAAGGCTTTTCAATGTCCTCATGAATCAGTCATTAATATAAATTAGAGTAATCTAACAACTAATTAGTTTGAGAATTAATTGATTAGTTAATTAATATTGACTAATTTATTAGCTAATTAATTTGAAAAATTTGATGGTTATATACAGTAGCCTTTGAGATGACACTACCTCCCTGTCAAAATAATGAGCATAGGAGAAAATACTTTAGTCCACCAACATAGCACTATTAAGATGTTTTTGTGCTTAGCTTGCACTTTATAATAGCCTTTGAGATGACACTACCTCCCTATCAAAATAATGAGAATACAAGAAAATATTTTACTTGACCAACATAGCACTGTTAAGATGTTTTTGAACTTAACTTGCATGGTGTTAGGGGTTTGACCATGCAAATTATAATGATGTATCCTTGCAATGGTGCTGATTAGGGTAAAAAGCCCTTGCTTTGCTACCTTGATTATGTTTTCTAGATTCCACTATGTTGAAATGTTCTCACATAATCCAAATCAAATTTGGGAGTTCATCAGCAAGGTATCGCCACTGTGTGTAATATCCCTTGTCAAACTGATGTGGATTTGCACTCAAGGAATATTGTCAAACACTTGGCATACAAAGTCTGAACCTGCTGCTATGAATTTTATGATTGTCTTCTTGAGTTCATAGGGTGCAAATGAAGTTATTGAATGCTTCTAACAATGCAAGATTGACTAACAATGTCATAGAAATGATAGACTAACAGTTTTGACCTTCTCATGCACATAATGGACTGAAAAGGTGCATCTACAGCAATTAGGTATTTATGCAAACACTTGGCATGCATCTATTCAATCCAATATGAAGGTACAGCAAAAGACACTTTGTCATACGATTGTCATGCTAATCTTCTATGCAAATGACCACTCACAGCCAACAGGCATTTAAACAAACATATGGCTTACAAACTTGGTTACAACCTTCTCATTCAAAACTGAAATACAAACATGTAATGGACTGATTACAAGTTCTGAGAAGTCTGATTCCAATACTCAAATTATGTGCACAATACAATTTCCCCTTGACTGATATTACATTGACAATGGTCTGTCATAGGACAGCGACTATGATGCAATGCCAACTCAATTATATGACTGAATTTGAACAATGTTTATCGACTGGTTTATGACTGCAATCTTTCCTACATATTACAATCCAAACTATCATAAATAAAGAACCTGGTATGTCAATGGCAGCCACCTACAGGATGATTCGATCCTTCAAGATGATGAAGTCTGTTCATTCCAGAATGCAGTGAATGACCTCTTATGAACCCAGCGAATCATACAATGTCTCTGCCTGACTTTTGAAGACCACTTGTGACAAAATCGCACCACATACAATGCCGCCCTAGCAGAGATGAAAACCACGATTTTATATGATGTAAACCCAACTCTTGATGGCTGCGATTAGGGTCTGAGATGTGCAGCACCAAGTCAATTTTTAATTCTTCCTTATTTCACCAAAATCGTCCCAGAAAATGGTAGTGCTTGTCCCTTCTTGGATAGCTATGAAATTTCTTACAAAACAGGGCAGAAGTCGTCCTTGCCTTTGCAGCTGGAAAATATCTATCAAAGCCACAATCTTCCTTCCAATACTTGCCAAATGATATCTCCTCTAATCTGCAAAATGCTTCTCCAATAAGCTGATTAACAATCAAATCGAATTATCACAAGACTTGGCCCTTGGCCACCAATTTGAGCACAAATGAAAGGACTGATTTATCCTCTCCAAACTTGCAACCCTTCGGAGGATATTTCACCACCTCAGTTATGCTATCAATGGGAGTTTTCGTTCTCAAAGACAATGTGAACAACTGCAGAAACCCTTGGCTCCACAATGGACCTGTCAAAATCAATTATCAAACTCTTCATGTTGACAAGCAAGCCCTCATCCTCTATTTATTCTTTTTCACCTCAAGAGGTCGGCCTCTTCTAGAAGTCTCCAAATAACATTATAATATTATATTATAATTGCACTTTATTATAATATTAAAATATAACTCATCAAGTGCAATATGATAACACAATATGTTTTCAAACAATATGTTATCAAATAGTGTGTTATCAAACAAATGTTATCCAATAGTATGTTATCAAACAGTGTGTTATCCAACATCCAACAAATCATAAGAAACCTCCAATTAACTCCAAAATCAATGAGTAGAAGCCAACAGTTGACTGGGTAACTATCTAAAGAAGACCCCCTAACCATGCTCCTTAGCCTACGAGGGTCAGGAATAGGCTAAATCCTCTACAAACCGATGCTCATGAATAAGGGGACATTACAGACCGCCCTCCCTGAAATTGCTTGTCCCCAAGCAATCTCAGCTGCAAAGAAAACTCCACTCCACCTAGATCCCAAATGACTCTGTAGAGTGCCCAACTACTTGTCTGTAAAAACCCTTGTTTCCCCGTTTTCTGAATCTGACTGTTTTTTATTGTTTTTGATGGTTTTTGGTTTTTTTTGTGATTTTTGAGCATAAATGAAATAATGCGATTTTGCAAGAAATAGATAATAAATTCAAATAAAATCTTTCAACTCTGAAAACTATAGAATCTATTGAGAATATGGATGCCAGACTATCTATTAATCCTCTGAGATGATTACAATGAAGATCCAATTACATGCAATCAAAAAGGCAATGATATTTTAATGAAAACCTGGTATTTGCAGCATGTTGATAAATTGCTTGAGATGGTACGGCTGTCATGAATTTGCTCTTCTCCCTCTGTGAAACGATTGTAAAGTGACCCAGATGTTGTGGCGCCACCAAAGATGAAGACCCAAACCCAAAAGCATAAGCGATTTGCACAGGATCTAAGTACGGCTCAAATCTGAAGAAGTACGGCCTGCTGCAGTGGTACGGCTCTGTCAGACCAGCAAGTACAAAATGTACGGCTCTTTGAAAACAGTGTCCAGACCCTTAAATATGATGCGCCTTGGTTTGAAGAATGTCTTCTGGATTAAACCCTAACAAAACTCTGAAGGTAAATGATCTCTGAATGCTCTGTAATTTCTTCTGAATGAAGAAATCCCTCTGCCTGGCAATAAATCGGATGATATTTCACAACCTCTAAATTGCTTTCACTGGAGATGGCTCGTTCCCCAATGCTATGAGACTGAAACCTTAGGCTTCCGTGCTCTGGAAGAAACTTGATCAATTTTCAATAACTCAATAACATAATGAGCTCGACTTTCAATGCAAAACCTTATATTTCTTGAAAAGTGCGAATTCCTTAAAAATAGGGATCATTAAATAATTCGACTTCTCTCTTTTAATTATTTCAATAGTTCCTGATCAAATTTTTAATTATAAATATAATCTCAAATGGCCCCTTCCCATGTTGGGCGACCCCTTCAGCCAAAATCACTTAAGTTATAATATTTGAGATATTATAACTTTATATTATAAGCTCCCATAATTAATATTTAATTAAATCAATTAAATATTAATATCTCTCTCAATATTTACCCGATGCACGAGCCGTCTGAAGCTGACGAATAAGGAAGTGATTCTGCACGTGATCAATCCATACTGCTAAAAATAGCAGGGGTCCTCGCGAGTGCAACATCGCGAAATAGCAACTCTCAAAGAAGTGTCCGGGTCGAGCCCAATCTAAAAGCCAACTGATCAAATACTAACAACTGAAGTTGATCCAAGCTCCATCAAGACCCTCTATCCAATCTATCAGCCTACGAGGGTCACATAATAGGCTAATCCTGTGCTCTAAGAGATGTCAACTAGAAGGGGACATGCGATAGTCTCACTTTCTTGAAATTGCTTGTCCTCAAGCAATCTCAATGCCGGATGCTGCAGAATATCCTCGCTCTCCCATGTAGCATCCTCAACAGGCAAATCTCTCCATTTCACCAGATATTCCCTGATAGTCCTCCCACGCAACTGTCTCTCCCTATACTCCAGGATGGACTTAGGTACTAAAATCAGCTTTCCCTCATCATCTAAGGGAGGTAGAACTGCAGACGGTACCACAAGGTGTCCCAACGCCTTCTTGAGACGTGATACATGAAAGACATTGTGTACCCTACTCTCCGCTGGAAGCTCAAGCTCATGCTTCACCTCCAACACGCCTCAGATCCTTAAAGGACCACACTGCGGGCTTAAGCTTCTCCTCGCACTTCTTCTCAGAGTAGACTCATTTTAGGGGAAGGCAAAGACAAGATAAACCATGTCAATGGCACTCAAAATGCCTCCGTCTCTTCCGATCTCGTGACAACGCTTTTTGGGTTGATTTTTGTAGTTTTGGCAATATTCTCCTTTGAGAGCCTCCTCATAGTATCCTCGACTCTCCCCAACAAGTCTCCAAGACTGCACCTACCGCCACTCAAGAGCAAACCAAAAACCGCGCCTCATACCCGCATAACACCATGAAAGGGACATCCAATGGTCATATGGAATGTCGGTTGTAACAATACCTGCCACAATGAATCAATTTGACTTACGTCACAAATATAGTTTCGAAAATCTTCCACCACTTATTCACTATCTCCGCCTACCCATCGTCCTGGCAGTAATCGGTGTCAGCTCCCTGGCCCCACGGTGAGTCTCGAACACCCTGCCGTATGACTAAGAACTGACGACCGCTGGTCACTATGCTCCGAGGCAACCTAAGGGAACTGGACACCACGAAAAGACCTCCGCCACCGTAGTCAGTAGGTAGTGGTAATCGAAAGAAGGGCATACTGGCCGTACCGATCCACAACGACATATATGCAATCTCGCCCTTGGGCTTTAGGCAAGCCTGTAATGAAGTCCATCGACAGGCATTCCCACTTCCTGTCAGGAATCGGAAGTGGTTGCAATAAACCTGCCGGGTACGTGTTCTCCTGCTTGTTCTGCTGACAAACAGGGCACTCACGCACGTACTGAAGAACATCTGTCTTGAGTCCTTTCCATGTGAATCTCTCCCGTATCTGTCTATAGGTTTTGAAATACCCGGATGTCCTCAATGTAGGTACGCTATGAAAGGCTCGCGTATGATAATGTTCTTCACCTCCGAACTGTGGATCAATATCCTCGTTTGTAAATGATCAAGTCATTCACAAGCGTGTACCTGGTATCAATTGTCGATCCCTCAACAATGCTGGAGGCCCAAGTATCCTTGGCATACTCTGCCACAATCATATGCCCCCAATCCTCTGAAATGTGAACCATAGAGCTCAAATATGGCCTGCGTGAAAGAGCATCAGCTACTACGTTTTGGGTTCCTTTGATATAAGAGATATCAAAGTCATATGCCTGCAATTTACTGACCCACTTCTGCTGACGATCATTAAGATCTCGCTGCCCTAGGAAGTGTCTCAAACTGTTGTGATCAGTTTTGATGCAAAATTTGCTGCCAACAAGATATTGTCTAAATTTTGCTAAGGCATGCATTATAGCGAGCATCTCCTTATCATAAATGCTGTAGAGTCTCTCTGTCCCTCTGAGTTTACGGCTCTCATATACAATAGGGTGCTTGTCCTGCATAAGCACCGCACCAATGCCCTCACCTGATGCATCGCACTAAAGCTCGAAAGGCTTCGAAAAGTTAGGTAGTGCCAACACAGGGCACATGGTCATCAACTCCTTAAACCTCATAAAACACTCCTGTGCCTCAGGAGTCCAACAAAATGCACCATTTTTCAGTAAATCTGTCATAGGGGCTGCATGACATGAATAACCATTCACGAATCTGCGATAGAACCCACACAAACCTAGAAATCCTCTCAACTGTGTCAGATTTGCCGGTGTAGGCCAGTCAATAATAGCGCGGATCTTTTCAGGATCCATCCGCACTCCCCCTGCACTGATGATATGACCTAAATATAACAATTCGGTCATTCCCAAGTCACATTTGGATTCCTTGGCGTACAAGGAATCCCTCTCCAGAATACTGAGCACGGTCTCCAGATGAGCCAAATGCTCCTGCCAAGTCCTGCTGTAAATAAGGATATCATCGAAGAAGACCAATACGAATCTCCTCAGCAGTGAATGAAAAACCCTGCTCATCGTGGACTGAAATGTAGCTGGCGCATTAGTGAGCCCAAATGGCATCACTACAAACTCGAAGTGCCCACAATGACAACGGAAGGCAGTCTTCTCGATGTCCTGCTCACGAACCCTGATCTGATGATACCCTGACCTTAAGTCGATTTTAGTGAAGTAACATGCACCATGGAGCTCATCAATAAGCTCGTCTATACGAGGTATCGGATACCTGTTTTTGATAGTCCTCTTATTCAGGACTCTATAGTCAATGCACATACGTAAGGTGCCATCCTTCTTCTTTACCAAAACAACTGAAGAAGCAAATGGTGATTTGCTAGGTCGAATGTGACCCATAGCAAGTAACTCCTTGATTGTTTTCTCGATCTCATCTTTCAGCCGCTTAGGATGTCTATAGGGCGTAATCATAACGGGCTTAGCGCCTTCCTCAAGCTCGATAATATGCTCAATGCCCCTGTCTGGAGGTCTCCCTGGTGGAATATCACTGAATACCTTATTATGCTTGATTCTCAACTGCTGTATGTCGGGATGATATTCAGTCTTCTGCTGTCCCTCCTGTATAGGTGCCAAAGTGCACTCGGCAACCCACTCTACCATGTCGTGTCGCATGAGCCTCTCCATCCGACGAAAAGAAATTGTTTTGATGTTGCTGTCCTGAATTGCCTTTAGGATATGTGTCTTCCCATCAACATCAAAACGGATCTCCATGTCCTTGAGACGAAGAGTGACTTCCTCAAGTGAATGGAGCCACTTCATGCCCAAGACCAAATCAATATCTCCCATGTTAGCTACGTAGTAATCAGCCTTGAACTCATAATTGTTCAAGCGTAAAGGGAGATCCTTAATCATGCGTTCACACCTAAGAGTGTAACCATCGGCCACCTTAACCCTAATGCCCTCGAACTCCTCAGTGATGAGTCCGCGTTTCTCAACAAATCTAGCATCTATGAAATTGTGTGTGGCTCCTGTATCAAGTAGGGTAATGACCCTCTGTCCTGCCAACACTCCACGAATCCTGAATGAACCTTCCTGCTGAATGCTAGATAGGCGTGCCTCCTGTATCTGAAGTTCTGACTCTGACTCCTCATAACTCTCCTGCTGTTCGGAGTTCTCTGACTCCGAATCCTCGTAATACGCCCACATCACTCGATTTTCCTTGCCCTTAGGCCTCAAAGGACAATCGTGATTGGCGTCATAGGGACCTTTGCAGTAGAAGCAAAGCTTTTTCCTGCGTAGATCGTTAAGAGCCTCTCGATCCAAAGGTGGTGCTGCTGATTTACCTTTTGAATCATTCTTAAAATCTATTTTTTCTTTGTTAAAATCAGACTTCTCTCTGTTTTTGTTGAAGCCCTTATTGTCCCTGAAAGAAGAATTATTTCTGGAGTTGAATCTACTAGATGGTGCTGCCAACTCCATACTACGAGCTTTCTTCATCGCTTCCTGTAACGAAGGAGGATCAAAGGCTTTGATCCAACCTCTCAATGGCTTTGTCAAACCCTCCATGAAAAGCACTACCAGTCGCCTCTCTGAAATATTCGGAACCATAACTGATAACTTCTGAAAGTCACCAATATACAACTCCAAACTGCCACTCTGTCTCAACTGAGCCAAGTCTCTGAAGTAGGATTCTGGATCCTTCCTATCAAACCGTTCCACCAACCTGTCAACAAACTCCTGATATGATGTGATCCGGTCATGCTGTAGTGTCACCATCCCGTGGTGCCACCAGTCGTAAGCTACCCCCTCAAGATGCAGTGTCGCATATCGGATAGCATCTCTCTCAGCCATCGGACGCAATGTGAGGAATGTATCTAGCTTACTAATCCAGGCCTGAGCTGTGACCTTACCACTACCATCGAACATCGCTAGATTGAGCCTGTTTGTTGCATGCTTCAGATCATTGTTCTGATATCTAGGTCTCCAATCCTGTCGACCTCTGTGATGTTCTCTCCTCTGTGTAACAAATCTGTCAAAGGAAATCCTCTCTCTGACATCAGGTGGTACTAACCCACCTCGCTCACATAAGTGTGTATCTCACATCAACCTCGCTGCTCCTCACCCTTTCGCAACAGCCTCTTCGGACTTCGCCCGCAAAAGTGGCTCTAGTGGGCTCATTCAGTCTGTGAAATGGGCCCGGGTGCCTCCTCGAGATCCCGTGATCACTCCTCTGCTATCCTCACTGAGGTGACGGTCTCCTCTGTGTACCCAACCTCTGGATGGCTACTGTCAACTGCTGTAGCACATCGTTGGACTGTGTTGACCTGCTCGTAAGTCTCTGAGAGTGTCTAAAACCTCTGCATCGTCCTGATCTCTGGGATTATGAGGAATCTCTGTTCTAGGAATATCTGTTCTATCACCCATGTTTTCCGGCCGGATCGAACCCTGTTACCTGTCAATCAAGGCTCGTCTGCGTGTGTAATACCTGTGAGACCCACTCTGTTGTGGCTGCATAAGACTGCTAAACCCTCAGGATGGTAGGATTTAGCTCTGATACCACTGTAGAAACCCTTGTTTCCTCGTTTTCTGAATCTGACTGTTTTTTATTGTTTTTGATGGTTTTTGGTTTTTTTTGTGATTTTTGAGCATAAATGAAATAATGCGATTTTGCAAGAAATAGATAATAAATTCAAATAAAATCTTTCAACTCTGAAAACTATAGAATCTATTGAGAATATGGATGCCAGACTATCTATTAATCCTCTGAGATGATTACAATGAAGATCCAATTACATGCAATCAAAAAGGCAATGATATTTTAATGAAAACCTGGTATTTGCAGCATGTTGATAAATTGCTTGAGATGGTACGGCTGTCATGAATTTGCTCTTCTCCCTCTGTGAAACGATTGTAAAGTGACCCAGATGTTGTGGCGCCACCAAAGATGAAGACCCAAACCCAAAAGCATAAGCGATTTGCACAGGATCTAAGTACGGCTCAAATCTGAAGAAGTACGGCCTGCTGCAGTGGTACGGCTCTGTCAGACCAGCAAGTACAAAATGTACGGCTCTTTGAAAACAGTGTCCAGACCCTTAAATATGATGCGCCTTGGTTTGAAGAATGTCTTCTGGATTAAACCCTAACAAAACTCTGAAGGTAAATGATCTCTGAATGCTCTGTAATTTCTTCTGAATGAAGAAATCCCTCTGCCTGGCAATAAATCGGATGATATTTCACAACCTCTAAATTGCTTTCACTGGAGATGGCTCGTTCCCCAATGCTATGAGACTGAAACCTTAGGCTTCCGTGCTCTGGAAGAAACTTGATCAATTTTCAATAACTCAATAACATAATGAGCTCGACTTTCAATGCAAAACCTTATATTTCTTGAAAAGTGCGAATTCCTTAAAAATAGGGATCATTAAATAATTCGACTTCTCTCTTTTAATTATTTCAATAGTTCCTGATCAAATTTTTAATTATAAATATAATCTCAAATGGCCCCTTCCCATGTTGGGCGACCCCTTCAGCCAAAATCACTTAAGTTATAATATTTGAGATATTATAACTTTATATTATAAGCTCCCATAATTAATATTTAATTAAATCAATTAAATATTAATATCTCTCTCAATATTTACCCAATGCACGAGCCGTCTGAAGCTGACGAATAAGGAAGTGATTCTGCACGTGATCAATCCATACTGCTAAAAATAGCAGGGGTCCCTCGCTGAGTGCCAAATACTGCTAAAAATAGCAACTCAGGCTAGAAGTGTCCGAATGAGCCCGAACGAAAGCCAACTGATCAAATACTGACAACTGAAGTTGAGCCACGCTCCATCAAGACCCTCTATCCATCCTATCAGCCTACGAGGGTCGCATAATAGGCTAATCATGTGCTCTGAGAGATGTCAACTAGAAGGGGATATGACATTGTCCACTACACCCCCTGGAAAGATACTGAACCATGCTCAACACTGTTGTGAACAACTGTCATGACAAAGAGCAATCTACCAAACGAAATGATACCTGGATCCCAATACGATTTGAACTGACATCCATTAGTCATGCGGAAATAAGGACATTTGGAAGCATCTGCTAAACCCTCGTGGATGTGATAACTAAACAAGCCATCATGCCTACTAACACCTTAACCATCCTGTAGCCATGTATCCATATGAAATCTCTGTGAGGTAGAAGTAGCAACCCTTGATAGATACATATCAACATGATGGATAGCTGACTACTGTCCTTGCAAGTAACTCCTTGTTGATGTAATTGCAGCTTCAGGTTTCATACTTCCTTATTTATATGTGATTATTCAATGTAAAGAGGCGCTTCATATGGCAACTTTATAATTATCTTCTTGGCCAACCTTCCTTGTAAATTGTATTTACCTTCCTTGTAAATTGTATTTATTAAATTGAAATTATGATGGCCTACCTTGCATGAAAAGGTGTGACCTCTCTCCTTCAAGTAGTATAAATACAAGATCATTCCACTCCATTTGGGTATCAATCAAGTTCGAGCATTTCTTCTCTTCCAAGTGCGAATTCTTCAAGGGCAGATCAATCAAGTGTAGATTGCGAATTATCAAGAGTAGATAGTGAATTTCTTAAGGGCAGATCTAAGTTATAAGGAAGTGCTGATTACTTGTTATCATTGCATCTTGTGAAGGTGCTGCATATTGGCCTTGAGATTGGCCTCATTGTAAAGAGACTTGTTGCCATTATTGATATATAATAGAGAGATATTTGTTGCTGGGTTTTTCCCCTCAAAAGGAGGGTTTTCCCAGGGTATCTGCTGTGTTCTTGTGTTGAATTTGAAGTTAATTTTCTGTGCGTTACATCTGATCATAAAACTAACATTCCCCACACACAACTGAGTCGGGTATTTGCAGCCTCTAGTCCCATCTCCTGAAGATGGCAACTCTTCATCCCACAGTGGATGATATAAGCCCTCCATCAATCCACATTGATGCAACACCCAATCCTCTGCATGTGGACTAAAAGAGAAGTGGTGAACTCTCCTCACTATGTAGTCAAGGTAAAAAGCACCAACCTCCGTCAAAGGCTGACCGTCATAGTCCTGCTCGGCATCACCTGACATGGGACTAACCTCAGGAGAACCAAGTGCAAAATGTGATTCACTACAATCCTTGACCAGTGTACTCATCCCATCTGTATCAACCTCATTATCCTCATTAGAACAATGTGCATTTTTAGATTCATCCTTCATTTGAATGAGGAGTCTTCTAATGTGATCTATCCTTTTTTGCCTTGCCATGTTGATGAGACGGACCCTTTCTTTCACGTATTGAAGATGTTGTCTCGCATTGGCAGCCACTGATCTAGCCTCTTTGGATTTTTGCAACCATTCTTCGTTCATCTTTTCAGACCTATTTACCTCTTCGATGCCAAAGTATACAAAATCAGTCCTTTTATGCTTGATATTTTAATGACTATCACTTGGTGTATGGCTGCCATCAATGGTTGATATCATATCACAAGCTCCTATTTCATGAGAATGATGAGGCATAAAGCCGTTGTCCTCAAACAAATCAGTAATGACATCATGCTATTTTAAAATGTCTCCTTCATCATGTGTAGTTAAAACACTAGTGGCTGCTCCACTAAGTAAAGGATCAACTTCTACATGTACTGATATATCTTGGACCTTCAAATCACAATCTGATTTTGCACCATGATAAGATGAAGTAATGCTAGACTCACCTAATGAAGCATCACAAGAACCCATATCTTCATGTGGCTGCTCTAATGTAACTGATTTTTCTTCAACCATCACCTGCTTTTCTTCAATCTTGGAGTCATCATGAAGTGTCGTGTGGTCCATATCTTTTTCTATGCAAATCGGATTTTTGTTTTCCATAGGATCAGCTATATGTTGATCACTAACTGCTGCAAATTCATTATAAAGATTTCTAGACACTTCACCTGTAGAGATCTCTTGTTTCTCCTTATCCTTTCGTTTATATTTTTCAACCATCATTAAATATCCCCTTTTAAATTTAGGATCACTTATCAAATCATACAAATTTTGTATCAATTCATATGTGGATCTGTCAAAAGCCATAATTTCTTCGTTCTAAATTTCAATGACTAACCCAACAGGATGGTAGGAAACCACTCTGATACCACTGTAATATCCCTTGTCAAATTGATGTGGATTTGCACTCAAGGAATATTGTCAAACACTTGGCATACAAAGTTTGAACCTGCTTCCATGAATTTTATGATTGTCTTCTTGAGTTTGTAGGCTGCAAGTGAAGTTATTGAATGCTTCTAACAATGCAGATTGACTAACAATGTCATAGAAATGATAGACTAACAGTTTTGACCTTCTCATGCATATAATGGACTGAAAAAGTGCATCTACAACAACTAGGTATTTATGCAAACACTTGGCATGCATCTATTCAATCCAATATGAAGGTACAGAAAAAGACACTTTGTCATACAATTGTCATGCTAATCTTCTATGCAAATGACCACTCACAGCCAACAGGCATTTAAACAAACATATGGCTTACAAACTTGGTTACAACCTTTTCATTCAAAACTGAAATACAAACACGTAATGGACTGATTACAAGTTCTGAGAAGTCTGATTCCAATGCTCAAATTATGTGCACAATACAATTTCCCCTTGACTGATACTACATTGACAGTGGTCTGTCATAGGACAGTGACTATGATGCAATGCCAACTCAATTATATGACTGAATTTGAACAATGTTTATCGACTGGTTTATGACTGCAATCTTTCCTACATATTACAATGCAAATTATCATAAATAAAGAACCTGGTATGTCGATGGCAGCCACCTACAGGATGATTCGATCCTTCAAGATGATGAAGTTTGTTTATTCCAGAATGCAGTGAATGACCTCTTTTGAACCCAACGAATCATACAATGTCTCTGCCTGATTTTTGAAGACCACTTGTGACAAAATCACACCACATATAATGCTGCCCTAGCAGAGATGAAAACCACGATTTTATATGATGTAAACCCAACTCCTGATGGCTGCGATTAGGGTCTGAGATGTGCAGCACCAAGTCAATTTTTAATTCTTCCTTATTTCACCAAAATCGTCCCAGCAAATGGCAGTGCTTGTCCCTTCTTGGATAGCTACGAAATTTCCTACAAAACAGGGCAGAAGTCATCCTTCCCTTTGCAGCTGGAAAATATCTATCAAAGCCACAATCTTCCTTCCAATACTTGCCAAATGATATCTCCTCTAATCTGCAAAATGCTTCTCCAATAAGCTGATTAACAATCAAATCGAATTATCACAAGACTTGGCCCTTGGCCACCAATTTGAGCACAAATGAAAGGACTGATTTATCCTCTCCAAACTTGCAACCCTTCGGAGGATATTTCACCACCTTAGTTATGCTATCAATGGGAGTTTTCGTTCCCAAAGACAATTTGAACAACTGCAGAAACCCTTGGCTCCACAGTGGACCTGTCAAAATCAATTATCAAACTCTTCATGTTGAGAAGCAAGCCCTCATCTTCTATTTATTCTTTTTCACCTCAAGAGGTCGGCCTCTTCAAGAAGTCTCCAAATAACATTATAATATTATATTATAATTGCACTTTATTATAATATTAAAATATAACTCATCAAGTGCAATATGATAACACAATATGTTTTCAAACAGTGTGTTATCAAACAGATGTTATCCAACAGTATGTCATTCAACCTCCAACAAATCATAAGAAACCTTCGATTAACTCCAAAATCAATGAGTAGAAGCCAACAGTTGACTGGGTAACTGCCTGAAGAAGACCCCCCTAACCACACTTCTTAGTCTACGAGGGTTAGGAATAGGCTAAATCCTCTGCAAACCTATGCTCATGAAAAAGGGGACATTACACTGTGGCACTCATTCCACAACACCATTGAAGATATAGAAGTTGATAAATCCTAAATATTGACTATCAAAAACCAAAGAGCAACATCCAAATGGCTTGATTAGTGGAGCCAACACCTTGATCAGTTATATGGAGGGTGACCTTTGGAGAAATTAAAGTTACAGTGCCCCATGATTGTAATCATGTTTTTATATAAGGCAAATAATGTTGGGACAATTTGTTTGGACCATAGTTTTAGGACTCGGATTTGGCAGCCCAAAATTTTTATTTGGACTCAAGACTCGGCATGAATTCGAAAAAAAAAAAAATCTCATAATTACAAAAAAAAATGTAGTTAATGCATTTAGAGAACATAAAAGTTTGATTTGACTATTAATTTGTTATAATTTGTAATGTCCCCTTTTTAGCTCATTCCAATTTCTTGATGGTTTAGCCTATTAGCTGACCCTCGTAGGCTAATGTAGATGGTTAGAGGGTCTTGTTTGGCAGATATCAGTGTGTTTTCTTCTCCAGAGCTCAGTTTGTTTCAGGATTGACCTTCGTTTGGTAATTTAGGACTTAGTTTTACACACTTACTATTTATAGTAAGTCAACAGGTCATGAGAGTCCAGTATTTCTATTTATAGAAAGACACCTGGACATATGGTGATTTCAGTGTTGATCCCAGTTTTCAGTTGGCCTAGCAAAATAAGGATTAATGTGCAAGTTATATCATTTAATTATTATTAAAGGCGACTTTAATAATAATTAATCATTAAAAGCATATTATAAAGTTATATTATAACTTTATGTCTAAAAGAGGCCATTTAATGACTTAAGGCACATTAAATGATTAATTAAATGGGGTACCCACTTTGAGGAATTATTTTATAAAGTTTAAATGCACATGAAATATATTTAATATTATTTTAAATGATTAAAAGGGAGCTTTCTAAAGGATCGACTTCTTCTTGAGAGATTATAAAAGGGATCAACCAAGGTTATTGTTATGGATTCAGGATTTTGATATTTGGTTTTGAAGAGATTTGTTGTGGAGAAGAAGGAACCTAGGGTTTCAACCTTTTCTGCCATTATTAGCTTTGGAGAGCGTAGCTGCTTCGAAGTTTGTGCACTCTGAGGTTGTGAAAGACCAGCTGAAGATTGCCTATGAGATTTGGCTTCACTCTGAGGTCAAAATAGTGCTTAATGGTGAAGGATTATACAAGTTTTGAGCAGATTGGTGAAAGTATTGCAACGGTTTCATACCAGATTTGAAGGATTAGCATTGAATGTTGTGTGGCTGCATTTAATATCAATCTTGGCATTCAGCCATAGGCCATACTGTTCTCTACAGCCCACACGTGTTGCCTTCCTAGCTTGGCATGTTCACTAGAGGCCAAAACGCCCATCTCTTTTGGCCTATTTCTCTTCCATCATAGGCGTGGGGTTTAGCAAAGGCATTTAGCATACATTTTGTGTTGGAGAATCCATTCATTGCAACAGGTTGATTTGTTTACCAGCCTCATACATTGCTGCAATCACTTCCAGATTTTCAAGTAATTATTGCTCTTGGATTTCAGGTATGCAAAGTGGAAATAAAAGCTTTGTAAATATTCTCTAGATAATAAATATCATTTGCAGCCTCTGTATAGTTTTCAGTTTGCTTTAGTTACTAGTCTATTTCTTTGCATTTCTCTTGCCTGGCTTATATTTCAAAAAAATACAAAAAAAAATCATATATTATTTGAAAATACAAAAAAAATTGCAAAACAATAAAAAACAAAACAATTTGCACCTCAGCATAAGCAATTGTTACAGTTAGAATCAACAAGGGTTCTTACATTGGTATTAGAGCCTGATCCTGCCATCTTATGCATCACAAATTCATGAGTAGAGATAATTTATTTTATACCAGAGGAGCAGGTCATTGGGAACCACCTCCGATTCTTGAGGGTGATATAACTTCAGGCATTTTGGGCATACACAGGTCTAGCTCCAATGATAGTGATGACAACATTACTAGTATTATGGCAAATAGAGAGGTTCTGAAGGAGGCACCTATGAACACAAGAAAGGAACGTGCTAGGTCAGTGAGTCTTGAGACAGAGTTTAGGAGGAGGCATGACAATATGATGGATATGATGTCTTAGCTTATGGGAGCCATGAGATAGATTATACCACAGCAGAAGGTAGCTCAGATGGGATAGACTAGTGGCACTGCTACTGACATTACTAGACACTATGCAAAGTATTTGACACTTTCTCCTAAGATTAGACAGGCTTTGTCTTGCATGAGTTTTTGGATGCAAAGAAACCTAGAGGTGAAGGCAAAATTGAGCATAGAGCACTACAGGCACCACCACCACCATAGGTTAATAGAGACCTCTAGCAGGCTGTGGGCAAGATTTCCTTGCCTCACTTTGATGGTAGTGACAAGTGCATTGCGAGATCTTGGGTGCAAAAATTGGATAACTATTTATCATTCAGACCCATGCAAGAGGACGAGGCTATCAAGTTTGCTACTTTGCATCTTGATGGGTTAGCCCATGATTGGTGGCATCATGGCATGTTCACCTTACAAAATCATCTTGTTAATACTTATTAGGAGTTCACACATAGGCTTATTGAGTGTTTTGATAAGAAAGATCCAGAACTCTATTTCAGGGAGCTAGCTCAGCTTAGACAAGTAGGTAGTCTGGAATCTTATATAAGTGAATTTCAAAAAAAATTTGTCAGGAGATTTGTCATAATGTTTATTGAAAGCTTAGTTGAACCATTCAGAGGATGAATCAAAGCTTTTCATCCCCCTTCACTTCAGGAAGCTATGAGAAAGGCCAAAAGTATGGAGCTTGGAGCCCCAAAAAGCAAGTTCACTCCTAAAGATATTACTTCTTCCAGCAATGAGAGTCCTCCACAATCTGTTGATAAGAAAAAGAAATCAACAACTAAGGTGGATGAGGAGTCACAGGAGGAATTAAGGAAGAAGCAGTTGTGTTACTGGTGCAAGGGACCTTACAACAGAGAGCATGACTGTCCTTTGAGGCCTAAGGGCAAGGCCAATCGTATAATGTGGGCACATTATGAGGAGTTCGATTCTGAAAATTCAGATCAGCAAGTGGCTCAAAAGGATGGTGAGGTCGAAAAAGCCTCTACAAAGTTTGGACCTAATGCAAATTTGTCTCCCTTGGCCCTATTTGCTAATATACAAGAAGGGAGCATTTAGAATCAGGGGAACGGTTAATGGACAACATTGCATTGCTATGCTTGATGCTGGAGCAACTCATAATTTTATCAATGAGGGGTTTGTGGCCAATTGTAGATTCCAGGCGGAGGACTTCGTTGGGTTCAGAGTCAAAGTTGCCAATGGATATACCCTCATGTGCACCAGGCGGATATGTAATCTCACTTTGTTGCTGAATGACTATGAGTTACAAGTTGACTTCTATGTGGGCAATATGGGTGAGATGAACATAGTGTTGGGCATGAAATGGCTCCAAGACATTGGAGAATTTACCCTTAACGTACCTAAAATGGAGATGAGGTTTATGGTGAATGATAGGGGTTATGTGTTGAAGGGAATTGCAGATGGGAGCTTTTGTTTTATCTCTTTGTAGAGAGAAGAGCGGAAGGAGAGATAAGGAGGAGGTACAGGAGGAGGCGTGTGAGCCAATGCAGGAATTTGATTCTACCTATAGCTCCAGTGATTTGGGGATGGATGACTCAGATCAGCAAGGAGTAGTTGTGCAATTTGTGAATAATCCATTATTCGAGGTTGATGCCGGATTGGTTTATGACAATCCACTTTTTGAGCTTGATGTTGATCCTTCTCCACGTACCGGTACAAAGTTGGGCGATAATCACAGTATTTGGTATCCTTCTAGTGCATCAGAATTCCAAGCAGGGCTCATTGAGGAGTTTAATAGGGTGTACACGGTGAGGAGTGCCTACAACTTCATTTTTGATTCACCTGTACAAGATTTGTTTCAAATGCACAGGTCTGATGCGCACATGGTGGATAGTTTGTTTGATATCTTACCTTGCATAGATACGGAAAGCAAGCTTTGTCAGCATTTTGAGTCGCTTCCCCTTGAGATTCATGCTCCTGAGGCACTTGATTTTGTGGTGGACGTGGTTCATAGTGATTTATCAGTTGTTCTGATGCTGGTGTTGCAGGAGTTGGTTGGTGCTATCAGGGACATTACACAGTTCTTCCCTTAGGACCCAGGTGGAGTGATCTTTCAAAAGGATTTTCTTTGGTAGTTGAGATTGCTTGGAGACAAGCAATTTAAAGGAGGGCAGACTGTAATGTCCCCTCTTTAGCTCGTTCTAGTTTCTTGATGGTTTAGCCTATTAGCTAACCCTTGTAGGCTAATGTAGATGGTTAGAGGGTCTTGTTTGGTAGATATTAGTGTGTTTTCTTCTCCAAAGCTCAATTTGGTTCAGGATTGGCTTTCGTTTGGTGATTCAGGACTTAGTTTCACACACTTACTATTTATAGTAAGTCAATAGGTCATGTGAGTCCAGTATTTCTATTTATAGAAAGACACCTAGACATGTGGTGATTTCAGTGTTGATCCCAGTTTTCTGTTGGCCTGGTGAAATAAGGATTAATGTGCAAGTTATATCATTTAATTATTATTAAAGGTGACTTTAATAATAATTAATCATTAAAAGCATATTATAAAGTTATATTATAACTTTATATCTAAAGGAGGCCATTTAATGACTTAAGGCACATTAAATGATTAATTAAATGGGGCGCCCACTTTGAGGAATTATTTTATAAATGCACATCAAATATATTTAATATTATTTTAAATGATTAAAAGGGAGCTTTCTAGAGGATCGACTTCTTCTTGAGAGATTATAAAAGGGATCAACCAAGGTTATTGTTATGGATTCGGGATTTTGATATTTGGTTTTGAAGAGTTTTGTTGTGGAGAAGAAGGAACCTAGGGTTTCAGCCTTTTCTGCCATTATTAGCTTTGGTGAGCGTAGCTGCTTCAAAGTTTGTGCACTCTAAGGTTGTGAAAGACCAGCTGAAGATTGCCTGTAAGACTTGGCTTCACTCAAAGGTCAAAATAGTGCTTAATGGTGAAGGATTATACAAGTTTTGAGCAGATTGGTGAAAGTATTGCAACGGTTTCAGACCAGATTTGAAGGATTAGCATTGAATGTTGTGTGGCTGCATTTAATATCAATCTTGACATTCATTCACAGGCTGTAGTATTCTCTACAGCCCACACGTGTTGCCTTCCTAGCTTGGCATGTTCACTAGAGGCCAAAACGCCTATCTCTTTGGGCCTATTTCTCTTCCATCATAGGCGTGGGGTTTAGCAAAGGCATTTAGCATACATTTTGTGTTGGAGAGTCCATTCATTGCAGCAGGTCGATCTGTTTACCAGCCTCATACATTGCTACAATCACTTCCAGATTTTCAAGTAATTATTGCTCTTGGATTCCAGGTATGCAAAGTGGAAATAAAAGCTTTGTAAATATTCTCTAGATAATAAATATCATTTGCAGCCTCTGTATAGTTTTCAGTTTGCTTCAGTTACTAGTCTATTTCTTTGCATTTCTCTTGCCTGGCTTATATTTCAAAAAAATACAAAAAAAATCATATATTATTTGAAAATACAAAAAAAGATTGCAAAACAATAAAAAACAAAGCAATTTGCATCTCAGCATAAGCAGCTGTTACAGTTAGAATCAGCAAGGGTTCTTACATAATTCAAACGTTACACATGTCATATGATCTTCAAACTTTGAAATTTCATAGTTTCAAAGCTGAACAATACTCTGTAATACAACAAAATTATAAATAATAAATGTATAACAGCATCATAATTGTTTACATGTGATGATATGTCAAAATGAAAAAAACAACCAAATACAATCTACATCTTCGTCTTTCCCCTCTATTGTAACTTAATTTTTCAGTCCTCAAACCTGAAGGCAAGTTAGTATCAAAACAATGATAAATTGTTTCTTCAAAAGTGTCTTCATCTTCCTCCATTGCATCTAATTCTGCTGCTTTTGCTGCTCCTTTCTCCAATTTTATAAGATCTTCATCAGTAAGGAGGACGTCATTTTGTTCATCAACAGCCCATTCACCATGAGGATCAATCTCATCCAAGTTGATGGAATAATGTGAAATTCCCTCCACCTTTCTAGTTCAAAGGCAAAGGTTTTATCGAACAAAGGCAAGATCATTGAGGCACTCATGGGTCAACTTGTTTCTCTTCTTTGTGTGAATGCTCTCAAATAGGTTCCAATTGCACTCACACCCAAAAGCGCTACAGGGTTGGGACAAAATACGGATGGCTAGCTTTTGAAGATTTGGTGTGCTAGTTTCATAATTCTTCTACCATAAATATTTAAAAAAACATTTAAAAAATATAAGAATCAAGTTTTTAATTTCTACTTGTAGTATTAAGCTAAAAATTAAAAGATTATTTTTACCTGGTTGTTGTTTTTCTCACCTTTGAATTGCTTGAGCTGAAGAAAAGAACCTCCCCTCCGCACCCTTGTAGACCTTGAATAGATAGATGAAATATAGCAAGTTAATTATTATGTATGTAAAATGGATGTTTCTAGAGAGTCAACATTGCCAAATTCATAAATAAGATAGATAAATCTCACCTCCAACTCATCAAGAATTGTTTCATATCGCGACATTTGGCACCATCTTATCAATGCATGAAATACACCTACCATGACCTCTTCATTAGCCTTAAATATATTAGAGAGGTAGAACTTTGGTTTTAAGTAGTAGGCCAAGGCATGTATTGGCTGGTGGAGTTGGATTGTCCATCTGCAATCAATGATGTGCCAAATGATTTCTTATATTTCTTTGTTTCTACGATAGAAATGCAAAATGGCCTCTTTGGCTTTATCCATGACCTCATAGAGGAAACCCATTGGCATGTTGTCCCCATCCACCATACGAAGAACCCTAACCAAAGATTTGTCACCTAAAAAATTGAAAACAAATTTCAAATTATTACAAAATTAACCCCTAAAAAAACAACAAATAGATAGTTTTGTATAAATTTTATGTTTGTATTTGTTATTTACCTTGATTAACTCCTCTCCATTTTTGATGAATGAGTCATAAAAAATTGTTCTTGCAATCTTCTCTTCAAATTTTTTGGAGAATGAAGACTCCAACCAAACATTAGACACAAACATTTGCTTGAGATGAGGAATTGTGGCAAGAATTCTTTGCAAAGTGAGGAAGTGGTTAGCAAATCGTGTCACTCTTGGTCACACAAGCTCTTTGCATTTGTGCACTTTCTCATCAAAGAAAGGACCCAAGTATGGTTATAGATGAATTTGGTAAGTTGTTTAGCATCTTCAACCACACTTTTGACCCATTTAATCTTCCCATTGTTCTCTAAAAGAAAATCCAGGTAATGTGTAGCACAAGGAGCCCAAGAAATAATAGAATGCTTCTTCATAATAAGTCTCGTTGCGGCTACATATGTTGTTGCATTGTTCGTGATAAGTTGGACAACATTCTCAACCCCTACCTCTTGGAGGACCCTATCCAATAGATTGCACAAAGTCTCAGCATTTTTGATTTCATGAGAGGCATACAAACTTCAAGAACACCAATGTGCCATTAGAAGCCATTGAAAAGTTAAGGAGAGTCATATCGGGCCCATTTGTCCATTGATTTGATAAGATGTTGCAGCCCTTTTTCCACCATACTTTCTTTTGATCATCAACCACAAGCTGTATATTTTTTATGGCTTCCTCTAGCAACGTTCCATTCAATTATCTAGTTGTTGGAGTAGTAAACACCTTACCAACAACTCTTAATGCATTCACCAACCCTTCCCAATATGGGCTGTTTGCCAAATTGAAGGGTAAGTTATTATAGTACCAAAATTTTATTGTTGCCAACTTAGCCTCATGGTGTTTTTCCTTATACCAAGCAGTGCATTCAAGTGAGGGTCGTGCTCTTGGAACATTGCATGGAATAAAGTAATTTGGTGATGATGGAGAAGGAATATGGCTAGAAATAGAAACCTCAGGAGTCTCACCAATGGGGGAATGTGGACGAGGAATGCTTGAAGTTGGGGTAACAAAGAAATTTTGTAGTTACATTATGATTCATGATTGATGCTATTACTTCCTTTGTCTTCTGCTTTTCCACTTTTTTCATTTCAAACTTATCAAGTAGGGCATTCATCTCTCATGTAACCTCTTTGAACGCCTTAGAGCATGCCTTCACATTTTGTTTAGGTATTTTAGCATGGTGGTATTTTAATCTATTAATTCATCCTATCATACACTGCATGCATTCATTGCAAGTGAGTTGGCCCTTGATACTTCCTGGTGTTCCACACTTCCATGTAGGATTTTTTCTACCACTCATTTATGTGGAACTTGACATTATTGTTTTAACATGGAAAAAAAAGTCAGTAGCAAGAAAAATGATAAGCATTAATTTTTAAAAAATAGAATTCAAATATAAGCTAAAAATGTTAGGAAATAAGGGATGAGGGGAAATGGAAAAAAATTGATAGCATTTCCCTTAGTTTTCAAGTTTTTTTTAATTTTCAAAAAAAGAAAAAAGAAAAAGAAAATAATAGTTACTTGTTTGATGATTTGATCAACTTTGAATCCTTAAAAATATTCTTCTCAAATCATTTTCTTGCTATGTCAATTCTTCACTAGGTGAAATGGGTGAACAAGAGAAAACAATGACCAAAAATAGATGAATTTTCACTTAGAAATGTGCAGTTGTTATATTTAGGTGTCATGAGAGTCTAAGCCCAAGACTCACGAGTTTGAGCCTGAGACTCAGTGAGTTTCCAGCAAGACTCGGCCGAGTACTCTTCAAGACTTGGCTAGACTCAACGTGTGAGTTTAGTCGACTTGGCATAGCCAACTTAGGGACTTGTGAGTTTGGTGAGTCTTGTAGAGTATTCACAAAGTCCTCAAACTATGGTTTGGAGTCTGGACCATAATTTAAAAACTTGGGCTTGGTAATAACGTGGCTGACCCAAAAAATTTAAAAGCTTGGGACTCAGCAAAAACTTGGGGAAAAACTTGGCAATAACTCAACAAATTTATCGCACATATAAAAATACATAATTTTAAAAAAATATTCTTCAAAAACACACATATTGCTGAATTTGTAGAACTTATTACTGATTTCCTTTATATATAAATCAAAATTAGAGTTCAATACATATCATTGACCAAAAAATGATTCCTTAGGCTTGCGAGGTATCCTAGTCATAAATGCCATATTGTTTTTTGGAAACTGGAAAAAGGAAATAAAGCCTAGCAAAAGACAAATAACAAGAAAAAAATAATTACTTTCCTATGTATTTCTTCTCATTGTGAATATGAATTTATGATCTATCTATATTAAGGCGAGCATTGGTGAAACTAGCTGATAATGTACATAATTATTATGTGCACTTATTTCTGTAATACATCTTTGTTTTGTTTATGTATGTATTCTTATTGTGAACATGCATTTATCGATATTAAGGAAAAAATTGGTGAAGGTTACTGGCAGTAAGAACTACATGAAGGATTATGAGTAAAGGTCTAGAATTTGGAAGCTCAAAGTGTGAGGCAAAGTCTAGGCAGTTGTAAAATTTGAAAATAGAAACTTTTTAATCTCGTTCCCTAAATCTGTTCACAGCAATTGGAATTCAAATTGTTTCCTAAATCCATTCACAACAATTGAGAATCTTCAAATTGTGCCCTAAATCCGTTCATGGCCACTGGAAAATATTTGAATTATGCCCTAGTCGTTCGCAACAATTGAAAAATCTTTGAATTGTGACTTAACAGTAGCCAAGTTTTTTGAAAAATGCAAGTTTTGGTGAGTTTATTGTGATTCAAGCAATTTAAAAATAAAATAAAAATTGTAGTGATTTTTGTTTGAAAAACTTGGCCCCAAGTTATACTAGAATTAGTCATTTGGGTTTTTCATTGGCAATTGCAAGTTTTTTCATCTATGGTTTGGGGTTTGGACCATAGAAGCATAAATTGGGGAAAAATCTGGGAAATTGAGATTAATTGCGAAACAGTGAAATTCTTCCTTTTTTCCTTGTAAAAATTGCAATTTTCATGAAATATTGTTGGTCACCAATTTTTTCTGGTTTTCTCCGATTTCCGTGGGTTTTTTATTAGTATGATCATGATTTATTGGAGGGTTTTTACCTGTGTTTTTTGGTAGGTTTTTTCGTGATTTTTCGTAGTGTTTTTTGTTTTTGGATTTTTTGTAGGGTTTTTACTTGCATTTTTTGGTAGGGTTTTTACCAATGTGGGAAAATCCATCATGCAAACTTCAATTACAATTTCCCTTGAGGCACTCAATTCATGCGAACTCTGCTACCTTCTTAACTCTCTTAAAAAAATTACTTACAGTCCTCGCCCAAAGCTACAAGAAATAGTACCCATGGACAAATTTTCAAGTTGCTTTTTTATTTTGTTTTTGTTATAAATATATTATATTTAATTTGATATAATTTTAAAATCTATTTTCTATTAGTGTTCTTTAATTTTTCATTAGGGCTTTTTTAATGAACCACCTAGATTGTTAAGGTGGGTGACCAAAGCCGCACCACAAGCAAGTTCAAAATTTTATTATTGTCACAATTCTGACATGCTACTCTTTGCTGCTTTCTCCCTTGTGAAAGTTGGCCTTGGTTTGCTCTATGCCGTTTGTTGTCGTCTTCAAAATCTGCCAGCCCTTGAATGCAGACACACGTTCAGAGCCAGTCAACCCTTCATAACACCTTGAACAATGAATATTACAACAATTGTCCCTTCAATTGGCCATTGCAGTCAGCAATTTTTAATATTAAAAAACTTTGTAGAGACAATTCAAATTTATAATAGTCAGCCTTTACACAACATTCATGATAATCAACCCTCACACAGCAATTTCATCTTTGGTTTTCTTCTCCTTCAGCAATTAGTTTAGCATACCCTCCTCAAGGGCTTACTTGCTATAATACCAACTATAAAAAAACGAATGGACAGATTTTGAGAGAAATATATGGTACCAACTCTAATATGTGCATGCTTGTATTTATTGTTGTATGGGGAAGTTATATTGATACTTGTAAGTTGTAACTAACATACCTAATCTGGTCTTATTATATCATTAAAGTAAGCAATAAATGTTTGTTTACAGAGTATTGTTTGGCATTAAATTATAACCAATATCTTTAAATATATTTAATTATCTTTATGGAACTTGAAATTCAGAAAATAACCTTTATCTTCCAAATATTTTAAGCCATTCATTCCCTTTTTCGACCAATGGCGAGTAAACTTTCTGGAAATAGAAGTAAACTGTGTTAAAATTCTAAGCCATTATGCGCTATGAAGTATGCTTTGTGCAATGCAATGTAATCAGGTATATGAGTATAATACTATAAACGACAAAAATCTATTTTCTAAATTCATGGGTTAACCGTTAAACTGCCTATTTTATTTGTTCTCTATATCTCTATGCTATGGAAATGCCTTTAAATTTAAAAAACAAATAGTTTGTCTCTTTTTCTACTTTTTTTATGTTTTTTACAAATCCGATTTTTTCATGATATTTTCAAAAAATCTTATACTTTTTGGTTTGCTGATTTTTTCTCCAAAAGATTTTTGTTGCTAACAACTACCTAATGCATGAAACACAAAATTTTAAACCCTATAGACACAATACATCACCATTCTCAAATCTTTGGCCATTTGCCCAAACCATGTATACCTCATGCATTCCATGAATAATATTCATGGTAACTTTTGAGCAAAACCCTTTTCTTGTTTGGGACTTAGAAAACCATTAAATTGAAAGGAAGGATGTGTCTCCTACAGCTATCCAGCCCTTGTCTTTTTTAGGTGAATGATTGAATGGACTACAGGAAAAAGCTCTTTTAGAGAGGGGGGATGTCCCTTGGCCAAAATATTGATATCATCACCTCAAAACAAGTATACAAGTTAGCAACAATCTGATAATGAGCTTGTTATCAAATTATTGGTATATGAAGTACTGTAGATCAGTGAAGGGTGTTGTTCGGATGTGTAGAAGGGTTTTAGAATCCTTATCATTCCTATCTTGGTGGTTGGCCTTTTTGTTGTAGACAATTGTCCTTTTGCCATCATTGTTCCCATTAAACTTGCAGTATTCCATTGTGAATTTGGTGACTGGTTTATTCTCTTATCAGCCATCAAAAGTAATGTTATATATTCTACTTTTGAGCATTGGCAAGAAAGAAAATATTGGGAAAATTAATATATAAAATATGCCATGCAATTTGTAATTGGTTATTTAACTTTTTTGTATATTGATGGATTCCTCGAGATCCTTGGACATCAATTTCAACACATGCTTTTTTGAGGGTGAGCCTAATAGAACTTGTTTTTCTCGTGGCTCAGGGTTTAAATAGTTTGCCGATAAAGACCCAAAGGGGAAGCTATAGTCTTTGAACATTTTATCCAGACCAGGATTTTAAGGCTAGCTCTATCAGAGAAAACAAAATCACTTGTCCATGGTGAGAAAACAAATAAGAGCTCTGGATAACCAAGGGCCATGTTTAATAATGGTTGAAGAATGATCAGCATCTGAGAAATGAAATAGATTGAAGCCTTTGGATGTATTATGGACTGCGTACACTTCATACCTAGTGTTAAGCAGTCTGATTCCACTTCCAAAGTGTACTTTCTAAAGGAATTTTATTAGCAAAATAGCCCATTGCAGTATATCGCTAAAGCCATTTACAAACATTATCAAAATTAGGCAACTGGAGAGCAATATCAGATGAATTTTCTGTAGGAAATTAGACATTACCTATGGAATACCTTAGGGAAAAACTTGCAGTCCTTGTTGGTTGCCATTATTTTCTCCTTTGACAATGACCACCACATCAGTTGATGCTAGATATTATGGAGGGGCCAGAAAATATTAACTTTTGCAGCCCTACTGGAAGATATGTCATCAATAGTAAGTTTTAACTACTGGAAGATATGTCATCAATAGTAAGTTTTAACTCCTGCAGTTTTTCCATAGAAAGAGCAGTATGATTTAGAAGGGGAGAGAAAATCTTCAACAATATAAAACCCATCAGAGCTGTCATCAGATGCACCAGGAAAGTGTACTATTTGCACTCATTTCTTTTGGATTGTAGTGACTGAGCTTCCTCATTTTTACTTAGCCTTCCATTTTAAACACTTATTCCATATTTCAGATCCTCTTGTTACCTAACTGGGCTATCTCTAATATTGTGTTCCCTTCAGATCCCTCTAGGTTAGCTTTGAGTGTGTTCTTATGATTGAGAGGTCAGCTTTTAGAGTGTTCTTACCAGCTGGTACTTGTGTGGGCTTCAGAACCCTGCAGGTCAGTTTTTAGCATGTTCTCTTCAGTCGAGGGTTGAGGCTGAAAATCATAGATTTACAATTTGAACTATTCAGCATGCCTCTCAGGCTAAAGACAAACACTAAGAGGAGGGCCAAAGATACTTATTATTGGCCTCACCATGAAGTCACATGTTAGAGGCATATCCCAACATTTGCATTCAGATCAGGGTTCTGTGTCAAAACATTCAAAGTGTTTCCTTTTTGACTCTCACTACTGGTTGGAAAGCTTGGACTTTGTATAGATTTGGCAGCCCAAAATTTTGACTTGGACTCTACAAAATATCAGCAAAACTATTCAAAGAAAAAACCATAATTATACAAAAAAAGGAAATTAATGCATTTAGAGAACATATAAATCTATTCTGATCATTAATTTGACATAATTCAAAGATTTCATATTTCATATGACCCTCAAACATTCAAAATTCAGAATTTTCAATTTTCAATTTCAAACAATATATTTGACAGCATAACACCTGGGTTTTCAGCATTTGACATTTGAAATTTGAAATTTGAAAAAAGGAGGAAAAAATAGAAAAAGTGAGGACACACCTTTCTCACATGCACTCTAAACTCAATTTAATCATAAAAACCGCTTTCCAATCACTTCTTGCAGCTCTCCTTGCACCTTTGAAAGACCAAATGAATTGTTTGACTGTGTTAATGCCTGTATTTTTTTTGTTCTTCTGGCCACAGCAAGTCCCTGCCTGAAATGTGCTAGTCAATATCTGAAACTTGGTGAGGTTTTTGGTGGACTTGGCCAAGACTTGGTGATTATTTGGCAGAGACTCGGAGCATGAGTCTGGTCAGAGTGGTGCATTACAGATTTCGACTATGGTTTTGAACACTTCAGTGTTATGAAGGGCTTACACTCCAAGGCTCTAATTGTGCATTCTAGCTTATGAAGCACTTTTTTAAACAGGAGATTGTTATCGACTTATGTTTCTTACCTTTAGAGATAAAAAAAGTAGTTTTTCTTTGGATATAGCTATATGCCTTCACTCTTCTAAAGAGCTACTTCTTGTCCAACCAGTGGTTGGACATTCATTAAATCTCTTGATTTACTTTTAATTTTCTGTTTTATTTATTTGTTTATTTTTATTGCTTGAGGTTAACCCTCTTGTTATGTACTTTTGTCACTTGGCCTACTTTTATCATATATAATGATGACGACATTTGTATTAGTAGAACAAGGCTTCTTGAATGCCATGTTTATGAGATTTTTCATCATTTCAATGCTGTTTGAAATCTAGTATTTCAAAATTTGATTCAAATGTTGTTTCAATTTTAGGACCATTACTGAAAGGACTTCTCTAATGTTTGTACTTTTTTGCAGCCTGTTTATGAGAAAAAATGTGGACTGTTCTTTCGTACAGATGTAAAATCAGCCACAACTTCACAAGAAAGTGAGTCATTTGAAAACCCCAATTCTCATTTTATAGGTTTCCCCCTCTCTCTCTCTATTCAATGTTAGATGAGGAAGTGTTCTTGAAAGTCTAAGAGACAATACACATCCCCACATTTCAAGGGTGGTAGGTGAATGTTCCCTTGAAACATGATGGACTTAACCCTATCATAGTTGATGTCTTACAGTTCCCTTATCCTAGATGGATACCCAATCCCTTCCAAATATCCCTAAAATGGATTTTTGGAGGATTCACTCCACGGAATTGCAAAAAGTGTGTGCAGTGACAACTGTTGAATGTTCACAAGATATCACTAATTCTGTAGCCTATCTAATCTAGCTTGTGATTTTATTGATGTTGTATTTTGTCTTAACAATAAAACAGTAACCTATAGCATTTAGATATTGTTAGATGTTTTAGGCATGTGTGATGTATTGTGTCTCATTTTAATCCAATATGCCACGGGAATGTGTACTTGGCATTTCCAAGTCACCTAGGATGTGGTGATCAGGGCAAAAGGACTCTGACCCATCCCCCATTTTAAAAAAATTGGGATGTCTTTGGATCTTCCCAGCATCTTGGATGATGTTTTCTTATTTCTATTGAATTTTGGGGGGACATTTAGACATCCCTAGAATCCTTGGGAGCATCCCCAGTGTGCATGGGATGTCTCTTGATCATCTGGGGGACTACTTTAAACATAAAGAATGGTTGAAGTTAAATATAAAAAAAACCACTAGAGTCAGCAATTCTTTTGTTGGGAGAAATTACATTGATAGTATTGGACTTTAAAGGATCTTGTAAATTATATTATGTTTTAGTCTTTTAGATGATGGTGAGAGGTATTGAAGTGTTGAACACATATTGTTTGGCATAAGAGCTCTGAATTATCATTATTATTTTTGTACATATATCTTGTTCATTATATTCTGTTTGTTTAAAATTTAAATAATGGTTAGGAAATCATGGTACTGGATGTATATTGATTGGCCTTGTCATGGTTTTGTTTCTAAGTTCCTTGGTGTTATGAGACAGGGACAATAGGGAACACAGAGACATGTTTCAAGGATGGGTTGGGAAGGAAGGCTTTTTATTTGGGGACATCAGGGAATGACAGCTTAAAAAATAGGGAAAATTCAACATTCATTAAATTATTGTGTTTACTATTTGAATTAATGTAATATTTAACTATGATCTCAAAATTTTTAACACATACTTGAAAGGCACTTATCATCCATAGGGCTGCAACGTTAATCTCCAAACAGAGTCAATGAATTCGTGAGTCCAGACATAATGCATCAATATTCAATTATATTAGTACATGGTATTGTTTTCATTATATAATAACAAAAGCCCAAAAGGTACAAAATGTCCAATATTAGGCATAGAAGTAAAGTATAAAAAAATAGAGTAACTGGACCTCCTGTGTTCTTATGCCTTGGCACATGTGTGAAGTTATCTTCATCTGGAATATCTGTATCAAAATCAACCTCTGATTTTGAGTCATTCTAAACATTAAATTGTAACTCGCTCAATGGGACCCTAACCAAGCCCTCCTATACTTCCTCATCAATTTGTCTAGCATCTTTTTTATCAATATCCCAACTTGTGAATGGAGTTTGTAGATACAACAACCGACTTATCTGCTCTTCTAGAGATAAAGCCTCTTCGTCTTGACAATGTAATGAGGTTGAATGTGGATCAATTCTTTTCTGCAGTAGAGTACTTGGCAACTTGCAAAAGGAGGTGAGTGGCGATGTTCACCATCCAATTAGGTCTTTTTGAGCAAGGGTAGATATATCTGGCCTAGCCATTGGTTTAATGAGTGTTGGATATTGAATATTTGCAAATATAAGTTGTTCCTCATGAAGTCTAGATGCATCCTGTTGATGCATGTTTTATGACTCACCAAGCACTCTAGAATAAAGAATCCAAAGACACTCTATCTTCTCTTGAAAAACTGCCTCGTATGCTAAGATTGCCAAAAAGATCATACAGCAATTCCAATGTTTCATAAGATGGGTGTGGATAAGCTCTATGGATGATGTGATTTTTCCGGTAACACAAAGGGATTTACTCTAGCAAGTTATTTAGAAAGCTAAGACTTAAATGCAGTGTTATTTTTTTTTTGATTTTTGGATTTTAGATGAAAAAAGTGAAAAAAGGGAGTATGGGTTGAAGAATCCTACACTATTTCTACAAACTCAAGAGACAGTAAGGATTGTATGAAACCAAAGAACAATACTTTGTTTCGCCATGCTATATGACAACCACACAAAGCAAGTGCAATCTTCCAGGGATTTGTGCTTAAAATTTCCTTACTACGAATAACACCATCAATAGAACAATATTATTCGAAGTAATAGCATGAAGCATCCACATCAAAAGCTTAGTCTAACTTTACGCATTGAATAGAAATCATCCATCCAAAGAAAGTATGAGCAAAATTTCACTAATCCTTATGATCAATCTATCATTCTCTTAACATACATTCAAAATAAATTCTAACTTAAATCTATTCAATGAGGAAGAGAAGTATGGAACCATGCGACCATTTGACAATGAAAGAATTCAAAGCATCTCATGCATCATGAACTTTATTATCAAAATAGTCTTTTGCAACAATTTCATAAACTCTTTCTCACTTCAATACTCTATTATCTTCTCCTATGTCCTCTTATATGTCTATATGTTGAAAAATGAGAGAGTGAGGGGGGTTTATATAGAGTTTTTGGAGTACAATGAACAACCAAGATTAATCTGGAATCAATGGTAGAGATTAAAAATAAACAACCCTAATTAGGGTTTCTTGAAATACAGTCAATGATCAATGAGCTAACAGGCAATGAATTGAAGTGAAGAGCTATTCTTGAGGAGGTGCATCCCTATCCTCTATGGTGGCATTATACTGGATGAATTTGGAAACTATCGTCTCAACCTCCTCGATCGTGACAGTTGTCAGCGCATTGACCTTGAATTCTAGCAAATCTAAATCATCCGAACATTCAACAAAAGTATCTTCCCATTCTGATTCCCGTCGTTGGAAATCACGAAAGATGAATAGGAAGTTAGCTACCTTAGTCAAATTTTGCTTGAGGACAAGCCCGGTAGTGAAGAAGATTCCTTGAATTTTGTGCTTCAAGTTTTCAAATTGCAGGTTGTTTGCTCGTACAGTGTCCTCCTCTAGCGCATCTGTAGCCACAGCTAGAATCTTCTCCTGAATCTCTTTTGTTCTTTCCTCAACTCGAATAGTATCTGCCTTTATCTTTTCTAGGATCTCGCTCCGTGTGATCAATGCCATGTACCAGCTACTGAAATCATAAGCTGAACCTGGTGCAATTACTTTTCCGTTGACCAACTCTTGCTTTGGCACTCCTTTAAGCACTTTGAGACATGGAATGATTCTATCTCAAATATCCTGAGCATTATCCCATGTTTCTGCCAATGTTGCAATTCTCGAGAGCAAAGAAGAAGTTTTCCCATACGCCAATGCCAATGTTTCTACAAATACAGCCACCTCTTGCTGTTGCTGATTAACCATTCTTTAGTCTCCTTGGCTGTATTCTTCTCCTCTTTGAGAGTCTCCTGAGAAGTATTCATCAGTGGAGGAGCTGCTAAGCTAGTTTGATCGAGAGGCTTAGTTAGATGCTGAATATACTCCTTGAGTCGTTAAACCTCTTGTTTATACTCTTTTTTCTTTGCTATCTCCTTCTCTAGCCTTGCTTTGATAGTGGCAACAAAATTATCCAATTCTTCCATCTCCTGTCCTTTTGTGGTAGGGCCCAAATCAACAGTGGTAATGGCATATTCCTGGGGAGTAATTTCTTCCCTCGACTTGTCAACTGTCAGCACAGCAACTTGGACTGTACGATGCCCGCTCCATCTCTCTGAATGGTGGAGAAGGTTTTGGCAGGCTTTTTTGTACTAACTGCTTCTAATCTGGCTAGGAAATCGGCCATGTCATCTTCTTCTGGAACTTTTTCTAGTTCCTTCTTCAATCTCTCTTTCAGCCAATCAAGAATAGTTGGTTGCTCGATATCTTGTTCTTCTTGAATGTCTTGCGCGCCTGGGATTTCTTGAATTCCTCTCAGGGCTAAAATCATTCCTTCTTTAAACTTGTTGTCCAAAATGTCAACGTCATTGTCTGATTCCAAAATCTCGATGCCTATGGGTGATCAAGGCTCATCATCTTTTGGCTGAACAGGGATAGGAGAGGGAATCCTTATATCTCCCAGAGATTCATCAATGTCCAAAATTTCATTCGCATTCGCGGAGGCAACAGAATGAAGAGGCTCCGGACTCTGCTGCTTCCTGGCAGGTTCCTCATCTGCAATTTCTTTTCCCTTTGTCTCCTTCCTTTTCTTGGGATTAGAGCTCTCAATTGGCTCGTCTCCTTGGGATGCTCCAGCGTTCGAAGAGTAAGATTCTGCTTCGCCCATCAGAGTGTATGTCAAAGGTATACCCTTTCTCCATAGTTCCTTAATCTGTTGGTTTGCCCACCATTGTGAATACTTGATGACAGGTCTCATGAAGGTGTCCAAGTTGGAGATTTCTGATTCTGACCAGCACACGAGAGGAAGAGGCTGACTTCCATCAAAACCTGGCTGTGTATATTCACCATCATCTTCAAGTTGGTCTAACACATGAAAGAATTTTTGTTGTCCTGATTAAGCTGACAGGCAGTTTGGACCACAATCTTTTCCTAACATCAAATTCATTTGCGGCATTGGCCCAGTAATCCTCCAGGTCTACTTTGTGTTTATATCTCTTTCCATTCACGGTTCCGATGTGGTGGTGAGGATCAAAATTGGCTCTAGATCGGTACGATGTGAACGGATACCACTGCATTTCTAGTCTGGCACCTTCAGCTGCCTGTGCAGACAAGCAATATTCTTCCATGTTCCCGATGAAGAATGGGAAAGTGACAGCTGCTTTCTGCTTTGGCCTTTGGATGTTTTGATAAGTCTCCAATTTCCTAAGAACCTCTAGTAGAATCATCCTGTGGATGGGATAGATGGGAAGCTTGAATGGATTCCCAGTGAATCCTTGGATTCAAATATAAGTGAATTTCAGAAACTGGATGTACCAGGATCCATATTTACTGATAAGGCTCTTTGCTTCATGTGTCAGCTTTTGATGCGTCCCCCTTGTAATATCCTCATGATGAACATCATGAATGCATCATGCGCTCTTCTGAAATGGGACTTGGCAGACAGCTGCAACTGAGGGTAACATTCATACACTTTGAATTGATTTTCTCCATTTCCGACAACACCTTTGCATATCAATCCAGGATATCTATAGGCTCTGGCCAATAAATAAATGACATAGGAACTCACATGAAATGACTTAGTCTTTTCAAGGTTGATTAATTGCTCATGGATGTTATCACTGATCATTCTTGACTAGTTAAACATTTTGACTCCGGAGGTGATTTCCTCGATAAAGAAGTACATCCATGTTTCAAAGTAGGCACCTTGAGGATTGCCCATTATTTTGTTCAGGAGCAAAACGATATCACCGTAGTCTTCCTTAAAGTCTGTTTGACGCAACTTCTTAGGCATTTTCTTAGTGGAAGCTCTTGGCTTTTCCAACCATGTTTTGTTGATATGAGTTACACATTGATCTGCCTGATCCTCAAAGATTCTTTTGGCTTCCTTCTTTTTTTTATACGAAGTTCGATTATGATCAGGTATGCCAAATGCCTCTTGGATAGCTAGTTCTCCAAGGTGCGCCAAAATTCTTCCATCAGGAGCTATAATCTGTCTTTCCTACGGGTTGTAATGTCTTGCACATTCGACCATCAATTCGACACACTAGATTGTTGGAGGAAATCCGGCAGCTTGAACAATTCCATTCCGCATCATTCAGCAGGCAATCGCTGTGGGCATAAGTCCGTTCAATCCATACATTCTCTTTTTGAACTCCTCAAAATTAACATGTTTGAGGTCTGTATCTGTGACGTTCTTCCATTTGGAATTGATCTTTGACTCTTGTTGAACTCCCTTACTTGTGAACTTCATTGGTGCTTTCTTTGAGGATCCTTCGGGGGTGGTCATCAACCTATGAGAAAGAGAATACAGTAAACGTTCAATTATGATTTCTTTAAAATTTTCTTGTGAAAATTCTAACTTTCAGCTTGTTGAAAGTTAAATTTGACGAAAAAGCAAGCTGAGTAATAACACTTAGTGAATTTTTTGAAGATAAAATGAAGACAGAGGTAAAAATAATTCATCAAATTTCGGGATTATACTCTGTGGCTGGCAATTTAGCTTTAAACTTCGAAAATTTGGTATTTACTGCAGATAAAAAATCCTCTAAAAATTTCGACCTTCAGCTTAGAATTCTACTACTTTCTTCGTTCTTTCACCTCGAAAAACAAAAATCAATCACTCAACTCTCAAAATTTCTATCTCTCAAAAAATCTCTCATGGAGAATTCTATCTCTCGAAAATTTTCTAACTCTCGAAATTTTTTCTAACTCTTGAAAAAAAATCTCTACCTGTAGAAATGGAGAGAGAGCTAAACCTCTTGAAATTATGAGTTGATAATGACTTGAGAATGCCTTATAAGGTTGAAAAATTTGATCCATTTAGCAATTTTTTCAAGTTCATCGAATGTGGACTCTTGTTTATCGAGGAAAGTTTCTAAATTTTTAGCTCTTCATCTTTATCTTCATCGAAATCTTGAAGTCTATCTCTTGGAGCTCAATTTTTCTCTAAGTGTTTGGAAATAATTAAATGTTTATCATGTGATTTTTCGATTTTCTCAACCTTTAAATTTTAAATTTTTTTATTTTACCCATGTATTTTATTTGTCTTGGCAAATTTTGTCCAACTACATGGATTTTTATTCCTTTCTCCATCATGGCGGATTTTCTCATGTCTTGGCCATTTTACATTTCTCCTCTAGGCGCTTCATGCCTTAGACAAATTTTCCTCTCCTTCTCCTCTACAAGTTGGACTTGAAGGTGAGATCTCCATATGTTAGGCGGATTTTTTTATCTCCTTGCCATTCATTCATCCAAGACTTAGGCGGACTTGGAAAAATTCTTTCCATCTTCCCCATAGTTCAAGTCGAACTTCACAATCTTCTTTCCACTTTGCCTATCATCCCACGGCGGACTTTCCACTTGTTTCTCCATTCATCTCCCTTGTTGGATTTTGAGAGTCCTTTCTCAAGACATAACGGATTTTCTCAAACTTTTCTTCTAGGCGTTTCATGCCTTAGAGAAATTTCATCATATTTGAGGGTGGACTTTGAAGAAGTCTTGCCACTTAGGCTGGGCGGACTTTATGAATATGTTTCCATATGTTTCAAGAGTGATGGGCGGACTTTCAAGGCCTTGTGCCATATCTTCCTTCAAGTGGGCGGACTTGGCTTAACATCATGCCATTCTACCAAGGGTGGACTTCCAAGAATCTTTTCCATTCCTCCATCTTGGCATAGGCGGACTTTCCTTGGTCTTTTCCATTCCTCTTCTTGGCATGGGCGGACTTTCTAATCTCCTTGCCATTTCTTTTCCTAGTGTAAGTCAGACTTTCCAGAAACTTTTCCAAGTGCAGCTCAAACTTTGGAAGGTTTATTCCATGATCTTGTTGCTGGGCGCACCCTTCTAGCCAAAAACCTCATGATTTTTCATGGCTTCTTCAATGATTTTTGCTCAATTTTTTGATCTGTTTTCACTCTTTTCCCAGATTTTTGCTTATTTTTACCAGATTTTTGATTGATTTTTTGGTCTAATAGTCTGATTTTGGGTTGCTTTTTATTGATTTTTCTCAGATTTTCACATGCTTTTTATTTGATTTTTTTAGATTTTTCAGTGATTTTTGCATGCTTTTTCATTCTAAAGATGGAAACTTTGACTCCTTGATTGGTGGAACCTTGGCACTTGCCAAAAATAGAAAGTTTCTAAAAATAGAAAAAGCGAAAAAATAACTTTCTAAAAATAGTAAATTCCAGTGCCAAAAATGAAAAAAGCAAAAAGCAAAAAAGCAAAATCCCTAAAAAGTAGGAAGTGTCAGAATTGGGTGAAAGCACAGGCGATCCTCGTCTACAGGGTCTTTTGAACACTTCTACGATGTTTATGCGCAGTTTTAGGCTTGAAATTTCAACTTGGCTCAATTGATGACTCCAGACTCTGACTTGAAACTCATGGAGTGAAAGAACTTATGAAATTGCAACTCAAAACTAAACCCCAAAAACAAACCACTGAGGGTCCCCATTTGCAATGGGGCGATGTGTGAAATAGGTCACAACACATCCTCAATGCTTAAATATGTTTGTAGACCTTTTCTTCAACTCATCATTGTCATAATGGAGAGGCATCCTCCTAGCCCTTGATGCATACTGCTTAGGATTTAGAACATATGCTACAATATGAAGTAGGGTGTTTATTGTGTTCTACCTCCATGTAAAAATAGGCCATATGTGTTCCTCAAAGTTGTATGGACACGGATACGGATACAAATACATATACGGTATCGAGTACGGATATGGCCATTTTTTAAGACCAATATGGATACGGTTGGATACGACATTCATTAAAAACACACATATATTTAACACAATTTTCTAAGTTATTAGAGGAGGTTTTCATTACTTTAAAAGCAAATATATTCTTCTTTGACTGCTTTCATACTTTACACCTTGTAGGATTTTTATAAAGATGATGGTTTAACTTCTGCCCAGTGTTCCATGGAGTTTCCCGACAGGGGGACCAAGGGCCTAAGTTTGGGGATGGGGGGTGAGGGGGCAGGGGGAGCAAGGGAAGATGGGCGGGCACACTGATATACATATAGTACTTTGAAAAAATAGTTATAAAAAGATGTATAAGAATTACAATTTTAAATTTACAAATGAAACTTCGGCAAATTAGTAATTACAAAATTAGCAAAACTAAAGGTAAATACTAAAAACTAAAATACTTAAATACTATAATACTATTAAATATTAATACTACTTAACAATTAACTATTAAGTTATTAACATTGAAGTTTGAACAATGAAAATGTCAAATTCGAATTGTATATTCAAGATTTCATAATGATGATCACAATGAGTACAATGATGTCAAAATAACAAAATGGAGTGAAGTGAGGCCTCTAATCATCCACACACTCCTCATCACTAGAACTGTTGGAAGTGGACACATAGTCAAGCTCCTCCAAACTAATACTAACCAGCCCTGCTTGTGTCACTATAGCATCCTCATCAATCTATGCTTGCTCCTCTGGCTCTACATCCCACCATGCTACTGGACTCTCTTTGTACACAAGTGTCTTTCGGTCAATGAGACGCAAAGCACTATGTATAGCCACAAGTTTCTCTACTCTCCTAAAGGTAAGTTTGTTTCTCTTAAGAGAGTGGATGAAGCTATAAGTAGACCAGCTCCTCTCAATAGTTGAAGAACTAGAAACTTGAGATAGCAATCAAATGGCTAGAGTGGTAGTCAATGAAATTGGTCCATGGCAATTCCACCGCAAAATTGGGTCCTCCTGTGCCATAGTTGCCATATCCATCTTGGCAGCCTCAGAATAACGCCTAAGAGTGGCAAATTTTGTCCACTCAGTACGAATGATGCCAGCCTCTACAGGATCATACATCTTTTGATGGCCCCAAAGAACCCTACCTTCACCTCAACATCATGTAAGGGTGTAACTCTACTAGGCCTTTGCTTGTACCAATTGGGGTTCAATGCATAGGCAGCCATGTGCAAGGGAATGTTGAGCTTCTCCTATCTCCAATGAATGATTGGTTGAATGTGCTCATTGTAGAATGCTAATGTGGGGTCTTTCTCTCGCACAACCCTCATTTGGTCAAGCATACTATCAATGTACTCATAGAACTCTCCAAGGTTAGGTGCATTGGCATCCCCATAAATAATCTCCTGGAAGGCTGGAGTAATTATGGAGACTATATATTTTGCATCACCCCAAAAAACATCACTCTTCACTACATCCTTCACTCTCTTCCCCTCCTCTGTCTTGGACTCGTGCCACCAATTCCATTCTGTTGTCATAACTATTAGTTGCAAATCCTCTTGCAACTCAAGCATTCTCTCCAAGAGAATTAAATAGGATGCATATCTAGTCTCGTTATGTTTCAAGAACTCCTTAGAGAAGCTCCTAAAGAGTGCATGTGAAGTGTGGTGGTTGTAGATAAGCATCTACACATCTCTAGCATCATTGACTACTGCTTGTATCCAATCAATCTTTTCCATGTCCTTGAGTGCATTATTCATGGCATGCACATAACAAGGAGTCCACCAAATATGTCTATAAGTTGTCTCAATAAATTTCCCTATAGCTTTGCACACATAGGCTGCATTTGTTACTACTTGGACCACATTTTGTGGCCCGACTTCCTTAATAGCATCCTTGAGGATCTAAAACTGAAATTCGACATCTTTGTGATGTCTTGAACAAGCAACTTACTTATGAAAATATGGGCTCTCTGTACATGTAACCATGATATTGATGAGTGGACGATGCCTAATGTTCGTCCACCCATCCATGACTATATTGCATCCACTTTGCACCCAACATTCCTTCATTTTCTTCATTAACACATTTATCTTGGAATAGTTCTTTTTTTAAATAAAAGGTGCAATGCACCCATATTATTAGGGGTAAACACTTTTGACTGGAGCTATGAACCGAGTACAAGAAACCACAAGAAACAACCAAACCCGCGAGCGCAATGGCCCAGTGAAGGCACAAGGCCTACGAGCACTTTGGCCCAGCGAGGGTTTGAACCCTAGTGGCTGTCACTACAACCAAGTGACTTGACCACCTAACCACGCCCTTATCGGCATCTTGGAATAGTTCTTATCCAAGATTGTGGTCCTCAATTTTGTCTCTCCTGGTGGCACATATGATGGTCCTCCCCTTGCTACCATTGACATCATCTCCTTATAATGAGGAGATTGAGCCACATGGAATGGAATGCCTTTGGCAAAGAAGAATTTTCCAATTGCATCAGCTATATCATCCTTCAACTACACATTGAATAATTCAACTATTGTGTTACCACTACTGGCATCACTTGTCAACTTGCGTTCCCCCCTAGCCTCTACTGCATAGGCCTTGAAGAAGAACCTAGCATATGTGCAATTTTCCTCTACAAAGTAGAAGTAGAATCATGTGGTTGGCCTTGATGATCCTACGACCTATGAGACAAAGTAGCAGGTACAAGTGCAGCTGCATTGACTTCACTGACACCTGATAGCTTATATATCTTAGCTTTGTAATTTAGGTTTGTTAGTCTTCCCAAAAAGTTACATGCTTCCACACCTTTTCCTTGGATATGAAGGAGGTGGGCATTAACTCTTGTAATGTTGCCAAAAAATTCAAGGCCACAAAAGTGGCACTTCCACGACCTTGTACCCTCAGATGTCCTAGGTTTGCTTGGTAATTTTGTTGCAAATTGTTTCAAAGGAGACTTACTATGAAAAGGACCCTTAGCATACTTTGCCAGTAATGTGGAGGGGCAATTAATACTTTCAGCTGCACTTGCCATGGAACTAGTGGTTTGGATTTGATCGTCATGGCCACCCCTCTTAGTCTTAGCGCCAGGTGCATAATTGGATTCAATACTTTCATTGTGAACCTCATCCCCGCTCATGTCATGAGAACTCATCATGACACTGCTATAAACATATAAATTGCAATAAACAATATAAAATTTATATGTTTATAATTCTAATTCTAAAATTAAAATTCAAACTATGCATGCAAAGGATTAAGATGCAGAGATTTTCTTTTGTTTTTCTTACTTCAGATCGCACGAAGCACAGAAGTAGAGGATACACAAATAAAAATTGTTGCTTTTAATCTTTGTCAACCAAGGATTTCACTTTTTTTTTCTTACTTTAGGTTGCATGAACTGCTGAAGTAGAGGATACACAAAAGTTTCAGCCTAGTTTTGACAAATTGGAAAAAAAAATAAAAAAGTCAATGTTAAATTTTAGTAACAATATGAACAATGAACATTGCAATGAATCATTGAATATGCACTTGCAGCCATGTTTATGAAGTCATGAATAAAATTAAAATTTGAAAATAAAACTAATAAAAAAAACAAAAAAATTCAAAAAACAGTCATAGAATCCTACCTTATGCTTGAAAAATCCTTCCAACTTGTTGGAGAATCCCTCTTCTTCCTCTTCTTCTTGGTCCTTCTCACCCCTCTTGCACTTGCAGCACTTCAATCACACTCTTTCACTCCTTCACTCACTCTTTTGCTCCTCTTCAACCTAGCTGTTGAAATCAAATTGTGACTAAAAATGAGGAATTTGGAGTGTTTTATGGAGTTTAGGACCTAGGTGCATTGATGGGGCCCATTAGCCTTTAGGGTTCAGCCTTGGGCTCTAACTTTTTAAAAAAGAATTTTTTATGTTTTTGTTAATTTTTCTACTTGCTGTTGTGAGAGACTTCTGGGCGTCCTTGGGACGTCCTGGTGGCGTCCCCGCCATCTCAGTGGTGGTGGTGTTGCGGTGGGGGGATGTCAACTTGGCTTCCCCAGGCCCTTGTCCCCAAAACACCTAGTTTTTCAGGGGGGATGCATCCCCATGGTTCACTGCTTCCACCTAATGTGACAAAACTTTACAGGCTTGCTACATGGAGATACAATGTCGATAAAAATGGCCTTCATGCCTGTAGCCTCTTCCAAATATTGATTTAACATGAACAAAAATGCGATCCGATCCTGTAATTCCCTTTTTAGAGACTTCTTTTTATAAAGCTAAGATGTTATCAAAAACCTTATCATAGTAGGATAAATCATTAGAAGGGTGGTTCTTTTTGAGTGGCACTTTGATCTAATTTTATTTTGACATTTCACTTTGTGACTTCATTGGCGCCTATTCTCCCGAGCTCTTGACCTTCCTCTCTAGAACATTACCTATAATAGAACAAACAGATTACTACAAAAATATAAGACCTTCTAAACCAGCCAAGCATGTACTGGTATAAAAACTGTGGTAATGAGAATAAAACAGATGCAACAGTACCTTATCCAGACAGGCATGGTTATAGATTTATAAACAGTACAAACCCTGTTGGGTGACAATGTAGTCCCAAATACATGATGGCGACAAATGCTTGCTTGCCCAACTATATTGCATTGCATGAGAACCACTTCTGGCCGAACTCTCTGCCATCATGCAAGTTGCTTGATCACACATTTATTACACCACAGCTCATATAGTTGTACAAATTGCTCTACAGTTTGTGAAAAGAATTGTCACATGTCTTACTTTGGTTGCTAATAGCTGTGAAGAATTTATTTTTCATTTAATATTGTCATTCATTTGAATTTATCTCTTGTATGTGCCATTTTCTCCTCGGTTTGTTTGTCGCCTTAAATAAATTGTAAATGCATGACTATTTGATGTAATATGGTTAATGTTTTTGGGTTAACATGGCTCTTTAGCTTGTAGAAAGAGGAGCTTTTTAGAACTGATTGATGATGGTTTATGATGGTTAGGAGAGCTAGACAAAAGTAGGGCACAACTTCAGAAGATGTAAGTCATTTGAATAATGTATCCAGGTAGCCAAATCAGGTAACGAATATCCATCACTCGTGCAATTATTGGTGTTCTCAATTTTAGTTTTTAAAAATTCATTTAAAGAGATGAATTATTTTTCATATTTATATGATAATGTTTGCAATGTTGGTGACATCTTTTGCAGGATCATTTTATTTAATACGGTCTTTAGTAAGAATACAGGGCTCAGCTTCATCTTTTAGACATATGTTTACATGTTGGAAATATCCTATAAGAGTGTATGCAGAAATATTTTGGTTCTGGTTTCTTCCATAAACTTTTCAAAATTAAGAAGTTATCTGATTGTCTGTTTGACTGCTCATCTCTACCTCTTTCTCACTTTCTGTCTAATTTAGAATTACAGGTAAAGTGTCCAGTTTGAACACAGAAGTAAAATACTTTTTCTTTGTTGGTTTATTGCATGGATTTGGTTTGATAGAAAATTATTTGGTTGGATATATAGTGGCCCATACACAATTTGTGAGGAAAGGAAAGGGAACTCAAGAACTGGAAAGGGTATGTACAAGTCAATCTGATTACTTCAAAATTTTGTAATATTGATGTTTATCTGGGACCATTTTCATATTATTGGGACAGTTATATTTTTTAATCGTGTAGGCTCTTTTCAGCCTTTCTTAGTTTGCATAGGTTGATTGGCTCATTGGCAGGGGTTTTGTGTTCATGCTTATAAATCCTTTGTTAGAGTCGTGTTGTTCAGTTCCTACTTGGATTTTCTCAGTTATTTTGGTACAAATGCCCCTCTTTTCCGATACGTTCATATAACAAATTATGAAAACGCGAGAATGCATTGGTAAATTATTTAGAAAGACAACTTGAAGGTCTAGCTCAGAGCAATACTATCATGCAATGCCATCTGAAGATAGGTCTCTCTTAAATATTAGTGTCTGTAAAGGCATCATCAAGTTGGGGTACCATCTGACACATCTCTTGGGAAGGTCTTAACTATTAAAAGATAAACATTTCATCAAGAAAACCATGATGCATAATGTAGGGTTCAATAAATCTCAGATTAGGTGGTCTGTCTTGGATAGATGTTGAATTACGGATCATTTTCTTAGAATACATTCCACCAAGAGTTTGGCTGCCACAAAAGTATAAAACAGAATTTCTTCGTTGAATCAATTCAAGTTTTAAATTTGTGTCAAGGCTGAAGTCTGAAGAGGGGACCAAAAGGGTGACATAGATTTTAGTATGCCTTGTATTCATATAACAAATGACGGTAATCCATACATTTTGACTACCCGTCTACTATTCCCTTTAATTAAATTGCAATGCCTCTATGAACAATCAGTTTTTGTGAAATTATGATTCCCTATTCATGTGGCCAAGACTTGATGATGCCATAAGTAATTTTTGATGTAATAATATTGATGGTATGGTCATTATATTTTTTTGAGGTTTTTCCGATGGTTCATGTGCTTTGTATCAAATTTGATCTAGATTGTTATCCTCCGCTTTTGATAAGATGATTTTAGCATCCTTCAGGCCAAAATGGTGTGTAGAATGTTTTTGTTTATGTTTTAAAATGAATTTCCTATCCTTTTATAGTTACCTTGATTTAAGATTTCATTTACTAGATTATGATTGCAAATATGTTTCATTGTGCAAATATCATTTCATTGAGATATAAAGTAAAACTCATTAATCTCCAATCACATTTAAGATATCCATCTTAATGTTATAATGTTTTAAAGATGTCTTCAATCAGGTCCATATCGTAGTTTCATTTTGTGCTTTGTGTGAGTTGGTTTTTTAGTTTTGCATTCTCAAACCTTTTTGTGGTTGGATAAACAGATCATTTTTATGCTACTCTTATTGCAACTTGTTTATGCATCTAGAATAACTGCAGCAATTTATGATTTGTATAGATAATGGCCTCTTTTTCCAATATGTAACATTTCCAGTTCTTGCATGCCTAGTCAATAGTATAAATCTCTTAGTCATATGTGGGCACTTTCTCATTGGAATATTTTAATGTAGAAACTACTAAGTGACCAAAAAGACTAAGATATGCACTAAATGCATATTCATATACATTAGTATCAATATCAAATGGCTTTTGAAGATTGGGTTAAATGAGTAATGTTGTAGAACATGGTTTGCATTTCAATTCCTCAAATGATTTATATTATGTGATTAACCAATGAAAGTTCGCTTTGGCACCATCTTCAACAACTTGATTCAATGGCGAAGTGATACAAGGACAACCAAGAACAAAACACCTATTTTTTTTCGAAACCTAGAAAATTTGTGATTTTCTGTGAGGGTATTTGGAATTGGCCATTCTAATTGATAAAATCTTGGTTGGATCTAGATGTAATCTATTATTCACTAATATATCAAAGATATTGTATTTCTTTTATTGACATACTATTTGTACTACTATAAGGTGATGCACATTTGTTGAGTGGCATAGATGTTCCTCCCAAGTTTCTTTTAAAAGATCATCATCAATATAGACAACAATAAATATTTTAAAGGGCTAAAGGATCAATCATCATCACATAGATATTGTTTGTATTGGTCAAGCCAAAGGTCATAACCTACAATCAAGTAAATTTTCCTTGGATTTTAAGGCTGTCATTCCAAGTATGTGGGGTTTTAATGGGAATATAATGGAATCTTGACTTAATCAAATTGATTGAATAATATAGAACCCTAGAGCTAGTATAATAGCTCCTCAATTGTGGGAAGAGGTAGTATTTTTTCATGGTGATCTTGTTGAGAGCTTTGTAGTCAATACACAACCTCCATATGCTATCTTTCTTTGGAGTGACCACAATTGGACTATTGCAAGATAGAGATGTGTGTAATTTGCCCCTTTTCAAGAGTAAATGAACAACAATGTGGAGAATTGACAAGAAAAGACATTCATATAATAAAATCAATAGTATGATTCATCACTACGAGGAGACAAAATTTATCCTTGAAATAAGCAAATGCTCTTTTCTATCATTATTTTGTTTTAGAGTTGTAGCTTAATATTGTATGACAAGTAGTGGGAGCATATAAGAGGTTTTACAAAAGCAGACATGTAATTTGAGTCATTTCTTGCCCATATATCCTTTATATACCACTTTAATAGCTTTAAAACACCTCTGATATGCTTAAATAAGCTATAAGAGAGTAAGATATTATAAAAGAAAAGGTAAATTCACATGAAGAAGATAATTAAGTGCTATTATGAAAGGATACAATGAAAAAACATTATGAAGAGGCATTAAGAGGTTAGATAAAGAAAGGAAAAGTGGGAGATAAGAGTAGACATCATTTGAATCATATGAGTGAAATTAAAGAAGATAAGTGAGAGTAAAGCACAAAAAATGATATAAAAAATATGTAAATCATGAAAGTATATTAATATATGAGTTTATGTATATTGGTGTATATATGTGTATAATATCTTATAATTTGGTTTTCAAAGGTTTTTTTTAATAGATAAACTAAAATAATGAGGACTGCTCCCTTTTCATTAAAACATAAAGATCAAATTATAGTACAGTTTTCTAGATTATTTAAATATTCCAAACTATAACCTTTTATAGGGCTTATAAGCCAAATGCCCCAAATTCATAGAGGGCTGTACATATTCAACCTATATAGCATTATATCTATATCTATCTATAGCAATTTTAAGGCAGTAATCATCCTCCACTCATCCTCCTTTGATCAATCGATCAAGAGATATATCATCAATTCAATGGCAGGTTCCTTGCTCAGACCTATTTCAAAAAGTCCATAGCTTTTTTGGCCTATGCCTCCTTCTGCTCTCCATTGCAGGGTTGTCGGTGATGATGAACAACTTTGAAGCAACAGTGGAAGAGCCATCGGGCAAGGGAACTCTACCACCCATTGGAAGGCCTATACCACGAGTTGCGATCTACAAAAGATCATTTAAATTACCCAACACTTGTTTTTTCACCAACGCTTTACCCACTACACACTATTTCCTTCTCTTCTCCCAAGTACAACAACACTGCCACGAACTAGATGAGATGTCATAATTCACTTGGCATTTGTGCTTTGTAATTAGAAATTCCTCACCTAGTACCCATTGAATGACATACAATAACAATCCAGAATCGATGTCGTAGCTCCAAAATTACACCCAAAAATGTCATCTGGCAGCCATCACTAGCTAATCTAATTCATGTATCCATATTTCCTGTGTTTTTTAAGGTGGATGATGAAATGTAAAATAAATGTTTTGCTTCAAGAATATACCTCGTTCTCCATTCTGCCTAATAATGATAAGGGAGATGGCATTAATCACCTCCGATTTGTGCGTGCAGAGATTGCATTTCATCTTAAATCATTCTGTTCTGCCGAGAAATTATTTCAACTTACCCGAAATCTTTAGTGTAGGATTTAAGCGGGAACATAAATTTTCCTAGTCCTTAATTAATCCTTCATTTGGCCATCTCATTGGCATAATTAGCTAGATAATACACAACCAAATTAGCTTCTCTATATGTGTGTCGAGTTGTGAAGGACTTTAATGAGTTGATATAGGAACAAGCCTACAATAGAATATTATTCATTTTTCAACTTTCAGCATTTTGTGTGTAAGTCAACTTCATAATATTCATCGAAGTGCCTTAACTTTTTACATTCCTTAATTTATATTGGTGACATGTTTGAAGGCTTAGCACCAACCTCTCCCGATGAGCTTGACATGCGAAACTGAGATCAACTTCTATACCACCTCCCCTCAATACATAACAATCAGAAGTGGGCCAAGAGATATGGAAAGGTCCTCAGAGGCCCTTTATTTCTTCCCCTCAAAGAGCCGGCCGCCCTAAAGAAACAATAGGCTAGTTTTCTTTTCATCTTAAATTGATTCTATACGTAACATGCCTGGCCACTCATGTGACGTATATAGACTACATCGCTATACTAGAGTCTAGTTTGGCCTAGACTATCTCCCAGGTCCTATACATAGTAGACCATGTCGTATCTCCGCGTGGATTCCCCACAGCTACCTACACAAGCATGATCATGGGATAGACACACAAGCCCGATCGGGGGAATCTAGGTGCACCAATTCCCCACATCTACCTACACAAGCCCGATCAGGGGATGGATAAACTATAGTCGATGCCGATTAGCTTTGTAAGGAAAATCTTTCTTGGTGATAATGCACCCGGAATTTCCATTGAGGGGGAGTCGAATTGAGGGGACAAAGACATGGCACAATGATTTTCCATTCTCAAATAACCATATTCTCCACACTGAACCAACATTTGATAAATTATCCGACCCCAAGCAATCCAAGTCATTGGCGGGGGTTTGGTTCGTTAGCTAGTATTTGTCGAACCATTCAGATAGTGACTGGCGTTTTTCCAGCTATGCATTACACACCACATGTGGATCTAGTTTTCAACAACATAGAACATATCATGAGAGATGTTGAAGGGGGCTAGTTGCTTTGTTATATGCATGCTAATGGGGTAAGTATGTTTTCCATCTTGGTTTACCCCCATCGGTTTGTATTATGCAAGTTATGACAGTCCTAGGGAATTTGTTTGGTGCCTCAGAGTTGTCATCTCCCTATTAATGATTGTGACTGCTTCTACAGGACATGCACTACCTCAAGTCAAGTGAGCTTTCGAGGAGCTACGGTAATTACAAGCTCAGCTAGCCCCATACCTGTAGTGGGAGATACGATTGTGACTTGGTCGTGGGGTGGTTTCCTTGTGGACAATGCCAGCTTAAATCATTTATTTAGTCCTCGTCATCCACTCCCTTTTATTCTAGCAAGCCCCAATCCTCTTCATCTGGCCACATTGTATCAATATGGATCAAATAATCCATTGGGTGTGCATTCAAAGATGGATAAAATCGCTTCTTATCCCTATTCTTACATGAAGGATCTAGTAGGTCGGGTAGCTTCCACTATCTTCGTTTCCATTTGGATTTCTTGCGCTCCTAATGTGTTGGGGCATACTGACGTTTATATACCCGCTAATCTAATCACTTCTTATCCCTATTCTTACATGAAGGATCTAGTAGGTCGGGTAGCTTCCACTATCTTCTTTTCCATTTGGATTTCTTGTACTCCTAATCTATTAGGGCATTCGAACAATTATATACCCACTAATCTGATGGCCCCTCACCTCATATTGTGTCGGAATGGTATTTCCCACCAATCTATGCCATTCCTCATAGTATACCTGACAAATTTGGAGGTTTAGTCGCAATAGCACTTGTTTTTCCACTGTTGTTGGCTCTCCCTTTTATGAAAAGTTTGTATGTTCGTAGCTCAAGTTCTCGCCCGATTTATTAGAAACTCTTTTGGTTTTTCCTGGTAGATTGCTTACTATTAGGTCAGATTGGGTGTGAACTTGTGGAGGCATCATATGTGACTATTGGACAAATTCCTTCAGTAGCTTTCTTCTTGTTCTTTGCCCTAACACCCATACAAGAAAAACACTTGAGCCTCAGCCTTATTGATCATTCCTTCTTTATTTTAATTGTCGATATAACCATAAAGTTCCTATATGAGTTTCTTATGATATAACCATCCCTAGATTGATCCAAATTACCTCTTTGATGCATCGTAAAAATTCAATTTGACCCAACCAATAGGAAGTAATTGCCATTTTATTTCTTAACTTGATCATAGAATTCACTTCACAATCCCCATAAATAGAGGATAATTTGGTTTATATTTATTGCATATCTAAGTTATTTTTTATTTTTTATTGTATCACAAATGTTTACTACATATAACAAAGTATAAAACTTGGGCTTTGATCTAAGGTTTTTTTTGTCAACATTTGGTTCCATTATGGAGACCTCGTTTGCTGTTACATGAGGAGGGAGATCGTACCAAATAAAGAAATTAGTGCTAACAAATCAAGGACAAGTGAAAATTTTAACCTTTTTCTTTACTTATATATGGTAATAATAGTTGTTATGAAGAGATATGATAGTAGACAATAAACACTAGCCCATAAACAACAAGGTGCTAAGGTGATGACATAGAGAAGGGAGATATCCAATAAGGCATGACTACTAAGGCAAATTAGGGGAAATACTTAGAGAAAGAATAAAATGAATGAGATATAGATAATAAAATTAGAATAAAAAAGAGAGAGAAGGAATAAGGTAGTGGAGATCACCAATTGACTAGTCGAGTCATTGAGGCCATTGTACAGAGACCCATAAAAGATGGAAATGTGTTTTAGAGAGAGAGGTGGAGAGGGGCAGGGGGAATAAGGGTGTTTAAGTAAGGGTAGCCAATACCAAAAGGTTTGAGGATGAAGTGAAGGATGTAGAGAAAAGAAAAGATCCTTAAAATTGATGGATCATGAGAAACCGTGGAGAAACTCCAACGGAAACAACTTAAATATTAAACATATGAATTTTTTATATGAAAGTGGAATGAGAAATTTGAGTTTAAATAAAGGTAAGAGAAGAAATGTTGTTACTTAGGAATAGATGTGTTATGAGACTTTTTCCTCATAAAAGAAATGTAGAGAAAAATATATATTTTCAAAAAAGTTCAATAAACTAATAAAGTCATTATATTATGAGATGACTATTAAAAAACAATGCAATTATTATTGAAAAGGGGTGTGTCAGTTGGAACCACCCTTTGGATTATTTAGAAATCATGAATAAATAGATTATTGGGGAAGTGCGAGAATAGAGAAGAAATTGTTTGTAAGATTGTTGAGAGAGATTTTGGGTTAGCAGGCTATGGGCATTGGAGAAGGGGGCACATAAAGTGTGTCCAACTCGGGGTACAGAGTACACTCGGGATTGTCTTGGTCAGGGCTATTGTGCATGTTGAGTAATTTTACTCTAGAGCATGTTGTGTAGATGCTTGGGAAACATCTGGTTTGGTTCTGGATATGAACTTGTTTCTCCTAGATTGCTCGTAGATGAAAGGGACTTAATCCAAAATCCACTCCAAGCAATTGTTTGGGATTATTAGCACATTTCAATAAAAGATAAGTATTTATTAATGCATGACTAATTATCTGAGAAATAAATTTGTTTTAAATCCTTTTGTATTTATTGTGTAATGGTATGCAATTAATGATTTATTCACTGTATAATTCAATTAATTTCAAACTATCGAATTTGGGAATTAAATATCATATTAAAAAAATTGCATAAAAATTATTAGGAAATAGATAGACAACAATTGGCATTAGAGCCTTTGATCCTTGTTGCATTGCACATTTAATTGTGTTGCACATTAGAAAATAAACCCCACTGAAAATAAAAATAAAATAATAGTCATTCTTTAATCTAGGGTTTATGTTGCATTTTAATAATTAATTCTCTCATAAATCTATATAAGATACAATATAATTATTATTTCTTTAATTGTGGTATCATTGATAAAAAAATTAATGTTTAATGGTATTGATGTTTTTGCATTGGAAATATTATTTTAGCTTATAATATATATAACTTACATGACATCTTTTCTTTTCTTTTTTGCAGCAATTATCTATTATGTCCAAAGGTTTTTTATATATATATATATATATATATATATATATATATATATATATATATATATATATATATATATATATATATATATATATATATATATATATATATATATATGAAATAATTAATATGGTTGGAATAATTAATTTAGGTAGATCAAACTTTAAAAATAAGATATTCATCTTTTACTTAGCTGATAAACTTTTACCGTAAGTATAAATTGATTTCAAGAAGAATTTCAAACTAATAGTCACGAAGCAAAGTGAAGTAATGCATAGAAAATCATTTCAATAAATCCATATTAGAAGAAATTACAATTCAAAGTAGATTAAATTTTCTTAGGATTGAAACTTTACACTGCCAATTTTTATTGTAGTATTGTTTTCTTTATTAATCTTTTGTCCCTTGTGATGAACACGTCGTTTTCTTTTTTAAAGAGGAGTATTAGTACAGACACCCCCATCCCCTTTAACCACACTATATATATTTGCACTAGTGGTGTCTATGTTGTTAGCTCCTTCATTATGTATTGAATGGAGTGTTGAACACCCAAAATACTGAGAGAGGGGGGGTGAATCAGTATTCATTGAAATTCATTAACTTCATCAACTTAAACATGCATTCAAAGCATCTCATCAAACTTGCAGAAATGGAAAGGAACAATTAAAGCATGCATCACATCAATGAACACAAGAACACTAGATTTACATGGAAAACCCTTGAAAGGGAAAAACCACATTGAGGATTAGCTCACAATATATTATAACCGATTACAATGGATTTACAGAATAGTGGACTCACTGTCTAGAAAGAATGGCTCACTGCTAAGGGTTCATTGCCCAAAATAGAAAGAGATAGAAGAAAGGGTGGCTCACTGCCAAGATTGAACTGCTAACACTACATTTGCAATATGCTAAAAGTATAGTTCCACTTAAGCTCAAAGAAATGACTTTACACACTTCATGCTTCACCACTATCACCTTTCACACTTCACACTACATCAAATTTTGCACACACTCTTACTTACATCCAACACACTACATTTGCATTTCACATATATTCTACTCACATCTAACATATATTATACATTCTATTTGCATCACACAATGAATTAACCTTCTATATATATTGCAACCAACCAAAACATCAATTAGGTCTGTCTTATTGCATGAACCATGTAACACCATGACCTGACAACCCAAAAATTCAACACACACGCTTTGTAGAAGGAACAAAAATGTGTACCACACCAAAATAGGTCGGCATGACCTATATCCACTCCCATGATTTTTCTCTATGCACAACTCAACTTTGCACGACCCCAAAAACTTTAGGTCGACATCGTTGGTGAAGCAACAATTGAATGAACCATCTGTTCATTCACAACTCAGCACACAAAACACCAAATCACTTGCCACTTGGAGTACACACACATCTGACACCTTCCAACACTTCCTCAAAACTGCACAACATAATATTCATCTGCGGTGGAATGCAGAGCATTCTAGCATGCACTCTTTATCTGTAACACTGCCATTACTAAGCCCAACACACTATCAACAAAATCTTCAACTGTGGAATACGTCAAGTCCAAAAAATTTGGATTTAGACACATCCAACACATACCATCAACACCTCAAAATTGCATGACAAGATTCTGCATAGTGGAGCAATGTGAACCACAAAACTATTCCTCTGATCACTAAATATGCACACTAGGACTTAGTTGATTCTCCAAAACACTTGGTCTTCTTTGGATCAACAATTCTACATTTCTACAATGGGTTGCCATCAATGACAACACTATACACCATCATGTTCATGTTGCCAACAATCTTCCCCTTTACCATTAATGGCAACACACTCTTCCAAAACTACTCCCCCTTTGACATCAAGGGCAAAGGGTACCAAAAAGATACTTCTCTTCTATACTCAACACACTTCTTCAACAATCTCCCTCTTAGTGAAATATTTACATTAAAGTGGCTCCCCCTAACAATGTTATCCACCAAAAGTAACAAAACTTGTATCGCAGCACCATCAACTACTTTTGCATATGCACATGGAAATTAAAAAATTGCATATACAGAGAAAAAATGTACAACTTAACCCTTATAAGACTCCTTCAATTTAGCAAGGTGTGCCTCCCAACCTTTCTCAATTCTATATTTAATAAAACATATAAATTATGTAGATTAAATCTATGAAGAGAAAGAAGTTTCTATGAAATGATTATTCAAGGAGATTTGACACATGCTCTCCATGACAATTGGGCTTATGAATTATAGTAATAAGGCAATGAGATACATTGGTCAAGGTCTTATGGTTACCTTATATTACATGAATCATATTATATTGAACCCTTCAGAATAATTTCATTGATTGATCTGCTTTGAAATTTATAAAGGTATTACTTGTGAAGAATGCATATGTGTTAGTAATCAGTTTTAATATACATCTTATCTATTACATATTCCACACAATGAAGTAGATAAATAAGAAAAGATAGACATCATTTTTTTTTTCTTTTTTTTTTATGCACTAATTTTTACAAATTTATATCTAGAAAGTTAGTTTATCAAATTTTAATAGCTATTTAAATTCCTCTATACACAGTGACACATAAATAAAGACATAAAACTATTTTATTTTCTTAAAGAGCTATTTTATTTATTTAATACATGGGCACATAAATAAGTTAGACATAGAGTTATTTTATTTTAATTAAGATATATTTTTAGTAAATATATGAAAACCAAAATTTTTACTTGTATGACTATTGTATGACTATTGTGAAGATTTTTTATTCAATTTCCATAAATTATGCTAAATGTCAAAATTTTGGAGTTTCCCATCCTAATATACCTTTCCCCCTAACCCCTACCTTTTCCCTTGTCCTTTTAGACTTATTTTATTGGCATGTTTTTCCTCAAACCTTTGTACACTCATCAAGAATACTTGTTAAAAAGAGTGAATACTGAGAATAGTCGTATTCTAGTTAGAGCACACCCAAAATTTGTAACCAATTGAGTGGATTAACAATTAAGTCTTGCTTTACTTTTGAAAAATGGTTGTGCGGGCTTTAATGTTAATTAATAATGAATATCTTCATTATTGTAAATTGACTTTTAAGCCTAAGAAAACTCAATTAACTATTTATTCAATATCTATTGATATTATATTATGTGTTGCATTTGCATTTTGAAGAGATTTTTAAGATTTAGATCCTCATTTATTAATTATATTTATTACGTGTATTAATACATGTAAATTTAATTATTTTTATGTATATTTATGAATATGTTTATGTAGTGAGAACTTCAACTCTAATTACTAAGATAATTATTATTTAATAATTTAATTTTATATATAAATTATTTTATTTTTTCACAATATTATAGTTTCTTTTCACTTTCATTTTTTTATAATTTAAAATATTGTTATCTTAAAATATTTTAAAATTGTTAAAACCTTATCTTCATTGTTTGATCTAAAATTCAAATAAAATGATGATTTAAAAATAATCAAATAAATATCACAATTATCTCTCACAACCATCAAAATTTAATTATAAATAAATAAATATTTGTTGGCTTGGGACATGGATTTGCTCCCCATAGGTCTCAGGTTCAACCCCCCTCTCGCAATTGACGGGTGGACCTGTATGCGGGCTATGGCGTCCACCCGTAGGGGGCTAGTCTCGCCCCAGCTCACCCCAGGATGGGCTGCTGGGCCATGGACTAGGGACACCCTTACCAAATTAAAAAATGGTAAAAAAAATGGAATGATTTTAGGTTGGGCAGTTTGATCTGTGATATTATATTGTGAATTTGATTTGATTTGTGAGATACAAAGTCCATCAATCATTGTCTTGCCAAGAAAAATGATTTTATTTTAAAGATGAGTTGAATTTGAAGTCACGGATGGATCATTCATTCATTGTTCTCACTTATTAGTGTGGCCCCGCTTTTGCTTTTACACTACCAAAAGATTCTTCTCAAACGTCACAACACATTGACTACTTCTATTTTTTTTATAGTTTACAGCTTACAATTTAAAGTTCGTTTAAAGATGATTAATTAGTCAAACAATTATAATTTATTAATAAATAATTAATTATATAAAAGTTGAAATATAATTGAAAAATATTATAAAATTAATTTTATTTTTTTATTTTTTTATTATAAAACAAAATTGATGGATAAGTATATTTAGTTTTAAGATTGGTGATAAAAAAATTTAGTGTTAATTTTATGTTGTATTAATTTATCATTAAAAAACAATTGCCTTTTGTTATATATGTTTTTAGTATTCTTATAATTTGAAAAATTAATAGAGATTGATCTTCTTTCTTGTGAGATGAATCCTAATTGATGTGACCTAATTTAATGTGTGAAACCGATATAATAGAAAGTGCATCTAAAAATGTGATCATCTTCATCTTGGCAATTTGAATTTTTTCAAGGCATTGTCTAGAGCTTAAAGAACCTATCAACTTGATAGTTGAAAGGGTTCTCTTATGTCAAATCTCTTTGCGAACCAAATTAATTTGTAGACACCTAAAAATGTCTTAACACATTCTTCTAAATTCATCTTTTCTAATCACCCCTCCATCATTATTAATTAAATCATTTTCAGTTATTCAATTAAAGTAACCCATTTTCTTTCATTAATTAAATAATTTTTAATTATTTAATTATTTCATCATTTTCATTCATCACCTTTAATTAAATAGTTTGTTAATTATTTAATTAATTAATCATTATCTTCTATCCACATAATTACATATTTTTTAATCATTTCATTTAATCATGCCTCTCTCTCATCTCTCATAATTGCTAATTATTCATCCAAAATTAAATAAATTATTTAATTTATTTAGTTTACACATTCCTCTAAAAATAAATAAAATCATTATTTTATTTATTTCCTATCTTTATTCTTCTATTTCTAAATTTAGAGACCAAGCTAAATTTAGTGATCATTGCTAAAATTAGTGAGCTGACTAAACTTCAACCTAGTTCACTCTCACTCACTTCACTTCAACTATTCATGCAATCTCCATCCATTGATCTCATGTCACATCTCACATTGTTGATTTGATATCCCTCAAAACTATAAATCATCAATCATTCTTTGAATTTGCAGACAAACTATACTCATTTTTTATCAGGCTTTTGCTTAAGAAGGTTATGCTAAGGTTTTATGGACAATCCACATAGCATTGTAAATAGCATTATTTAACAAGTTACAATGGAGTAAAACTTGACAATTTTTGATGGAGGTAAAGTAGACTAGATAGATTTGTTTACATTATTATTTTCTTTCATTTTGATTATTGTTAATTATTTCTTGTTTGCTTGAATTTGTTGAATTTATTCCTATTCACATAATTGTAATGCAAAATATTGAATATAACTTTCACAAACATGCATATGACTTCTATGTGATGATACAAATTTGATTCCTTTATTAACCTTTTAAAAGTAAAGTTTGTTATAATTATTCTCCTTATTAATTTTAAATATATAATGAATATCTTTAAATACACTAGCAATCGATTTCACAAGACTATATATCTATAATTTAAAAAGTTCATATAAATCAATCCCACATCTTTTAAAAATAAAATAAAATAATAAAACAAAAACAAAATAAAACAAGAGATGTATTGGGTTAGGTTCCTGTCAATAGTTATTGGTAGATAGAATAGTGGTTGCATGATTTGATTTCAAATAATCATGTGTTTATTATAGGCACAGATTGAGATTAAAGGTATGAATACCCAAAGGTAAAATAGATTGATTTTTTAAAATTTTCGTTTACAACAAACATTGCAAACAAAGTATTGTTTCATATTATTTAAAACAATTATTGATTTCTTCTACAAACTATGTGACAAGATTTTTTTAGATTTTGTTTAAGATAATATTGTGTATATCTTATCAATGAAGTTAATATTGGTTAAATTTGTTGGTTGACATATCTCATCATAGATTTGCACATATTTTTAGATTTATATGTCTTTTTAATATCATGATATATACAACATTATTCAATATTATTCAAGACATTAATACAAATGAAAGTAAACTATAAAAAAACGTATTCTAAATACAATAAAAATATTTTGCCACCTATCATGTCTATAAATTAATTCCAAATATTTTTCATTGCAAGTAGAAATACCTTTCATATTAATTTATTTTTCCACATATCTTATATATGTAACACTATTCCTTGTGACTTAAAGCATTAATAGGGTTGACAATTTAACCAAAAATTTAATGCATTACAATTTTTTTCAAAAATTGAATGATATTTATTTTTATTGTAAGTAAAAATACCTTTCAATTTTTATTTTTTTGCAACCTATCACATCTATAACAATATTCCTTATCACTCAAAACATTAGTATGATTGACAACTTAGCCAAAAAAAATTAATGCATTACAATTTTTTTTATTTAAACAACAATTTTTTTTTGCAATGGTTGCTTCTAAAAGTAGCCAATAAAAAATATGCAATAATGTCAAAATGTATGTGTTTACAATAATGCTCATGTCATTCAAGCAATTAATATAGTTGACATTTGATTTAATGAGTTAGGTAAATATAGATATAATTTTAAACAAAAATTAAATTTTGTATTGATTGTGAACCAATAAAAAAAGATAAATGAAATTTTTACAATTATTTAAAATAGAAAATTAAATATAGACTATAGAATTTTGCTCAATTTTTTAATTTTATGTGATGATTGATTAGATCAATAAAATAAATTGAATACTATTAATGCATAAATATTCCTACCTTGACATGAACTAAAAATAGATATAAATTAAAATTAATATTAAATCAAATTATAAATCAAACAATATATATATATATTTCTTATTACGATATTATTTTGGTCTTTTAAATGTTCAACATTTTTAATTAATTTTCAATATTTCCAAAAAAAATTGATCCTTACGGTTCTCGTCGTTTTCTTTTCAAACAAAGTTAAACTAGAACGAGTGGACACCCTTATCTTTAATCTTTATTAATGTGATTAAGTGGGAAGTCGGTTGTCTTTTTTAAACAGTTGTTTAAAATAGTTTGGGTTGAATGTTTATTTTTAACCTATGTAAAATTTGTTATAAAATTAATCATAGAAGTTATGATATTAATATTTTGAGATATTAGTTTTTTTTGGTTAGTTTTTATTAGTTTATATGAGGAGGAATATTAATGTATTTCATGTATTTAAATTTTTTATTAGTTTAGTCTATGAGCATATAAAATTAAAAAAATTGAACAACAATCTTATAGTATATATTTAATTTTCTATTTTAAATAATTGTAAAACTATTATTTGTATTTCTTTCTATTAATTCATATTGAGAAAGGTGCAAAAATCAAAATTTTCTTTATTGTTTAAAATTATATATCTAATACATTTAATTCATTAAATCAAATTTCAACTCTATTAATGGCTTAAATGACATGAACAATATCATATACATTATATTAGTCATTTTCTATTGTGGGGTGGCAAGGTAAATTAATATAAAAATATATTTTTGCCCCAATAAAATTATATTGTTGACTTTAAAATTAATTTGTTTCCATGAATGGCATTTCTAACATCACTCAATTTATTAGGCACAACAAAATTCATTGAACTCACCACAACATCGCAAGGAACTTGATGCAATGTGTCTCTTATTAAATCTTGTTTTTCTCGCATTTTGAATTAAAAAAATAAGAGTTGTAAAAAATTATTATAATTTGTTCTTTTTGTTTGAAAGGTATGTGTAATATGTGTTATTCTCTTCATTGCATTCAACTTTGGCCTCAAGTGGCTACAAATACAATTCAAAATGTTAGATCTCGTGTTCTCTTACAATAATGTTTCCTCTCACTATGCTATTAATAATATAGACAATGTATATATCATAAGGCAAATTTATGGTAGTTGTGTTCTTTTAGATATAGATGGACACAAGGCTAGGTAATATGGTGACATCACCAAAAACATGTAGATTGGATAAGAATTATACCATATTGTAATTTCTCATATAGCATATTTCTCAACATATATGGTCCAATTCTTCTTAAATCTTAACTTTGGTAGATAATCTACCCATGATTTATATGTTATAATGATTTTTTCCTACATTGTACTAACTCTTTATTTTTGTCCCAACCTAGTTGATATGTCTTCAACTCTAGAATTTTAATTTTTTAATAAGGAACAATCCCATGTGACCTATTTTTTCTTTTAATTGGTATTCATTTGAATATATTTAGTACTTTCTCATATTCATCTATCTAAATTTACAAATCTCCTATGATATTTGTTTGATAGAGAAAGCAACTCAAAACCATCCTATAATATTTATATAGGAACAAGGCATTGAGAGAACCATCTACAAAAGCATTGCATTCCCCTAAATCCAACTCAACATTCTATGTCAAAGATCTTTGCCTCTTCAAAAAAAAAAATCAGCATCCAATCATCTAATAGACTTAGAAGCTTTGGAAGTGTTCTTTGTATGACCTTCATTTCATTTAGAAAATGTGTTAGCAATTTGTTGGCAACAATTGACATGGATATTACACAATCCTAGTTGGATGCCTATAAGTTAACCATGAACATATGGATCTTTTTTTTGGTAGGTCTTATTTTAATTGAACATTGTGAAAAATAATGACACACATATTCAATATAAAATTATTATATCATATATATTCGAAGTAAATTTTGGGTTTTGTATTTAGTTTAAATATCATTAATGACATAATACTAAATGTATTAGTTTTGAAACAATATCCATTGGAAGAGGGATGTGCTTGTAAAAATACATTATGATTTTTAAGACTTGTCTAACCTAATATAACACATTACAAATAAAGTCTTTATATGAAGAATTATGTTATATCATTTAGGTTAGTTTTCATTTTAAAAATTAAATTTTATAATTTGGACTTTGGTGAATTTTTTTTTTTAATTATAATTTCAAGGTTTTTATTATTATTTTGCTCTATAATTTTTTCAATACTTATTAGTGGTGCCTAAGAAAAAAAAGAATATCATTATATAGAAAAAATATGCAACCGAGAAATCACATGTTAGAAAAAAGAAGGTTGGAAAAACCAAAATGAAAGTTTCTAAAGAAGCGAGAGATAAAAAGGGGAAGGAAAAGTATAAGAAGAGCAGTGAGACCTAAAAGATATACTTATATAAATCTCAAAAGTAGGTGCAACCTAATATTGGAATTTCTAGCAAGGCCATGATCGTAGGCGCAACCTAATATTGGAATTTCGAGCAAGGCCATGGGGATCATGAACAACTTTATCAATGTTAGCCTTGAAAAACTCACTAATGAGACAACCAATTTTGTACTTTACAACAAAAAACACACCATTAATTTGTGGAAGATTCAGACAACTATGAGAGTCACTTTTCTAAGGATATTGCAAAGCACATAGTCTTTAAGGGTATAAAGGTTGCTACCATGCCCTCCAATAATTGACCTTTTTCTCCCTATTTTAAATTAATATTTTTGTTATTTTTTATTTAAAAAAAAAACTTTTCTACAATATCAAAATTTAAATTTATGGATTTTTGTATTGATATTAAGAAATAAAATAGACTTTTTGAATGTACACAAAGTAGAATGATTAAGCAAGCATCAATCAAATAAATTAAAGCACTCAAGTTTTACACACGCAAACCTCATATTGAGCCTAATGTGAGTTTTACTCATTTTGGAATGTGGGTGCTCAATTTGAATCAACATAAAAAATTCATTCTCTAAATACAAAACTAATAGAATTTATATATCTAAATGAATGATTATGAAATGACAAATAATGAGTTTGATTTGAACATTTTTAATAAAAAAAGCTAGATGGTTGAGATTAAATCTTGGATCTCAAGTATGAATGTTTAGGGGAGCTAATGAGGAGAGGTGGCAAGCATAGAAGAGTTGCAAAATATTTTAATTTGTAATTAAAATAATTATTATAACTCATCTCAAATTAATTGACAAGATAACAAAGTTGATTGATGTGTTAACTGCCTACATGGAGGTGTTAATTGAGTGCACAAGAGAATTAGGGGGAGTTGACAACTTGCATGGATGAGTGAAGTGGATTAGACTAGTGAGTTGGACAAATAGTATGTTTGAGTGAACTAGATAGACTAGATATTCAACTAGGTGAAGTGGATTTTGATAATTTAATAATTAATTAAATGAATTATTTGTGTATCTTAGGCATAAATTAATATTAAGTTAGATTATTAATAGATAATATGATTAAATAAATATATAAATAATGGATTATGGATAATTTTAGCCTATTTCAATTAAATAAGTAGAACTTATTTAATTAAATAATTATTTATTAGGGGTCCTAGGTGATAAATGGGTAATCAAATGATAAACTATAGTAGTGAACTATGACAAGATGATGATGGCAAATGTGACTTTATTCTACTGTCTACACTTCCCTCATCTACTTTTTATTGCAGAGGTTTATGTCTTAATTAACTTTCTAAGCATGGGAATTGAATTAAATGTGTTCATATATTTCCATTTTTTTAGATAATATTGTTATGTTTTTACAAATTTCTTGTTGAATTGATATTCTATTATATGATCCCTCTATTATAATTTTACTCATCTTTTTGAGTTATTTATAATTATGTTATATCTTATCCTTGAAGCATGATGTTTTGTTGGTTAGGCTAGGCTTTGGAATCCTTCTAAATTGCTCTATTTTAAAAAAAAAATTAGTAAATCAATGGTTACAAATTGTTAGGAGACATTACAAATTCTAAACCACCTAGCATTGATCGTTTATAGAGCCAAATGTCAAGGAATAAATTGAAATCCAAAATTATCACAAAAAAGTCATATGTCTATAATTAATTTTTTGTGTAATTATTCAAATATGTATTATAGCATTATTTTACTATTTATCTTTAGGGGCACCTATCTCATTTAGTTGGCTCTAGGAAAATCCATTGTTTAAGTGGCCAAGAGCACCCAAAAAAGAAAAAGTACAAAGATTTTGTTGAACGCATAAAAAAGGTATATGCGGTGAATATATCACGATGATGAATTACTGGTGGTGAATTATATACA
>VDFB02047230.1:105298025-105549819 GCA_007258455.2 Sequoia sempervirens
TTGTAATTTGTTCCATGTTGATCTTTCCTTTGAACAATAATAATTGGTAAATATTTTATTTGATGTGGTAAAGTTTTAGCTATTTCTCTTACTTCTTGTGGAAAACTTATGGTGTGTCCTTTATATTTATACTGGCCTCCAATTGTATATGTGACTTGAAGAATTGGGTTGATGTGTGTTATCAACATTTCCTCAATTTGCATTAAGTTTCCAAGTTTTAATGGTTGTGGACCAAGATCCATGTTTGTTGTTGAAAATCGATGTTCATGCTTCTCTTGTCGACATATATTACAAATAGGGCCTTCAGGTACCCATATAACCTTCATTTCTAGATAACTTTCTTCACAAATGTAGCACATACTTGGTGTAGCAAGTTTATCTAGTCCTTGTCGGAATATCATTTGTAAAGTCTTCAAATCAATATCAACATTTCTATTATTAATAACTCTTCCTTAATCCCTTCCATTTTGTGTTCTTTGCAATTGTCTTTGTCTTCTTAGTTGAGAAGTTAACTCCCCTTGTGAAATGTTATTCTCTACATGATTTTGAGTATCAACATTCATTGCATCTTGCAATCTATTATTTGGTGTTTGTAGCACACAATCTATTGTAGTAGAATTCATCCCTTTAGAACTAACCTTACCATTCCCATGAGATTGACGATGTCTTCTTCTCAATATATATCATTCCTCTTGAGATGTTTGGGCATGATGTGTTATTATATCATCAACATGTTGTCTCATTTTTGTTTCAATCTCTTCCACTATCATATGTGCCATGTGTTTAACACATCTTTCTCTATCATTTTGGTTACGACGATTTCTTACTTCCTATCTTTGTGCATCACTCATTTGTTCACGTTGTCTCATATAATTTCAAGCATATTCTCTTTGTTGTTCTCTTCATTGCTCTTCATTTTGAAGACTACTTACTTCCTCTCTTTGTGCATCATTCATTTGTTCACTTTGTTGTCTCATATAATTTTGAGCATATTCTCTTCGATGTTCTCTTCGTTGCTCTTCATTTTCAAAATTTAACCTTGGGCGAGGCGTCCTATAAAATATATTTATCATGTTATAATACATTTTAATGATACATTATAAAAAACTAAATGTATAATTAATCATCAATATTGATAAATTTTAATAATTTTAAGGTCTTCTTTTATAAAATCACCAAAAATGTCTTAAATTATTTGACCCATACAATTCTTAAAAATTCATAATAGCACTTAACTTAGGTGACAGTTTAAATTGTAAATTAATTGCATTCCTTGTTATAAATAACTCATGTTTAAAATAATTCAAATATTCAACATGCAAATTAATTTTCAAATTAAACTATCATTAACATTTGTAATAAATTCTAAGATGTCTTTAAAATTTAATATATTTATCATATTAAATAATGGCAACTCTACTCAATCCAATATACACTAATAATACATTATAAAATAAAAATTATTACAAATTAATATATTATATATTGATCATCAATAATTATAAATTTTAATAACTATTCAAAAAAATTATCATTATTAATAATTATCTTTTTAATATATTATTATAATATAAATTATATAATTCTATAATAATTAAATCATTATAAAATTTTAAAAATATTATTTTCATTTACTAAAGATATAACAAATATTTAATATTTGAGTAATATATTATATATAATTAAAAATATTTATTCTAATTTTAAAACCTAAAAATAAATAGAAAAATAAATATATGTAAAATTAAATTAAAATATAGTAACTCAAATAACATAATATCTGCCCATGTGTCTCCAGGGTCATATGTCTATGCTAGGATAGCTAGATTGGGCACATGGACGGACTGAGCAACAATAAATGATCAAATATTCCCTTCCAAATTGGTTGCGGGGATGATCAAAAATGGATTTGTTAGTTGTTAATCACGATGGCAATGCAATGGGGTATTTCTGATAGTTTTGGGGGGTGCAGGGGACACTGAATTGCTCATCTTCAGACCCTGATTTTGGGTGTCTGCTCATATGTACATGTTTTGGATTATTAATATAATATATGCAACTTTGGTTGTGTTTTACAGATAAAAGAAAAATAGCATAGTATCAATATTTTGAACCTACAAGAAAATAAAGCTAATGAAACAATTTTAAAATTTAAGAGAATTTATTGTTGGTTATTTTATAATTCTAAATTTTATGATATTTTTATTACATGTGCTTAGTGGTTTTTTAATTAGATTTTGATTGTATAGAAAGTCAAACTCTAAAAAATCAAAGTTTTTACTATTTGTAAGAAGGAAAATATAGTGAAGATAAATCTAGTCATTTAGTAAAGACATAGCAAATATTTCATATTTGAGAAATATATATATATATATATATATATATATATATATATATATATAAACCTAAATTTTATGATATTTTTATTACATGTGCTTGAGTGGTTTTAATTAAATTTAGATTGTGTAGAAAATCAAAATTCTAAAAATTCAAAGTTTTACTTCTTATTAAGAGGCAGTATAGTGAAGATAAATCTCTAGTCATTTAGTAAAGACATAGCAAATATTTCATATTTGAGAAATATATATATTAAAAATATTTATTTTAATTCTAAAACCTATAAATAAATAAGTAATTAGAAAAACAAATATATGAAAAATAAATTAAAATATAATAACTCAAATAGCATAGTGCATAAATGGTCAATATTTTGAATCTATAAGAAAATAAAAGTAGTGAAACAATTTTAAAATTTAAGAGAAAATATATTGTAAACTAGTGACGCAATTTTAAAATTTAAGAGAAAATATATTGTTGGTAAATTAACATTTTGTCTTTGATTTCATTAATTTAAAATGCAAATACTGCTGACTTAATATTTTATTAGGAAAGCCTAAATTTTATGATATTTTTCAAAACCCTAAAAAAACAAATTTTTAACTATTTGTAAGAAGGCAAATATAGTGAAGATAAATCAATTCGCTACATTTTCTTTGGATTTATTATTTGTTGTTTTTGCTCTCAACTTATTCCTTACTTTTTTGATGCACCTATTCATTTATATATGTCTTTTAACTTTATAAAAAAAAATTATTGTTGTTTGTGTCTACATTTTTTTAATTATTCTTTATTTAATGTGTCGGTAATTTAATTCTTTTAGCTAACATTTTTTGTTAACATGCATTTCACTCCACCTGGCACTGTCGCTATAAGTTATGCCTCTCAACATAATTAAATTTAATATTTAAAAAAATCAAACTAAAAGAACAACCATGTTGATTGTAACATACATTGTAATGAATGAAAATGACCTTTAGTGTTGAGAGTGGTTGCAAATCTTCATCATCTTTCCTTCATTGCTCTTCTTTCCTCCTCTTTAAGCTGGAGAAATGAAAGTGTCATGAAACAATTTTAATTTTGGTTTATATTTTAAGATACTTAGGCTTGCACTATCAAGTGTGAGAGGACTTGTAGGCCCCCCACACTCCTCTTAAACTTGTTTGTTCTTTTTTCCTAACTATTTCAATTATTTTAAACATGCGGAATTTTTTGACATCGAAGAAGCCCAGGAATCCCCTAGATAGTAGAGGGACATCTCAGCCATCTTGGGGACCACCAAGTGTTCAAACAACGTTCACTAAGATTTTCCTACATTCAAAAAATATATGATTTTCCTACAAATTGGAGAAACCAAGGAATGTTCTATCATCCCACCATTCCATAAATGCTATTGGTGATCGGTATGCAAGATTTAGGTACAAGGACAAGGTTGACATACCCATGTAACATTAGGATTATTGTACTAAACTATTAGAGACCATCATATAACTACTTAAATATAACAATTGATGATGTCCATTCAAGAGAAACTTTCCATGCATATATATATATATATAAAATTTTGTGATTGTCAATAGTTACTCCCTAACTCTTAGAATCAAAGTTGCATAGACATAGATACAAGTGCAGATTCGAATATTGATACTGCTATTTTCCAAAACCCCCTAATATGAATACGATTACAAACTCGAATACTAATACAACTATTTTTCAAAACCCCTAACATGGATATGATTGGATATATATATATATATATATATATATATACAAATTACTATTAAATTATTTAATTTTTAATTTTAATTTTTATATTAAATATGTTAGGAACAACACAGTACAAAGGATTGCAAAATTTTCATGAGATCCCTTTACAAAACATCACATATATATATATATATATATATATATATATATATATATATATTAATGCAAATTACTATTGGATTATTTAATTTTTAATTTTAATTTTTTATATTAAATATCATAGGAACAACAAAAGGGTACAAAAGTTGCAAATTTCATAGAGATCCTTTACAAAAGCTTATCACCAGGGCCCATGATACAAATCCTACCCACCCTCCAATAACAGATTTGAATTGTTACATACAAAAAGTTGTTGTATATCAAAGCAGATTACATAGTATATCAACAGAAAGAGACATTGATTACATAGTATTTCAAAGTTGTTGTATTTAACCGCTGGCCACAAAAAACTGCTGCTAAAATTGAATCACTGGTGAATGGGAAACTGCTCTAGAGCACCCTGTACTGACGAAAGTCCTCACTGACCTGTGCTTTCCTTCTGCCCAGGATCTTTGAGCCTTAGGAGGGTGCCTACTGCCTCGATCTCCTCTCTAGGAAAGTCTTCTATGCTGAGTAAAGGAGGCACCTCATCACCCTGCTTATTATGATCCACTTTCACATTGAATTCTTTTTGGAATGCTTCTAATTCCCTCAAAAAGAACTTTGTAGTGTGTTGCCACCCTTTCCCAAAGTTGACCTCGTGGAGATTGACTGGAATCGTCCCTTCTTCAATCAACTTAAGGAATTTTTCTTTGGATAACTTGACCACCATAGCACCTACAAAGAAATAGTGGAGAAGGTGAGTCTTTTACAAGACTCTGTAAGTGCACGTCTGACCCCATTAAATTTATCATTGTTTCTCTTTTTCCAAATGAACCAAAGAATTTTAGTAGATACAAGAATCCATAACAACCTTCTGGCCCTAGCATTATTAAATTTTAGGAAGAATTATATCCTCTCTCAAATTAAATTTTTCATCCGATATATACTGATTGACAAAATAGAACTTCTACTTCTCTTGAAAAAATGCAGTAGAAAAAGATAAGATTTATTGATTCAAGCACTCTGCATAGGCTGTAGATCTCTAGATGTCCTCAGATTTGCAAGTAATCAGGAGTCTTTGTAGGATTAAGAACCACTGAAAACATGCTTTCTTTGGCTCTATCACATTGGGGACCATTAGTTTTTCTTAAGATTTTTTCCCATTCATTCTTACTTAGGCTACCTCTCTAGGTTTTGTTTAAGTAAATGCAAGTTTCTTGTTGGTTGGAGAGAGTATTATAAACCATATTAGCTGTCAGCATGAAAATCTTGTAGCCATCTCTCCATCTAAGCTTCAGGCATTGGTTGGAATCAACCATTAGCCTGGCTGTATCAAGAATCTCTTTGCAAGCTTATTTTAGAGAGGGTAGTTCTAACCATTCTTAGGCATATTGAACTCAATGCTCAACTGGTTCCAGTCTTTCAATCCCTTGTCCTCCCAAATGTCTGTGAAACATCTTATACCTCTATAAGCTCATGCCTTGGTCGAGCATCCATGTTTAAGTGCCAAAGGTTTTCCATTATAGTTTAGATTCCACCATACTGACTTGTGAGCAAGACTAAGTTGTTTGAGAAGGCCTGAGAGTTTTGAACATGCCCTTTTATGAACTCCCATGCCTTCCATATACTCCTGAAAACCACAGATCCCTCAAGATTTATTGGATGATTGCAACAAAGGAGATCACACAACGACAACCCCCTCCATGCTTTCACATGCTTAGACACCCCCCTTTGAATATTACTCCTAATCAAAACTTTCCATGGCTCATCCCCTTCCAGGGCTTTAGAGATCCATTTAGAAACCAATGCTAGGCCTTGCAATTTAAGGTCTTTCAACCCCAGACCGCCTTCAGCCTTGCTTAGACAACACCACTCCCATTTTACCACATGTTTCTTTTCCTCCCCTTCCCATCGGACCATAGAAATTCCGATCTTCTTTGTATCTCATCAACTTGGTATCTCATCAACTTGGTAATTACAAAATAGCCACACATATGCATAATATAGACTATAGGAGGCAAGAATTTTTTGACAAACCTGGATTCTCCCTACTAGGGATAGGTGTTGCCTATTCCATTTATTGATCTTCTTGTCTATTTTACCATGGATCCAGACCCACATCTCCTTTAAGTTCAGGCTAATTGCAAAAGGTGTACCAAGATACCTGGCCTATTTTTGGGGTCCTCCCCATTGCAACCCAAACTTGGCCAACCAATCGAGAGGTTTTTCTTTCCACCCCAGCATGCTTGATTTGGCAATGGATATTTTAGAGCTAAAAATAGTACAAAAGGTATCCATTTTCATCATTAGGTTGGTTATATTACCTTCATTAAGGAGCGGGAACAATGCGGTATCATCCGCAAATTGAATATTGAGGAGATCTTCTTGATTGGGGAGAGAGATTCCTTTTATTCTTGGTGAGGCAATGTTAAATATTAGTATGTAATACAATGCATCTGAGGCAATCATGAACAAAGCAGGGGCCAGGGGCAACCCTGCCTAATAGACGTTTCCAAGGAGAATTCTTCTGTGAGAGAGCTATTGGTATCAACTTGAGCCATCACATCTCTGAATAGAGTGGGCACCATTTTGCAATACAGAGCTGGGAATCCAAAAGCTTCCAACATTAGGCTAATAAATGCCCATTCCACCCTATCATAGGCTTTCTCAAAGTCTAAGAGCACCATTGCTGCCTCCTGGTTGGACACCTCTACCCATTCCATGGCCTTCCAACTAGTAATAAGATTTTCTAGTATGTATCTCCCTTTGATGAACCATGTTTGTGTGTTGCTAATAAACTTCAGGAGGATATTCTCAAGTCTTTTTGCCAAAACCTTTGGTAGAATTTTGTATGAGACATTTAATAGTGTAATTGGCCACCAATTCCTTATAAGTGACTTATCACCTTCTTTTGGCAGCAACTTTATAATGCCCTTATTGATATTCTTCCCCAAAGTGCCTCTTGCCAGTGCCTCCTTATAAATAGAAGATGAGTCTTCTACAATCCAGTCACTGAAGGTCTTAAATAATTTTGTTGGGAGTCCATCTACCCCCGGTGTTTTATCATTATGTAAGGAACTTATTGCCTTTCTAATTTCCTCTTTAGAGATACCCTTGCTCACCTCTTTGGCTTCCCTCTTGGTTATCTTTCTAGGAACAATACTTTTTATCAAATTTCTTGCATTGGAGCATCTTTCCCCGCTGCAGTTAGAGGTGAAAAGGATTTTATAGAAGTTAAAGAACCGACCTTTGATATCCTCTGTCACATCTTATTCCTTTCTTGATTTAAATATTAATTTGAGAACTTGCTAGAACAATAAATATATATATATATCTTCTAAATATTAAATTGAAAAAATAATAATAATAAAGAAGGTTTTTTTGATGAAAATAACTTACTTAGTTTATTTATATTATAATAATACAAAGAAATTTATTATTATTATAATATGAATATTTCTTATTTTAGAGATGGTTCAATTGAAAGAAATCAAATAAATAAAGAAATGTTTGAAAGAAAATGATAAATTAATATAAAAAATAAAATAAAATAAGTTAAATTGAAAACTGAATGAAGATAATGGAAATTAAATTTGCATGTAATTCCATTGGGTGAATGAAATCCATTTTTGAAATGTAATAGAATTCATTAAGAGAGGTTTTGCGAAAGAATAACGACCATTTAGCCCAAGTCTAGTAGGATATGGTCAGACACAGAGGGAGAAAGGAGGTGATAGCTACAACTACCTACATAGAATCCTGTAGCAGATTGAGGATGGTTACAACACTCTAAAGGAGAGTGGAAGATGCCGCTTTGGAGGGTCGGGTGCCTTGAAGCTAAGCCATGTTGAAAGTGTCAAAGATGTTTGAAAGAGTCGTGGAAAGCTCCACGTTGCCATTATGTTATCTGATTTTCTGTGATCATTCCTGTTGGTGGTCTTGGTGTAATTTTTGAATAGAGAGAATCAGTTAAGAGAGGAAAAATAGATACATATACCAGCAATAATAATATACAATAATATGCGTTTCTTGGACAGTTATAGAAATGACTCATTGGTTATTCTTTGGTTGTCTCAAACTATTCAACTCTTCACCCAACAAAGGAGACAATACTGGCTCAAGAAAAAATGTTATCATTTGCCATGGGGTTTCGTTCAACGGAGACAAAACTATCAAACGCGTTACCATCGCATGGGCCTCATCCTACTGATGCACGAAGGAAATTAGAATGGAAGATTTTTCCAGACCGACTGCTCATAACAGGCATGCAGGACACGTGGAGAAGGGGGAGGAAGTTCAGCTTACACTGCATGTCTTTCAGACATTCTATGGAACAGTTGATCTAGGGGTCCACATTTTGGGATGGAGGTTTACCAAGCAGAGTGAATTCAGGTGGAATCTGAAACCACGTAATACAATTTGTGCAAAATGTGGAGGTAAGTTACCAGCCATGGTTTAGCGATTATTTTGGAATCTGCAGACTACTAAATTGTCTTATATTGTGTTTTACTTCATTCTAAAAGGGTTCTATCGTTATCTGCTTCTGTGGTTTTGATCTGGTATAATGCCCATGTTCATGCTTGCTCTGAAATTCTGTGAAGAGCAATTTTAGGATATGCCTAAGCTTCCAGTAATATCTTGTTTTATTTAACATATTTGTATTCTTAGTTTCTTTCCAATATTAGCAGCCAAGCTAATTATGCATCCTTATTTGAAAAACAAAAGGCACAGAGCTCTTTTTGACCTCGAAAGTTTAGTAGATGAGGTGTTGTGAAGATTTACGTTTTGTTGTTCATTTTTAATTGGATTTTTATAATTCAACAACTCGTTTCATAGTAAAAATTTCACTGTGGATTTGTAGCTCTAAAACTGAGATACCTAATCCCTAAGACCACTTTTCTTTGAGGCATTCTGTCCAACAATTGACGGGCCTTGTCTGTGCGTTTGCTTTTTGCATACATATCTACAACTACAACTTCAACACTTGAGGCAGCGTCGATGCTGGGAAGGGTTGAGGAATTTAGATTTGCATTTGCTTGAAAGCTTTAAAGCCCTTCCAACAAATCCATTTTAAGCATATTCTGCAAATATTGCATTTCATGAGATTCTCGCAGTATTTTGTCAAACAGTAGGCGCGCCTTGTCTATGCTTCCTTCATTCCGCATTTGCAATATCCGATCTGATATGCTTCTCACTCCTCCAAACTCTCTACTGACCTTTCACTTCTCCAATTTGGCGAGCTGCAGCCTCAAAATAAGGTTTCCATGATGGTTTTAGAGTATGTTCACTAAAATGAATATTACTGTCACGATCCTAATAATGCGCACATTTAGGTTTTAACATTACCACATCCTTTACCCTACGAAGTTAAGGATATGTCAGCATAATCAATGTATAATGTGTATTTTATATAACCTCATGCAAAACATTGGCTTGTATTGCCCATACATCTCTTGTTCCAGTTTATTAGAAAATATTTTATATGCGTAGTGATTTTGGCTTCAAGAAAAATTAGACTTATAAAATTTTATTCCACCCTACTTTCTATTTAGTGCTATTCATAAAACTATCTTATAAAAACATTGAATATATCTGTTATTTTTTTTTAGACTTTTTCTGGCTTATTGATATTGAGTTCTATGTATGATTTAAAAAAAACAAAGATTAGTTTTCTTGTAAATAGTCATAAAATTACTGTTTAAAATATATCATGATGTTAATAATAGGTGAAGGAGTTTATTTGAGGTGAAATTAGAAGCGACTAATTGTGTTCTCATATTGTCCTATCATATCTAGTAGTTAAGAGAAAATGTTTAATTGTATAATTGTGTAATCTTAAATTGCTTTAAAAGTTTGAAATCTCAAATGATGAGATAGGGAAAATTCCAGAAAATAAATTGTTAGATGTAGGGAGTAAAGGTAAATCGTAATGTTTCCTTGATGATCATTTATCTTAAAGAATGATTATTAAATATGATTGTTTAGTGTTGCTAACACTAACTTACAAATTAGCTATTTGCATGCATCTTTACAATTGTATGTACAAGATGTTGGAATTCAATTTTATATAGAAAGGCAATCATGTGGATATTTTTGAGCTAACATTGTGATGAAGATCTCATGATTCAAGAAGCAATCAAGTCAAGATCTATCACAATCAAGCAAGAGCTTAATGCTAGAGTTTCGGTGAATTGCAACATCATAATATGATCACTCTTCATTCATTTATCTTATTTCATTTCATTTCAAGGTTTGAATACCAAAACGGGGTTTGACCAAGGCAAACCCCTGTTCACTAACAATCTTTGTAGGTCTAGGTGGTTGACACATGGATGAGCAAACCTTTTTGATGTAAGCATCATCAGGTTGGTCAAATATGTTGTACCTATAATTTATTTACTTTGAATAACAATGATTCTTATTTATACTGATAAATCGCTTATCTAACCTTGTTTTGATATACCTTGATTCATTGATGCATGTTGTTCCATTTAAATATAGTGATGAAAGTAATTTAATCATTCCTCTTATTCCACACCTTTTTATAATAATTTTATTCAATTAAAATTATTTTGGAAAATGAGATTATAATTAGTAAGTGGGATATTTCGAACCCTTACATCCTCCTACTTAGTGAAGACCCCACCCTCAACTTGAAGTTGTTCAACATGTTCTTTAATGCTTTTCTCCTTCAAAATATGAAGAACAACTTGGAACCTTTGTCCCCACTTTCTGCATGAGTTTGACCTTACCTTAAGCCCTTGGATTATGAAATTTTGAATTTTCTCAATGCATCCTTAGGAGACCAAAGTCTAATCCCAAGGGCCTCATCCTCAAGTGCTTCTTGAAGACAAGCTTTCACTTGCAGCTCTCTTGTAAAACACCCTCTCTCCTCCTTCCGGCTGCTTTTTTACCAATCACTTGAAATAGCATTTCCAGCCTTTGAGTTCGCTCCCACCATTCTATGGCACTCATTCCTTTGCATAAATATTGGCTAATCTTTCAAAGATACCACAACATCCGGATAGTCACCGCCATGCAACGTTGGTGTTGAGAATAACACTCGCTTCTCTGGGTTGATCGGCCAATGAATCAATTTATCCCTAACCCTCCCCTGGCATTATTGTGTTCCCCGCTCCGTCTACTATCTATCCGCCTCCCACCAAGGGCCCCTATAATCTCCCACCCCCCCGGTGGGGTTGGTACCGGGGGGGTGGGAGATATAGGCCAATGCAGGGTGGGATGAGAAAGTTCCCTGAACGCCTATTGGATCATTCTCCGGTGCTGGTTGAAGTCGCTTCTTTGCCGGCCATAACCTCGCTTCTTCTAAATCTAAGCCCTACTATCTACTAGAATTCCCTCCCACCACCCTCCTCCTTTTCCTTGTAGCCCCAACCCCTGCTTTTGGTAGGATTCTTGCTTTTATGGGATGGTGGTTAGATAGGGTATAGGGGAACTTCAATTTTACAACCATCTCTTAAAGAATAAGAAAAAAATGATCATTGAGATAGAACCCGGCCCAAATGGCAATAGATCCTTTTGTTACCTTTTTGTATGTTGTACCATGTGAACCAAATACCAGGGAAGTCCTTTTTTTGTCCTTCTATTTTGTCCACCAACTTAAGCTTGGATTTCATTTTTGTCCAAAAGAACTTCTCATTTCCTTTCCAATCCATGTCTAGCCCCCCTATACCAGGGAAGTCCTTATCCTTAAGCTTGGATTTCATTCAATTCTCATAATCCATGTCTAATTTTAAATCCCCTCCTAGGATCCAGGGTATGTGTTCCAGGTTACACAACCATTTCCACAATTTGATCCTTTCACTTTACTCGTTAGGGGCATAAATAGAGAAAATCCTGAAGGCATAGTCATCTTTTTTCAATATGACCCAGAGATCCCTATTGCATGGGGAGGTTCCTAAGTTATACATGAATTGGCTCCACTCATTGGAGATGAGGATGGTAGGCCCACCTTTTCCCCTTTCATGTTGAGTGAAAAAGTGGGAGGCATCCCTCTAGATAAACCAGAGGTTAGTTTCTAGGGAGAATCATGTGGATTTTAGCTCTTGAAGTAACACCACATCTTCGATTTTACACTAACTGATGAGCCTTCTCACCACATGCTTTCTATCTGGGGACTCCAGCCCCCACACATTCCAAGAAATGAAATTAAGAGCCATCAAGACCAGTCGTGGTGGTAAAGTCCTTACCAGTTCTCAAGGTATTGAAGCATTTAAGAGTTTTGTTTTAACCTCTATTCTTTTGGCCACTGGGCTTGCAGTGACAACACTAAGCTTTCTCCTCTTGGATTTTGAAAGAGACTTCAAGTTTCCTTTTTCAAGAGGGATTATAGATCCTTCCTCTTTAATGTTAAAAATTTAACTGTTTATTTATTATTAATAGTTAAGTTATATTTAATTTACTCTATTGTAATTTTTTAATTTTAATTTAAATGTAAAAGTATTTGACTATTTTTAAAATATTGAATTTTAAATAAATTTTATTATTAAAATCAACTTAAATATATTACATATTAATAAAATTATAAATATTTTATTTTAAAAAAATAGTCGTTAAAAAAAGGAGCAACATTTAAATAAATGTATATTGTTTTACGAATGGCTTCACTGTCGAAGTTTCCGGTAGCTAGGGTTTCTAAAAAGCCATTCACTGTTCTGGACGATTAGGGCGTTTTTGAAGATGGCGTCTCATTCTTGGATTCAAGTTTAGGTTTTCACCGATAAAACTGCTAGAGAATTAATCGTCCTTCAAAGAACAGGCTTTCAAGAGTGGTTTCTATTGCTCCCATAAATGCAATGGCGACGTTAAGGGCTCTTCCACTTTTTTGGGCTTCACGGGGCCTTCTCCAGACTCTGGTGACCCGATTTGGGCAAGACATAGAACATTTCAGGATGTTGCAACGGCTATGAACGTCTCTCTATCAGAATCAACAAAAGCCCGAGCACACAGCGACAAAACCGCGGAATTTGGGAAGCTTAAATCGAAAGCGGAAGGTTAAAACGATGGTAGAAGGAACTTGTCCGATGATGGATTTTTCATGCATTTGGAAACAACACAAATTTTCAGAATGACGAATCCAAATAAATTTGGCGCAACTCTAAAATTACCATAATTTTGGGTACGGGCGTGCACGGTTGCCGTATCTGGACCGTATCGTACCCGTATCGGTATCGGGTACGTGGTACGCGTACCAGGGGGAGGGAGGGTCACGTATCCTACAACTTTGGTTAGAACCCATCAAATTGAATATACAAGCAGATGATTTCTATTGAAGAAATTAGCATTCATGTATTAGCAATTCAGATTAACAAATAATATTTCACCTGTCCGACCTTACCCCGTTCATGGCAAATGTTCAACTCCTACAAAGAAATAGGTCATTGCCCCACTTGGAACTTTAAATGACCAACAACAGCTGTGAACTCTGAGAATGCAAGCTACAGTAAGACCATGGCCAGAAGAGGATAGAACAAAGGATCTGATCTCATCCAGTCTGGTGTTCCTATATAGAATTTCAGTTTAGCATCAAACAAAGCAATGATGGATAGACTGATAACCGTGTATTCCTTCGTCCATTAGTTTAAAAACCCACCATATAAGAATGTAAAATTTGTGCCACGATTCTTGGTGTCATATCGATATCACCTAACAACAACATAACAATGCCCATATAATTCAACTATAGAATGTATACATGTTAGCAGTTATTTTACCCATACAAACATGTCTTGCATTTACTTCAACAAACTTGTCTTGTTTCTTTATTCATAGGAATAAAAATATAATTAGAAAACAAGGGAAGTGAACTTGCAACAATGAATATAACTTTAACATGGTATAACTCATTAATGTGGATTTCATACCCATTACATGTAACACCTGGAGTCATAAGTGCACTAGACATGATTTTTCAAATTTGGCAAAAGTTCATCTGTCAAAGACAAGTTCCCCTCAGTGATAACCAGTTTCTTGTGTATTATTTGCCTAAATATAAGATTTTGTGGCTACCAAACCAGCCTTACAGTTTTGAGTCCATCCAATACCTTCTCTAGCATAATGATCTCAAGTCTCTTATCCTCGAGACTACCAATGAGTTGGTCAAAAAGAATCCAATATAAATAGATAGATTGAAGCCATCTATTGATTGCAATGTTCTGCTTTATGATGCTCTGGAAGCGATTATAGAAATAAGAAGAAAACTTTAGACTTGTTAAGAAATATAACTAAAATACATATGGGATTCTTCTTATAAATCAATAAGCCATATCCTGCCTTGAAAGAATCAATCATTCTATAAAGCTTGACATAGCAGAGAACTATCACGTAATTCCAAATGTTGATTCCAAGCTCAACAACTCTGAATTGCTCGTTCTAAAAATGCACTTACAAAATGAACATTAGTAAAAGCTCAACGCCTTACTTCAGATTTTGAGTCATAGCCCTTTGATTCACATTTTTAAAAGCATAATCTTGACCCTTCAAACCTTTTAGGCAACTTCTTTGACTTTTGATGTTGATCCTTAATAAACCCTTTCGGATTTTTGTTGGAATTTTGATCAATATTCTTATTAGAACTTTTTCGCTTTCTTGAACTTACAGTAGAATGAAGAATTTCATCTTTTGGCTGATGCTCTTTCTCATATTTAATAGGATCAATAACCACTCTGGCCTTTTTAATAACCTGGAACAAAAGCATTATTCATCTGAAGATAGCAAAAGAAAAGGACAAAACTATTTATCACGTAGAGAAAGTAGCTCTTATAGTTCACTTACCGTAGGTCGTATCATATTTTGGAAGGCGTGGATAGTGTTGAAGTCTGGACCTATAGGCATCTACATGCTCCGTTCAAAAACTTCTTTGGACTCATAGGGAAAAGGAAGTGATGGAGCATTGTATTTTGCTGCCTGGCAATATAAAAACCTATAAATGTTAGTTTACACAAGGAAAAAACACCCTATCAAAGAGTTACTCGGTATACTTAAACCAGAGATTCAATCAGAATATCAGCAATGACCACTAAAACAACCAAGAGTTGCACCATCTAAATGTTTCAGCTATTGTATTACCAACAAACCTACACAGTTATCAGTCTGATAAAAAATACTTCCATACAAGCTAGATGAATCTAAAACTCAACAAAATCAAACACGCCAAAAGAACCAAGGAAATATCAGCCATTCGTGAGGTAAAGAACAGGAAAACATCCAGATAAGATAATCAGATGTGCTAGTGTATGTTCAACCAACAAATATCATAAACAAATTGTCATAAAGAATGTTCCTAGTCCAGAACAGCAACATTGAAACCCTGAAGGTGAAAACATCAAAATGAGAGTGAATCCTATATAGGTTTGAATTCCCAAAAGCCAAGCATAACAAGAGGAAAGAAGAATGGCACAAATTGCCAAAGGGGATGAAGCTTGTTATCAAACAAACTTCCATCTTGGCCTGAAATTTGTGCGGAGCTCCTGGCTCATCAAGTTGACAAATGCATTCAAATCACGAACCAAAAACAGAAGGAAGGTCTAGCTGCATAACCAAAAATATGATAAAAAGAAAGACAGAAACCAGAAACACAGTTCGTATAGTTGTGCATCCTCCACATAGAAACAAAGCTAAATAATCTATGTGTTACAACAATATTCACCACAGCTGGATTTGCATCCCCACAAATACCATTTCCTGTCCTATGATTGTTTAGAAATATCAAATAACCGTTTGACATGCACCTCATCAAGACAAAACAATGGAGGTTCCACATAATCTTTCCAGACCCAGCCTTAATATACGTCTCATCAAAGAAGAATCATAGCAAACTATTCATGATATATTTTTGTAATGATTCCAGAAATTACAAGATGCTAACAAACTTGCCGGAGCTACTATGATAATTACATATAGACAGATACAAAAAAATTATTAAGATGTTTCAAGCCACATTCTAGATGACAAGTGTGATGAAATTCAAAATCAACACTTAATCACACCATAAGAAAAGAAGAATGAGGATGTCAATCAGCCATATGTTTGATTATAATACCTTACCTATGTGTGTGTGCGTGGGCAGGGGGGATGAGGGGCAGATGGATTGGTATATGCAGACCTGGACTGAAACATAGTTGAAGCATATTATAAAGCGAATGACAAGAGAAAGGCTATCAAGAAGATAAAATTGAAAAATCAATTTGACTGAAGAAACATGAGAATGTTTTTTATCAGAATCAATAAAGTGATAGACATTTATAATTGTATATTGTTTTTCTGAACTCGGGAAAAGCTTTCCAAATTCAAATATATGTTCCGTCAAAACAGAATTTCTGGACTCTGATCTACTAGAGATGCCAGTTGAGGGGCAGGAAATCACTGTGACACATCAAGCAAAGACACGAATATCCAAGAGCAGAGATTGGAACGTGAATTCATATCAGCAGTGAATGTAAGGAGTCACACACACAAAGACCATGGATTCAGAGTCAGGAAAGTCAAAGATGACATAAGAAGCAGAGCTCCAGAACAAAAAGAAAAAGAAAATATTATAGGTATCAGCAAATACTAAAGCTTTGATCATATAATCTTTTAATCAATAGGAAAAGTTTAGAAAATTGATATATATTCTACCATTTCCCAAATCTTTAAATGTGGTGGTTTTTGGAAGCACCCACTTAGGCGTTGTTCTCATTTCTCCCATTCAATTTGCATAAACTAAATAATGTATAAACATCACCTTATCCGAAGTTCAGAACAATTAAGAAGTTGACACATAATATCTCATGAGACATTAAATGCTCTTCATAATGCACATGAAGTCCTAAAATGCAGGACTCTGGACCATCAAATTTGTGTGTTTACATCTTGGAGACAACTAGGAGTACCCTAGACATCTTGAGGACACTCCGACGTCCTCAAAGTCCTAGTGGCATCTTGGAGACCTCCTGCCAAGTCCCCAAGTCTCTAAGACGGGGACGTCTAGGAAATGTGGGGTTTTCAGAGGGTTGGGGGGAGGGGAACTCATCCCCATCAGTGTTACAAGACTCGGACTCGGCAAGCCAATTTTTGACTCGGACTCGAACTCGAAGCCCAAACTCGGCGCAAACTCGACAAATAGAAAAACCCAAGAAATTCAATTTTTTTAAGGATTTAAAACTTGTTTCATGCACCCTTTAATAAATAAACCTTAAAGACACAATAACATCATCAAATAGAAACTACTATGATCCCATACACAAACATACATCGATCACATAAGTATAAACACAAATTTTAGTTGAAGGAAATAACACATTTAGATATATAAATATTCTCAAATGTATACAAAAATCATGAAATATTTTAATATTTAACAATGGATATCTTCTATCAAGACTTCACGATGTCGCTAGGACTTTGAGGACTTGATTTTATTATTTTAATATTTAACAATAGATATCTTCTATCAAAACATCCAGTTTAACAAATATCAATAAAATAATATCCACAAAGTCCAAGTCTTATAACTATGGTTTCACTACTCCCTGCTTCAAAATTGTCACGTGTCCCCACCAATAAATGAAATGGCAACAAACAAATCACCTTATTTCCTAAATGGTGGTCGACCCTCGTATTTTAAAAAGACAAATAAAATAAATTATTATTCTATCAGGCTGACCACCCTTTGGCACCCAATATTATGGCACAGATTTTGCTAATGTTTGGCCGACTCCTTTCAACCTTGGCTGACTCCTTTTAAATCAGAAAATAAATTATTAAATTATGAGCCAACTTTATCATAAAGATGTTTATATAAATAGCACCCAAGTATGTAATGGGAAAAGGATTATAAAAGCAACGATTAAGCCTTAAAGAAAAGCGATTAATATTGTTAATGGAAGTGATAAAGAATGAAGAGGCAGCAATTAAATTTATAAAGGGAGCTCTTGATTTATGAAGGGATGTATTCCTTGCAAGGTAAAAGCCTCAATGAAGAGGTGTGTCCCTCTCATTTGAGGATATATAAAGGAGGTCAAATTATTTGTAAAAGGTATCATGGAAACAATCAAAGATAGAAATCTGTATGCAGAACAGCAACAGCTACTGATACAAACAGGGATTGGTACACAATTAATTATATATGCATTTAATATATATATATATATATATATATATAATATTTGAAGGCATATAAATATATGTATAGTTACTTTCATAATGAGAAATATGCATTAAGGGAGATATGTTATGTCTAATTCGGTAAATAAGGGAAATAGTGAATCTATTCATATTATTATAATTTACATTTTTCTCTTTAAGCAATCATGTGTAAGATTGGGAAGGAAACATGATTGGAAAGGACACTAGAGGAATCCTAAGGAATTGTCTTGGTTGGATGTTCCTACAGGGATTGTCTTGGTTGGATGTTCCTTGTTCTGCATCCTATCATGTGTTTCTCTCACATCCTTACCATGATTGGTTAATGGAGAAGAGTCTATAGATTAGATTCATATTTAAGTTGTTCATTAATATTAATAGTTCATATATTCTTAAGTTCAATATCTATTATATGATTTGCTATGGAATATTATTTGTAAAACAATTTTATGTTGTGTAATGGTCACTTAGGAAAATTCAGACATACGCCAAATATACGTCAAATAGGGGACATTACAAGAATTTATAGATTGCAACCTTGGTTTCTTCCTATGAGCTTTACGGCATTACATATTTGGTTTTCAATGTTCTATAGTGCTTTAGATTTCAGATTAAGAGGAGTTTTAAATTTTCAGCACTTAAAGATTTTAGATTTACCAGCTCTTTGAAAGTTCTTATACTTTCATATTAAGTTGGAAGAAACACATGCTTGGGCTCATGCAGTCTTCATACTTTCAGCTCAGATTTCAAATTCAATTTTTGGTGCAGAGTTTTCCATGCTATAACAAGTAATTTCTGTTGGGAACTAAACACATACTTAGCTGATTTCCACATATTTCTGATGCAAAGTATTACTTTCAGTTTACAGTGCAATTAGCATTCGCCAAAGGAATTTTTATTTCTCACCTGCTCATTGTAAATATGGCACTTCAACAATAGCTGATAAATATGATAAAGTTCTACACAGTTGCATTGTTATGATTCTCTTATGTGGCATCTGCGTGTAAGAATTTGTACACATACTACAAATGAAGCAACAACCTGTAGACAGCCTTCTTTATTAATTTTTAATCACTCAACTGCTGTTCTTTTCCAGACGGCGCAGCAGCAGTGAGTCTTAAAGCTGGGCAAAGAAACATCGTATATTTAGCAGATTAGCTGGGCACCAAATCATCCTATGTTTAGCAAATTAAACTACTAGATAGAAACTTTTATTTAGTGTTAGCTTTCCTAAATTTAGGCGCAAGTGTCTGGTAAGATCTTTGACATGTTTAGTTTGTTTTATTTCTTTTTTTCTTCTGTTTTTATTCTGTCCACAGGAGCGGGTTTTTTTGTTCTATTTCTAGAGACATTTGTAGTGATGGAAAACATGACAAGGCTTCAGCTTGTCCAAGTGAAAAGGTCTATTTAATGACCAGTGGCCCTCACTTTTGTAGAATTGACAATTCATAATAAGAAGAATATATTCAGACAGCAAGTAATAGAATTCTAATTTCATCTTATTCTAGTAACAATAAAGTTTTGAGGAATAAATCAAATAATCAAAAGATAAATATTTTTCAAAAAGTCAGGAATAAACTTTACAAGAACTGAAATAACTACTATTTTTTAATTTAAAGGCAATGTAATTGTATAGAGATAGAAAGAGTCAAAAGAAACTAGAGTTTACACAATAATTTTTTGATATGATTTTTTCACTAATTTTCAGATTACTGAAAAAATAATTTTATCATTTATTTACAAATTTTAAATTTTGAACAACAGCATTAGAAAAAATAGTAACAATTGAATAAAAAAATGAGCAAAATTAAAAAGGATTTTAGAGATGAAAGTAATATGAGGTTCTTAGGCTGAAAACTTATAATAAAGCCAAACTTTATTACCACATACCATTTTGCAGTCAGGAGTGGGGATTGGGTTTTTTGCTTTTGGGGGTGGGTTCTTTCAGGTGTGGAGTTGTTTGCAGGCTAGTGGGACAGCCTTTGTTGTGATCTTGTGTTTGGATTATGGTAGAGCAATAGGTTTCTTACAATTTGGTGGTTGTTGATCGTGGTGTGTCTCACAATGGTTCTTCATTGGGATTGAAGGCTCAACACTTAGAGTCATTTTATGTGGGGGAGGGCCCTAAACTAAAGAAAGTGAATGGTTGTTTACCCAGGAGTCAGGATTATCCGGTTCTGGTTCTTTCTCCTAAATATGTGGCTGGTGATGTTTCTTATTGGAGTAGACATGCTTTAATCTGCAAATTTCATGGGATCCGTATTCCTCAGCCAGCTTTGGATGCTTGGATTAGGTGTACATGGTAGGTTGAGGGTGACATGGAGCTAATGGTGGCTACAAATAGTTATTTTGTGGTGGTATTTTCCAATATGGTTGATAGGAATCGGGTTTTTGAGGGAGGACCCTACTTTTATAATCAGGTTGGATTATTTATCAAACCCTGGCATATGGGTTTTAACACAGCGGATGAATTGCCACCGAGGGTTCCTGTTTGGGTCCGTCTGTCGCGGCTTCCCCTAGAGTTTTGGAGAGAAGATATTTTACAACGGATTGTTGCTCTTCTTGGTAAGCCTACTGTAGTTGCTCAACAAACCCTTGAAAGAAAGGTTATTTCTTTTGCTCGGATTTGTGTGGAGGTTGATTTGAATAATCCCTTGTCGGATTCTCTGGAAATTAGTCTTGGTTCTCTGTCTTGGATTCAACAGCTTGATTATGAGTCCCTACCTTTTCGCTGTTGGATTTTTCATGAGTATGGACATCTCCAAAATCAATGCCCTCGGATTAATAAGGCTCCTCCTTCTAATTCCTCACCTTTGTCTTCAGTTCCAAAAGTTGTTAAGGAGGATAAGGGGAAATCTACGATGGAGGGTGAATCGGATAAAGATGGCTTTGTGTCAATTAAACCTCAAGCTAAGGGGCGTGGTTTGAAGAGAATGTTTAAGGACAAGAAGAATGAAGAGGAATTTAATTGGTTTGAGGTGTTGAACACTTCAACCTTGGAGGAAGGAATCCCGTCAGATATGCCTTCTGATGTTGTTGGTATGGGTTGTGCTGTGGGGCAGGGACAGGGACCTGGTCTGGATATTCATTTATCATAGGGTATACAGGATCATCTAGTATCTCTGAAGGATCCTATGCAAGAGGATGATGATATTGTTTTGGCAAATTTGGAAAAGGAGGGGTTAGTTTCTAGCAAGAGCAAGGAGTCTTCTCTTGCCTTGGGGGTGCAACAACGCACAATTACGAAGGGAGTGTTTGAACACTCTTCTAAAAGTGGCCGCAAGAAGGATCATGAGAAGATAAGGCGTACTGGAGACTTCTTGGTGGAATCTAGGTCTATTAAACCCATTCATGCTCACTTTTCTCTATCTCCCCCATGATTCTTCTCTCATGGAATGTAAGGGGCTTGAATAGCACCTCTCGTCAAAAGGCTATTCATGATCTAGTTGTTGTCCATTCTCCGGACATTTTTTGTGTTCAGGAGACTAAACTTTCAGTTGATTTCATGCTTCAGTGTGCTTCTCATGTCTGGTATTTTTGCCAGTGTCAGTGCATTGGTAATCAGGGGAGTTTTGGGGGTTTGGCTCTTTTCTGGGATTCAAGAAAGATTGCTCCACTTTGGTGGGTTTCCAGTCATTCCACTATTTCCATGATTGCTTCTTCCTTAGAAACTGGTGAGACCATTCTGGTTACTAATGTTTATGCCCCGATTGATATTTGTGGAAAAATACGGCTTTGGGCTCATTTAAGGCATGCTAGATCACGTGATCCATATCTTCCTTGGATCTTAGCTGGTGATTTTAATTCTATGTTGAGCTTGGAGGAGAAAAGAGGTGGGTTGCCTTGGCTTGGTCCTGCTTCTGATCTTTTTTGGGAGAATGTGGATTTGCTAGATTTAATTGATGTTAAGCCGTCTAATGGGATTTTCACTTGGAATAATAGATGGAGTGGAGAGGAAGTGATGTCTAAAAGGTTGGATAGATTTCTTGTTTCCTATTTTTGGGTGGGAGGCAGATTAGTTACTGGTTCTGAGATTCTTGACTAGAGGGGTTTTGATCATTGGCCAATTAAACTTTCAATAACCTATTTTACTACTCCCAAGAATCCTCCCTTTAAATTTCAGCTTATGTGGCTTCAAGAGCCTTCTTTGCATGATCTTATGGCCCAGTGGTGGTGTGATGGCAGCCCTACTTATGGTATAGCTATGTACATATTTGTTAAGAAACTTTAGTATGTTAAATTTCAACTTAAGAGATCAAATAGGATGAGTTTTGGTAATTTTAAGGTTATGAAGAGGAATGCCTAGGCGTGCCATGATGTGATTACTCGCCAAATTCAGGATTTTGGTTTCTCGGATGCTCTAGGTCAAGCATAATCCCAGGCTGCAAGAGTTGTGGAGGAGTGGGAGCTTAGGGAGGAGATTTTCTAGAACCAAAAGGCTCACATTGATTGGCTTTAGGAAGGGGACAAGAATACTGCTTTCTTCCACCATTATGTGCAGGCTCATCACAATAGAAGTTGTATCTCCTCTTTGATCAATGCAAATGGGATCCATATTTCTTCTTTGCAAGCTTTGTCTCGTGAGGCTAGACAGTTTTATTCTACTCTTTTTCTGAGGATTCGCCCCCTGAAGAAGATGAGGAGAATTTGATCCTTGATTGCATTCCCTCCTTGATCTCCCAGGAGATGAATAATTCCCTTATCCACTCGATTTCTTTGCTTGAATTGGAAGAGGTTGTTTTGGGAATGAATAAAGGTAAAGCTCCTGGTCCAGATGGTTTTCCTATTGAATTTTTTCAAGAATTATGGGATATTATAAGTTTGGATTTGCTGGAGGTTTCCCAAAAATCTCTTTGTAGTAAGTAGATGCTTCGTGCCTTGAAATCTACTTTTGTGGTTCTCATTCCTAAAAAGGAAGGTGCTAATCAACTTGAATTCTTTCAACGTATTGCTCTCTATAATGTAGTGTACAAAATTATCACTAAATTGATGGCAAAGAGGCTCAAAGTTTGTCTTCCTTCTGTAATCTCTGAGGAGCAAGGCGATTTTGTGGCTGGTAGATAGATCTAGGATGGGGTGTTGGTTGCCTCTAAATTCATTCATTTGATGGTGACTTCTAGGGACAAGTCTATGTTTATCAAGTTGGATATGGCCAAAGCCTATGACATAGTTAAGTGGTGTTTTTTGCAGAGAATTCTTTTAGGCTTTGGTTTTAGTCCAGATTGGGTCAGTTGGACTATAAGTTGTGTTACCTCTTCCTCTTTTTCTGTTCTTATGAATGGGGAACCTTTTGAGCTTTTTAAGGCTTCCAGGGGCCTCCGTCAAGAAGATCCTCTCTCCCCTTATCTGTTTATTGTTTTGGTTGAGGGTTTGGGTAGATTTCTTAAGTCGAGGGTTTCCTAGGGCAGGATTCAAGGTTGGTGTTGGGGCAATGGGCTACCGCAACTCTCTCATCTTCAGTTTGTGGATGACACCTCTCTTATGGGGAGGGCTCGCCTTTAGGAGGCTACTTCTTTTAGGTGGGCTTTGGATATTTACCTTGCTGCTTCGAGTCAAAAAGTTAATGAGCACAAGTCCTCTATCTTCTTCTTTAATACTCCTCAAGCTATTCAACAGCAGTTTGCTAATATTTTGAGGTTTCAAATTGGGTCTCTTCCCTTTGTCTATCTAGGAATACCTCTTGCTATTGGGAGGCAGCCCAAGTCTTCTTGGGAAAATTTTCTTGATAAGTTGCACAGTAAAGTCAATCACTGGACTCATCGTTGTCTTTCTACTGCTGCAAGAGTGACTCTTCTAAAGTTTGTTATCCAGGCTCTCCCTATTTACAAGTGTTTTGTTCAAGCTTCTCCTTTGTACTTCCTGAGGGAATTTGATGCTCTCTCGCAGCAATTTCTCTAGAGTGGTAACTTGCAGTTGGCTAAGTGAAGTCTTGTTAGGTGGGATACGATGTGTAGGCCACACAGAGAGGGGGGCCTGGGGTTGTGTTCTACTGTTTCGAATGGGAAAGCTCTGGCAGCCAAGTTATACTGGCATTGGTGTACTATTCAACATCAGCTTTAGGCCCGTATTCTTACCCATAAGTATCCTAAGGATGTTAACACTTTTGATGTTCCTCATTTCCCTTTAGAAGGAAGGGGATCTATGATTTGGAATACCCTCAAATTGGGGGCTCAATTGATTAAGAAGGGGCTTTTTTGGATGTCATATGGGTTCTTAGGCTCTTTTTTGGTGGGATTCTTGGGATGGTCATCCTCCTATTCTTTTTGCTTACCCTCACCTTCAGTCTTTTTGTGATCATTTTACTATTGTTGGTTGTAACACGGTTGAGCATTATAAGTCTGTGCAGAATATTGGACTAATACTAGCCTTAGATGGAAGCATTCCTCGAATTGGCCGCTAGGAGGGTCAAAGGGGGATAGGCAAGAGCTAGCTTAGATACTTGCTTCTTATGAATGCAACTCCATGGTGGGGCAGGATGTCTTGGCTTGGAGTTAAAGTGATTTATCTGGTAAATACTCTGTTTCAACTGGTTATAGAAGTTGCTTAGGAAGGTGTTTGGGGACATTGAGGTTCCTTGGTGGAAGCAAGTGTGGAATAAATTTTCTTGGCCCAAGTGCAATTTTTTTCTATGGCCGGTGGTCCAAAACAGGTGTCTTACTTGGGATAACTTGTGCAAGAGAGGAGTCCAGGGTCCCTCAATGTGTGCTTTGTGTTGTAAAAGTGACGAGAGTGTCTCTCATCTTTTCTTCCAGTGTTCCTTTTCTAGGAGCCTTTGGCACCTTTGGTGGGCTATGTGGAACCAAGCTTGTTGGCATGTCTCTTCTTTGGTGGATTTCTTTGCTCGGTGGGGAAAGACTCCTGTTAAGACCTCTTTTTTTCGAGTTGCTTGGGCTCTAGGACCAACTTTTATTATCTGGCATATCTAGTTGGAGAGGAATCACAGTATTTTTCAAGATATGTAGTTGGTTGTCCATCATTTGTGGTGGAGGATTCTTCATTCTGTGGGAGAAACTACTGTGGCTAAATGTGACTTGGTTGAGGGTGTGGATCTAGGAGAGGTTGTTTTTTGTATGTGTTTCAGTCTTCCTCTTTAGCAGGGGATTACTCAGGGTGTTGGTCAGATCATGAGAAATATATGTCATCAACCCCTTCGGAAGATAAGTAGGGAGGGGCGTTGGTGTCCTCCTCCTTAGGGGGTGTTGAAAATCAACACAAATGGCTCTTCTCATGGAAATCCTGGTCATGCTAGTATTGGAGGTGTTGGGTGGACTAATTTTGGGATTGTTGAGTTTATCTTTTCTATTTATAAGGGTTGGTATACTAACAATGTGATGGAGGCTCTTGCCATTCTATATGTTGTGGAGCATGGTTGTACTCTCGAGTGGAGATGGATCAATTGTGAATCTAATTCCTAGGTAGTAGTGGCGTTGTTGAAGAGGCAGTAGCTAGAGGATGTCAGTTGGCATCTAGTCATTATTATAAAATAGATTCTTAATCCGTGTGCTTCCTTGGATTCTGTTTCTTTCTGTCATATTCCATGGGAATGGAATGTGGTTGTGGATTGTTTGGCTAAATGGGCTTTCGATCATTTGCAAGATTGAAACATTGTGGAAAGGGGTTAATTACCACCAGATTTGTCTCAAAAGCTAGATCAATTAATGGAGGTTGATAGGGATGTGTAATGCCTTGCTTTGTATTGTTCTTTTTTTGATTAAATAAATTTTTAACCCTCTTTTAGTTTAAGAATGTGTATTAAAAATACAAGCCTTGAGCCACCATGTGTGAAAGCATGCCTACAACGCATCTTAAAATATAAGGGAATAAAGCAGAATCTCCATTGGCTCTGTAGATCTGCAAGGGTGACAGTTGTCTGGCTAGGGCATTACAGGAATAAGGTTTCGGAACACCTCCGGTAGAGCATGGAGAATGAAGAAGACATAAATGCAAATCTTAAAGAATCACCGGCAGAATCAATTCTATTGGATAAACAAAATACACATGGAGAACCTAACCAGGGAGAGAGAGGTGGTGAATGTATTGAGAAAGAGCAATAGGTAGAGGAATTGAAAAGCATAAAAAAGAACTACCTGGTTAAACAACATGAGGTAGACCGTAAAAACCTAAACATTTCCAATTATAAATGAAACTTCCATTCTTACCATCACAATTGTGGGATCCATAATATTGGAATTAATTGATAGTCAGCTAAGGAGTGTTATTAAGATGGCTGATCATATGGTTGCATAAACAAAGATATATATTTGAGCTGCTATAAAACTGATCTTCCAAAAGCAATAAAAAATTAATCCATGTGACTATTAGAAATCCCAACTTTCAACTATAGAAGATGTCATCAACTCTACTATAGATTCTGTCACAAAAAGGAAAATTTAACAACAATGTTTTCCAAGAACAAGAAGGAATAAGGTTTGACAAGACTACCAATAGAACATGGAGTATGGATAAGATGTAAATGTAAGCTCTTAAGGATCACCTGTAGACTCTATTCTGTAGGATAAACAAAATATATAAGGAGAACCTGAACAATGAGAGAGAAGCATGGAGTATGTATTGAGAAAGAGCAACAGGCGGAGGAATCAATGAGCATGAAAGAGAACTAAATGGTTAAAAGGCATTGCTTACCTCCTAAAACCCTGACATGCAAATGTGAGAATGAGAAAGTATAGATCATGAGAATTGATACTACGGGAAGAACTTCAAATGAAGTTAAGTTGCATATAAAAACTGAAGATGCTACAGCAGCAGGATAGCAAACAAAATTGCCATATGTGAAATATGTCATAAGGTCAAGCTCCACATCTATGAAAAAAATATTTCATTAAATGGTGTTCAAGGAATCTACGCTCCCCTCAAAATAAAACAACCATGAACATAATGATTTATAATATAAACCTGTCACGGCATTAATACGAAATAAAGATGTTAGAGCATTAGAAAGCACATAGATATAAGCTTCAAGAACATTTGAGCTTCTACTATGTCTTCCATTGTTAAGGAACAGAGATTTTTGGGAGTTCCGATCACCTTATGGAATACAGACACGTCAGAAAAGATGTAGGATGACTTGGAACTAACTGGATCAAAAACAGATCGAAATTTCAATAAAGGGGGTCCAGGGCTTATTATGGGCCAGGGATACACAATACAAGGAGTAATTCTGCAACAAATTAAATATAGAATGTGCATCACAGATGGTGATTATGGGTGTAGAATTTAATATAAACTTACAGATGCTAATGAAGAAAAGGGATACTGACCATGATCATGGGTATAGAATTCAATATAACCTTATAGATGACAGTAAGAAAAAAAAGGATGCTGAAGTTCATGAATATCACATTTCTAACACTTGTCCCACAGGAAGTAGATGGTACCTCATGGAGAAGACTTAGGCATAGTTTTTTGTTCATTACCACAGATGAAATTGTTATAAACTCAATGGTAAGTTTATTACACGGGGAGCGGTCAGAAGGAAAAGACAAACTTGTGCTACAAAAAGAGTTTGTTTTCGACTCCTTTACCTCATTCATAGTTTCATTTCGTCCAAAAACCGGTGAATGTCTCCTACCCAAGAAACTTTTGGTACGATTTCCCAGATCTTGAAGAATCTCTCTTATTGAAACAAAACTATCTTTTATAAGATTCAAACTATTTTGAATATGTTCCCAATGATCTATTTTGGGATACATCCGGACCCTCAACATAGCAGATCGACTACCATTATTCGTATTCCACCAATATCTATTCATGCAAATAAGATCTTCTAATCGATAACGAGGCCAAAGAAAACGTCTTATCTTTTGTCTTGTATCTATGATAAGATGTTCATCTTTTTCCATGAGACCTTCGTCATTTGGTATCTCTTTACTATTTAATTCTGTACTTTCATCTAAATGATTTTCCAGATTCAAAAGATTCAAAATTCGAAATTCTCTACGACGTCTTGGAAGAAAAATATCTTCGAAAATGAAAGAACTTGAAATTTTCTCATTTACATTTTCAATAGTGTCTCTTTTTATTCGTTCAGATCTATCAAAAAGATTTACATCTTTTCTTTTCCTCTTCATTTTTAGGAAGAGACTCGCAATCTTATATATCAAGAATCGGTCATTAAAGTACCCCGGTAGAAGTGGCATAGATCGTCTATGCTTATCGGCAAAAATTCTAAAAAAACCATTTTTGTTCTTTTTGAAGTAACTCTTTAGATGCAATATAGTTTCCAATAATTCCAAGTCAAATTCTCCATTCTCAAAATATGACCTAGTGAGTTCGGCTACAGCGGCCCGGGTGCCTAATTTCTTTTTATCCAAGAAACGAGCCGCATTTTTGCTCTTAGAAAACCAAGGAGCTAGTGGCAGTTTTTGGACTTTATATTTTGTTTTCCAAACTCAAAAAAATTTTCCCCATTTCTGGATATGGCAACTTATATGCTGCTCTATATTAAAACTTGAAAACCTTGATGAACGGAGGAAATCGGTACTTATTAAAAACTCAGTTATTGATATTGAGGCACTAGAAAGCAAAATTGAGCAACTAGAAAAGAATTTAGTTCAAACAGAAGAATTGGATTTCTCTTCAAAATCAGAACAATACATAATTGCAGAGAGGAAAAAAAGAGTTAAAGAAATCAAAGGCTATAAAGAAGAAATCCAAGCTATAAAAAGAGCAATGGATAAATTGGAAAAGCAAAATCCAATGCAACAAGAAGAAATTGAACAAAAAGAATCAGATCGAACAAAAGAATCTTATTCCTTCTCAGAGTCGAAATTTTTGAAAGGATTCTTTGATGATTTGTCAATAGATGAATCATGTATAAGTATTAATTATACTAAGAAACCTGGTGAAAAATTCAAATTGTTGAAAAGGCGACAAGATGCTTTTCAATATTTCAGGGGATTAGAAAAAAATAGAATAGCTGATCTATGGAAGGTGAAAACATTTCTTAAGAATCCTTCTGTAAACTATGATATTTTATCAGATCCCGGATCTGACATTAGAAAAGATATAAATCAATTTAATTCTATTCGATTTATGAATCAGAATTTTTCAAGATCTTCTTCATCCTGTGATCAAAATAATTAGCAATACTATGTAAATGACCCAGGAGACCTGACAATTCAATTATTTTTCTATTTGCATCCGACTTTTTGACTGTATTCAAACATTTGAAATCATTAAATAGAACGATTTTAAAAAAATCAGAAGGAGAAAGAATCAGAAAAGATTCATCTTTTTTATTCTCATTAGGTAATGAACGAATAGTTCCCTTACTAAGTAATTGACTTTGATCATTTGAAAAAAAAGAATTAGTGTCATCTAATTTGTTATGAAACAAAAATTGAGAACTTGCTCTATTTTCCCTTTTTGCCATATTGAAAAAAGGGTATTTCAGCAAGCTAATTTGAGTCATATTGATAATGATCTTTTTTGTTCTTTTTTTTGTTCTTACTGAAATAAGAGAAGCATAAACCTCTTTTATTTTTAAGAGTGTGATCATGACCAATTGTGTTGGTTTGCAAAATGGCATGGAACATTATATGATTAAAATGGTTTTCAAATGAGAAGTATATCTTGCTAAGATAGGTAAAATAGGCAAGAAACTCTCAATTCATTCAAGAAAGATGGGATATGATGGTTTACAAGAAATGGATACAAAGGAGTGAGCATTGACAAATCTATACAAAGAGTGTGAAAAAACCAAAAAGAGACAAAATGGCTGTACTCCAATGAACATCTTCACACATAAAGGTCCATCAAAGAGTGAGGAAGTCAAGGTAAGCAACTCATTGTTCAAAAAATCCTCCATTGTGAAGTCTAATGAGTCCCTTGGTTAATTTTAGACAAACACAAAAGGAGTCAACTCTAATCTTTTAATGAAGATGGGATATGATGGCAAAGGATGGCCAAGGAATCCTCATATCCATAGAGGTTGGGGAAAGATCGCCATATGGTGGCCTTGTGTTTGATGAAAGCAAGAATGAGGCTGGAGGATACTCCAAAACAACCAAAGCAAGGCAAGCTTCTAAAGGTGAAGACTCCAAACCGCCTTCACATCAAATTCATCCCAAAGAAGGTAATTACATTGCTCACTTAATCTTCATAAAGCCCCAAATTGATTGTAATCTTTCACCAAGAAGTGGATAGCAAGCACAATAAGTAGAGGACAAGGCTCTACCTCAAGAGGACAAAAAGGAATTTGCAAACAAAATGGTAAACTTCACCACATAGTTCTTAAGTAAAGAGTAATTGTGGAGATAGCACTCCAATTTCACAAGGTAGCAAGCAAGCATCAAGGTAAGAAGGAAAGGTGCACAGACAAATCTTCCATCATCTATACATGTCATAGGAAGAAAATTCTTATTAGATAAGAGTAATAAGAGTGTGAGCATGTGCAAGTGGAAGCAAACCATGATTAAAGGTCCAAAAATATTTAGGAAAGATGGGCAAAGAAGGAATCATTCATCTAGCATATAAGAAGAGAAAGGTCTAAACACACTCCAACAAAGTGAGAAACCACATGATCTGACCATATGTAAGGCCATTAGTTATTGCAACTATTGAAAGGTTAGTGGACATTGGAATAACAATTGTAGTAAACTTCATCTTCATCTTCACCTAAGAATGGCTAAGTCAAGCAAGGGCAGCCACAAGCTAAGAGAAATGAAGAAGAGCATACAAGGACACAAAGATCAAGTAGGAAGAAGTGTGTGTCACATGTATCCTAACCACTTTTGGAAGTAGATAATGGTAAGGGAATATCTTTTGATTTTTGGAGGGACTACTTGCATAGATTGCAGAGTAGATACTTTTGAAAGATTCCAATCATGACCATGAGCTCTCACCATTTGTCTCAAGAATGCTTCAGCAAGGAAGGTAGAAGATGAGTTACTGCAAGAGAGTAGAATGCTGAACAAAAGGAAATTCCAAGCATCAAGGGCGTCAGAAAGCAACACATGCAGCATGTATTCATTTGTTGTCACATGAAATTTGAGCAGTTGATTGGAAAGAGGACTCCATTTGTAATCAGATGGCATAGGGGCAAGGGCCTAGAATTTGTGTTTGTCTCTTGGAGATAGGATAGGCCATCAATGAAGAGTATAACACTCTCTTGGAAGGGATGAAGTTGTATGTTTCTTTCATGGAACAATCTCATCCATTTTTTATGAACTTTAGCATAGTGAAGGTATGTGTTCCATTTCCATATTTTGGTCATGGCCTCACTCTTCTAAGCACAAACTCTTCAAACTTTGTCAAATAGATTGTAAGCAATCTTTCCATACACAAAAGTCCCAATATGGTAGAATATAAACCTTGCAAGCCAAAACAATTTTCTGCCACTCCCCAGGAAGACTTAGAGCCTACTTTGAAACCTAAATGATCCTTAAAGTTTAGGAGATTATGATCATACAAACCCACAAGATGTTACCATATCAATGATCTAGTGAAGAACTGCTCATCTAATTATAGAATATGTTATATGCAACCAGCAGTTGTCCATTCATTCTTGAACACTCATTAGATTCAAGTTACAGCTTACACTTCCAAGTTCTATGCTCAAAGTCCTATGCAATCCTAAGGTATCCATACATTCAAGGAAATTAACCATCACAACATAATGAAATGAGCTCAAGTGAAATCACACACAAAGACTCAACACTAGTGTTTACCCTAGAAACACCAACTAAGGGAAAATCAACACGTAATGTGGCCTCAAGAAGCTTGAATTTTTTTGTGCTCCACGAGGACGTGCCCCCTAGGTTTTTTGCCCATTTCCTATACCGGGTACAAAACGAGGACGCGGGGACGGCTAGGAAACGTCCCCTGGCAGTCCCCTTTTGGCCTCCAAGTACCTGGTACTTACCGGGGACTTTTTGCTCATTGGCAGGGGACGTAGGGTATGGCTAGGCGTACCCGAAACGACCGACCATCCCTCGTTTGTATTGTGTACGGCTAGCCGTACCCTACGGCCCAACAAAAAATCAAACACATTTTTTTTAAAAAATAAAGTTTTTTAAATAAAAAAAAAGGCATCGGGGAGCCCACAAGGGATGCCCCATGCCACTTAACCTAATTTTTACCTTATATGTGGCCTAACATGAGAAAAGCAACTCATTTTTACTTCTTGCCTTGTGAAGTGAAGGAGAGAAAAAGGAGAGCAGATGAGTGAAGGAGAGAACAACAGTTTGAAGAGGAGCTTAGGGCATCATTTCTAGCATATTAGAGGTATGTTTTTCATCTTTGTTTGTATTTGCTATTTGTTTTTAATTTTTGCAAGATTTTTTTAAGTTTTTCAACACATAGGAAGGGCATTTAGGGTTTTCATTTTTTTTTTTTGAACTTGCAGCTCTTTGAAATCAGAAACTTCATAAAAATTTAAAAAACAACCATGAGTAGCAACAGTGATAGTGAAAGTGAGGATATTGAAATCCAAATGCAAGAATGAACTCAAACTCAAAGAACAAGAAATAGACCTAGAGGTAGTTCAACTGCAAACATTGGGGGGTGTTCAGAGAGTGGGAGTGGAGTAGGGTCAGCAAGTTCAAACCCATTTGAATGTCCATCTGAAATCCTCAAAAAATGGGCAAAAGGCCCATTTAACCCCAAAAAACCTCTACTACAATTTGCAACAAGAGTTGATAAAGAGAAGAAAAAAAATTCGGGGGGTAGTAGAGTATGGGAGTGTCATTTGTGCCATAAACAATATAGGGGCAGCTATACGAGAGTTTATTGCCATCTTTTGTGGATTGGTGGTCAAGGGGTGAAAGGGTGTAGAAAAATAACCCAACAACAAAAAATTGAGGCAACTAGATTGCATATGGAGGGGGAGGCATTAAGTAAAGGGGTTTCAGTTGAGAGTTTGCAGCCTAGTATGGGAATGCCTACACCATCAGTAGATGTTGCTTCAGCTTCTCACTCTCATGTGGGGGAGGATTCTACTAGAGGAAAGAAAAGGAGTATGAATGTTGCTGATATGTTTAATGTTACAGTAAGAGATGGGGCTGATTCCTCTATTGCCAAGTTTTTTTATGCTAATGCCATACCATTTCATGTCTCACGTTCACCATATTTTAAACAAATGTGCAAAGATATTGTAGTTGCTGGTCCCTCATATGTTCCACCTGGAGAAACTAAGTTACGCACCACCCTTCTTGATAAAGAGTACTCCAAGGTGAGTATTTTGATGGAGGATATGAGACAAACATGGTTGACAGATGGCTGCTCCATAATCATGGATGGGTGGACCGATATCAAACATCGGCCACTCATCAATCTTATTGTCACTAGTACAACAGGCTCTTATTTTCTTAGAGCTGTAGATTGTTCAGGCAAAAGGAAGGATGCAACCTTCCAATTTCAGATTTTGAGAGATGCTATAGAGGAGGTTGGAGCCTCTAATGTTGTGCAGGTATGATTTAATTTGATTTTCTTTCGTTCTTATTTTTTATTTTGATTTTCTTCATAGTTATTTAAAATTTTCATTTTGATATCTATATTCTATACTAATCTAGTAATCTCATATCAACTTGATGATATGCCATTGCCAGGTAGTGACCGATTCAGCCCGTGTGTGTAAATTAGCTGGATTGATGGTGGAGAGTGCTTATAAGCACATTTTTTGGACCCCTTGTTGCGTGCATGCATTGAACAATACCTTGAAGGACATTGGGAAGATAGATTGGGTGAAGGCAGTGGTTGCAGAGGCTAGAGAGGTGCAAATGTTCATTTGCAACCATCAGACTTCACTTGCTTTGTTTAGAACATTTTCGAGGAAGGAATTCCTCAAGCCCGTGGAGACTAGATATGCCAGCTACTTCATTTTATTGGAGAGGATGCTTGAGGTCCAAGAGGCTCTACAATTAATGATGGTCAATGTAGAGTGGGGTAGATGGCAAGAGTCAAGCACAGCGGAGGGAAAAAGGGTGAAACAAAAAATCCTTGATGATGATTGGTGGTCCACAATGAGGTAAGAAAATTGGCATTGCTGATTTTATTATTTATTTGAATTATTAAATTTTATTATTGCTGATTTTCATTTTATTATTTAATATTTAGCAGCCTAGCTGATTTTAATTTTTGTAACTTGTTTGCACTTGCAGATATGTATGCTCCTTCATCCAGCCTATTGTGCAAGTGATTAGATATGCTGATACTGACTCTTCTAGCCTTGGAGAGATTTATGAGACCTTTGATAGTATGCTTGGATAGGTCAAGCAAGCAATTTATAGCAAGGACCCTTCTTTGGAATTTTATGAGGAGCATCTTAGGTCCATTGTGATCATGCGACGGTGGGACATTATGAACACCCTACTTCATATGGCAGCCTATGCTCTCAATCCCAAATGGTACACACCGAGGCCTGGGAGAGTGGCTCCATCTCATGATGAAGAGGTGAAAGAAGGCTTCACGAAGGCCCTTACAAAAATGTATACTTCAAAGGAATCTACCATACTTTGCACGCAGTGGCTTGCATTTTCCAATCTTTGTGGTCCAACCTTCGACAAACCAGAGGCGAGGATGGATAGAGCTACATTGGCTCAAACTGACCCTATTGGATGGTGGACGTGGCATGGGAGGATGCACCAGAGTTGAGATTACTTTCCATTCGCCTTCTTTCACAGGTTGCCAGTTCCTCTCTGCAGAGAGGAATTGGTCCACATATAGCTTCATCCAATCAGTAAAGAGGAACTGCCTTACCTCTAGATGATCAGAGAAGTTGGTGGCAGTACATAGTGCTTTGCGGCTACAAGATCGCCAGTCTAGTGAGTATCGTCAGACTCCAGCCTTACATTGGGATGTTAATCTCGAAGATGCTATGCAAATTGAGGAGGAAGATGCACATGAGGGAATGGTTGGTGTTCCATTGGTTGAGGCAGATCCTTCTATTGACATGGACACTGACACTAACTTAGACTCGAGCTCTAATGGCGAGGGCGATGCTGATTTAGACCTACCTTCTGCTGATTAGGGACCATGGACAGCCATATATTTTCTTAGTTTTATGTTTATCATGTCATTTCATAGCTGAGACTTGGAGCCTTTGGGCATTTTGGTTATAATTATTAGACTTTTATATGATATGTATGCACATTTATAATGAAAAGCATTTGAACTTTGTTAATTTGTCTGTCAATTCTCATGTTAAATCTCAATTCAAGTCTAATGATATGTATTAAGCTTATACAATGTCTAGAATGAATGCTTTATCAATGTTATGCTATGAACATTTGAAATTTCTCTATATTTTTAAAAAATTCCCTTTTTTTTTGTCTGTCGTTCCCTAAAAAATGACCCAAAAGTACCCCCATACCGAAAACTCGTCCCGTCGTACCGGGTACTCCTTGTCCTCGAAACCCCATGGAGCATAGGAATTTTTAAGTATCTGAAGCTTGATTTTTTAAGTATCCAAGTAAAAGGGGAAATGATGATGAACTTTAACATGGTAGTAGTCATCTGCCATGTAGCTCTTTCAAGTTAAATCCCTGAGATATATTTTCTGTAAAATGCCTCCTTAGATACATTTTCAGTGTAGAATGCCTCTCCTATACCCTTTGTTCCTCCTCTTTAAATATATAGATATGCAATGAATTTGAGGTTGTAACACCAATGGTCGCAATGTCTCTTCCTATTCCAATTCTACATGCTTTGTATGGAAACCTACATTTCCCAATCCAATTACAAAGTAATACAATGTCTAGCATTATTTTCATAAGGAACAGATAAAAATATGCCCATTTGAGAAACAACCAAAACATTTAGTAAATTTACTGATAAATTATAGTAAAGCTACTTAGAGAGTCTATACATGAATTTTATAAGTGTACTTAGATGATTGCATTGTATATGCATAGTTAAAAAACCACATTCAATTATCAAGGTTGATGCTTGAAAAGTGCAAAGTATAGCATTTAATTTTCATAAGTGTCTACTTGCAACACCATTTGGTACAGTACTAAGACATTATATTTAGATAGAGATTAGAGGTAATCACTAAGAGATTGCCACCATGCTTTACTTACCACCACCTAAAACACCGAAGAATGTCAACATTGATGGGATATGGTGAATACTACAAAAAATTCAGGAGAATATATGCCAAGCTAACTGTTTGTATAAGGATTATTAAGGAAGAAAACAATTTTTGATTGGTACCAATGATCCTAAGAAGCATTTGAATTTCTGAAGAATAAATTGGCAAGAGCACCAATACAAGTATTTCCAAATTGGGATCTACCATTCCATGTACATGTAAATGTACTCTGGGAATGTAATTGGAACAATCTTAGCCCAAACCATGAGAAGACAAGTCAAATCTTCCAATTTGATTTACAGGTAGAGAGTTGGCTAAGGTAGAAAATAACTACAACCACAACAAAGAGAAGCAGTACAATAGCATTCTCCTATGATTTGTTAGTGGCTAAATTTGCCAATTGGCTAATAGTTGAAATTTGGGAATCCAAATTTGGCTAATAGTTCAAGTTGTAACATGACCTAAATCGCTACATTTTAACAAAATTTTACTTTAGTCTTATTTAAATCACCAAAGAATTTATTTTATTAAACATTTCAACTCAAAAATTTGCCAAAGTATTTGATACATGATCAGATTAGATTCACTTAAATTTCATGTTATAGTAGAAATGTAAATTAATTCACCAATAGTAAATCATAATTATTAGTTTCTTTAGAGCCATATTTCCATTATCTAGTTGCCACAAAACCCTCATTGTATTTCACGAGGTAAAATGTACCCATGATCTGTAACGCTCACGGGGCCCTTAAATTCTTTTGGATTGTTGATCTCACTCATGAAATATAACGAGGGTTGTTAGATTATATTTTAAACCAGTAGTGAAAATTAAATATTATAGAGTCTACCCCTTAAACCCATTGATCATTTCCACCTTCAGACCCCTACTTTTCCATAAGAATTAAATTTTTTAAATGGAAGGATTTTCCATCATAATTAATGCATTTTATTATTATTTTTCAAGATTCGCCAAGATTTCTATAGAATTTTAGTGATGTAAAAAAAATTGGCAATAAATTTAATATTTTTTCAAAAAAAAAGGAAAGATATGAGCTAATAGAAATTAATATTTTTTTACCAAAAAAATGAAAGATTCGCCAGGATTTTATATCTTTTCTTGAGGGGGGTTTCTTAAAGTTATCACTAACATACTTAATGATAGAAGTTTAAATTTGACACTACAAGTAAGTCAAATCTTCCAATTTGATTTACATGTAGAGAGTTGGCTAAGGTAGAAAGGACTACAACCACAAAAGATAGAGGAAGTGCAAGCATACTCATGATAGAACATTAAATTTGACACTACTACTATTACCCTCGTGGATTGTCTTCTACATGGATTGTGAACCATTGTAGTACTTTATAAATAGATTTTTTATATAACACAGAACATGTAAATGGCTTATGCTCTTCCAAAACTATTAATTTAAAATAGTAGTAAACCCAGGAAAACAAACCAAGAAATGATTATGCATGGCATACCCTAAGGATAAAGTCATGTGCAAGTTTTGGGTGATTTTGATAGAACAAATAACCATCAATCATGACATCTAAGCCTAAGGACACCCAACAAGGGGAATTTACTAGAATGAAAGATTGCAATGATAAAAGGGAAAAAAAACCAAGTTGAAAACCAAAAATGTCAACTTGAGAACGTCATCAAGTTGAAGGGAGACATTGATGCCTTGGTGAAGCAAGAATATGCAAATCCAAAGGGTGTCATCCTAAAATAGAGTAAAACCCACTACTGCAAAGCTTCGAGAAAACAAATTATAAGCTCACATAAATAGAGGTTGAATTATCAACAAAGATGAATAGGTAGATGACAAGGCATTAAAAATTGAATTACCTAGTTTTGGTTAAGCAAAGGGAAAAGAAGTGCCATGAAGGATAGAGAAGGCAGAGAAAAGATTCAATTAAAATTTTAAATAATTACGAATTAAGCAAGAAAAAATGCAAAAAGAAAACAAATTGAAAAGTTTTTTAAAGAAGTAAACTAATTGTAAAAGCTGCAACTGATTAATAGTGGACCTATGGAGGAATTTTACCCAACAAAGGAAGCAGAATTTAAAATGGCATTCAAAACAATTGAAGGGAAAAATGATCAAAGGAGAGTAAAAACACATCAAAAACACAAAGTAAAAAGCAAACGGTGATAGAAAACCTAAGAGTTGTACATTAAAAACCAAGCTGGGATTAGAAAGAAACAAAGGGAGCAAGGAGATAGAAAATTTTAGATTGAAATTGTTGAGATGGCTCTCTTACAAGGGATCTCAATGGAGCAACTAAAACAACCCAATTTGAAAAAACATCCCTCAAATCCCAATTCTTGGATCTTGTAGGGGCATTTTCCACCATGTCCTAAAAGTTAGGGCACTATGAGAATATATGAAAGAGTATCAATTCACATTGATACAAAGAGATTGAGCTATAAAATATGGGTATGATAAAGGGGAGCAGAAGTAATCCCACAAATGTAGTTGAATGCTTGGTGGTGTAGTACCCCTCCATTTTGCTTATGTTTTATGTTAGCATGTTTTCACTTTGATTGACCTTGGTACTTTGTTTTGATGTATTGATCACTGACATTAGAGTGATGGTGGATTTATTTTGTGATGTGATGATACATTGTATGGTGGTAATTATTTCTGACATGCTTTATGTTAGCATAGATGTTTATTTCAGATGTTATTGCTATATATATGTTATGGTAGATTAGTTGTCATTTAATTTGGTCAATCTGATGTGATATTGTATTGGTTTGGAGAACGGAGTTGCCTCACTTGCTTGCGAGTGCCCTGTGATTTCTGTGATTTTCTCCGAACAGTGTGTTTGAATCATGGATTATATATATGTTATTTGTCTGATTGCAAGATTGTAGGTACATGACACTGACTCCACCTGGTTACTTAGGTCTGAGCGTGTCAAGAGTCAACATAAATGTTGTTTGGGAGGTAGTAACAAGGTTTTTCCTAGTCTAGTCTTAAACCCAGTTACAATATGTCATCAATTTAAGTCTAGTGTCTTTGGTTGTCTCATTTGTGTCTGATTGGATTATTTATTATGAAAGGAAAATTTTGTTAATTAAATGATAGATTAATGTTCTTTTAATTTAGTTTTTATTTAAATTAATTTTAAATGTTGTAAATAAAAATCCTTAAATACTTTATTTAATTAATTAAATTAGTTTATTTGGATAAGTAATTTAATCATTCAGATTTAAATTATTTAATTAAATTAATTAATTAATTGAATTAAAGTTACTTTATTTGTGTGAATAGATTAAATTTAAATTAATTGCTTTTTCTTGTTGAGGATTCTCTCGGAGAAGATATGATGGGATTTGGGGAAAACAAGAAATCACTTCATGAGAAATGAAAAGAACAGTAAACGGTTGGAAATAATTTTGCTGAATTCTTTTGGGTTTTTATTTAAAAATACTGGAAGAAGTTTTGGGATTGTTTCTGGTTTAGTATTTGCATTCTTCTGGAAATTGGTGTTCTGGAAGGGCTTTGGAAGATTGCACGCAATAGGAAAATAAATCTTTTCTTCTACAGTCAAGTTCTTCAAGCTACAGGAACACAGGTATTTCCCTATGTATTTAATTTTTTTTCTTTTGAAAAGATTGCTTGTGTAAAGAAATTTTTGTTTAAACCCTTCTTCTTGGTAGATTGTTTGTTGAAAATATTTCTGTAGAGATTTGTTGATTTCTGTGAGAATTTCAAGAAAACAAGATCTTAAAGTGAAATCAGAGGAAACATTAGAAAAGATTCAAAAGAAAAAAAAGTACTCTCTGTAGTTTTATGAAGTAAATTTTTTGTGATATCTGGAAAAGAAGCCTTAGAAAGAACTAATTGGAAAAGATTTTGATAGTTTGAATTAGAAACCTCTGATACAAATTTTGTTAAAAGTTCCCTATAGAAAATATTTGAGTAATTAAATTGTGAAGAAAATCTTTTACTTGAAAAAATGAAATTGAAACCCTCTGTGGTTGAATTGGAATTTTATGAGAAAAAAATTATGTACATTGATAAATTTCTCAGTTACCTGTAACAAACTCTGTTGAAATTAATTTCCCAATCTGGGTAATTTTACTTATTAAATAGAATTATATATATATATTAATATATGTATATGTATAATTGATAGATATACATATACATAAACAAATATATATATATATATATAAAATCTTTTTAATTGATAAATTTCTAAGATGAAATTCCTTTTAGAAATTTCGTACACATATTTTTATTCAAGAATCGTTGGAATTAATTTCAAGTTTTAAATAAAATAAAATTTAATTTTTTATTAGAGTATAGGGCCGGGGGCTACCCCCATGGCCGACCCCCATAGGGGAGCCAACTATTAGGGCAGCACCCAGCACTGCCTTCACAGGCAGCGTCGGTGCTTCTTGCACAGCCGTGCCCTCCCATGGAGGGTTCGGCTGTGTAGACAGCCGAGCCTTGCCCCTTTTCTTTATTATAAGTTTTTAAATGATTTTAATTTACTTTTAATTTATAGTTATAATATAATATATATGTAATGTATATATATGTTATAATATATAAGTTATAATTTGTGCTTTTATTATATGGGATTATAAGTTTAAATTTGATAATTAAGAATATCTATTTATATAAATAGATATCTAATTATAATGTTTTGTTGTGTATTTTTTTAAATGAATGTTATATTGCTAAATGGTATATGGAAAAATTATTAAAAGATAGTTAATATTGAAGTGTATTAAGTGGAGAAAACAAAATTTCATTATTATACATGATTATGGAATTGGGAAAATTATAGTTTAGATTTTCATATTGAATAGAAGATGTGTTATATTCAAGTTGAACAATTTTATGTTTAAAGTTTTTTTTTCTTTGATTTGACTGGATTTAGTAAATCCTAAAATTAGATATTTTTTTTATTGTGCCTGAACTTCTTTAAGTTGTCTTTACATTCTTACTCAGAAAATTGGGGAGTTATATGTGATTTCAAGTCTTCCAGACATTATATTTTGAAAGGGAATTGTTATCATGAAGGTTTCACTTTTTAGGTTAACTAGGGTTGTGCACATGGTTTTGTATGATTTTAGACACCTGGTTCTATGAACAGGATGTGAAATTCATTGTAATATGATTTGTAATATATGTTGATTTGAGTGCACTTTGTGTACCTTAGTTAGTGAACTTAGATTCTTGGTGTTATTCTTAGGGGAGTGGCTCTGTGTGAGGGTCGGCACACAAAGAGGTGCCTGGGTAACTCATGTAGAGTTAGCTAATCAGTGAAAACTAAACAACACATTAGTTAGTTTAAAATCTTTAACTAGAATAATAAGCCTCACTTATATAGACTCAAGGGGTAGATCAATCTTGAGAATAAGTTGAAGGCACGAATGGCAAATCGATATCTTGTTATTTTAAAGATATTCGATTCTGCAATAGTTTGCATGTGGGGTCGGGTTTAGTAAGAGGTTACTGGGTAACCCAAGTTGGGGGCCGAACCTAGGGAAGAAACACCGAGTAACCTATGCAACATTGTGATGACACTCCACCTAAATTAACAGTAACCTTGTGAACTTAGCATGTTTGATTATCCTAATTTTGGAAGCAATGTAACCAATAAGTTAAGTGTGTACTTGTATAGATTTTCTATGGTATTTACTTGTGTCTAGGGTTTATAGGTTATGTCTAGGGAACCTTATTACTATCTCCTAGCATGGGGGGTGGACCTACGGGTACCACATGGTTGGGTGGAACGTGCACCTTACTCTGTTGGGTCCCCAGTTCTTGTTTGTGGCAATGAGTACTTCATGGATGGAGAGCTCGTATGTGGATATATGTACTTCCTTATTTGTATCATTGGAAATTTTATATATGTATCACTCCTCAATTGTTAATGAGGTGAACATTTGTAATATGTAATTGTAAACTATTATTTGATCTACCTCATTTGGAAAATGAGTATTGTAATGTTATTTCAAATGCAATGTATGAAAGAATCTTTTATGTACTTTATACCTTCATGATGAAATTCAAATGTTATTCAATGTATGCTTCTAAGTTAATGTGAAATAAATATATGCAATGTTAAATACTATTGTCGTCTATGGGAATTTTCAGATAGTGTGTCGTCGCGTTACTTAGGGAATGTTTGCAATTAGTTAAGTAAATGATTTACTTTAAAAAAAAAATTATTACACTTTCGTAGTCAATGCATCATTCCTTAGGTTACAAGACGGGGCATTCTGATTAGGGTTTTCTTTATTTACAATATACAAAAGGGTACTCAACATTGTGCTAGGCCAAGTATATGAAGACACATTATACTTGAACCAAACACATAAGATAACCCCTAAAATTTTGAGGGGTAACAAGGCAAAGCAAAAGCAATGACAATGTTAAGATCTGAAACTACAGAGGTAGTGTCATGACCAAAGACATAATAAAACTCAATAGGATTAGGAAACAACTAGGTATTAGCAAAATTAGTGATCTAAAGGTTAAATAATCCCGCCAAGGCAATCACATGGAAAGTGTATTATAACAAGGACTCCACCACAACCAAAAGCATCAGAGAGCCATTCAATAAGGTCAAGCAGGAGAAACTATATGAACTCTTCCTAGCCCTCTACAAAAGACCATTGGAGAATCTTGCAAAGATCAAATGGGGTAAAGCGTGAACTATGCTATAGCTCCTCCTTGTTGATGCTAGCAATGTATTTTAAACAGCCTCCACCAAGCATTGAGGAGAAGATGTTATGAATGGAAGATAAATCTATCAAAATGCAAATAACTGGCCACTTCGACACATTTGATAGATGGTAATCATGGGGATGGAGTTAAGGAAAAAGATAAAGGATATGTTGATGAAAAGGTACTACATCTCAAAAGGAATGGTAAGCCAATATAAGCACATGTGCTTACTTGTAACAAGCATAGATAATACCTATGTTCATCCTTGTGTACCATGGAATCATTACACTTCCCTACATTATGGCCAAGGAACAAGTGGATAAATTTATTGTGGCAATTGAGGCCCTTCCACCAAATCCTGATGGTAGGACAACCTCAAAACAGGATGATGATACATAACCACGACAAGGGGAAGTCAAATTTATGAAAATTGAACAAGCAAAAGATAATGTAACTACAAAAACACATCTAACAATGTTGCAAGATATAAGGGTAGCACAATGATAGAGATAGTGATGCTAGCAAATGTCACCCCATCCATGAGAGGAGAAATAAAAAATGAAATTATATTAATGTCCCCACAAGAGAAATCAAAACAATAGCTAAAAGGCATTCTAATGAAAAAGAAATGAGGGATCAACCCAGAGTGGTGAAACCCTAGTCCTATTAGAAGGGAAAGAACCTACGTTACTAGGTCCCTTTGTTTTTCCTGCCAGACTTGTGGGTTGGGTCAGGTATAGGTCCACCCTCAGGCACAACCAAGGTACCACTCGAGCACCTTGGGCTCCCTATAAGTCCACAAAACGATCCACAGGGAACCCATGACGTCCAAGCTATTGTACCCAAAATAAAAAAATTCTTCAATAAGACATTTTTTCTTAAAATGATCTAGATCATGTAAAATTGTTGTCAAAAGTATGTTTTAGGTCAAACAAAACATAGGCATTTTGTGGGTTTGTGTCAAGAAAGATGCTTGCAAATTTCTAAAAAATTGAAAATTAGGGTTTCAAACCCTTGTTTTTAGGAAAACCGCTGAAAATAAGACCTTTCCAGAATTAGTTGAAAATGATTTTGATAGGATAAATTGGCTTCACGATCACACTGGTCAAGTCAAAATCACCAAAAAGTTTATTTTACTCTGGTGGCTCTATTTTCATTTTTTAGGAAGAAAGTTGAGACCTCTATAGCCATTAATGGCAGAATGTCCAGTACTAGCTGCTAAAATCTAAGCTTCAACAAAGAATCCATGGTGAAAATGCTTGAAAAGATGCTCTACAACAAAGGGGATTTTCAAAAGTGAAAAATGTTGAAAATTGGCTAAGTCTAGAGAATGCATGCCTTGCTACAAAGAGCAGGCTATGCAGTCAAATGCCTTAGTTATTCTTCCAACACCCATACATGCAGCATGGTGAACAAGATTGAAAGGATACATGCATCTATGTCATCAACAACAATTCTCAAATCAATCACGATACACGACAAACACGAAGCGCAAGGAGATGAATATTTTCAATGAAAATGATGAAGCTACGGTCAAAAGAGCCCCTGTAGGCCAAGGGTACCCATGAGTTCAAGAGGTCAAAGGCAGTCATCAAGTCTTGCCTAGACAATCATCTCCTTCATAATTCTACCAACTTTATGACAGATCGTCAAGAAAATCCAATAGATCCATCAAACGTCGTCAAATGAAGGCAGAGGCAGAAGGTGTTGAAAGAAAAAGTCATCAAAAATGATAGTCAAACATGAGAAAAAATGCCCCTGCTGAGTAGGAGCGCCCTTGAATTAGATGGTGTAGATGTCAATTGTTGAACAAGCTCGTCTTCAAGTGATCTCCTCGGCATCAGCTTAGCTCCACAGCGAACCTATTCACTAGCCTACGAGTCACATCAAATGACAATAGATGTTGATCATTCAACCATGCAAAATGGAAGGAAAATCAATGCACACCAAGGCAAAAGCGCCCCTGCAGGCTAGGGGTGCCCTTCATTTTAGAGCACTAGATGAACCCTTCAACATCTACTTTCTACAAAGCATCTGTCCAGCATCTTCTCAGCTTCGCGTTCAATCTAGTTGCATGATCAGAGGACCTGTCAAGCATCCATAGATGAAGATCAAGCAGAAAACACCTGAAAGAAAAGGAAGAATAAAAAACATGAAGAAATGGCTAAGTGTCAAGGAAAAGCGCCCCTGCTAGAAATAGGTGCCCATCTTTCTAGGTAGTCAAATGCAATTTGCAAGCTTAGAGACCTCTAGGATGACCTCCTCTTTTTTTATCAATCTCAACAATGGTGTCGTCAACGAAGACAATAGAAAAATCAAACATCTGACGATAGCAATCAAACTAGGACCATTCACGAAAGTTTGCAACATGTAAATTACAAGTCAAAAATTCAAAGGTGCCCCTGCAGGTCAAGGGCACCCAAAATTTTAAGGCATCTAAATCAAATTTTGGGATTCGCGAAGCCAATCATCCTTTTCAGGACTAAACTAGTTATCCATCCCATGTTTCAACGAGATCGTCAGACTCATCAGTTAGCAGTGATCTCAAATCAGAGCACGGAGGGTCAAACTAGAGAAATTGAATAACACTCAAGAAATTGATTAAGTTTGAAGCTAAAAGTGCCCTTGTTGGGAAGAGGCACCCTTGAATTAGAAGCATCAGACTCAAGTTTTGAGCTTTTCAGCTCCCAAGCACACTTCATCAGTGTTGTTCCACCTCAGCAATGGATTTGTCTACAACACCTCAAGATCATCAAAGCAATTGGAATCAGCAATTGAATGGAGGCATTTCATCACAGAAAAATAATGAAAAAATGTTCAACTCTTTAAAGGGATGCCTAAAGTCAAAGTAAGGCTCAGATGACTGAAGTTAAGATATTTTGAAGCCTTTCTATGTCTAAAACGTCCCTAAATGGGTGGAAATCAATGTTGTGAACTCCAGATCAAGCAGAAAAACTACTCCATCATGAGTTGGCATCCAAACTTGATTGTTTCCACATCAATCATTATGTATCAAGCTTGGACATCATTATTCATTGTTTGTCTTTTCAGGTTGGAGCTCAAGAGCAGTCATTTTCTCTCCAAGACATCTTTTGAAGATAACAAGAAGGGTTTTCATCGTTCTTCATATTTTTGAAGATCAGTTGCACAGAAGGACAATTTATCAGAGGTTGCATCAAAAGGCATAATTTTTCGAGAAAGATGGTTGATAAATTCCAATCTTCTTCTTGTATTTTTCCTCTTTTCAAGTGTCTTACATCTTCTTGCATGTCTTGGAAAACAACAAGCAATCACAGATCTGACCAACTAGGTGTGATCAACACAACTTTTTCAACAAAACCCATTGGTTGAATTTTTCCAAAAATAGCAACCTTGCTGCCCCTATTTTTAGGGATTTTCAAAAAAAGTCACGAATTTGAAAATCAAACGAATTGGGTTTGTTCAGCATTGAAGCACAAACAATACCCATGTGTCGAATTTTTTTCAAAAAAATACTTCTTGGCGAGTGGCTATTTTTAGGGGTTTTAAGAAGTTGTCTGAACATATCCGTGTTTACAGTCAATAGTCAAGTTTTTCATAATATAGTACTCTCAAGTTGAAATCAAGAACAAAATGGTCCTACTTCATGACTTTATGAAAACACTCAACATGGACATGCATCAAGTGAAGCTCGTAGTCAAGTTGGACACCTTGGAAGGCGTAAATGACATCACCATTCAATGGATAGCCAAATGTGGAAGGTAGTTATTCCAAACACAATGTTGCCACTGGTTACTACCACACTACCTTCCACATTGCATGTCAACAAGGCTAGATTATGTAGCTGCAAATTTTATAGAATATCAACAACAACTTTCGAATGGTGAAGAGATGTTGAAACACCACATCATCATCCTACAGAGCATTAATTTTCCAGAGACAGAAGAAGTCAATGAATGGATTAAGGCACTGTTGACTAGAGGTGGCGAGGTGTAAAGCACCCACATAGGACATCCTACCCTTAAAAATAACATTAATGGCAATGGGAGTTAACTTGATGCCTCATTCCAAGTTAACTCCATGTCCCACTGATCATGCACGTCAAATCCCACCAATTATGGATGTCTATTCTAGATCTCCACTAATTGTGGATCTCTATTTTGGAGGCATATTTTGTAATTTAAGTTCAATTTTAGTTTAGTTTCAGTCAACTAAAGTAGACTTCCAATTGACTATTTTTTTAGTTTCAGTTAACTGAAGTAGATTTCCAGTTAACTACTTGCTCACCAACTTTTAGACATAGGAATAAATCTTGCTGGTTGGAAAGAACTGTTTGTTAACTCAAGGGGATTTTAGGGTTGCCTACTCCTTTGAGTTTCTCTAAATAAGAGCATTGGGCTCATTATTTTGTAGCCTTTATTTACTATGCAAAATTGTTGTGCCATTGTTGCCAACAAGTTTGAAAGTGCATACTTGTTCACTCTTGGATGAGAGTTAATTGGTTTGATGAGCAATTGTATATGATTTCATACCTTTGCAAGTCCCAATTATTTGTAATTCGTTGAGAAAGCTTGAAGAAGGAAATCAAGAGGCACATGCAATTTGATCTCAAGATTTGAGTTCTTTCAACATCTTGTTCTTATAACTTATTGTTTCAATCTTCTCCTTGGACAAGGGTTCCTCCTCCTTGGATATTTTCATGTTAATAGTTATTTTTTGATGTTGTGTAATGAGTTATCTTTCAGCCTACACTTTGGATAGGTGTCGTCACCTTCTCAGGAATCCTGTTAGCCAAATCATCATAGTTTGTTGTTTCTAGTAAGTTGTTTCCTAGCCTATACCTCAGAAAGGGGTTCCTCCTCCTTGGTAAGTCTAAGATTCATCTTATCATAAGATCGATTTCTTGCATAAAGCCTTATTCCAACATATATCTGAGAGTTCAAAGCCTGAGACTCATTTTGGCGAGACGGTCGACACAAGTAACCCAACCATCCATTCCTGATCCTATGCCCTCATGCTTTGTTTATCTTGAGGTAATAGGATAGATTAAAAGCATAGTTTAGTTGTAGCTAAGATCTATAGAAACCAGAGAAAGCCTTAGCTACAACACATTGTGTTTATGCACCCTAGTGTCCTACCTGTTGAGTAAAAAAGATAGGAACTTTAAGCCCATTTTACTTTTACACAAACATCAGCAAACAAGAGGGAGCTTCCCCTCCATAATTTGAAGAGCAGTCATCATGCACTGTGCATAGTTGCTTGTTTCCAATAAGCACTCCAGAGGTGCTAATTGAAATGCCAACACAAGCATACCCAAGAGAACCTCAACGTACATGCAGCTTGTGGGGCTTAAAAAAGACTATAAATTTTTTTTAAAAAAAAGCAAAATGCTTCCTAATATCATTTGTTGCCATAAAGCGATGGTTTACACAAGTTTGGAACTCATTTGACAAACACAAAAGGCCAAAAGCTGTATTTTTTTCCTCCAAATTGCCATTGTTAGGTTTTGAAGGTTGGTTCATTCTTTTCGAAGGTGGGGGCTACAGGGGAGTTGAACCTACACCAACAGGTTAGAAAAAGATGCACAAAGAAGATTTAACCATCAAAGGTGAATAAATCTTTCAAAAAAAATCAAGTTTTCAATAATTTTTTCTAAGATTTTCCAAGTTTATAAAAAAAAATCAAGTTTTTTTTCCTTTGGTAAGTTTTGAATACTTTTTTGAACTTTTTATGCATAACAAGGGGTTATAATACCCTTCTTTTCTTTTCATTTTTCAATTATAGTGTTATTAATTTGTAATGTTTTTATTTTAGGTTCATAATTTATACCAAATGGTCGGTATTTCTAATTCAGTTGCCCCAAATGCAAATAGCTCATCTAAACTTGATGCATCATCAACTCTTTGGCAACATATGACAATGATTCAACAACTTGGTGGTGGTGGTTATCTTTGGAATTGTAGCCAATGTGGAAAAGAGAATAAGAGCTCGTAATTTATCATGTCCCCAATTTGATTTGAAATTAAAATTTTGCAAGGACAAGAAAAAGTGTTTTTGAACACTAGTGATGCAAAGGAAAACAACTCAAATAACTCATTAGACCACAAAACCCTCATTTGCTTAGGGTGGAAGCCTATCGTTTTGGGCTTAATAGGAACACTTCATCAATCTTGATTCAATCCATTCAAGATTAGGATTTTCAATCCTTTAATAACACATTTAGAGGTCTATTCAATTGAGTCTTCTATTGATCACACCAAAACAAAGAATTATAACATTAAAACCCTCAACTCATAGGGGTTTATGACTATCCTCCTGCAATAAGTAACAATCAAATGTGCGTAAATCACACATGCAAATGAATTGAGTAAATTCCTTTAATGGGTTTTTAGGGAATGTAAATACAAAGGTTTTCACCAATTTTTGTCCATTTTGGATGGTGGAATAAAAAATATATTGATTTATTTAGTCTGTTGGAAACCCTAGGCCAGCCATAGATCTGCTCTCACCAAAAATGGCATAACTCATTCAAAACTTAATAAAATTTGCTCAAACCAACAAAATATGAAACTAGACTCATTTATTCATATTTTCCCATTAGTTTCAAACTAGAAATGTACCATACAAATCTATACCAAGCAAATTTTCAGACTACAACTTTTAAGAAAAATGAACTTACAGACCTACCCTAGGTAAAATGATCATAATTTATTTAAAACTCAATGAAATTCAATGCCACAAAAAGAATAAAAAAGTAGATTCACATTCCAATGAATTCCAATCAGTTTCAAATAATTAAATGGGTTGTACAGTTTGTACAAGAAAGAAGAACAAACTGAAACATTAGGAAAACTTAGAAAAAAGCTTGCTTCTATTCAACAAAACTTCAAAAATCAGTTTTCCAACTCTCCATTCAACTTTGGAGAGTGTCTTTATGCATTTCCAACCAATCCTAACTAAGTAGTAACATTTAGTTCTTGTTTGTAACAATTTCTTTCCTTTTTGACAACTTATCAAAGTTGCATGGCAACTTTTTAGCAACATTTGGCAATTTTTACATTTTTAATCAAAAACCCTCTAAACACTCCAAAACGAACCCATATGATTCTAAATGGTCATAAATGACCTTATTAGACCCAAAAACCCATAAACAACTTAAAAACCAAAAGGTGACAACATTTATGCTATGATGCTCCTTATGCCCTTGCATCAACTAGCTTTCATATTTTAATTAAATATAATAATAATATTTTAAATTAAAAAATAAATAATAAAATAAGAATACTCTTTTGGGGTCAGCCAAGTTTGGAGGGAAACAAAATAAATAAATAAATAAAAATATATAAATAAAAATAAAAATAAATAAATAAAATAAAATAAAGGAGGTCGGCCTTGTCAAGGTTATTTTGGGAGGGCTATAAAAGAAAGTAAAGTGCAAGTCATTTGGCATCCATTCATATCATATTTTTCATTTAGAGATTCTTCTTTTTGGCTGCAACTTTGGTTGGGCTTAATTCCAAGGACGAAAACCCTTGTGGATACGGTGAGTTGGAGAAAAACCTAGCTCATCTTGTGGAGGACTCATAACAGAGTTCTATTTGCACTTCATTGGAGATATTTGGAGGTTGGAGCATCATTGCATAATCAGGTTGCAAATCAGATTTGGAGCAGAATTATTGTGGCATTTTGTGAGCAGACTTGAGCACCCACCTTTGGAGGGCGATTTTGCATATTTCAAGCATATTTCGAGCAACAAACCCTAAGCACTTACCAAGGAGGAATTTCACCCATCTAGGGTTTAATATTTGAAGACTATTTTGCATATATCTGGTATGTATAATCATAGTTTCAGATCTGCTCTGTAGAGCAGAAATTTGGGCATATGTTTGGCATGTTTGAGCCCTTGAGATCCTTGTAAAATCAATCAAGAATATTTAGTTTTGTAACAGTAGAAATTATCTACAAAAAATCAGACCTGTATGTTACATTTGGATGCCCTATCTTGTGTTTTTCATGGTTGATTTCTTTTTTGATATGAATATCAATTGGTAGCATCATTTGGCATGTTTATTTGTCATGTTTGGGCACTTGTATGTTCACTGTGATATTTTGTTTGAAATCAGAAATAAAAATTAGGGTTTGAGCAAAAATAAAAATTAGAATTTTAGGGCAGATCCCCATTAGGGATATTATAGTGGTATCGAAGCAACAATCTTGCCAACCCATGGGTCTGATTTTGAGAATGCAGATCTACAACGAACACATGAGTGAAAGGGAACCTTGGAAAAAGAAAATAGATTGGTGACCTAAATTCTTACCCAAGGTAGAAGATATAGATCCTATTCAAGAGCTACTGATAAAGATACGAAAGGAACAAGAAAGGTATCAGCTAGAGCTTCCAAAATTTTGAACCAATACCAAAGTTTTCCAAATCATGCAAAGGCTTGTGTTCCCCTTGGTGTGTACTTGAAGGCACTCAAGTACCAATACCCCCACAAAAGGACTTTATGACTACATAAGACGAAAGAGAAAAGAAGAGGAAGATTCAAAATCTGCTAAGGAGGAAAAGGAACAAGACCCAAAGAATTCAATTTTGTTGGAGGAAACAAAGTCTAAATCAAAATCAAAATCACCAGAAGTTACCATTGAAGAAATGATAGAAAATAAAGAGGAATCACTTGATTGTGACTTGCTACCTACAAGTGATCATGGGAAGGACAAAAATCAGTCAGTATGCAACCCTAAAGAAGACATGTTCAAGAGTTTATTTCAGCCTTATGAGGACAAGGACAAAGGAGATTCACCTATTGAAGCTACAAATGAAGAGCACATGAAGATTGAAGAAGATATCACCATGGATATTTTCAAACCAACCATGTCAGGTAAGCTACATGAAGTATGGGTTCTTGTGATGTTTCATTAATTGAGCCTAGCATTGTTTCATCACCTTTAAATGATTTTGGCAAGGAATCAAATTGTGGTTTGGGTGTCCTTAAGTTGGATTTGCCCATACATATGTGAGCAATTCATAAATTCTAGTATGTAGTTGACAAAGTGAATTGGATAAGAATGATTTAACATTGCAAGATATGGAGGATCACTTGGTCGTTAAGGAGGTTATAGTTGTGCATACTCTTTCTAGACCAGCCAATGTGGAAGATCATGATGTAAAAGACTCTACTCATTATTTTGATGGAGATCCTTTGATGAAGCATGATGATGACCTAGTTTCCATACATGGATGTAATGAAGAAGAGGTTGTGAAGGAAGCTAGTTTGGAGGATGCAGGTTTGTTATTGCTTGAGGATACACAATCTTGGTAAGGTAGGACTATCATGTCCCCAATTTGATTTGAAATTTAAATTTTGCAAGGATAGGAAAAAGTGTTTTTGAACACTAGGTTTCATATTTTAATTAAATATAATAATAATATTTTAAATAAATAAATAATAAAATAAGAATACTCTTTTGGGGCAGGCCAAGTTTGGAGGGAAATAAAAATAAAAAATAAATAAAATAAAATATAAAATATAAATATATAAATATAAAATAAAATAAAGGAGGTAGGCCTTGTCAAAGTTATTTTGGGAGGGTTATAAAAGAAAGTAAAGTGCAAGTCATTTGGCATCCTTTCATATCATATTTTTCATTTGGAGATTCTTCTCTTTGGCTACAACTTTGGTTGGGCTTAATTCCAAGGACAAAAACCCTTGTGAATACAATGAATTGGACTAAAACCTAGCTCATCTTTTGGAGGACTCATAATGGAGTTCTATTTGCACTTCATTGCAGACATTTGGAGGTTGGAGCATCACTGCATAATCAGTTTTGCAAATAAGATTTGGAGCAAAATTATTATGCCACTTTGTGAGCAAATTGCATTAGGGTTTTTCCCTAATCTAGAGAGCCACTTGGAGCAAACCTGAGCACCCACCTTTAGAGGGTGATTTTTCATATTTGGAGCAACAAACCATAAGCACTTATAAGGAGGAATTTCGCCCATCTAAGGTTTGATATTTGAAGACTATTTTGCATATATTTGGTATGTATAATCATAGTTTCAGATCTGATTTGTAGAGCAGAAATTTGGGCATATGTTTGACATGTTTGAGCCTTGAGTTCCTTGTAATATCAGTCTAGAATATTTAGTTTTGTAACAACAAAATTTATTTACAAAAAATTAGAATTGTATGTTACATTTGGATGCCCTATCTTGTGTTTTTCGTGGTGGATTCATGTTTGATATGAATATGAATTGGTAGCATTATTTGTCATGCTTGGGCACTTGTATGTTTGTTGTGATACTTCATTTGAAATCATGAAATAAAAATCAGAAATCAGAATTAGGGTTTGAGCAAAAAAAAAATGAGAATTTTAGGGCAAATCCCCATTGGGGATATTATATACTTTCATGTGCAAGCTCACTTTTGTGCTATTCCTTTACAAGGAATAAAAGTTTTTCCTAGGCCAAATAAAAAATGGTTGTCAAAGCAACAAATATTGGCTTATATTAAAGAACAAGAGGATGTTGACATGACAAGTAATAGATCAAAGGCTCTTACACATCCTATTGCCAAGAAAAACTTGTGCGAACCTCCTAGTGGCTTATCGTAACTAGATGGCCCACATCCTTTCATGCAATGCCACCATCTTTTGGAGAAGAGAATGTTTTGGTTTGCAAAAAAGAGGCCCATTGGAGAAAGCCTTCAAGAATGAAGTGAGGGAGATTGCAGGTTAGAGCATTGCTTGTTGTATTTATGGCAATGGGCTTCCTTTCAAACTTGTTAGATCACCTTATCGTCGAGATATGATGATGACCTTTCCAACACACCTTCTAATCAAAGTTGCATGGACACAGATACGGATATGGTATCGGACATAGATACGGCTAAATACAACATTCATAAAAAACATATACATGTATATTTTCTAAGTTATTAGAGGAGATTTTCTTTACTTTAAAAGAAATTAACTAAATATAAATTAAATAATATTAAAATTTAAACATTAATAATTTAGTAAAGAATAAACAACTAAATTTATATTAATAAATTTTATTTATATTTAAAGAATAAATTTTATTTTTTTCAAAATTTCTAATGTTTAAACAACATAACATAAATATTAAATACAAATATAAAACTATAAACAATTAACTTTTTAAAATCTATAAAAATTTAAATGCCAAAAAAATAGTAGAGTTGCACTAGAAGAAGACCTAGAAAAATGGGTTGCTAAAATAGAAAAACATTTTAGTTGTTTTCCTCATTTGGTGTAGGTTTTATTTATACAAAACAAAAAGAAAATTGCACAATTGAAGTTTTTTAAGATTAAGTTTAGGAAGATTCATGTTAGATATTTTGAAAATCAAATCACAAAGTATCCGGCACGGCTGGAAAACAAGATTTTTGGGCACGTGTGGGTACAGTATCCAATGTGTATCTACAGTGTATTGTACCTATATATATATCGGATATGGGGATATGCACACCCGAGAGGGGCAAGGGTGTATCCGACTACTGCTAGTCTTGGCCCTGGGTATGAAAAGGTGTGAAACACAATATTGGCAAAGGAGAAAGCTTCAAAAAAGGAATCATTGAGAACAATCAAGGATACATAGTCTGAAACTGACGTGTCCATTTCTAATGGATGGAAAGATTGTAAAAATAGACCATTGATCAATATTATATAGTTGTGTCCCCTAAAGGAGCGATATTTTTGAAGGCAATAGATTGTGAAGAGCATGTGAAAGATGTAACTTCTATTTCCAATATCCTCATAGAATCCATTGAAATGGTGGGCCATAAAAATGTTGTCCAATTCATAATAAACAGTGCTAAAAATTGTAGGGCAGTTGGGTCTATAGTGGAGGGTACATATGGTCACATTTTTTGGACACCATGCGCAATCCACTCACTCAACTTGATATTGCAAAATATTGGCACACAAATTGAGTGAATCAAACAATTCTACATAGAGGGTGAGAAGATCCAAATGCTTGTGACTAATCATCATATGTCACAAGGCATCTTCATGACCTTTTCCAAGTTGGATTTGTTGAAGGTAATTTAAATTTTACTTTTTTATGTATTTTTTAATTTTTAATTTTATTTTTAATTTTTGATATGTGATATGTATTTTTTTATACCATGTTATGTTGTTAGAACTTAATTTTCATCTCACATGATGACTTGTGAAGGTGCGAGAGGCCTTGATTTCTTGTGTTAGGCCTTGAGTTCTATGGTCATCAATAGCCTGTGAAGTATATGGAGGCAATCAAGCATGGAAAGAGCCCAAAAAGTAAATGTATTGACCCTAGATGTTGAGTGGTGGACTTGTGTGGAATATATTTTGAATTTCACTAAGCCCAACATCAACATGATTAGGTATGTTGATATTGATCCCCCATGTTTGGGTGAAATTTATAACAACATGGACTCCATGGTGGAGAAAATAAGAAATATAATAGAAGACATGGAACATGACCCAAAAAAACCACTTTTAAAAAGTGTGCAAAAGATTATCGTTAACCATTGGAACAAGATGACCACCCCCTTATATCTCTTAGCATTTGCTTTGTCACCAAAGTATTATATCAAATAGATACTTTTGTTGCCAAGGAGGGTGCCACCATATAGGGATGAGGAGGTTGCTACTAGCTACAAGGCTACATTTACAAAGATATTTCTAGATGAAGATATCCTAAGTGTTGTCTTGAGAAAATTTGGTAACTTCATATCTTCAAAGAATCATGATGTTTCTACTCTTCAAGAAAAATATAGGAAAAAATTTCATCATTGGTGGTGTCTAAATGGTCAAGGCTCCATTTTCCTACAACCTCTTGCAATTAAAATTCTCTCTTAAGTATCTATCTTTTTATTTTCTATTTTTCTAGCTTTTCATTTGATGCTATCATGCTATATATTATATTTTATTATAATTTTATAATTTATGTTTTGTATTTATAAAATTAAATACTAAATTTGTATGCAAATTCAACAGGTTGTGAGTTCTTCGTCAATTGAGCATAATTGGAGTACATACTCCATCCACTCAGTTAAGCACAACAATTTGAGTGTAAAAAAAGCAGAGGATTTGGTCTATATACACTCCAACCTTCATCTCTTGTCACATAAGACACTTGAAACACAATGAGGGTGTGACAAAGAATTGGGATCTAAGTCTTGAGTGTGCTAATTTATATGCTATAGTTGCATAGCTTGCCAAAGTCTCTTTAAATGAGGCACCTTTTGCACATGACACAACTAGAGGGAGTGGCATTCCAATTGATTGCGGTTCAAATGAAATTAAACCAAATGTTGACCTTGATGCTTTTGATGAAGAATAATATGAAGACTATTAAATATTGATTGTAATTTTTAATTTTCATTTTGATACTTGAGTATTTTCATTTTTGCAAATTATGAATATGAGGTATTTGAATAGTCTATTTATTAGAAATTATGAGTATCATTGTTCTTATATTTTATAGTTTTGAACACACACGCGTGCGCACACACATGCACACACACACACGCACACACACACACATGCACACACACACACGCACACACACACACACGCGGGCACACACACACACACACACACACACACACACACACACAGACATGCATACATACATACATACATATATATATTCCCATACCCATACCCAAGGGAAAAATTTGTCGTATCATCATACCAAAATAGACAACTTGGACCATTTTCTTCAAAAGAAGTTGCATTCTCTGAGAATGAGCAATGGTAACTTTATAATGAAACACCTAAATAATTCAATATTGTGGTCAGCCAATTATACTTTACTAAAGTTACGATGGATGAAGAAGAAAAATGTATTTCTTTGTTATGTGCTTTGCTTGATAAATGGGATAATCTTGTAATGCACATTAGTGGTACCTCAACTAAGTTAAAACTTGAAGAGGTAGCTACGACCTTGTTATCAAATGAAATGAGGAAGAATTCCATGGAGGGTGTTACAAAGAACTTGTTTATGAGAATTCATCTCATAAGCAATGCACAAATAAGTCAAGAGATAGATAATCAAAGTCTAAAGGTAATCTCTTGAAATATTTCAAGAAAAATATTAGACTTGTGGTAAGTTTGGACATTTTTAAATGCAATGCAAGTTTAAGACAACTAATAAAATTAAGGAATATGATGATGCCTCTTCAACAAATACAAAGTCCTCCACTAAAGAAATTCTGGTGTTAACTTTTGGAATCATCAAGTACACATTCATGCTATGACACATGGTTGATTGATTTAGGTGCGTATTTTCAGATGATTCCTCATAAGGAGTAGTTTTTTGAATATGAGATAATAGAGATAATGTCTTCTTAGGTGATAACTCAACTCATTAGATCATTGGTTGTGGTAAGTTCAAAGTGATCTTTAAACATAGAAGGGTTAAATCACTCTTTCAAGAATTTTATATTCTAAGTTTAGTAAGTAATATATTATGTGTGAGTAAGATGAGTGATATAAAAGTATAGTTAGTCTTGAAGAAAAGATAGTTGCAAGATGGTTAGAGAAGAAATGGTGTTGGCAAAAGGAGTCCGTACAGGGACTCTATTCAAGATGGTTGCAAGAAATATAAGAGATAGATCCTATAGTTCTAGAGTTCCTGAGGCTGAAAATCATTAATTGTCTACCAAAAGAAAACCTATTGGTTGTAAATGGTTGTCTAAGAAGGTATTCAAATCTAGATTCTTCAATATATTGAGTACATGAGCCATGCTACCATGGTGTATACCAAACTAGACATTGTCATGCAATAGGAGCTTTGTGTAGATGCTTGAAGAAGCCAACGAGGGTTAGGAACTCTTCTTGGTACAAGAAATCTATGGGAATTGCTGCCCCTTGTTGCTAATTTATGTTTAGATTGTAGCCACTACCAAAGTATACAACAAGTGGGAGATTGTATGTAAGGTGTTGTACATCTTACATAGATATTTCAAAAGTTTTCCATTAATGTAAATTTGGGTTGGGCATCACACTTGGAGAGGGAAAATTGAATTCTATTAAAATTAATCTTGCCACTCAAGCCCCCTTTGTAAGAGAAATATGACACAAGAGTTACATTGTAAGGGCATCTATGATGGAGGTACTAAAGCATCTTTGACTCCTATTTTTAGCCCTTACAAGAGAACCTTGCAATGTGAGATTGGACTCATTGTTTCCCTAAAAATAAAGAGTTACACCCTTTATTGTCTTCCAAATTTCTAAGGGTACAAGGTTCTTGCATGGGGATTTGGAATTCAATAATCCCTTTGCATGTTTTCATACAAGTGGGGTGGATGGGTTTGCATGGGTAGTTTTTACCCATGGTTTTGTTCTCATGGCTTTGTATTACCACTTGGTGGTTTTGACCAAGCATTGTGCCTATAAATACAAGCACTTGGGTATTGTATTTGTGAACAAAACTGGTTGAAGAAGCAATTACAACTAAAGCATAGCTTGAATAAGTAGGTTGAGCATAGGAGAAACCTCATTCTATTGGTATAGTGAGAGGTGATGTGTTTTTGTTGTGTTTAATAAGAAAAGATTTCAAAATTAAATCTTGTGTTATGTTTGAGTGTGTCATAGTTTAATTTATGTTGCATTTCATATTTTGTTAGCACAACTAAACATGACTTCTAGGTTAAGAAAATTTATAAGCTTGACAGTGCTTTCATAGTGCCTAATTGACAGTAGTATAAGCATTACAATATTTTCCAACAAATACCAGCATAGGAACAAGTGTCGCATCCCCATTCTCATCTCCATCGACATACCCACATCCTCTTGTGACTATATTTTTCTATAATATCATCATACCCTTATTCATTCACCAACAATTGTGCTAGTTCCCATACTCCAACATCTCAAGGAGAACACACAATGACCCCTATGAAAAGAAAGTAGCCTATTAGATGGAAATCTAACTAATAGATGGAAAACAGTAAGTTAGTTGTAATCATAGTTTTACTGGTCTTGGACATTTAAAGATATACAACATTTTCTAAAAGAAAAGTCATTTGTTGCAATAATCAAAACTAATTCAAATGACCTAAGCCTGCAAGAAAGACAAATACAACAAAAAAAAAAATTGGCCCAAACCCATAGGAAAACAAATGTAGAAGAAATAAAATTGCATTAAAAACAAACTATATCATCCCGTGCTAATCGGTTGAGCTTCAGTGGAATATGAATGTGGCTTAATATGTAAAATTGACATCCAATTCTGAGGACATCTAATGCCCTTAGATTGTGACTTTTATGCTAAGGGTTTCCAATGAGTTACTACTTTTCCAAACAAGAAAAAGAAAAGAAAAAAGCATCTTTGAGTCAAAAATGTTAAATTATTTATAATAAAAAAAAACAAAAGCTTACCTCAAAATCTAAGGAAACTCGTACTCAAGGCTATCTACTTGATCATATCTTTTATTTTTTTTGTATCTTCTTGTGCCAAACCCTCCTCATACTCATACTCATCTCAATCAAGTTTTTCTCCATCCTTCTAATCTTCTTCATCATTGCTTGTGGGATGAAGAATATCAATCTCTTTTTTAAGAGAAAAAGGTAGGCAAGGAACCCTGCTCTTTTTGGAACCCCCATTCTTATTCTTATTTGCTTTTCCTTGGACAAAGGACAAGGCAAATGAATGGAAGATTTATTCGTTGTTTTTTTTCCTTTTATAGGTGGAGTTCATCCTTTCATGATTTTAGCCATGGCTTAAGATAAATAAACTCTAGTCTATGCAACTTCGCCTACCAAATACTAGATTAACTTGGTATTTATCAAGAGGTCTCAAAAAAAACCCTCTGAGCTATCAATTACTCATACCAACTAAGGAATGATTTGTTGCAATTATAAAATATGAATTTTTCCCATTTCATCTATGTTTCATGTATAAATTTTGGGCCTGATAAGTCAGAGATGGTGTCTCTACGGATTAGGGTTTTATCGTCGATTTTATTATCCTGTCATGTGAGGAAAGATTTAGAATTCAGGGTTTTTTGTTAGGACGAGTATAACTCAAATTTTCTTTAAACCTAAAGTTTGGTTTTTGTTTCTATCCCACATCACTTTCACATACCACCTCTCATGGATTTTTATTCATGAGAGTTTCAACATGATAAAGAGTGAACTAGCTATTGCACCTTGGTGTGCAATGGGTACGTCAAAGAGGTGTGGAAGGTCAGATAGGAACAAAAATTGTGCCTTCTTTTTCTCATATATTTGTGCAATACATGAGTTTAATTGGTAAGCTAATTAGAAAATGTTGTTTTTCAACAAAGGTCTCATTGGAGAAGTGATAGCTTCAAATCAACTATATATCTACTTAGGAGGATTGAAACACAATTGAAACAAAATTCAAAGCAAATATGCATCCACTTAGAAGGATCCAAACATGATTGAAACAAAACCTATGAATTAGGAATATAATTAGGCTCCATTACCAATAGGCTCATGGTATACTAATAAGAAAATTTTGTTTTCCAACAAAGGTCTCACTCAAGAAGTGATAGCTTCAAATCAACTATATATCCACTTAAAAGGATCGAAACACAATTGAAAAAAAATCAAAGAAACTATGCATCCACTTAGAAGGGTCCAAACATAATTGAAATAGAACCTATAAATTAGGAATATAATCAGGTTCCATTACCAATAGGCCCATGGTATGCTTGCAAAAGGGAAAGAGGGAGATAGAGGAAGAGATAGGGATAGAAAGAAAGAGAGATAGAGAGGGGTAAGGAGATATAGATGGGGGATATAGATAGAGAGGAAGATAATGATAGAGATGGAGGAGGAGGAGAGGAATATGGAGAAGAGGAGAGGAAGAGATAAAGATAGAGAAGAGAGAAGGATATGTAGAGATAAAATAAATAAATATATAGAGAGGGAGAGAATGAGAGAGGGAGAAATAGAAAAATAAGGATAGAGATAGGAATTGATATATAGAGAGAGGGAGAGAGAGGGAGAAAAGCAAAGATAATTAGAGAGAGATAGATAGGAAAATATTATTAGTTAATATAATATAATATAATATGTAATATAATTGAATACTTTATTTAATTAATTAGAAATATAAAATTATGTTAAAAATTAGTTAATAATAGATTTTAGATGTGTAAGAAATAATTTATTAAAAAAATCAATTTATTTAATTTAAAGTTCATTTATATTTAAATAAACAACATTATTTTATTTCATTTCATAATAAATTTTAATATACTGGATTATATAATTAACAATAATATCTTTCAAGTAAGGTATTGAGTCTTTGATAAGGGACTCCATTGATATCTTGAAATCTTTTGATGATTATTACATATCACACATTCTGAGAGAAGGTAATGGGTTAGTGGACATCTTCACTAATATTGGTGTAAGAGAGTTTAGGGATTGGGGTCTAAATGACCCTCTCCCTATAGAGGTTATTGCAACCATGAACCATGATAGCCGATTTTAATTTGATCAACTTCTCATTATGGTTGGTGGCGTGCATGTCTTTCTTCACGTGGCTGATTTTTATGAGCAAGGATGGTAAACAAGATTTGAATCAAGTGAATGGTACAAGAGTTGGGTGTCGTAGGGAACAAAACTCTATGTTCTTTATTTTCCCCTGTTTCAATTCTAGCCTCACATGGATTTTGGGTGGTCTTTGCATTGTCTTCCAGAGATTTCTTTGCTTTGTGCTTGAAGCCCTCAAGCTATTACCTTCTGCTAATTGTGGCAATATCGGTGGTGATAGAAATCAAGCCAAACCTTTCTCATGTGAAGCTGCAAAGAAGAGGAAGGAAGTTTGGTAGGTGTTGGAGAAAGGAGGGTTAACTCCTTACCTGGAGAAATTACACGGAAATAATCCTCAGGTAATGACACTTTTTGTTAAAGATTGGAATGATAGGGTGCTTAAGCTTTATGGGATTGAATTTTAGGTCAATGAAGAATTTATAGCTAGTATTATTAGCCTTTCTATGGATGGCATGAAAGTTTTTAGGGATAAAAAGGAGGCAAAAATTGCTACAAAAATCTTTTTCAAAGATGATGAAGTGAAGGATTTCAAGATTGTGAGGAGTGTAGGCTATCAGAGAAGCTCTCTTAAGGAATTATGGGGATATGTTACAGAAGAGCTAATGTGTTACATAATGTTGTAAGACCGATTTTCAGCGGTAAATGCATACCACTTCATCTTGCTTAATCACTTCCGACATAAGAAGAGGGTTTCTTTTCCTTATTATCTTCTGATGTCTCTTGATTTGGGTCTTAAGGATCACAAGAAAAACCCTAAAATTCCTATCTTGCATGTGGGGTTAATCCTTCTCATCTCTAATTATGCAAAGACTTTTGAGGTTGTTAAACCTATTGTCACCCTGAAGGGTAAACAGTCCCAACCTGCTGAGGAGTATGAGACTACTTATGAAGAGGAACCGACCAACAAAAAATTCAAGAAAAGGAAATTGATATTGGAAAAAAACTCAGAGTCAGAGGAGGATGTGGACTTCGTTCTTGATTCACTTGCTTCTTTGGAGGGCAGTCCACATCTCCCTGCTACAGGAAAGGTGAAAAAAGGGGATATGTGTGCTAGCGAGGGTTATTTGACTTGTAGTGATGAGGAGGCTATTGAGTTTCCAAGTAGGGATGCAAAGGTGAAGAATGATTTGTATGATGAGGCTTCCTCACTGCCCCCTATTGCCAAGCAAAAGAAGGATTCAGAGGAGGGAAGCAGGAAGAAAGGAGTTCTGAGGACTGGGGGCCAAATTCTGGAGAAGGATTTTCCTCTCACTATTGTGGGCGGCCTCTATGTTGATGATTCCTTGAGTGTTAAGTCGTATTTGTAGCTGAAAGGAAAGTATAGGGATGTTGATGTTGTTGTGGAAACCCAAGATGTGAATTTGGAGAGGCTTAAGAAGAGAAAGGTGGTGGCAGAGGAGGTAGCGAGCTCCATCCGCAAACTCAAGTCTCTGGTTGCTGTTGAAAAAGGTAAGGACACCCCTATTGGTTAGGATAGGGTTAGTTCCTCTAAAGAGGAAGATGCTTTGGGGAAAGGGGCTTTTAATATTGATAGAGAAGATTTGTCTGATGTGCTTGGAACTACTCGTGAGGGTTCCATTGTCTTGTTCAAGCTTTTTAAATGGTTTTTTCATGAACTCAATAAAACTAATGTCAAAGTTAGGGGTGTGGTGAGTAAGGCTGAGGGATCCTCTATCTAGAATCAGATAGATGAGTTGTTTGACTCCTTAAACATTGTGGCAGACACTATTGCAGAGGAAACTCTCAAAATGAAACAAAACCTTGAAGGTAGAATCCTCACCCTTGAGGATCAAATGGTGAAAATTTGGGATACTATGATGAGAGGTGGGGAGGTGCATAAATTTGTTGGTAAATTTGAATCGACTATTGTGACATCTCTTGTGGTTAGTGCTAAGAAGCATAAAGATAATGCTCAAGCTAAAGAGTTCAGTGTTGTTGGTAAGTCGATGGAGGAGCAGGGTGTTGTTGGGAAGGGTGGGGAGAAAGGTATTGTTTTGATTTCTAAGGTAAATACAGATGGACCTAGAGCTAGGACTAGGAACAAAACTAAAGCTTGGGTTGGGGAATCTGGGAAGGAAATTTCTGATGTTTTCAATGAAGCTCAGAAGTTTGTGGCTATCGACATGGAGGCAACAAATATTCTGAAGAGGATGTAGTGTTGCTGGTGGGGTCCTCCTTTTTGGCTGACTTTTTGCTAATGGGTCACTATTGTTGGGCTATTTTTTGCTTTATGTTGCTTTTTTTTATTTTAGTTGCTTTCTGATGTAAAGGGTTTTGGGCCCCTTCCAAACTTGTATTTAACCTCTAATCAAAAACAATAATATCTTTCAACTTTTATTATTAAATTATTAGTACAAGTATTTAAATAAAAAATATACTCTTCTTTAAAATATGTATATTTTTTATCATACAATTTATTTTTTGCTAAATTTATATTTTTCTTTTTATAGATTAGATGTTTTTTATTAGGGGTAAAACAGGTTTTGATGGGACCTGAAACCCAATACAAAACAATTTTGAAGGGAACCGTCAACCTATCAAAGATAGGCAAGTTGCATAAAAGAAAAGACACAAACCATCAGCAGCCCAATAGTAGCCTCTAAAAGATAGACATGACTACACGGGCTGCATCAAACAAAAAATCAAGGGCCAGAAACCCATTTACAACCTAGTTTTACCCAGGACCAAAAATCCTTAGATACACAAAGAACCCACCTAGATCTGCCAAGCATCAACAAACCAGTCGTTCATGGATAACACCATAGATCCAAGAAAGATAACCTACTTAATGGTAAAGAACACCATCAAACCCCTAAGCAGAAACACCGACAAATCCAAAAACCCCACCTCAATAGGAGAGTTGGAGAGCACAGCAAACCATTGGGCGCAAAGCCACTATAGGAACCAGGAAACCAACTCCAAAACCCCCTCAACAGGGAGGAGCTCCCCTCAATTAGAAAGAATTTCATGACCACCAAGTCCACTACCACCTGAAGACTCCAACACCCTCAACCTCTACCTCCATAGGATAATCCCACCTTAACAAGATCAGCAACTAAAGAAGCTAGAGACAATCGCCTCCCAACTCCACCTCCATAGGAGCTGAATCCACCTCCATAGGATCTGAGGAGACAACCAGTGCAACATTAGAGCAAGCATCCATACCACCCTTTGGCATCACCTTGTAAGAGGTCAACACCCTCACACAATAAGCCTCAAAGGAAAACCACTGAGCCCGAGGGGGCTCAACTAATTGGGACACAATGAAAAACAAAGAATACCACCTAGACTACAACAAAAAAAGGATAAGCTAGAGTACCCAAAACATCCATGAACAACTCTAGCAGCAAGAACTCTTTCCAACCAATCTGCCTAAGCACAGAGGTAACATAAGAAAATTCCAACTCCATGAAAAACTAGGACTTGAAAAAGGTCTTAGGAAACAACCTAGCCGAGAACTCCAAAATAGAGGGTAGAAGATAATGCAATCCATAAGGGAAACCAAAGATCAAATCCAATCATAGGAGAACCACACCCATCACCAAGAAACCCAAAACCAACATCCAACTCAAAGTAAGCAAGAAAAACAATAAGCCAAACCCAACCCACACTTCCATAACCCACAAGGAGAACAACTTATCCAACAACAAGCCCAAGAGGCCCAAAACCAGAGAGGACTCAAGACCATGGGGCAAAACAACCCCCAGAAAAGGGTCCAGAGCCCACACCAAGAAGGGACCCTCAACCAAAAAGATAGACAACAACACAGACCCAAAGCTTCAAAAAGCCAGGAGAGCACAAAGAAGCAAGAGGGACACAAGAAAAAGGGAGCCAAAGAACAAGCCAACATAGAAAATTCCCAAGCCACCCTAACATGTCGGTTAGAGCCAGAGAATGGCCAATCCAAAGGAAAACCTACTACAACGCCCAATAGCAAACAAAGACCCACCAAGCCACAAAAGGGAGCACCCATAGACAAGCAAGAACCAGAGAATCCAACGTAGGCACCAAAAGGAAGACAACGCTTCTAAAGCAACCAATGTAGCAAACAACCCATCGAACCAAAGAAGCAAAAGCAATAACATCATCTTTTGCATCAACAACTAGAGCAGCATAAGAGAAAATCCCACCAGAGCTCCCTCCCATAACTCTCCCACCTAGGCACAACAAGCCACCCCTAGCAAAGCTAACGCTCCCAAGTCAACAACACTAGACAACAAAGGCATCCAACAACATGTCGCTCATCTGGGTCATCCTCATATGTGCCTTCGCCATCGCTTGATTCAAAATCTCCACCCTCTTGTGCCCTTTTCCTCTCGCTTGTCCTTTCGCCCATGATAAAATTGTTTTATAGATTAGATTTTAAATTGCATTGAACTCACATATATTCTTTAAAATATTTTATAGAACATTTTATCTTACATTTCTTTTGTTTTCTGAATTTATATTTTAAAAAAACTAGATTTCAAGCATTGAACTTAAATGTATTCTTTAACATGCTAAAAAAAACCAACGATCTAATATAAAATAATGTAAACCCTTGGTCTAGTAACCCTTAATGAGCCTAACTAAGCATACACACACTCACACCCTAGTTGGCCTAAGTTGAGTCAAGTCAATTCGAGTAAATGGTCAATTACCTTCTATCAAGGTTTGAGTATGTTTTGTATTGGTATGCGGTCTTAGTCCTTGAATTTTCTTGATTGGGAAAATGTGATTAAGTCATTATGTCAAGTGAAAGTGCTTCTTCTTTGTGTGTTCATATCTATATCTACGTCGATAAGGATATACATTGAATATATATATGTATAAATGACAACTCATGCATGTGATTTCTTAATATGCATAGGGATATCAGTTCTACGTTTATGACATATTTATATATGTGTGTACATTTTGTGTATATACTCATTGATGAAAGGAATATATAGGAGTCGGATAATAATGCATATATTTACATATATAAATATATATTATATATATACACATTGACAAATATATATATGTGTGTGTGTGTGTGTACTTATATAAATTATATATATACTTATATAATTGTAAATATGTTTGAATACCAAAGATTTTATTTTTTTTGTGTGTATATATATAATATTAAAGCATTTTCATAAGCACTAATATGAGAAGCATGGGCTTATTAAAGCCACTCTTATACATTTGAATATGTTTTGAAATGAGTTAAAGTGTATGAGTAATGTTTAAACCAGCTCATAGTATATGTTGTTATGCATGAATAAAGCGCATGGAGGCAATAAAATACTTAGCGCATATGGGAAGGAATGAAGCCCACACACTACCAAACATAGTGTACATTGTTTCATATATATGTTAAAATGATTTGTATTATCTATAGAGTATTATATTAAGTGTTGCATAATATAATGGATAACATAATGTAAAGAGTGATGAATATGTGAGTAATCACCAAAGTGAGACTAAGTCAATACCCGTGTAGGGAAGTAGGCATAAAGTTTATACATTGGAAAGAGAATGAATGCAATTTTAAACGCGTGGAATAATTCATTGACTACTCTATTATTTGGGGCACTAAAATATGAAAGGTGGTGCTAATCCTATAGCATGTGGAAGCAAATAAGAAGTGTTAAACCTTTGGATATACATAAAACCAATCAATGTAAACTTGGTAGCAATCTAAGAAGGTAGTCGACTTGCAAACCAAGTAGGAAACCTGCTGAAAGGCATTGTTGTCCCTTGACTCAATAAAAGAGTCATGTTGTCTTATGAAACAAGATGACTTAGCCATTTGAAATGTGAGGGCTGTCATGTGTTACAAATATGTGAGTTAATTAGTTGAGTAGTTGCATGGGAGTAGTAAGGTGGAAAAATTATTAGCTTATTTGTAGCCTTTGGATGATTGGATTTTAGTATATATAGAGGTGCTCTCTCTACTATTTGTTACCACACTTCATTATGATTTCTATGCTACTATTTTGTTGCATTTTCTATGAGTATTTTTTAGAGCTTTATGAGAAAGAAATTAGGTTGATCATTTGCAAGTATTGAGATTTTTATGGTGAGAAGCTAGAGATTGGTGTTAGGTTGAGTCTTGAAGGAGTTGCAAGTGGATTTGTGGAGGTTGAGCTAGGAAACTAGATTCATTAGTTGGGCTATATATTCCCAGTAATGTTGTTTTATATCACTCTATTCTTTAAGTTTTTAAATGATATTTGTTTGAGAATGTCTTTGTTTGGGAAAGAATGAATTTAGTGCATGTTATATTGTTTTATTATGAACTTGGCTATTTCCTTTCTTTGAATAAGCTTACATGTTCTTAGTTGTTTCTTGCTTGGGTGGAACCTATCTATTAGGTTAATACTTTTATATACCCTGTGTGGGAATTTATATGTTTGTGTTTTTTATTAGAGGTAAATAATGGGTTTTGAAGGGGACTGGAACCCTTTACAAAGAAAGCAGTTGAACTAAAGATAAAAGAAAAACATCAGCATACAGCCCAATAGTAGCATCCCATCAGCAAAAAAACAACCAAAAAGGAGAAGCAGCCAATAGCACTACATACTTTTTAGAATGTCTATCGCCTCTACATCGCAGTCGATAGCTTTTTGTGCATCATCAAAAACATCATAACTTTCCTTCCTAGAAGCTCCTCCCTAAGCTTTAGTTTTGTTCCTTGTACGTGCTCCAGGACCACCTGTATTAAACTCAAAAGTCAAAAAAATACCTTTTTCACCATTCTTCCTAGCAGCAACAACTTCACCCATCTGCTTACCAGTACCAGTACCCCCATCATCATGGGTAGTATCTTTCCTCTTCTTATCACTAACCAGAGGAGAGGCAACAACAGCAGACTCAAAATTCCCAGCAATTTATGACCCTCCCCATCTCTCAACAAATAGTCCCAAACTTTCCCCATTTGCTCCTCAAGATTGATGATTCTTTCTTCCATGTTCTGCTTCATTTTGAGGGTTTCCTCTGCCACCGTGTTTGCCATAGTGTTTAAGGATTCAAAAATCTCATCAATTTTGTTCTGAACAAAGGACCCCTCAGTCTTGTTAACCATACCCCTAACTCTGACATTCGTTTTATTGAGCTCATGGAAAAACCACTTAAAAAGCTTAAAGAAAACAAGAGACCCCTCACGCGCAGTACCAAGCACATCAAAAAAATAATTTCTATCAATATTAAAAACCCCTTTACCCAGGGCATCATCCTCCTCAGAAGAGCTATTCCTATCCTTTTCAACAGGGGGTTCCTTACCTTTTTCCACAACGACCGAAGTTTTAAGCTTGCAGATGGAGCTTGTAATTCCTCCAGTCGCCGCTTCATAACTCTCTCCAGGTCCTCACCCTAGGGCTCCAGAACACCAACAGTAATCCCATACTTATCTTTCATTTGCATAGCCGGTTGAATGCTAGGGGAATCATCAGCAAAGATGTTTCGCACAATAGTGAGAGGTCAAACTTGCTCCAGAATTTGACTTGTAGACCGCAACACCCTTTTCTTCCCACTGGCTTCCCCAATGTCCTTCATCTTGATGGTTGGAGGTAGAGAGGAAACCTCTCCATACAATTCATTCCTAATCTTCAGACCCCTACTTAGCACCACAACTACAGGTTCATCACTATAGGTTAAATAAGCACCACTGCCACAATCTTCACCTTTTTTCTTCTTTGTCGAGGGATGGCTATGTGGACCCCCTTCCAGAGAGGCAATAGAATCTGACACAAACTTCACATCGTCCTCTGACTCATCCTCTTTACCCAAAATCAGCTTCCTTCTCTTGGCCATTTTACTAATCGGTTCATCATCGAAAGTCGTATCATACCCTTCCACAAGTTTTTTACCCTTTGGGGTGGCCAAAGGTTTGGGAACCTCAAAATATTTCGCATAATCAGAAATCAAGAGAATTAACCCAACATGTAAAACAAGATTTTTTGTGTTCTTCTTGTGATCCTTAATCCCCGCATCCAAAGACATAAGAAGATAAAATGGGAAAGACACCCTCCTCCTGTGATGAAAGTGATTTAACAGAATGAAATGGTAGTTACTCACCGCCAAGAAATGGCCTTCCAAGGTAATGTAGCACATCAATTCCTCCGCAACATACCCCCATAAATCCTTAAGGGAGTTGTGTTGATAGTTGCCACTCTTAGCAGTCTTTAACTCTTCATCATCTTTGAAGAACATTTTCATTGCAGTCTGTGCCTCTTTTTTTATCCCTAAAAACCTTCATACCATCCATAGCAGACCCATAATTCCAGTGATGGATTCCTCATTCACCTCAAACTCAATCCCATAGAGTTTAAGAACTCTATCATTCCAAATCTTAAGAAAGAGCTTTGTCACCTAAGGGTTTTTTCCATGAAGTCTTTCCAGATAGGGGGTTAAACCACCCTTAACCAGCACCTTACATATCTCCTTCTCCTTCGCAGCATCACAAGATTTGGGTTCGACCTGGTATCTATCACCCCCCATATTGCCGCAATTCACACTAGAAACCAACTTACAAACACAAATCCCAACACCAAGAATACTCTGGAACACAATGCCAAAACTACCCAGAATCTGTGTTAGGCCAGAGCTAGGATAGGGGAATATAAAAATTCTTTTTTTAAGGCACCCATACGAAACTCTTGATTCATAACATTCTACCATGTGATGAGAAGCTTGCATGTCGCCCACCATAATAGGACTTTAAGCCATATGAATTCAACACTCATTATTTATCATGGTAATAGCCTCTAGAGGAAGAGGGCCGTTATGACCCCACTCTCTAAAATTTCTAACACCAATCTTTGCGAAGATATTCGCAAGCCCATTTCCTTCTCTAAGGATATGTGATATATAAACCTCATCAAACGACTTTAACATATCTAAAGAACCCTTTATTAGGGACTCAATAGTCCAAGACGGAGGAGAATTATTTTTCAAATTGTTTATAATATTCAAAGAATCTCCCTGAAGCCAAACTTTTTAAACCCTTTGGTTTTAGCCAATTTGAGACCATGATAGGCTACAATTTATATGTTTGTGTTTCTATTTATACTCTACGTAGTTTGTCAATACTATATGTAGATTGTCAATACTATTCATATATAGCATGATATGTTAAAATTGGAATATGTCGATGTCTTGAGGTAACTTGAATTTGTTAGCTTATAATGATAGGTAAACCCTTGTGGAAAATGAGGTTAGTAATACAAAAGGAATGATGGTATGATAGGCATGTCATCATTGATAGGTTGATATGTTATGCAAACCATATTGATAGGCTATACTTAATTAATTATTTATATCTCCTTGAAAGTAGGAAGAGCATTTTCCCTAGGGTTAGGGTATAAACTTGATACCTTATATCTATATGCAACAATAGGGTTGATACAATGTATTTTATGATTATGTTATTTTCTTATTTTGGTTAAGAGTATATTCCTATTAAGAGAATCCAGGAAGAGGACTCACATTTTGACAACCCATAGTCGTATTGAGAAGAATACTTGTAGGTGCAGAAGCACAAACCCTTCTTAGGTAAATTCCCTCCAAATTATATTCAAATGTAGTGAGCATTGTAAACATGAGATTATTTTAAGTATATTGAATGAGAGGTTTTATGATTTTTTTATGATCACTAGATCATTACATTATTTATATTGAAACCCTAGGTTGAGAATAACCTATTTGGTTAGGTTGTTAACTTGATTATTGATTGAAGCACATAGGTTGGGATTAACCTATATGATCTGATTGATCATTTGATTGTTGATTATACTTTTGATTAAGGTCATTATTGATGAGATTATACTTTTGATGGGAGTCATTTATTGTTGAGATATACTCTTGAATGGAGACATTTATTGTTGAGATTATACTTTTGAAATAGAGTAATTTAATGTTGTGACATTATGAGTACCTGTATAGTTAATTAGGTTATTCTTAGGATTAAGATAATCCATGGGAAAGGGTTTAACCTATATATAGGGTATTAATAGTCAAACCAAATCGAGCTATGAAGGTGGTGAATAGATGACCCTCACTTGAAGTACTAGGTGATGAATCTTTGGCCAAAGTAGTGTAAGTAGCCACTGTTTACACTGTCAATTCATCACGATCCATATTTACATACTATCCTGGGAATGTCATGCATGTAGTTGTAGCCACAATATGGTAGCTCTAGATATGTAAGACATGTCACCATACTCAGAAAAGGCTAGGATTATGAAGTTACCAAACCAATCTCTTTGTCAAAGGGTAGGGCCATCTTTCCAGTTAGGTAGATGTGCGGGGGACCATAGTAAGGCCATGGTTGGTGAAAAAGCGCTTGAGTGATGCTTCTCCTTATGCAATTGGCGGACAAATTTTCTGGATGTATGTGTCTTTATTGGGGACAACTAGAATGTATGCACCAATGTTGGGACATTTTGACCATATTGTATTTCTATTTCAAGTAAGATCATTGAAGCTATGTATGTAATCATGAATCCATCTCTATGGAAATTGTAATGTGAAATCATTACTTGTATTAATGAAATGATTATTTGATTATGCAATGGAAAGTTTGAAATGGTTATGATTCAAATGTGTATCTTGTTATTCTAATGGAAAGAAAAAACTTATTGCTACGTGTTGGCATCATAAATTATTCACTTGTAGCTAAAAAATATTAAAAATTATTGGGTAGAACAATTGGGTTGTTACACATGGTATCAGAGCAACCAAGTTCAACACTGGAACCTATCAGCTCATTACATAAGTAATAGGTAAACCTTATCGAAAGTTAATGATTGAAAATTTCTTATGTCAATATGGCAAGAAGAAAAGAACAAAGGGGAAACAAAAAGGAAGTTAAGTTTCCTGAAAACTTGTCTAAATTTGGGACTAGGAAAGAGTCGTCCCTGGAGTTGAAAACTACTAAATCAACAACTCATTAAAGATACACCTTTAGATTACAAAATATTATGCAACCGGGTTCAATAGGAAGGTTATAAAGGATTTCCAATGAGTACCTTCACCCTATGAAATAGTTTAAACATCTTTAAGGGATAGAAAGGATTGAAGTAATCCCCCTTATTGATAGCAACCTACAGTTATGAAGAGTCAAGGATTTTGGATTAAGGATACTATGAATCTATGAGTACGCTTTATTAGAAAAGAGATAATTGTTAGCATAAATTAGAAAATTTAGTTGAAGTAGGAAGTCAAAATTTTGTGAATCAAAATTAACTAGAGAAGTATCTAGGAGGCAAGATAACCCTTGACATACCTAATTTTGTACAAGGTCAAAATCTTCTAATGTTAGTCAAAATCAAGAGTGAAGAGTTGATAACTTGGAACAAAGGGTAGAGACTAGAATGGTCAGAAAGAAAAAAAGTAACCTATGAAGAATATAAGTGGACATGATTCCACCAACCAAATCAAACAAGGTCAATTTGGAGTTCTAATTAAAATAGGGAAAATAAACTGAATAACCTTAGACTATCTAAGGTTATGAGAAAATGAAATTACCGATAATTGGGGAAAATTTTCTTAAGAACGATGAATGTGAGGAAAAAGTGCTTGAAAAGTAAATCAGACAATTCAAGCAAAAGGCTCGGTTAGAACATAGTTTAGTTGAAGTTCAAATTGAACTTACCAACTTTTCAAAAAAAATAAACTTATGTCTAGTTCCTTAAATGATTATTTGAAGATATTCCAATGGGAAATTAAATATGGAAGGAAGCTATGTTATCAAGTTGAAATAATAATGGTCAGATACCTGATTAGGTCATAAATAGAAACCACTCACAAGGTGAAGACACATTTTGACATAGGGATCCTTAGGAAAGCTCATTTGACACATCAAAAAATTGGGCCTTGTGGGTATGGTATATTCTTCTACTATGGTTAAAAGGCCATTAGTATACATGGAAAAGATATTTGGAATGAAAATACTAGAGTATCTCTTATGGAAAAGTTGAATTGGATCTCATTACTATGGATTCAACTATTGATACTAGGAGATTGGAAGGTGATGATGAATCCAATTGTTGAAACAAAAATTATATCTAAGGTATACCATGGAGGGTAAGAAAGGAAAGTAGTAGTCAAACAACTATCAAAATCCAACAACAAGAAATGTTAAATCAATTTGGAGAGAATGGATGATTGCTAAGAGTTCAACTTTGATTTGATCTAATGTCTTGGAAACACTAAGGGGGGGGGAGAAGGAGAGTATATGGACTCAAATAAATATTCTATTTAATGAAGTTATTGATGTATCTCCAGTAGGAGAGAATTTTGATATGAATCTCATACTCCATGACCACAAAGGTTGAGCTATTGGAATTAATGGTAAAAGATATTGGAAAGGTCAAAATATTTTAACAATTAAGAGAGAAATATTTAACACATTTTTTTCAAAAGATTAATTTGTTATTATCAATAATGATTTGGAAAATGTTAGTTAGAATACTTGATCATGAAAGGAAAGCTTATTACCTATGCAATAGGAAAGGAAAGATTTATGTAAGTTCATGACTTTGATTTATCGAGAAACGTTCATGCTTGGTAACTAGGTAAGTAATAATTGTTGACATATCTTGGAAAATAATATCGAACCAGCATGATTAAACAAGAATCATTACTCAACTAGTATAAATGCTCATCAAAAGAGATAGATTGAGCTAGAAATCATACTATGACTTTGGGAATGCTTTAAGAACAAAATAAATCCAAGATATCGATGTCCTAAGAGAAAGGAGTTTATCTCCACAAAAATATCTAATCATTATATTTTGAGGATTGAAAGAGCATAAGTCCATGGAAGAGGTTTCACTTAGTTAAGATGGACTATTATGAATCAAAGAAAGAACCTATGTACCAAATTTGGGGAGATTAAAGAATGAAATGAGGTTAGTTGATGTCATATTCAAGTCACTAGAATGAAAAAATTATTTGACTAATGAGGAACCACTATAATCTAGAAGGGAACAGAGTAAGATGTTGCAAGGTATGTAGCAAATTGTTGTCCAGTATGCCAAAGGATGAAGATGGGATGTCGTCATCGACAAGAATTGTGCACTCTCGAGGAATTCCAAAGAGGAAGTGGTAGATCATAAGAATAGTATTGATCTTTCTATGTCAATGGAACTTGCATAATGTTATGGTGGATAGACTCACCAAGATAACCAACTCTCATTGAATTTATTTTTATAGGATTACCCTTAGACCAAAAATCTTGTCAAAATGGAATAATAGATTAAAAGGATCAAGGAAAAATTTATTGATAGAAAGCTTAAATTAATAAGTAGTACTATTATGCTTAGGGTAAATATTAGTGGCGGTGATGGACGGTCTTGGCTTCTGAATTGTTCAATGGTGTAAAGACCAAAGGGAAAGATGGGACCTACGGTGTCGTGCGCAATACACCGACATTCATTTTCTATTTCAGTTACAATAAGGATAATTGAGTGTTAGCCAATGAGAATGTGTTTTTTCAATTACTATGGTATAGGTGTCATAGGATACTGTCATTGTTGTATTTATGATGTACATATGAGTTAATATAATTATGATGTATAGTTCTTTAAAGGGAAGGTATATTTCAAGCACACAAGTTCTCCCCATATGTTAGCATAGTCACTCAATGCAAGGTCCAGTAAGGACGAGATTGAAAAGGGTCATGCTATGAGGGAAGATTATTTTGTAATTAATAGAATATGTCTAATTCTTACATGATGAGAAAATTGAAATTAAAGCCTATATTTGAATTTATCTATATGTTTAGTACTTTAAATCATTAGGGACGATGATTCACAAGGGGAGAAGTATGTTACACTTGTCTCATAGTTACCTAGATACTATTACCTTGTTTCATTAAATACTTAAATATATGAATGTGTTTTGTATACGAATCTTGATGGAAATATGATGAATGAATGTTTGATTCAATTTAATGTTTTATAATGATTCTATAAATGAAATATATATGATGCATATAATTGTATTGTGATTAGCTAACTACTATAATGATGTACTAAGCTAAATGCAAGAACAGGTTCAAACCTCTCGAAGAGAGGGGAAGTATCACTTAGGAGAATAACTTGGCTTGGTAACCCTTAATGAGCCTAATTGAGCATACACACACTCACACCCTAGTTGGCCTAAGTTGAGTCAAGTCAGTTTGAGTAAATGGTAAGTAACCTCCTATCAGGGTTTGAGTATGTTTTATATTGGTATGCGGTCTTAGTCATTGAATGTTCTTGATCGGGAAAATGTGATTAAGTCATTATGTCAAGTGAAAGTGTTTCTTCTTCATGTGTTCATATCTATATCTATGTTGATAAGGATATGCATTGAATATATATGTATAAGTGACAATTCATGCATGTGATTTCATAATATGCAAATAGACATTTGTTGTACGTTTATGACATATATGTGTGTGTGTGTGAGTGTGTACATTTTGTGTATATACTCATCGATAAAAGGAATATATGAGTCAGATAATAATCCATGTATTTACATATATAAATATATATTTATATATATATACACATTGACAAATTTATATATGTATATGTATGTACTTATATAAATTATATATATACTTATATAATTGCATTTATGTTTGAACACCAAAGAATGTTTTTTGTGTGAATATATATATATATATATATATACTATATTACTATATTACTATATTACTATATTACTAATATTGAAGTATTTTCATAAGCAATAATAAGAGAAGCACGAGCTTATTAAAGTTTATATGTTGAAAAGAGAATGAATTTAGTTTTAAATGCATGGAATAAGTCATTGACTATGCTATTATTTGGGGTGCTAAAACATGAAATGTGGTGCTAAACCTATAGCATGTGGAAGAAAATAAGAAGTCTTAAACCTTTGGATATGCATAAACCCAGTCAATGTAAAGTTGGCAGCAATATAAGAGGGTAGTTGACTTGCAAACCAAGTAGGAAACCTTCTAAAAGGAATTGTTGTGCCTTGACACAGTAAAAGAGTCATGTTATCTTATGAAACAAGTTTACTCAGCCATTTGAAACATGAGGACTGACATGTGTTGCAAATATGTGAGTTAATTAGCTGAGACATTGCATGGGAGTATTAAGGTGGTAGAATTATTAGCTTGTTTATAGCCTTTGGATGCTCAGATTTTAGTATATATAGAGGTTCTCTCTCTAACATTTGTTACCACTCTTCATTTTGATTTCTACACTACTATGTTGCTACATTTTCTATGTTAGAGTATTTGTGAGAGCTTTGTGAGAAAGAAAGTAGGTTAAGCATTTGCAAGTATTGAGATTTTTATGGTGAGAAGCTAGAGATTGGTGTTAGACTAAGTCTTGAAGGAGTTGCAATCGGATTTGTGAATGTTGAGCTAGGAAACCAGATTTGTTAGTTGGGCTATATATTCCTAGGCATGTTGTTTTCTATCACTCTATTCTTTAAGTTTAATGATATTTGTTTTAGAATATCTTTTTTTAGGAAGGAATGAATTTAGTGCATGTTATATTGTTTTATTATAAACTTAGCTATTTCCTTTGTTTGAATAAGCTTGCATGTTCTTAGTTGTTTCTTGCTTGGGTGGAACCTATCTGTAGTAAAGGGGGATTCGCTACTCACAAGTTCTATTCATTCAGAGAGCCTCATGGGTTGAACTACCCTAAACTACCTCAAGAACAACAACAAAAATTTTAGAATCAAGAAGAGCGGGTCGTGAAGATTTTTTGGACAGACTGACAAGCTCTCGGCCAAAGGACGTCAGCACAAAAAACAGACGACAACACGATGCACTAGTGTCTTAGAGGCACGCTGGTGTCTTGTACGGACCAAAAAGTGAGAATATCACAAAGAATGCCTAAATGACTAGTCTATTTCGATTGCTGAGAAATTATAGAATGCAATAAAGTAATAGAAAGTGATAGAAATGAAAATAAAGCAAGGTAAATGATAAAGATAAAGAGGAGAAAGAAAGGAATGAAGATGCTCACAACTGCGCAAGTGATGAAGCCTCCATCTTGTAGATATCTTCAATACCTACATCTATAAGATCTAGAGAAAGTGTTGGGTCTATTTTGGTGTTCCCACCTCCACAGAAATCCAAATAGAAAGAGAGAGTGTAATTGAAATGGACAAAGTGTGTTGTGATAGAAAAACCCGCTCAAGAGTAGAACCCGCACCACCAAGAAGTGTGTGGTGAAAGAAAAACCCGCTCAAGAGTAGAACACGCACCACGAAGTAAACAAGCGTGTGATAAAAGCAATCCCCGCTCATGGAGGAGAACTCGTATCACAAAGTAAAAATTTAATAGATAAGGGATATGGAATCCCAGAATGCTCACAAGCATGGAATAAGGGAGATGGATCTACAAGAGTAAAGCTAAGAGAGCTTGAAAGAGCTTGAAGCTGTTGTAACAAGCTTTATTGAGTTGTTGAAGCAAGGGCTAGAGTGTAGAAGGCTAGAGCCAAAGCAGGAGTGAAGCTAGAATTAGAAGAGTCTTGCAAATAGAGTGAGAAGATTGCTTTTAAGGGGGGAAAAGCAACTTCCCAGGCGGTTTTATAGAATCTTGAGCCGTTACCATTGACAAAATCAAATGACAATTGGAAAAAATGCTCGGAAATGGTCGTCTGAGCATTGAAACATCACAAGACACTAGTGTGGCATGCGGACATCTATGTGACATGCTAATGTCCATACACATCATGCTACAAAACAATGCAAAATAGAAAGGCACAAAGTTTGGTGCAAAGTTGACGCATGAAGGTAGCTATTGAAAAAGGGTGTTGGAGCATCCTAAGAAGGGAAAAAGGCTGATGCAAGGGCTAAAATGAGCCTACTCAAGATGCTAAGGGAGTGGACACTAAAGCGGACACAAGAATGTATGTGAAATTTTGAGGGGTGCAATTTTACTCCATTACATTTTTCCCCCACTTTAGCAGGCATGTGAATCTACATTAATATGCACGGTAAAGGAAATCTACTATACATAAATAACATCATATGCCAAAAGGATATTGCAGAAGAAGCAGACAACTCTTTGAACCACAGAAGCATGCCCCCAAGCTGAAGATTTGCAAGACAAATGCATTAGACAAGAAGAACCTACACCAGATAAGGTTAGCCCATAAAAAACAAAAGGATTTTGAGTCAACAAAGTAAGGAGACCTCAATGTAGAAGGTTGTCTCAGTACTATGCATCATCCCCAAATAAAGAAATAACTCACTTAGAATTCTAAAATGAAGAGCACATACTCAGGATGAAGAATGCATAGATCTTCAATCCAGTATATACAAGTTAAGTAGAAAGAGAATTTAAGAAAGTAAGCGCCTCACAAGCCCGCAAACCTACAAGGAAGAATCCCCAAGATCTCTCACATGGAGGAAGCTGAGAAAGCACCTTACAGACCCGCAGACCTGTAAGGAGGGTGTCCTTCGAGATCTCTCACATGAAGGAAACCCAGGGAAGTGCCTTACAAACCCACAGATCTGCAAGGAGGATATTCTCCAAGATCTCTCGCATGAAGAACATCCAAGGAAAGCACCCTATAGGTTCTCGATCCTACAAGGAGGTGTCCCCCGAGATCTCTCGCATGGAGGAAACCAAAGGCAAGCACCATACATGTTCTTGGTCCTGCGAGGGAGCGACCTCCAAGATCTCTCACATGGAGGAAGCTCAAAGGAAGCTCCCTACGGATCCTAGGGCGTATCAAAGATCTCTCACATGGAGGAGAAAGCTATAGGTCAGAAGTTTATCCTCAGATAGAACATGTCAAGAAGTGGCCACGCAGGCAAGCAAACAGTCACACAAACTGTCAAAAAATAAGAAAGCTTTCAAAGGGGTCCCTCGAGAACCCTTCAAAAGAAGAGAGGTCCACTCAAGGGACGTGTTGTTTGAAAAGTGAGGTCTAGTCAAGCTGCCCCAAAGCTAGACACAAAGAACTCATTTGGGAGAAAATATTTCAAAGGGGGTCCCTCGGGAACCCTTCAAAAGAAGAAAAGGATCCACTCAAGGGACACTTCATTTGAAAGATAGATAGAAGAGAGGGGGTCCTTAGAAGGACACACGCATATCCAAAATGAGTTATCACTACCCCCTAGAACATAGGGGAGGATAACCATGCAAGATACTTAAAACATGCAAGATAGAGGTAAACCTTGATATCACTTGTCATGCGAAGTAAAGGCAGGTGCATCAATCAAATGGGAGTTTGATGGCACCTGAGCCAAGTAGTTGTATTTTTTCCTTCAAGGCCTTACATTCACTAGTGGAATGGCCAGGCACTCGATGGTATGCACATAAAGAATGTTTTTCTTTATCATGAAATTTCTTATGTGTAGGAGAAGGAAGAGTGATTAGGTGGGCTTTTAGAAGCTGAAACAAAATACACTCTTGCTCAAATAAAGGATAAGGAGTAGGAAGCAACCCTTTCTCTTGTAGAGAAAAGTTTGAATTCTCACAACAATCATCCTTCTTGATAGGACTACCAGAGTTAACCTCTTTAATATAAGTGTGATCATCTTCCTTAGAAGGAGGATCAACACTAAGAATATTACAATTCACATCCACATTATCCCATGATGCAAAAGAGTAATCCTCTTTGATAGTGGGTTTGATGATGTTATTGGAAGGTTTGAGTGGATCGGGTCGACTTTGTATTCTCCAGTGAAGGATTTTGTAAAGTCTAAAGAATCCCGATCATCACCAAGACATGCATTCTTTTGAGAAAAGGTAGAAGGAGTAGTCTTAGGATTTCTTGCTTCAGAAGGATCTTCCTTAGGGACATCAATGTCAAGGGTATCCTCTGTAGTAGATACTGTTGGAGTAAACATCAACACACTGGAAGATACTGAAGGAATAAGAGTAGGCACAACCGAAGCTCGACCAACAGCTGCCATCTCACATAACTGCATAGCCTCAGGGTCAGCCTTGACTATGACCACTCGATTATTACAAATGAACTTAAGAGATTTATGCAAGGTAGATGAGATTGCACCCATAGCATGAATCCATAGTCTACCAAGAAGAAGGTTATAAGGTAACTTTTCTTCCATAACACATACAAGGGCGGGTATAGTAACGGGTCCAAGCCACAAAGGTAATATTGGTGTACCTAGAGCTTGTCGCCCAACATTATCGAACCCATGAATGTCAATAGAAGAAGCATTAAGAGAAGATGGATCAATATTAATCTTAGGCAATAGATCAATGTTGCATACATTGAGCATTGAATTAGCGTCAACAGGAGTACGTCTAATGCCAATTTTATTAATGTTTACAATAATCATCAAAGGATCCACTTTCTTCTGTACTTTCGGAGGTGGGAACTCCTACGGATAGAACACAATATTCAGAAAATCTGCATGAATATACGCCATAAATGCATCAGCATCTATCAGCCTAACGGAAGAAGGCAAGAGGATATTTTGCAAGGCTTCCTAAAGCATTCCTTGATAAACTGGAGCAGACTAAAGCAAGTCCCATAGTGAGATCTTATGTGGAGTAACACAAGTTTGCTCAATAAGATCATAACCACTAGGTTCTTTAGTTGTAGGTTTAGGTGCTTGAGGAATGATTGGTTGTTTATTCTTTTTATTCTCATAAGTATGGGCTACCACTCTATAAGAGGGAGCCATAGAAAGATCAAGAGAACCACCATCAAATGGAAAACTATCAATAGAACAAATCTTTTTAGGAGGACTATCTGGAGTCACATAAATGATCAGTCTCTTAGGCCTTTGATGGGTAGGAGAGACATAGCTTACATTTACAGAATCATCATAGCTAGTAGAACAATTATTTGAAGACATATTCTCAACATCGATCCAAACAGGATCAAATGTGGAATAATTATTCAAAGAAACATTCTCAACATCGATCCAAGGAGAATCAGATGTGGAAGGAGATTCATCATTTGCTAATACATCATCTCTAGAGGAGAGTGCACTGGAATAGATAAGAAGTTCATCATTTACGAATGCATCATCTCTAGAAGAGATTGCATTGGGATGAAGAGTAGATTCATCATTCACAAGTGCATCATCTCTAGAAGAGAGTGCATTGGAATGAGAGAGAGATTCATCATTCACAAATGCATCATCTTCAAAAGAGAGTGCATTCAAATGAAAAGAAGGTAGAGTAACATTAAGAAAGGTATCAATGATTTCATCTTCTTGCAACAAAATATCCTCCGAAGCAAGGGGAATCTCATGAGAAGGATCAAATATACTAAGTGACATGGGAAAATCCAAGTCACCATCACATGCATGAAATGGAATATCATTAACATTTTGAATAAAATTAGATATTGAACTAATAAAAGAAGATATTGAATTCAATACAATTTTTTCGGTATTCTCTATGTTCTAGTAAATCACATTTTCAAAGGTCTTCAGAGTGGAATTTGAGGTCAGAACTTGCATAAGTCACTAAAATTTGACTGCAAATGGTTCTAAATTCTGAGTACTGAGTCAAAAGTTATGACCCTGCCAAGTAGGGGTAAATAAATTCCTAGTTTTTTTTTTTTTGAAAAGAAATACCCGCTTCACAAAAAGTTCACCAAAATGTAGAGAAGGGGGATTCGCTACTCATGAGTTCTCTTCATTCAGAGAGCTTCACAGGGCGAACTACCCTAAACTACCTCAGGTACAACAGTAAGAGTTTTAGAATCAAGAAGAGCAGGTCACGAAGATTTTCTAGACAAACTGATGATCTCTCAACTAGAGGACATCAGCGTAGAAAATGAATGACAGCACAACGCACTGGTGTCTCAGAGGCATGCTAGCATTTTGTACAGACTAGAAAGTGAGAATATCATAGAGAATTCCTAAATGACTACTTCTATTTTGATTGCTAAGAAATTATAGAATGCGATAAAGTAATAGAAAGTGATAGAAATGAAAATAAAGCAAGGTAAATGAGAAAGATAAAGAGGAGAAAGAAAGGAATGAAGATGCTCAAAACCGTGAAAGTGATGAAGCCTCTAGCTTGTAGATATCTTCAATACCTGCGTCTATAAGATCTGGAGAAAGTGTTGGGGTTGTATAGGGGTTTGCCTCATTCAAACCCCCATTTTGGTGTTCCCACCTCCATGGACAGCCAGATAGAAAGAGAGAGTGTAACCAAAATAGACAAAGTGTGTGGTGAGAGAAAAACCTGCTTAGGAGTAGAACCCACACCATCAAGAAGCATGTAGTGAAAGAAAAACAGGAGTAGAACCCGTACCACAAAGTAAACAAGTGTGTGATAAAAGCAATCCCCCCTCAAGGAGGAGAACCTGTATCACAAAGTTAAAATGCAATAGATAAGGGATATGGAATCCCAGGATGCTCACAAGCATGAAATAAGGGAGATGTATCTACAAGAGTAAATCTAAGAGAGCTTGAAAGAGCTTGAAGCTATTGTAACAAGTTTTATTGAGCTGTTCAAGCAAGGGCTAGAGTGTAGAAGGCTAGAGCCAAAGCAGAAGTGAAGCTAGAATTAGAAGAGTCTTGCAAATGGAGTAAAAATATTGCTTTTAAGGGGGGGGGGAAGAAGCTTCCCAGGCGGTTTCAGAGAATCCTAAGTCGTTACCACCAACAAAATCAAATGATAAGTGGAAAACATGCTCAAAAATGGTCGTCTGATCATTGAAATGTCATAGGACACTAGCACGACACGCGGACGTTTGTGCAATGCGCTAATGTCTAGACACGTCACGCTACAAAACAATGCAAACTGGAAAGGCACAAAGTTCGGTGCAAAGTTGATGCATGAAGGTAGTTGTTGAAAAAGGGTGTTGGAGCATCCTAAGAAGGGAAAAAGGCTGATGCAAGGGCTAAAATGAGCCTACTCAAGATGCTAAGGGAGTGGACACTAAAGCGGATGCAAGATTGTATGTGAAATTGCAAGGGGTGCAATTTTACTCCATTACACTATCTATTGGGTTAATACTTTTAGATACCCTATATGGGAATTTATATGTTTTTGTTTCTATTTATACTTTATGTAGTTTGTCAATACTATATGTATATTTCTAATGCTATTACTATATAGCATGATATGTGAAAAGTGAAATATTTCGATGTCTTGAGGTAACTTGAATTTGTTAGCTTATAATGATAGGTAAGCCCTTGTGGAAATTGAGGTTGTTAATACAACAAGAATGATGGTATGATAGGCATGTGATCATTGATAGGTTGAGATGTTATGCAAACTATATTGATAGGCTATACTTGATTAATTATATATATCTCCTTGAAAGTAGGAAGAGAGTATTTTCTCTAGGGTTAGGGTATAAACTTGATGGTTATATCTATATGCAACAATAGGGTTGATAAAATGTATTTTATGATTATGTTATTTTCTTATTTTGGTTAAGAGTCTATTCCTATTCACGAAATCCAAGAGAAGTCACGTTTCGACAACCCATAGTTGTATTGAGAAGAAGACTTGTAGGTGCAAAAGCACATACCCTTCTTAGGTTAATTCCCTCCAAATTATATTCAAATGTAGTGAACATTGAAAATGTGAGATTATTTGAGGTATATTAAATGAGAGGTTTTATGATTTTTTATGATCACTAGATCATTACATTATTTTTTATTGAAACCCTAGGTTTAGAATAACCTATTTGGTTGGGTTGTTTAATTGATTATTGATTGAAGCACATAGGTTGGGATTAACCTATATGATTTGATTGATCATTTGATTATTGATTATACTTTTGATTAAGGTCATTTATTGATGAGATTATACTTTTGACGGGAGATTAATTTTTGAGATATACTCTTGAATGGAAACATTTATTGTTGAGATTGTACTTTTGAAATAGATTCATTTAATGTCGTGACATTATGAGTATATGTATGGTTAATTAGGTTATTCTTGGGATTAGAATAATCCATGGGAAAGGGTTTAATCTATATATACGGTATTAATGGTCAAATCAAATAGAGCTATGAAGGTGGTGAAATAGATGACCCTCACTCAAAGTACTAGGTGATGAATCTTTGGCCAAAGTAGTGTAAGTAGCCACTATTTACACTGTCAGTACACTGTGATCCAAATTTACATACTAGGCTGGGAATGTCATACATGTAGTTGTAGCCATAGTATAGTTGCTCTAGATATGTAAGACACATCACCATTCTCAGAAAAGGCTAGGATTATGAGGTTACTAAACCAATCTCTTTGTCAAAGGGTAGGGCCATCTTTCCAATTAGGTAGATGTGTGGGGGACCACAGTATGGCTGGGGTTGGTGAAAAATTTCTTGAGTGATTCTTCTCCTTATGCAATTGGTAGACAAGATTTGTCCCCTGAGAGTGAGGGAAATTTCCCCCTTTTGCTACCTTTGTTGCCTTTCATGGGGGAATTCAACTGGCTAAGGATTCCAAAATGGAAGGAGACAGACTATTGGGGCCCTGGGAAGTTACAGTGGGAGACAGACGCCTTGTCAGAGATGGATACAATGGATAAGAAAACCATGGTAAGATGCCTCCTACACTTAAAATCCTCTTGATTTATCCTAATGAAGATATGCTTAAAGCTCTAAAAGCTAAGGAAATAAGGTTGAGAAATATTTGATTTTTTTTGTTTGTTTGGATTCCAATTCTCTACCTTCTCGAAATTTTTTTGATGATTGGATTTCCTTTGTCTGAGGAAAAAAATGAGTCTTCATGTATCCTTTTGTAGGATGATTTATAAAGGTTTAATTGTGGTTTTCTTTAGGAACCATGGTATGCAAGAAAGAGTTGTGAAAAAAGAATATTGGAATATTGGTCAATCCATGTTTAGAGCCCTCCCTTGATCTCTGAAGGATAATATTGAAGAATTTGTTGCTAGGTTGGCACCAAATTGGCTAGAAATTAAGAATGTCCCTTCAAAACTCTGGAAATTCATTCTCAATATTTTGAAACTTATTGGTAGTACTATGCAAATAGAAGAATCGAGGGTTACCCTCCCTCATTTAAATGCTAGGGTTCTGATCTCTTCATTGTCTAAAGCTAAAATTCCTGACCTAGTTTCATTACAAATTGATAACAAAACAATTAAATGTGAAATTGAAAATTCTCAATTCATTAAACTCTTGTTGTCTTTGTAAGAGGAATGGTCACCTTAGGAAGGACTATCCTAAGGCCAAGGTTAATCCTATAGGGGCTTTCAAGCCAACTAAGAAAAATAAAGGGGATGATATTCCTCAATCAATGGGGGGTAAAAATGTTCAGGAAATGGAAATTATAGAAGGTGACCTTAAAGGCACTAGGAATCTCCAAAATTACAAGGAAATGATAATTCACCTTTGTTAGAAAACTTGAAATTATCTCTCAAAGACCCTCTTTTTTATGGGGATCTAGAGGTAGTCCATGCTAAGAGCTTTCCTCCCCCAAACTCTATCCCAAAGGTTTTATCTAAACAAAAAGGTCTCTCCCCCCTTAGTTCTAGGAATGATCAAATTTCTACCTTGGATTCCATTCAGGCCAAAGGAAAAATGATTAGGTAGATTATGAAACAATCAGATGGTGGAGTGGCTAAATATGACATAACCACCAACTCTAACCTCAATCTAGATAGTGATCCCTCGACTATTGGGGTCCCTTAGAAGAATTTTCAATAGTTAGACTTCAACTCAATCCAAGATAAGGCTGAGAAAATTAGACAAATCATGAATCTCTCTAAATAGGAAGGGATAATGGAACTCTCTGATGCAAAATCTATCCTCAACTCTGGAGATGATGTGTATGGTAAGGAAGTGGTTGTGTCATGTTACAATGCTTCATGTGATGGTCCTAAGATTGACAACCCTCTCCCCTTGAAAATTCTACTCCCCAAGGTGGATAACAATAAGAAGAAGACAGGAACCAAAAGGAGTCTGGAATATTGGAGATACACAAAGGGAGCCCTAGATAAGAAGACGAGAACTCACCTCTATTGCAAGACAAGATTCTAGCAAGCTTAAGCTGCAGAGCTTCACGAGTGTCGAGGAAGAAAATCTAACTCTTAGGAAGGTTGATCCTCTAACCAAATAAGTGTTATTCTACCACCTCTTATAAAATTTATCTATTTGTCTTCAATATCTACTACCAAAGAATGTAGCTCAAATCTTATATCGATATGTTTCATGATATTCTTTTTTTGTCATCTTTTTCAAGCTCCCTGCAACAAACTACCTGGGGCTACTTGTGATAGTAGTGGAGCTTGCTGCCTGCATGTGGTGGCAGTGGACGAGTTGGTTGGCTTGATACGCGGAAGTAGAATGGTAAGTATTTTCCCATGTGAGCGATTTTAAATTGACAAGACAACTCTTACATAGACTGCTTGTCTTGTATCAATATGTTTAATGTGGGTTTTCGATCATCTATCATTTACCTCTGATTCTTAAAGTGTTTTTCTAATAGTTCTTTTACAATTTCTTTATTTTTTCTATTAGCTTGAATTTTGAATTGACAAACCAACTATTACATAGATTGCTTGTGTTGTATCAATATCTTTTATGATATTCTTTTTCCCAGTTCCCCAAAGCAAACTATGCATTATGTAACAGTTTGCTTGTCAATTCGATGACCATTTTTACTATATGCTTCCTTAGATTGCAATTGTATTTTTAATATAGGTACATTTAAACTCGCATTGTGAAGTTAGAAGGACCTTTTTAGTTATTGTACACTATTCTATATATTCCATCTATCCATCTTCCTCCAACCATCTTCAAACCCCATTATACTAATTCTTTATCAAGATACCTATTTTTGTCAACTTGTCAGAGCAAAAAAAAAGACTTCAATATTAGAGAACTTGTTCCAAAACACTCATTTTCCACCAATTTTGTTATTGTGTGATATATGATAAGAGTCCATGAGATTTTCCATGGACCTTACCTGCCTTTCTTGCTCAGGGGTTTGGCTAGAGCCTGCGAGGCTTCATGATGCAAATATGGTAGGGAGGAGAGCGAGTGTGGGTTTACTGCTTTTTCATTCCACCATCATATATTTATCGTTGCTTATATACATGGACACACAAATTCTACTATGCGCTTGTCTACCAAAAACATACTCTATTCTATCCATTGCATTTGTCATTATTTTCACAACTCTCTTTTCAACTTCCCCAATAGATTACTTAAAGACAATTCTTTACCAAGATTCCATGTATTCAAAATGTTCCATTTTATCTCTTTCTATTTACAACATATAGTACTAACCTCTTTTATTGTATATCTATGTTATTTTGTTTATAATGTTGTACAAATACAATAGACATTGAACAAAATTAGTGTATTGTAAACTGTCTATTTCAAATTCTTTCATGGTCCAACAACTCAATCCAATGCAGCTCTCCCTTGTTAAACACCATCAATAGTGCATGTAAGTACAAAAAAAATCTATTTTTAATAGAGAGATTTAGTTAACCAATTGCAAAAATCATTAATTGTTTTTAGCTTCGCATTATCTATATTAATTTTACCCATATATTTACTCACTTTTTATGCTTCCTTTTTTATTTTGCTTGTCTTTCCACTAACATGCCCCTATCTTTTATTTGTAGGAACTAGGCTAAAGCATGCAAAAGCATTCAAAAGTCAAGATACCTTTTTTTTTTTAAAGTTATCACAGTAAAGAAAACACAACAATATGAGAGATTGTATATGAAAACACCAATTTTTCCCCAACTTTGTTATTGTGTGATGTATGATGAAACTCCATGAAATTCCTCGTGGATGTTTCATACTTTTCTTGCTCGGGGGTTTGGCTAGAGTCCATGACACTTCATGATGCTAATATGGTAGGGAGGAAAATGAGCGTGGATTTGTGGTTTTACTTTTAATGGCATATATTTGTTGTTACATAGATACATGTGTGCACAAATCCTTGTATACACTTGACTTCGACAAACATACTCTATAATAACATGTTTCTCATGTCATAGCAAGTGGTACGAAAAAAATATATGTTTCTCATGTCATACTCTATAATAACATGTTTCTTATGTCACCTCAAAACAAGGCATACCTTCTAATTCAATTATTCTAACAATGCAAAATATGTGTATCATGTCATCGCATTCTTCTTTTAACCCATAAATCACACGTACAATAATTCTTTTATTTCCAAAATTATGGACTAAATATTACTTATAAGATCTCTCTATTTTGAAAAAGTCATTAGTGATGACCATCAAAACTAATATTCAAATAAAAAATAATCAAAATAAATAGCATCAAAGTAATAAATTATCTACTGCCACATAAGCATTACAAAAAATATGTCATACATAAACTAATGGACTAACCTTTTTTAAGAATACTTTTTTATTTATTGAATATTAGTAATTAAAGGCATGACTAATAACTCTTTAAAAAGGGAGAATCCTTTAATGTTCCATACTTTTCATAAGTATTATTTAATCGAGAACTTCAAGTCTACCATGTATTTGTATGCATATGTATCTTAAGATAATTAAATAATAATCTATCAATTGATTGATTAACCTACACAAAAAGGTCAAATATAAATGTACATCTAGGTCTAGTAAATATAAAACTAAGATAGAGCTAAAATTATATTGTACCTGAAATTTTGGAGAGATTATTATTATTAAAAAAAAAATATTTAAAAAAAAATTATTTAATTTTTCAATTCTAAATTTTTAAGAAAAAAATTAGTAAAATCTCGTATTCGTTGAGAATTATTTTACTATGGATTCACAATGATCTATCTTTATCTTGTGATACTGAAAATTGTTAATTAAAGCGAATTTTAAATAACTATTGTAACTAAAATTATTAAATATTGCATATTAATAAAAATAAAGTTATTGATGATTAATTACTTAAAATTAAAATTAATTGATAGATTGCAAATAATAAGATTCATTCAACATGACCTATAGTTTTATTTTACATTTTCATAACCAATTTTCAACTAATAAATTTTGATGTCAAAACGCAAAGACCAATTTTCAATTTTATGCAAATGGTTCTTAATCCTGCATCATAAAAATAGACAAGTGGACTATAACATCAAGTTTATAATGCTTTAAAATGCTCAAATTAAATGAAGACATATAAAATAATTGTTGCATCAAAATTAAGTGATTTATAACATGTTTAGGTTAAGATATCCAAATTTAACTTTAATACATATGTATTGATATGCTTGATCTATCCATATAATTATCCATAATAATATGTACATTGATTTTCCAACATCTCCCTTCATTATAATCTACTCCACCTACTTTATCCTACGTAAAATCCAAAATCATCAAATTCGCCTCCTACTATGAACTAACCTCGCATTATTTAATATTTCCTTATTAGCACGCTTTCCCTTTCTCGCACCAATCAGACAATTCCAAATACCCATTGCATTCCAAAAAAAAGTATGCTACTTGCTTCCCATTGAATACTCATTTGCGGTGCAACCTATCAGCTGATCGTTGCATGCCTATGCATGCAACTTCTAGTTATTTACTTATGTGAATAGGTGTTGCCATTTTACCATTTGGTTTATTATTATTTAAAAATAGTTTTCAGATTTTGAATTTATATATATATGAATGAGTATGTGTAAACGTATATATGTTAGAATATGAGTAAAAGAACATTTTCTTATTTGAGAATATAATTTACTTATGTATATGTATATATACACTTAATGAAAATATAACAAAGGAATGGTTCCATTTGTGAATTGACTTGTTAGTTGGACAAATGGAGGAAGTTGGTTTACTTATAATTAGTAAAATTGAAAGATTTGGGATTAACTATGTTAAAATAAGAAAATTAGAATGCCTTTTAAATATTGTTTGCTTTCATTATTAAATGTCTGCTTTGCAAGTTCACTAGGTAATTAGAGGTCTAAGAAGTATTGTGATAAATGTTTTATTAAGTGAGTTATGCGGGAAATGTGAAAGAACAATATGAAATGTGGTAATAGTGCTTTGTTTATGAATTATCTCATGGTCAAATTTTTGTTTTTTGTGCTTGTATTGAGTAAAGTTTTTGGTCATTGAATTTGGGTACTTTTGGTTAATTGTTTAAATATTGAATGTCAATTTCTTTTGTAATCATTAAGTTGAATCCATGGTTGTAATGTTTATTTGTTGCTCGTCTAGTTTGAGGTGTTGAATTAGCAAAAATGAGAAGCTTTTGATTATTGAGGTTTTTTTTTATTTTGAGTTGATTTTGGGATTTGTATTATAAGGGAGTTCTTGTGCAAAATTGTTATGGTAATCTTCTAGAGGTTGGGGAAATATTTTTCTTTATGATTGGTTTTTCATGTTGGTTCTTTGTGAACACTTGATTCTATACTTGATTTATGATTATGTGGGTTTTGGCCTTGCACTGTGGAATTGTTAACTGTGGATACTTTGTGTGAGTTGGTGCATGCCTCATTTTATGTGATAGTTCATGTGACATTATATGTTGTGCAAGTTGGCTTACCTAGTTAGTGGACTATAGAGTCTTTTGTTGCTAGTAGGGAGAGTGGCTTCCCATGGGGGTCAGAGCCCTAAGTGGTTTCTAGGGTAGCCTGTGTGGAAGTTGTGTTAATTCAATGATAACCTAATAAATAGTTAGGGGGTTGGGTAGTACTCACATTAATAAAATATAATGGATGCCTCTCTCATGGCTCAAGTGCTTGTTTAGGCTTGAGATGAAATGAGAAGTCCTGGAATGGCAAGATCAACTACCTTTTCTTCATGAAAGGTATGTTGATTTTGCATGAGTTACAATGGGGGTTGACGATCGGTTGAGGTTGCCAGGGTAACCCAGGATGGGGGTCAGGACCTAGGAAGATCTGCATTGGGTAACCCATATCAAGCTATGTGATGACACTTTTCCCTATAGCAACCTTGTATGTCTTGTTTGTTTTCCCCTTGTTGTTCATGTACCTCTTGAAGCGGTTGTTCTTTATGTTTTGTTTGTTACTCTTGTATGTTGGAGTCTTGTTAAGCCTATATCTGCTTGATTGTTTGTGTAGTTGGTCCTTATTGTTATCTCCTAGCATGGGGGTGGACCTTAGGGTTCCACATGGTTGGGTGGAATGTGCTATGCACTCCATTGGGTTCCCAAATGATGTTCATGAGCATAGATGTTGTACATTATGCAGAGATTCTAGATCGTGTACCAGACTTGTGATAGTGTTGATTTTATGTAATACATTCATTTCAGTTGTATCTTATCATGTATTTGGTGTATCCTTCATTTTGTATGTTGGGAAGTATTGATGTAATTATGTAATCATGAAACAATGCACCTTTATGTAATAAAAGTGATGTATGTGCTCCTTGGGTTAACATTTGTTCCTTGATGGTTATTTATTTAATATGATGTATGGACGTATGATGTTCATTCACTTAATACGATGGAATTATAATTAACTTTTGTCGGTCGGTTAAACTTAGATGTCAGATTAGAACATGTTAGGAATTTATGCACGTAATGCAGTCATGATACCCTAAAGGACATAGTTAGAGCATATGTGCATGTAGTTTACATTCTATGTTAGTTGTTAGTATGATCTATATGTTGATTTACTTTTAAAAAAAAAATTGTGTCATAATTGTTAGTTGATGTGTTGTCCTTTGGGGTTTTGTGGCAGGGCGTTATAGATCATATTATTACCAAAAATATCCTACATAAGGTGTCATTGGTACATGAACTCTTTCATGTCATGGTTGATGACATGGTGGTATTGGTAAAATAATTTAGGTCATAGGTCTTAGATAAGGGTTGAGAGGTGTGGATGATGAAAATGTGAATTATATAAAATAGAAATAATGCAATGAAAGTACCAAATTCACACTCAACAATCACTCAATAAAGCTTAAGATCTATGCATAAATCAAATAATGAACAATTATACCATAGAGAATGCATTAATTTCATCCATTTTTTCATTGATATTTTCTTGAATGTTTGATAGCTGGGTTGCTCTTCAAAATAGCATAACCATGGTAGCACAATGATAGTATGATGGCATAAATTTGCAATGATAATGATATCTACTCAAAGATAGTAGATATATAGGTAATGATATGAGATTATGTTGCTCTAGGGTTAATATGTGGATGAAGGGTTTTATTTATATGCTTCACTTGATATTTGATCAATGGTGGAGATTAATTAGAAGAATCAATGGATGAGAAAATTTGAGAAAGGGTGGGAGCTAAAATTATTAAATGGATTGGCTTGATGAGGTGGAATAGTTGAATGAATGAAATAGACTAATACAACTTTAATATTCAACTTGATCTTTCAATTTAGTTCCTAATTTTTGTATCTTTGTCTTGTTGTTTTGTCCTTTATTTTTATTGTTCCCCATAGGCTTTTATTAACCTTGTTATGTTTTATGTTGTATTTATTATAGATAGTTTTAATAATTCTATAATTATTTGGTTTAGCATTTTTTGATTTCTTGGTTTTTTGTATTTGTCAATTGTTTCTTAATATTCTTAATTGTCAATATTACCAAGAATAGATTATCTTTTAGTAATGTTATATTTTGTAGGATAATATCATTGCACCATAATATTTCAAATATAATTTACAATATTCTATAATTTCTTAGTGTCATACACACACACACGTGTGTGTATACATATACATATATATAAAAATAATAGCTTAATACTATAGTTTCTTAGTGTCTATCTTATATATAATATAGTATTATATTGAATTTTTTTCTCTTACTAATTAAAATAAAAATGTCTCATAATTATTAATAATGAATTTTAATACTAAATCCTATTATAACTGCTCTTAATAAAAAATATATATTATGCTTTGGTTGTTTGGATTTTTTCTTTTGTTTTAATAATTTAATTGTAATTAAACTTATTGGGTTTTGTGTGTGCCTTACTCCTTATCTCTTCTCTCTCCTTTCCTAACCCCTCACCTATTTAACTATACAATTCCACTTCTAATTTTTCACTTTCTTATTCTCTATGCTCGACATCTTGATGATGGAAATTATGGAGTATGATCCAAAATGTTGATGCAAAAAAGATTACACATAGATACAATCCAAAAATTGCATCACTAATTGATCATGGACTGTGGAAACCTCATATGTTATTAAGGGAAAGAGGTAATTAAATAAATTATTTTAATTTATTTTATGGAAGAAGTGTTAGAGCTAATTAAATAATTATTTGAAAAATATTTAAATATAGTGGGCAAAAAGAAGTAATTAAAATTATTTTAATTAATGCTAGAGGGAAAATGATAAATTAATTAAATAATTATTTAATTAATATAGATATAAGGAAAATTTGATATAATTAAATAATTAAAATTATTTAATTATTATAGATGAAAAAGGAAATATTAGCTTAATTGAATAACTAAAAATTATTTAATTAATATAAATAGAATAATTGATGAGAAAATGATAAAATGGAAAGATGAAAATTTAGTCATTTTTAGGTGTCTATAAGAGGTATCTAGAGGTGGATATGGGGAAGCTATATTAGGTTGAATGGGAAAAAAACTAGTGAAAGACAAAATGAAGAGGGTTTGCTAACTTCATCTATTAATAATTGGTTTGTCAATGAAGGTAGATGATAAGGAAAAGGAGGAAAGAGATATATTAGCTTGGTTAACATTAGGTTTAGGAGTGGATTTGGGGGAAAATAATTTGTTATTCTTTTTGTAGGATATTCAATTGTTTGGGAATAGGATGGGGTTGATGAGAATGTATGGATGATTAAGGTCGAAAAAGAGTAAACAAACTCAAAACACCCCACCATCTACCCATAGTCTCACAAGGTTATCATGGTGTTCTAAGCTAAGGTTTCCTATAAATGCCCTCTGAATATTAAAATTGGGGAGAAGATAAGATATTTGGTAAAGGAGAGATTGATAGTGTAAGATAAATCTATCATCTTTTTATTTGGATGATGTTTACAATGTACAAGGTCCATGAAACTCACTTGCAATTTGAAATTGACCTAAAAGTGTTCAACAAAAAGGTTTGTAAGATTAGTGAAGGAATTGATGGAATGATTGAGTATGGGTAGAACCCATTGAATCCTTTTCGATTTAATTGATTGAGGGAAGTACTTAGCCATCATGTTTGAAATAATAATCAATGTGCATGGAACTATGAAAGAGAAAACATGAATTTTTAGGTCACTTGTCATTTTATACACTTCATTTAGTAGTATACAACAAATTGTAGTGAGAGAGGTGAAGGGAACATAATCTACTGAGAGGGGGTAAGTCAGAAGATCTAATCAATCCAAAACTCTTAACTTCAACTCAAAATATCATATCATACAACTTGAATCTTCACTACTACTAATCAAACATTTATTAAACATTCACACAAGTGAACACCAGATATACGTGGAAACCCATGATGGGAAAACCATAGTGATGATAGCTAGTTGGATCTACTATATAGATCTAGCCTCACAAAGAAGGAATATAACAAGTGAATTTTACAATAGGAAGTAGGCACCAACCTACTGGAGACACCAATCCCCAATACAATGAACTGATCACCAACTCTACAAGTAGAACACTAGTTCTACCATAATACAAAGATAAGGCTTGTAGATCTACAATGCAACGGAACACACCTCATATACATTCCAAATTTGCTTCAGATGCTCTTCCACACTTTAAATGATCTTCTAATGTTACCGCACAATCTGGAATGTAACCCTCTAGCTTCACAAGATAATCTCCTTGTATAAACACCACCTTATCTTCAATTTATGCCACACACAAAATTATACTTCACATTGTGCATCCACGCAACTAAGGAATATATACATAACATTGCATTAACACTCTTCCATGTTGACCAAGGATCCGCAAATGACCAAGACAACATAAGGTGGACCTAAATTTAATTTTCATGAGACATGTAACAGGTAGGTCATAATTCAAATTTTTTGCCACCACAATAACATTATGTCATGTGCTTCCACGAGAACCTTAACCAGGTCCTATCTCAACACCACACGTTAGATTTGAATACTACACACTACTAGCCATTACTACACTATTCTGGAACATAACTTGATTGAAAAAAAAAATAAAGAACCTTTTGTCACTCCAAAAATTTTACATGTTGAACATATCTCGTAGAAACACTGAAACATAATAGAGCAAGTGTAGGCATACTCTCCTCACAAACTACAAAGAAAACAATTCTCCCAAAAAGGAGACCTGAGAAACACTAGACCTACACAAGACTAAAACATTATGGTATAGACTTATGGATCACCTCTGTCACAGTAAATAGATGCATGCATGATATTGCAAGCATACAATAGTCACACCAACTTCTGGAACACATACGCTCCTCAATAACTAGTAATGTATGTTTCTTGATTTAGTGATATGATTGATATGATAGTAGAATTACCAACACATAAAGGTATGCTAGCACAACTCCTAAAAAGATAATGCCACCTCTAATAATATATTCTTTGACACACCTTTGACATCAATTCTCTTACTGAGTCACTAGCAACCTTTGATATCAATGACAACCTTTGTTCAACAAGAGGGTGAGCTATGATCTCTAACAAGTGGGTAGTGTGACAATGGTAAAGGGTTTCCCCTACTTAGGTAAAGGATTATGGTAGTGCTACTAATTGGTGTTGTATGATTCCCATGTTCTAGATGAGTTTGTTAATTATAAGGTCAATAGGTGGTGTAGGAAGTGATAATGTTAGCAAGGCATGATGAGGGTGTGGAAAATGATGTAAAGGCAAGGACATGATAGAGAATGAGGTAGCTATGGGGATAAAGGGGGAACTAGTAGGAAAGGAGAAAGACAAGGATTGGGAAGGCAGTTCAACATAGGCATAGGAAGAGAATGGACTAGTTGAGTTATGACTAAAATATGGGATGGAGGGAGAGGTAGAGATGGTAGGAATGTAGGTAGGATGAGAGGGGATAACCATAGAGATTTGAGCATAGATAATTTGAATGATGGAAGACCTAATATTGGATTTGGAAGAATAAAGATGATTTAGGAAAGGAAAAGAGTTGAGGTTGATAAGAGGAATAAAGTTTGGTGAAGTAGGTTGAAGATGGGAACGGGCATGGACATGTGACCAATATTAGGTAGTACGTTGAGCCCCTCTTCGTAGATAGCAAGGATGTTTCTTAAGGAATATATGAGGGAAGAGGTTAAATCATAAATGTTATCCTTGGTTAGGTGATTTTGAAGGATAGATAAATGTTGATTAATATTTTGAAAAGCCATAAAGTTAACTTTAAGTAGTAAATCCTCTTGATCAATGTTCATTTGGAGGCATATAGGGCTGAGCATCCTAAGATTTGGATGACAAGGGAGGAAGGGAAGAGGTAGGATCAAATAAGGAAGAGGTGGGCATATCATAAATTTTCATCAATCTTTTTTTCTTTTACTTCATAGCAGAAAAATCTATTACACTAACATTACATTGGCTACAGTGTAGTCCAAGACAAAAGAGGTCATTAGATTAGAGAAGGTGAAGTGAGATGTAAATGAAAACATAAGGTTCAATAGAATCATGAAGATTGGCATGATTGGTGGTTGAATAACACCTACAACATGCTAAAAGAGTAGACACTAAAATAAGTACAACTTATAAGCTAGAATTTATAAAGGGTATGTAATTTTTGACTTTATAATCACCATGTGTTTCAAATTTCATGTAATGTAACACATTCTAGAAGTTCATATCTTTGTAGCATCCAAATTTCTCTAGTACTATATGGAAAAGCTAAACTTAATAGTTCCATCCAAAAAGAAGTAAAGTTACTATCCAAATGTCATACAAAAATAATATATATAATATGCACATTGACTAATTTCCTCAAACTATTTTTGTATGATGGAAAAAATAAAATTAAACATACCAAATTTTATTTAAAGTTAAATTTAATATTCAACTTTAAGCATCGTTTACCATATAAAATGCATGTTTCCATGCATTTTGATATAGATATGCACTACAAACATCTTGTCCATAGCTTATGACACTACTTACAAATACACTGATGTATACAAACTAAACATATCATAATCACAACTCATAAATATAAACTAACCACTATGTGGCACTTATTTAAGCAAGAAAATTTTTGTGTTCTTATCCAATAGCCAACACCTATCAATTAATAACCTTTGATCGCTTCCACTCAACCACCCTAACAATCCCATTATTGTTTAAACTTTTAGATTCAAAATAATCAAACCTTTTCTAAAAAGTAAATAGGGAAAAACTATAGCATCCACGAAACCAAAGAGCTTTTTATCTTTAGATAATAAAAGTTTTCTTAAAAAATGATTAACTCGACCAATAAAACTATAATCAATCTTAAAACTATAACATCCACGAACCCAAAGAACTTTTTATCTTTACATGATAAAAAATTCTTTAAAAAACGACTACCTCGACAATGAAACGTGTCAAACAATAAAATAAATAATAAATAATTGTCCTAACATCTATGATATTACTACTTATTTCTTTATACTTTACTTTATTTGAATATATTAAAAAAACATCATGTTTTGGTTCAAGTGAAGCTTTCAAATTTCCAATCAATTGTAGATATCTATCCAATCTAGAAGAAAAAATAGTAAAAACTATGAAGAAAGTAGGGGCATTCCATGATGCCCTAATCTGACACATTAATAAATTTGTATTTCTACCATGATTGCACAATTCAAAAGCTTGGATTTCAAATTCCCAAGTAAAAAATGATACATCATAATAATTTCACCATTTTTACACTACACTCTAGGGTTGCTTTTACTCATCATAGGAAGGAACCCCACAATTGTGGATATATCTTGCCTTGCACCCTCAAATATCAAAAGAATATTCTTTAACACAAGACAAAATAATTGAACTTAACACGAGGGAACGTACTTCCAAGCTGTGAACAACTTGTCCCTAAGTACTTAGTATTAATTCAACGGGAAAAAAACAATGTACTAAAAAGTTCTCTAAAAAATTATTAGACAAAAGAAAGTGGGCAAATTTTTCAAATTATTTCATTAAATAAAGAGAGTGGGGGCCATGCATGCTTTGTTTTCTAAATCTAAGTCCTCTAGGTACCATGCTTTGGTTTCTGGATAAGCATTTTAAATTATTTAGTAATTTATTGGTATTAGGAGTTCAAATCACAACAAATAATGGATTTTTTTAATTTAATGTTTTATCTTTTATATTTGTTTTTATTGAGAATGGACTTCTTTTTCGTTTTGTTATCTAAAATTGTTTGTGTTTCAAATCATTTCTCCTTAGATTTTTTTGTTTATATTATAACTAAATTGATTGTCACGTATCATCTTTCACTTTTGTTTAGTTTGGGATTCTGATGTGTTTAAGTTTTGATTGTCATATCTCATTCTTTCGTTTTTAGTTTAGTTTGAGATGTTGATATGTTTTGGTTCTATTTTTATAATTGCTAGGTTAAGAATTACTCATAGATGTATGTAGGTATGCTTTTGAATAAAGTATAGAGATTTTTTTGAGTTTTAACATTTATCAAAGATAATTAAATAAGTTAAAATACCTAAAGTTTTAAGGGGAACAATTTAATTGCGTAAATATTGATAACTTTGTCATTACATTAAGTAGATTACAACATGATAAGTAAGCATGCATTTAAATTAATTAAGTTTTACATAACAAAATGATTTTAAAAAATCTATAAAGTTTGTATTATTTAGAATTATTTTTTATTTTATTTAATTTATTATCTGTTTTGAGAATAATTTAATTTAAAAAATATAACAATAAGAAAATATTAAATGTAATGCATACTTTAAAATCACATATAATTGTAAGGGATTAAAATCTATTTATCTAAATTTAATCAAAATAAACAAATGCAAGTAGTAAGCACACAATTAACCTAGATTTAAATAAGTTGGGTAGTTAACAATGAAAATAAAATCAATGTGATAATTAAATAGGGGGATAGGTGCATTTAGCTCTTAATTCTATGATAGAATAGGAAGTTACAAGTGTGCAAAATCAATTCATAAATGTTTAGGAAATGTTTCCTTCAATATGCTCAATCTTGGAATTAGAACAAACTCAAAAAAATTAAGTCAATTCTGAGTGATTTGGGGTCAATCATCAGTGGAAAGGATCTATCATTTAATGCATAGACTTGATCTAGTAGACAACAAACTTTTGCAACCTTACTCATTGTGATCCCTAATATTTATTGTGTGCAAAGATGATAGTATCTAGAAATACCTTTCTAAAAGTTATCAAGTCACTAGGTCAAGTTCTCTTGGCCAAAACCCCTTGATGGACCAACTTTACAATACTGGAAAAATGTTTGAATACAACATGCACATGACCTATATACAAATTATGAAGTGATATATTTTTAAGCTCCAAAATCTATGTGTTCCTAGAATGGTTGCTCCTTGACAATAGGATGTTCTTTGTTATTCTTGGATATCTTTAAATACCAAGACATAGCAATTAGTCACATAAATTTTTACCAAATTAGCTCACAACAATTAGTGAGAAGAGCGATAATTAGAAATTTTGAATGTGGGGTCAATCCCAAACTCCTTGAGATTAAACCTAACTGTTGCAAGAGTGACCCAAGGCAAAGACATGTGAATCTTAAGATCAAGAAAAGGTACATGGAAGTTTGAGCTAATAATAGAGAAAGTATGTGGAAATAGGTAGAAATGGCTTGGGATAAGGTCCACTATATGAGAATGGGTGAAAGTGGGAGAAATAGGGATAAACAAGGATCGATGAGTCAAAATTAACATAAGAGTATACCTCTTGTTGATATGTAACTATATTAAGTCATTCTATCAAAATGGATCTAAAATTAAATTGGAATTGGTGTAGGTATACAAATTTTACTATCATAATAGCAAATAATTTATACTATAGACTAATATTATGAATTCATTATTATTATAATATATCTCTCAAATTTTAAGCATTCCTTTTAATTGACATAGCGCAAGGACTAATAACCTAGTTAAGGGTTGTCAATCCAAGAAACTCAACTCTACTTAGATAATGAAAGAATTAATAGGAAATTAACTTGAATTTTAAATTTGAAGATAAAATATGAGTATAAAATAATATATGGTTATTAATGCACCACTCAACCACTATAAAATAATAAATTATGAATTGGTTCCTCTAATACAACACGTAAATCAATTGACAACAAATAATTCTCTTACATTGGCATGCAATATTTTTAAAACTAGGTATTGATGAAGGCATGAAAACAAGCTTAACATGCATCAAAAGGAAACTACAAAATAAGAAGAAAAAAATATAAGGAAAGAAAATTACATTAAATGGTTGGTTTTGGATTATTGATAGACCTAGGATACTCTTATATCAAACACTCAATAAGAAAATAACAAGTCTTGACTTATGTTACTTTAATGAATTCATCGTGTTTACAACCATAACAACCAACTTATATTTGTAATAGTCAAGCAACTTGCTCAATACTTCTACCTTTACACTTCATAAAATATTATGCATACTTCATACTCCTAGTCTTCTTGGATACCCATTTTGTAATATCTATTCTATCTTTTCCCCTTTCTTTAATGGGATCTTAATTTTATAGCTCAAAGATTATAAATGGTAACTTGTTCACTCTAGTTCAATTATTTATCCATGTGCATGATAATTGTTAAAATATCACATTCATGTAGTAACTCTATATCATAACAATTGGTAGAAATCCTCCTCGGTATCACACAAGGTCCAATCTTTTTGTAACAACTTTTTATAGGCCCCTCTTGGGAATATTTCTTTCTAGAGATGAACCAAAATTATGTCTCTATCAAATAACTCCTCTCTCCTCGTATCTACAAGATCTTTATAATTTTTAATATTATTAGACAATAATAGTCTAACTTCCTTGTGTGTGTTCTATATATGTATGGAAAACTCTATCGCATATATTTTCTAAACTAGAATTTATTTGTAGCCTCTTAATTTAGCCACCTCTCAAAGGCTACACCCATACACACCTTGGAATGATGTATTTCCAAATATCTGATTGACCAAATTGGTGTATGTAAACACTACCTACACCAATATCAAATCTCACTACTTGAGTTTATCCCCTACCAATCATGTTCCCATATTCATCCATAAGGTACTCTAAAAATGTCTTAAAAACTTGAAATTATAGTATGAAATAAGGCTTCTAGTTAAATCATGCAATATTACAACCCCCTTGAAGAACAAATTCACCATACATAATACATAACTAGTATTTTGGATTATAATAAAGTGTGTCATTTTAGAAAACATGTCCAACAATAGAAACCCTAAAGAACATTTATATTACATCCTATTCAATCTTAGGATAAAATCCATACTAATGTCTTCCAAGGGTTTTTGTGGTATCAATAAAGGTTGAAAAAAATTTATGTTTTGATGGTTTCCTTTTATAAACTAGCATAACATTTCTACACAAAATTATAGACATCTACTCACATTTTTGACATTGTAACTTTTGATAAGAAGCACCAAATCCATGCTAATACCAAAATCCCTACCAACTTGTCACCATGATTTTCCCTAATCACATTCTCCCACATAGATCCTTGCATGCACAACTATTTTTTTTTTAAAATAAGTGTCTTGTCATTTCCTTCTAGAGTTTGACATGTAGTCCAAGATTCTTTGAAATCAATTCATCCTTTAGATATAGTTGCCTTCATCACATCAAACCTTGAAACCTACACTCTCATCTATGTGATTAATACACTCCTACAAAAATCATCTACAACATAGTGTATCTTACCACTTATATGTTTAAATACAAATAGATAACTTTATGTTAGAATTGGTTATGGCTGCCAAGATCTTGAGGCCAAATGGAAAGCACAAGAGAGAGAGAATATGCATATGCAAATATGATTCAATTGATATGAAAAATGTAGTAGAAACACCTTGGTTATATATCCAAGGTGAGATGCAAGATGTCGTAGGATTATGACAAGTGTTTTAATCATATGAAATGAGACAACTTATCACAACTACCTAGGTTCACATGTGTTACAAGTCAAAAGATAAGATAACAACTAATGAAAACTAACACCTTCTAGAAAGATTCCTTCCTAGTACCTAAGTAAACTTTTCATGTAAATAAGTTCCCTAGTAATGAATTAACTAGGTACAAGACTTTATTTACACCAACACCCCCCCTTAAGTGCAACTTAGGGAGTAGAAGATTATTATGAAAATGACACAAAGATGCAAGGATGGGTCCCAGCTATGAGGCCATGTTAGGTACCCATGTACATATGCAAATGAAATCTCTCAAAAATAGAGAAAAGGAGAAAACCGAATGGGACAAAAATCCTCCCCAAAAGAGAGATGAAATACCAAAAAAGAAATGCTCTCAATGAAGAATGAGAAAGCCAAAACCCCATGTGAGGAAAAAGACCCCCCCCCCATAAGAGAGAAGTAGAAGAGAGACGATGCAGCCCCCCCTCAATGTTGAGTCTCCTGCAATGATGGTAGAAGCTAGAAATTGAATGTTGAAGATTATCCAATCTCGTTGAGCAATTTTCCTCTCCTTAGGAAGAAACAAAACCAAGAATGTATGCAGGATATCAGGAATATGGATGATGTGTGATGATATCTTTGAATCATGATCAAGTGTCTCCATGTTGATGCCAAAAGATGACACACTCCAAACAGGCGATCTAGGCCACACTACTAAAGAGGACAATCCATAATCTAGTAGAGATGAATGTAGAACATGATCCAAAGAGAAAGATATATCCTCTAAAGACAAAGAAGCCTCCTCCAAATGCTATCCAAAAGGATCCACACTCACATCAAACTATGAAGAATGATCACGTAGAGATTGAACAAGAGGATCAAAGTGTCCCCTCACAACAACTAAAGAAGTATCTTATTCATCAAAGAGAAGATGAATGCCATCAATGATGACTCCCAAATCTATAATATGACACTCCACAAACAAGTCTGAAATACCTATCAAGAAGCCATCCAAAGTAGCCAAATCTGAAAGACAATGAGTATCTTGCTGCACTAAATCAGAAGAAGCCATATCTATAGCAACACAATCATCAACAACTACAATCGTAGATGGAGGAGATAGAATGCATGACTCAAGAACTGGATCTGATGTGAGAACTCCCAAGTTCAAGAAGCCAAATGTCTCCTCTGAATCATGGTTCATGCTAGAAATATGATCAATAGCCGAAGGAACAATGTCATCATCAAAAGTAAAATCTATAAAGGTATACAATTGAGATGAATAATCAACCATCCCAATAGAAATGATCTCTCTACTCTCCAAGTTTCGAATAATGAATGAATCAGGTGTGAACTCCGCAGTCCTCCCATCTCCACCATGTGTAATCTGATATATAGAAAGAAGATTGTTCATCAAATGAGGAGCACATAAGAAATCCTAAAAAGTGTTGTCCCCAAAACTAATAGATCCTTTCCCAATTACACTTGTGTATGTATTGTTCCCATCAAGATAAGAGAAATAGTACAAGGCTAAAAAGAAGAGAATATAGATTGCAGAGATGCCATATAATGAGATGCTCCTAAATCTAGAAGTTATCTCCCTAATCCATGACCTGAAAAGCACAAAGAGCTTATCCTTTATTTTTTGATGTAGAAGCTTGACCTTTGTTCTTTTTAGACTATTTTGAAGGAGGAAGAGGAGATTCAAACATTCTAGAAGGAAAATCAATGTGATTTTTGTTTTAGAAGATGTTTCAACTCATCAATATCCTTTTTATAACAATAGTGTTCTTCGTGTCCATCCTTCTTGCAATATGCACAAGTAGGCCTCTCCTTCTCAAATGATTCCCCTTTAGAAGAGGATTTTTTCGTTGCTTGACCTAAATGCTGATTATTCTTTACTTTCTTCTATTTCTTATATGATTCTAATTATTTCACTTGACTAACCAACAATGCCTAAAATTTAGAAGTCTTGATGAGACCCATTGAGATAAGCTTTTGTTGCTCATGTATCAACATCTCAGAAAATGATGCAAATGAAGGTGTAGTATATGCAAACCCCATAGCCAATCTATGAGAATGAAAGCTAGAAACAAAAGAAGCATAATCAAGACCAAGTTTGTTCATTGTATTGTAGACCAACTGAATGTCCTTCTTATCAATTCCACATGCTTTACATTGCTCTCTTAGATCATTAACCTTAGTGATGTATTCTTGGATGTTTTCAAAGTTCTTAAGATCAAGGCTCATTAGTTCATTATAAATTTGATAGCCTCTTACTTAATTTGTAGTACCATACAATTTTTTCAATTTGTCCCAAGCTTCATGAGAATTCTTACATGATTCAATTTGAAACAACAAATCTTGAGAAACTAGTCTATGAAGACATCCAAGAGCTTTGGTATGTTCAATCATCCATTTTATCTTTTTATTTGCATCTGTAGGCTCAGGTAACTTATTTTCAACATATAGAGTGTGACCTTCAGTCATTACAATACTCTGTGCATTTTTATGCCATGTTGAATAATTATATGATGTGAGCAAAGGAACGCTAGAATGATCCATGAAAATGAGAGAGCCCAAGCAAACATATCAAAAGAATGCACCAAGATACCCCCCTAAAATCTCTCAATCAAGAAACCCCCCAAGCAATATCTGATTTGTGGCACTTTACATTTAGTGCATTTATAGTTGCTAGATGCCAAAAACAACAAGCTAGACTTGATCTTAGTGCTTACAGATGCCAAAATAGGACATAGGCTCAAAGTGAAAAATTACAGTAGATGATATCAAATTGATTACACCACTGGAAAGTACACAAAAAATATGCACTTTCAAAAAAAATTCACCCAAAAATGTTACTATAGGAGCAAGATATGAGCTCCTGAAGTTCCCAAAATGAGAACAAAACAACACCTGTGAGAATCTACAAATTTTGGAAAAACAAGGCACCAAAACCAAAAACTGATTGCACCACTATGAAGAGCGCAAAAAATTAGCCCAAATAAAAAACTTCTCGAAAAAAGGAGTCAAAATGAGCAAGATATGTGTGTTTGAAGTTGGACTACAAAATTGAAAACTCAATCCGTGAGGGGGCAATTTTTTTTTTAAACTGCTAACATAGGCTGATGTCAGCAGTCGACGAGGTTAAATTTGACAGCTAGGGGGTCATCAAAAAAGAATATCCAACTAGATTATTCTTTGGGCGGAAGAATATGCTCAACTTTATTTACACCAACACTTTACAATAATTATAACCATTTTACATGTTTCCAAATTATTTCCCTTGGTTTTTTATTAACTATAATTCCTAGTGATCAATATAGAACACAAACTAATTTTAAAAATTTAATATTGCCACTTCTTCAATACCTATAAAATAGTATAAAAGTCATAGTAATACATAAAGTACTTACACTTTACATCAGTCACATGAAAGTACTAGGTGCATTGGTTAGTAAAAATGGCATGAATAGCCACTCATATAGACCCTCCTTGATTTTCAAGGTTATCTTCCACTCATCTCATTCTCTTATGTAAATATAATGATATTCACTCTTCAAAACTCTTAGTGAATTAATTATTGGTATGTGGCGACTGATCATGCAAATATTGTACACTCTTAACGAATCCTTGTTGAGGTTCGAGGGCGTAGCCCCCAAAAAAAATTTCCCTTTTTTGCACATCAATGGGTCAGTAGTTAATTTTTTGTTAATTGACAAATGAAAAATGACTTTGTAAAACCCTAATTCTAGAAGCTTCCAAAAAGCTTGTTATAGGTGGCTAGGTTGTATGTTGTGGAATGGTATTCGCGAGATTGTAAAATGTTTTGCACTAGATAATAAAATCATTAGATGGTTGAGTTTTTGTGGATGTAGCTCATATTGGGTGAACCACGTTAAAATTTTATGTTGATATCTTTGTGTTATTCTTCAGTTTTATTTCTGGATTATTTAATCTACATATAATTTTTAATGTTTATTGCTTTGATCTACCAAAACCCTAACATTAATTCCCTCTACTTAAGCAATCCATCAAGTCATTTATTCTTGGTATTAGGGATTAAAACTTGATGGAAATCGTATTGATGGTCCTTGATTTTGTGCACATCCTACATTCACCATCCTTTTTTAGCACTATAAGTTCCTAAAATTGAATAGGCATACATGGCAAGTCCATTCTCAACCAAAGATCATAAAGATAATCCTACAAGGTATAAAATGTAAAATTGTGATATTTGACTAATGTCTCTAGGGTAAGGTGCCATGTGTCATTATTTTAGTACTCCCGTGTGTCCCTTTTCCTTGAAGTTTACCATCACTAGATATTTATATATATGTTCATTAGCCTAAAAACTATGTTTTCTACCCTTATTTTAATTTCACCACTTAACTTGAGTGGAAAATAAATGCTCATCACGCTCAACCTTCAACCTTTTATCATCAAAGAAATATTTTTTTTAATATTGGTGAGCTCATTCTGATTATATAAGTGTTTGATTTAATGTAAAAAAATGAGTTTCCCTTTAGTTCTTGGCCAACAACAATCACTTATTTTACTCAAAACCATTGAGGTTTCTATATGTAATGCAATTTGAGTCTTTTCATGGGTCTAAATTTTGAGAACCTAAATTACACAATTCCCTATGAAGCATCGTTTTTGAGACCAATCTTTAACTAAACCATTATTTAGTTAGAATTTATTCATTATCAATTGTATCATTATATCCCTTGTTCTATTTTGTAAACCCCTTCCTTTTATTTTTAGGTTGATCCACAGTTTGAGATCATAGAATGATGAAGAAATCGCTAATTAGATCTTGAAATTTATAAGGACACATTGCCTATAACATTTGTCTTACTTTGCGTCTGAATCACAACTACTTCTAGGAGTGGAAATTGTATTAGATTATATTATATTCCTTCATTTTAATAGTTTAGATATTATATTAGAAAGCATATCTTCTTTAGCACGTATATTTAGAAATTGTTAGAATATGAAGGTTTGAAATAGGAGAATTTATTTTTTGTTTGTTTATTTATTATTATATTAAAAATTTAAAATTTTCCTTATGTATTTCTTTTATAATCTTCTCTAAAAGAATTATAAATAAAAAGACACATAAATATTTAGTTTTCCTAAAAGATCTTCCATATAGTGATTTTCCTGGGAAGCCTCTAAGATTTCTTAGCGGTAAGCTCTCAAGAAACATTAAATTTTTCTCAGTGAACCTATCTACTTCTTGGAACCTTTAGACATGAATTAAATAAGAAAAATATTCAAATATTTTGTTAAAATATTTTATTTTTTATATTAAAAAAATGCAATAGGACACCTCTCTATTAATATCTAGTGTATGAAATAAAAAATTTACAATGTCAAGATGGTCATTGGTCAAAGTTCTTAGAAATATTTTAATCCCAAACAAGAGAGCAAAGAGGACTAATCAAATAACCAAAACAAGCTAATTTTTTTGAAGACACCATCGGTAGTAAGGGAGGAGCATGCTTATAAAGGAAGTGTAGGGTTACAAAATATTTAGAGGCCTAGGATGTCAACTGTTCATTGATCTAGTCCGTGTGGGTGTGCAAAGAGTGCAAAAATATTGAAAGATTATCTGAGGACACTCCCACATAAAAGGAACCAAAGACATCCACATTCCTTAATAGGAGTATACCAACTCATGGGAAAATATGTCACCGAAAGTAGCCTCCTTCTTTAACCTTCATAATAGTTATTTATTGTATGGCAATACATTGTGGGGATCTGTAAGTAATCCTACATGTAGCTAATTTCCATTGATTTTAAAATATTTGTGTCCTCCAATAAATCTATCTAGTTATATAAGAAAGTGAAGGAAATATCAAAGTAATAAATGGCTTTAAAATCCCTACAAAAAAGCTCTTGGACCTAGAATTGTTTTAATAACATGTTCCACATGAGGGTAATTAATGTAAAATCATGCTCTAGAGTGGTCATGTATAGTGGCCCTATCACAAACATCTCCCACTTTTCAGGTGGTAAGAATATTTTTTTATTTTCTCTATTCATTTTTACATAGGAGGACACAATATGATAAAAATAACTAAGAGAGGTGATGAGGAATGACAGGGGAGTGACAAATGTGGAAAATAAGCCATTGTTTCAAACATGGGGATAGGTTGGCCACAAAAAAATGGATAGTACTTTAGAATCCAAATAATTATGATGAACAAAGGTGTAAGAGAATAAATTAGATCCCAACAATATTTTGTATCAAACTTTGATAAATTCATCTCACAATGACATCCCATGAGTGAGGGAATCATCCTAGAGAGAATATAGTACGATGTAATCAATTTATCATAAATGTGTAAGATTTAAGTGGGAATATTTATGGATTGAGAAGACACTTACAAAGTTCCTTTTTAGTATGAATAATTCCTAGATGGGAAAGAGCATCTATTATTGAGTTCACTTCTCTATAACAATGATGTATTCTATAAGAGAATAATTGATCAAGGAGTGGCCAAATTTTTTTAGTATGTAGTTTAATTTCTATTTATAAATTTTCCTAGCCTTGATTCTATTTATGATGACCTATGATTCACCCTCAATGGATATTGTTAAAATTTTATTTCATTTCCATTCAGATTTTAAATAGGCATGTAAGGGCCTCAACTTTATTAGTTTTTTCATTCACAATTTTGAAAGATTTAGCTAGTAATAGTTTTCCTTTATAGTCCCTTATGATGCAACCTACACTAGAGAGGCATAGATTACCAAGAGAGGATATATCAAAGTTGAGTTTGACCTAAGTGGGAGTGGGGAAATCCAACAAACCAAGTTACTATCAACTTTTAACATACATCCTTAGATTGACCTAGCTAGAGGTGGGGCTTCAAAAGTAACTAGTTCTAAAGGAGAACAATGTCCCATTTTTTGAATAATATTAGAGATGAAGAGTTCTTAGGACATACATTAGGAATACTTATAAATTTTCCTTTTCTATTTCTTGAATTAAGTCCTTAAATTATAAGCTTTTCATTCTAAAAATTATATTGTTTCACCCAACCAGGGATTCCAAATAAGAATAGAGGGGCTAACAGTCTATATTCTTAGAAAGGTTGAGTTTTGATGGAGGAATACCAAGCTAAGAAGTGTTGTAATAGAGAACTTGGGAATGTTCCCAACAATCCAAGTTTAGAATAGAGCCAATACCAATACTTAATACTATAGGAACAATTTAAGAGTAAACAATTTTTATCTTCTTCTTGAACACCACAAAGAACACATTTGAATAAATTTGTTAACCCTAGTATTCCAAGCCTTTTTCCTATAATGATTAGGTTTTGAAGTGCTATCCAAGAGAATGCACCATATTTTGGGAGTTAATTCTTATTCTAACAAAGCACTATATGCCATTGAATAGATAGGGTTGAGTCAATCAACACTAGGTATCCTCTTTTAATTGAGTAGTTACCTATTTTGGAGACATCCAAACAATTCATCCTCTTGGTTGGAGTAAACTACTATTCATAGCTTTAATTCTAAGAGGAGCTAAGTTCTCTAGACTTGGGGAATAGGTAAGTGAAACAAAGGGAAAGAGGATCCTTCCCTAAAGATGAGAATGTGTGATAAGGGGAGTATGTCAAAGAAAAATGGGGTGTCCACCTAATCAAAAATCCACCTTTCCCATGTTCATTGGGAAGAGGGATAGTGCCACAAATGATTATAATTGACTTACAATCATTAAGGTGAGTCAACCCTAGGTTTTGGACACTATGTTGTCTTGGCTTCTTTATGACAGAAATGACTGAAAAGTGGTTTTGGGAGAAAGATAAAAATGTTTTAACAATCAAACCTATGAGATCTAACACTTGGACTACAAAGTATTATGATAACACTATCAGAAACAACAATTAACCAACAGATCTGAGAAGGTTAGGATGGTGTTTACCTGGCTCCATAGGTGGGTTTCAAGCTTTGTTGAAGGACATATTCACCCAGGGGAAAATGGGTCTTTGTACAAGGGTTTGGAAATTCTTTTTGGCATCCTCATATCCCAGATCTAAGCTTCTAATTCCACCAGGTTTGATTATCAGAAAGCCAAAAATAAAACCTATAGGTGAGTTTTCGTGTCTTGACAACTTGGACAACTTTACAAAATTGCTCTTTTGGTCAACTTTCAATCCTTCTGCGCCTGCAAATCTGCACATACAAAGAGAGGAGAAAAGTGTTTATTTTGATGGATAATGGTTTTCCTTGGTCAAATCCTAGTTTGGTAATTAAACCTTAATAATGAAATAATGAAAAAACAAAGGAATTGATGAATGAATAAAGCTTGTGACACCTCACCAAACCCTTTAATGGTTTCCCTTAGAGGATTGAAGTCTAACACATCTCTCAAAGGATTAGATCTTGCATGAAATGGCTTGATTACTTGATAGATCTTGAGGCTTAAATACTCGCTTGAAACTTGAAACCTACATCACAATGTTAGCTCCAAAAAATGCATGAACGCACATGAATCTTGACATCGTGATAGGATCTTGAATGTTGCAAGAATTTATTGATAAATCTGCTCTCTAATGCTCTTGACAATATTTTCTCTTGCAATTGATCTCTTGAAGTTCTAGGATTGCTTAGGATTTGAATTTTCTAAAAAGACCTTGTAATTATATGTGTTTCCTCAATTACCTGACAATTAAACACCACAAGCTGATCTTTGCAATTTGAATTTAGATCATTAAAATACTGCCAAAAACATATTAAAAAATGGGATCCAAGACTTAGGAGGACCCATTTTCCTTTGGGCGAATGGGTCCTAGGCCCTAAACCTAGGACACACATTTTCCAAGAAGTGTAATTAAGTGTATCCATTAATTAAATGTGGGTTTCCCTTTCGGAAAATGAAATTAATTAGGCTTCTGAATGCATAATTGGGAAAATTAAAGGCTTAATTAAGTCCAATTAATTTAGGGGATGCAAACATAGTGTGAAAATGTAAAGGTGTATATTTTTCAACACTACACTAGGTCATCAAATAATTTCCAAGATACTTTTGAAGTCAATTTTTGTTGTGATTTTTAAGGTAGTTATTGACTATTGAGTCCCAAAGACGTTTTAATACCAACCTTTCCTCTACTAGTTCTATATTTTTTTTATGAAATCATGTATTCATTCTAGGATTCTTCCCAAAAGATATCATTTCCCCAATTACAGATAAACCACAAAAGGTGGGGGAGAATTATCTCTCTAGTGGAAATGACAAAGTTCCATATCATTGAACCTAAAGGTGGATTTGCAATTGTGAATACTCTCTCTCTTAGAGGAGAGTCTCGATATTTGGATTGTATATTTTGTTCCATTTTGATTTTGGTTTTTCATGTTTATTTCAAGGCTAAATTATGAGTGTTAAGGTTTATAATCTCAACTTCTCCAATGACTCTAGAAGTACAAACCTTATCCAAAGCCAAGAGTTCAACTCTATTTTTTCCCTACAACCATTCTAGAGAAAATATCTATTATTCTTTCTCATCTTGAATTTTATGCTTCCCATTAACCTCAAAATTATTAGTATGTAAATAAGAATTAATATAATAATTTATTTTATCATTATGATTTTTTCCACCAGTGTGAATCATTTTCCTTTCCAAGAGGAAATTTCCCTTTAAACAAATAATAACATTGTGTCCCAAAAGGAATTTTTTGAGACCTCCATAAAAAGAGGGGATTCCTAGATAGTTTTTGGAAGGGTATCAATATTATATCCCAACAACTTAGAAATCTTGACTTGTAGCAACTTTTGGGTGTTGAAGAAGAAGATCTTCGATTTGGGAGCATTGATACTGACTTGAGGAGGAAATATAAGTAGAAAGAACTTTATGAATTTTTTATAGAATATAATTTAATTATTATATACAATAGTGTCATTTAAAAAGAGTAAATATTTTCTTTGGATCATAGAAATGGTAATATGTGGCCAGTTATTCTTACTCCTTTTTGACATTATTGTTCTTCTTAGAGATTTTATCATTAGGATGGAAATAAAATGAGAGTGGGATTCCATATTTAATATTATTGGTGGCTTTGAAGAAATTTATTTGAATACCATTAATTAATGCTACAAGAGTGGACCCCAAGATATAGGAATAATTCCATTTACACCATTCTTTTTGGAGTCTAAATATTTTAAGGACCTACATTAGGAAATCCCAATTTTCTCTATTGTAATCTTTTAACATGTAGCCTCTTATTGTAGCCTCTTCTTTTATTCGGATAGAATGAATTACTTTATGCACAATCAAAACTCCTTCTTAGGGATCCTTACTAGGAACAAAACCACCTTGTTCTTATAAAATTAGTTATGGAATGATTAATCCTAACCTATTTTCCAATAAAATAACTAGAATTTTGTAGCAAGTATTGCATAAGGAAACTAACCTAAAATATTTAAAGGAAGATGGATTTTCTTTTTTGATGATCAAATCTAGAAAAGTAGCATTCATTTCCTTCGAGATAATTTTAATTGTTTGCACTTCTTCAAGATCTAGAATAATATCTCTTACCATAAAAACCCTTTTTTTTTTAAAGAAAATCATCATGAAACCATCTAGACCAAGAGCTCTTTTATTTTTCATGGAAAGGATTCCCTTATTGATCTCTTCCAATGAGAAACTAACCAACAACATTTCATTTTGTTCTTGAGAGATAATTTAGGAAAATTTCTATAGAAAAGATAGGGAATAAGGACCTAGAGCTTTGTAATGGCTAGTCATCAATATTTTAAATTGTGCAACAACTCCATTTTGAATATATTTTAAGTTGGAAAGATAGACACCCTAAAAAGAGTATATTTTTGAAATGCTATTGAGGGATCTTATATTTTTAGATAAATAATTGAATAATTTCATGTTTTTCTCACCCTCTATCAGCCATAGTTATCTCAATTTTCTTTAGTAGTATTCTTCTCTAAGGAGGATTTATAAAGATCATATTTGAGGCTTTTCTCCTAATCTAATGGCTGACTTCCAAAACCATTTTCTAAAATATGCTTGCTCATATTCAACTTGCAATTTCTCTTAGAAAATAGTTTTAAAATATTCTTTATTTAATTTCTTAAGTTATTATTTGAAATTATTTAATTTAGTTGACAACTAGAACATTTTTGAGCATTTTTTGAAGGGAGAATTGGACTACTAGAGTTGAAGTAGCTATAATAAGTTTTTGTCTCTAAATCATATTTCTTTGAATTTGAATGAAAAATTCCTTAATGGATTTTCACCCCTACTTCCATACAAATTTGGAAATGATCATAACTAAAGAAATGAAGAATGGATATTTTGATATTCTAGGCCAAGTCTAACCAAGCACTCGGGAAAAGAAATATATCTATTCTCTCTATAATATTATGGAATTTTTTCTTTTGTTAGACCAAGTAAAATTACCATTTTGTATTTGCAATCAAAGAAAGAATTCTTATATATAAAGGAATTAAAATTCTCCATGAATTTAGAAGGGCGAAGAGGCAACCTAAATTTTCACTTTGATATGTTATTTCATTGAAGTATCCACCCAAGGTGACTATTTAATGTTTTAAAGGCATAAGTACTAAGCTAATGAAGGACCAAAGCTTAGCCTTTTGAGTAGTACCATCTAGGCCATAGATGTTCAAACCCAACTAGATATGTTTGTTGGGATAATGTGAAAATTCATTAACATTCAATAATTTCCTAAGGTTGTAAATTTTGTATTGCTTAATAATGTTGCAATAGGTCTCAAGAGGCACCATCAACCTCAACAAAAGATTACTCCATTATGAACATCCTTGGAAAATAAGGTGAGCTTTATCTTCACAAATTTTAGTTTCCTATAGGAGAATTAAATTAAATATTGTGTTATCTAATTGGTGATTTATTAGGGTCCATTTGTTGAGGGTATTCAAGCCTTTAACATTCCATGAGAGGAACTTCATTAAATATTTAAGGAGAGGAGAAATATCTCCTCATCCTAAGGGTTTTATTTGATGCTTATTAAATTCTAGAAGTTATCTATTCTTTTGTCTTTACCTTTTAGGATTTCTTCCTTTTCTTTAGGTAGGTAGAGTGAGGAATTAATTTCTTTCAATAAGGTCCATTTGTGAAATGGAAAGACTTTTTGGAAAACCATACTCACTATCCTCATACAATACTCTTTCTTTTAGACTGCAAGAGTCGATCGGGTATTTGTCCCCCTATAAACTGCAGTGCGCCTAGTAAACTTTTTTCATGTGACCAATGGTGATGGCATGACACGCCCTCTAGTACCACGGGGATGGTAGGGAGGCTAGACCTCATGACCTATTTCCTACAACAGGATGCTTTATCCAATCGAGCTAGGCCCACCGCCCACCTCATACAATACTTTATTTGCAATATATTTAGCAATTTTTTTCCTACATTTTAAAGAAGTTCATTTAGAAAGGATTCAAAATATTATTAGGAATAGATATTTGAGGAGATAAGATCTTGGTGGGGTTCTCTAAAGGAAGGTGGAGGAAAACATTGGGAAATGGAGGAGAAGCAAAAACAATAGAATAAGGGGAGAAAAGTGGTCAATGCACCTAAGGAGGCATGGAATGGAGATAAGGGGGAGGTGGTGAAGAAACCAAAGGACAAGGAAGGGGATCCTCCAAAGCATTGGGATAGGTAAGAGGATGCAAAAATTGAGGGAGGAGAAGGCTTAGGGTCATAGGGTATAAGAGACTTAAGATGTGGATGATGCAAATAGCTATAGATTTTATAAATTAGATAAAGAGGCTCAGGGCTTTCAATGAAGATAGCCTACTTTTGAGAACTAATGCTTGAATAGGATAATGTGCTTAGGTCAAACCTTAGCAAGATTAACCTCAACATAGAATCTAACTAGGTTATCAAGTTGGTGAAAGTGATAGAGGTCAAGGGAAATGAAAATTCCCATATGATTGCTAAGAATTTCAATAACTTCCCCACTTCTATATTTTTAGGGGTAGATTTTTAAGGAAAACACAAAATAGGGAGGATTTAATTAGGGCTGATATAGGATCATTTTTTCATACTAGGGTTGATAAAAAATACTATCCCCATTCATGAACCAATCTTTTTTTTTTTAAGAATTTATTTTAGTCTTGCTTATTTTTTTAAATAGAAATGAAGAGACCATTATCTATAAAAAATCCTTTAAATTTGAATACTTTTCTCTAGCCCATGTTGATAAGGAGTCATTTTCTAAAGGAATTTTCCATAACTTACCAATAAGAGATATTTCCCTAAGCTTTGAGATCTGAGGTTGACATACCTCATCAAAAATAAATATTTTTAAACTCTTTATGGGTTGCAAGGTGATCTTCTTATGTCACTAGGGAGCCATCTATTTTGGGCTTGATAAAGTAAAGGGGTTTGATCTCTAAGTGTTCCTGGAATGACGGTGATGCTTTTATAGACTGAGATACTAATGGTTATGTATGATTTTTAGGATTCTTCTTTTTATCCTTTTCCTTTACCTAGAATGAAGATGCCACTTTATTTTTTGGTAAGTGCACTCCCCTTTTTCTCCTAGGAAAGAAGGTAAATGATTTAAGCAAAAAAAATCATCAATTTATTTTCAATGCATGAAATCCAACAGTGTTACACCTAGATTATTGAATATGGGGATATGTAAATTTTTCAACTCTTGCAAAGTTTGACCAAGTCATGTTTTTACTAGCATCTATGTGGCAACAGAACAATATTCTCATCGCATAGTGTTTTTCCTATCGTAGAGAATTTTTCTATTGCATATCTTGTTTTATTCATCTACAAAGATGTAATTTAATTTTAGTAAATGAAATATTTTCTATGTGCCCATAAATATTATCTAGGAAGATTATCTTTCTATTTTCTTCTATAAAATTAGAAAATTAAAGATATTTTGTGTCTATGTTTATTTTATTGCTTCAATTATTTTTTAGAAAAGACATAATCTTGATTTCTAGAAATACTAGTTAATTAAATTATTTTAGTAGATACTATTTAATTATTTCATTACAGTAAATTAATTTAATATTTATTGTTAAATAAATCTAGTAATTAGTTTATTTATTTATCATAAAATCAAACAAAAATAAAACTCAAATTTGATTAGTCCTATATTTTTTAATAAGATTAGCTCATTTTATTATATTAATTATTGCATTCATTAATAAGGGCATGGTGTGTTGGTTAAAATTTATCATTATTTTTGTTGCCACCAAGCTTCAAGTTTCTACATTAAACTCAAGGGATTTGTGCCCCCACTAGGTCATTGAGCTCATGGGTTTGAATCATTTGTGTTATGCAAGGGATGAGATCCCTCGTTTGTGACCTCAAAGTAGCTCGAACCAATGTAAAAATTATTAAGAATTTTCAAGAAAAAAATATTAATTAACAAAAATAACATAAACACCAAAAAATAAATAAGTATGTATCTTCACAAATAGATCATTCAAACAATCTAATTATAATATTCAAATCAATCAAATACACTCAACAATCAGAAGCAAATCAGCCCACACTTCCAAACACCTAATAAAACAATATTAACTAGATTTTGTATGTTCCATTTTATGACCTATTCTTATGAGAGGATTTTCCTATTCACATATTCTTCTCCTTAAATAGTTATCCATTCTAAAAAAAAAATAACCCACTTAAAAACATATTCTAATGCTTTGCTAAAACTTTGCATCCTATTTGAATAACACTATTATTTCCTATTAAAATCAAATGAATAACTAAGTCACTTGTCCACGAAGACACCATTTGATCAATTTTACATCAAGTCAAAAAAAAAAAATTTATAATGCCAAGTCAAAATATCAATTCATCGAACTCTCATTTATTCTATCTAAATTCATCCCTTTGCATTCAAAGAAGGATCTCCAAGCTATCAAGATTCAAATCTAAGAATTTTCCTTAGATCATTATTTGGGTATTCTATTATTTTAATGGAGCATCAAAACTAACTTATATTAAAATGTCATATCTTCAATCAAACCAAAAAAACTCCTCTTTAAATGAAAATGGCTAATCATGGTAGGTAGAATAAAAATGGTGAAAGTTGTATTTGTAGTTGTTCCAATCTACATGATGGAAATATTGAGATTTACAAATGAAAATCCTCTAACGGAGCTGGTATTTATAGTTTTGAATCCCTACTTGTTTGGATTTGAAAGAAAAATTATCCCTAAATTCAAAATGATGTAGAATTATGCAAGCAAAGTATCTAGACACAAAGGATAGAGAAAAAACTTTTACTATTGTAAACCCCCCAATTGACTCAAAGATGTAGGACTTTATCATCAATTGTAAAAATTTAATTCTCCTTTGCCTCTATTCATAATGGGGAGAATGCCTTATTTTAGGAAGACTCTTAGAATTGACATCAACCTTTAGATAAAATATAAGACTTAGTGGAAGAAAAGTTATTTTTCAAATAGAAATGGGGAGTAAAAGTAAAAGACTATGTTGACATTTTTTTTGGGGTGGTTTACTATTAAGAACTAGATGGAAGAATATAGATGAATTCCCTATTCCTTAAAATCAAAAATATTTGTTATCTAAAATTATATCTCAAAGGATTATTTTCTCCTCTCTTAAGTATGATGATCTCTCTTGGATAGCTTCAAATTTGGGTAATTATTCCATTGAAAAGTAATACCTGGTTTTATCTTATCCTTCTTCTAAAATTGACCATCAAATCCTTGTTGGAATAATACATGTATTGTGGTTTTTACTTGGTTCATTCTTCATAATAAGATCTTAACTAAGAAAATTATAAAAACTCGGTATTTCTTCATCCTTTAATTGTGTGTTATATGATAAAGAGGAGGTACATGCCATTTATTGTTTAATTGTAATTTTAGTTATAAGTGTTAGAAATGGCTATGTGGTAAACTTGGTTAGAAAGAAACTTTCCCAAAATCTATTTTTTAACATTTCCTAACTTATCCTTCTTTGTATACTGAGTCCACATGTGGTTGCATCTCGAAGGAAATTCCTTCCCTTCTCATCTAGCATCTTTGGTTAAAGTATAATTGCATTTTTTTTTCATAAAATCTCCTTCCAAAAATGAGGGAGTAATTTTTGAGATTGAGAGAAATTTTAAAATAATTCATGTCATATGCTTTCAATAATGTAGCTTTAGATAAGTGCTTCTCTACCTAGGATAATGATATTTTAAAATAATAGCCTTAGTTAAAACCTCCTCCTCTCTTAGGCTCAATTAGCAGAGGCAAAATCAAAGATGATAGAAAAGTAGTAAGATGGATTCCTCCCCTATCTTTAATGATAAAACTAAATTTTGATCTAGCCTCTCTAGGAAACCCACTTCTTCTAGGAGTTGGGTGTGTGATTAGGGATAGTGTTGGTAAAATCTTAGTAGTGAAAGTGAAATTTTCCTTTAAGCACTAACAATGAAATTGAATTTTATTCTTTTCTCATTGATATCTCAATAAAAAAGAGGAAACTTCAATATAATTTAGATAGAAGGGGATTTCATGTTGGTAATTAATGTCATCGAGAATGGAAGTATGGACAATTATAAACTACAATATATTCTTCAATCATCTTGATGCATCTTGGATAATTTTGACTACTTTGAATATGTTCCTTCTTATAGGTAAGAAAATAAAACTAATAATTTATTGGAAAAATTGGTTATTGACTAGGAAGAAGAATCAAAGGAATTTGTCTCTATTTTTGTGATAAAAAAGTATACCTTAAGAAAAACCCTTTTAGATTGTATGAAAAATACCCCAATATATCATAACCCCTCCTAAGGGGGTATTTTTTTCTAATATCTTAGCTTCATGATTGTTTTCTTAATTATAAGAATAACCTTTGTCATGATTCCATCAAAAAATCTATGTGATTATATATTTATATACTTGTAATTAATTTTGAATATATTATTAAATCACTATAAATTATTCCTCATTTATTGAAACACTAATCATCATTATTCTATTCTACTATAGTAGTTTAGATCTATTTCAACTAGTGAGGTAATTATTTGTTCAAAGGATTAATCATTAGTAAGGAATTTTGGCTTTATAAACCCCTTCTTAGTAAATTGTAGTGCTTTTATTCCTCTTTATTAGGGATTAGAGAAAAAATAAGGATATCCAAAAAAATAAGATCTATATTAAACCCCAAATGTAAGAGCTAAGGAAAATTGCCTCTTATGATTATGTGAAACTTATGCATTATTACTTACATAATCTAGGGAAATTGTAGGATTACTTACTTTCAATGCATATTTTATGTCAACTGATATCACATAATAACATTGTTTGAGGGTTTTATGTTGATTGGTGATATATTCTTCCTAAATCATATCATTCATGTTCTTGTAATAGCTTACACTTTTTATGTAATAAAATTAGACATTCTCAATGACTATGGTCTTGCTTTAAAAAATCCCTCTAATCATCCAATTCAATGGTGTTATGTTGGAAAAAGTTAAAGAGTTTATTAACACGATAATATTTCTCTTATTTCATGTTCTAGACTAGTCTCCTTATCCTCCTATTATCATTCCTACTATAGTTCTCAATGCTCTTATTGATCCCCCTTCTTTCAAATGATGGGAGGCCTAGATATACTATAAGTACTTAGATGATGGTGCCTCTTTTTAGTTGGTTTTTTGGTTGTCTTCAAGATCATATAACCTACCTTTGTATATCTTTCTCAATTATATTTTAGATGTTATGGTATTCTTATATATATATATAGTTCTATCTCTTGTATCCAAACTATATAATATTAATATAATTATAGGTATTCCTACCTTTTATATAAAAATTACCTCATTATCAATGATAAATTACAAGTACTTGTATAAAAATGAATATCTCCATGTTTACCTAATTTGGTGTATATGACAAATCCTTGAAATATGGCTTTTACCCATCCACTATCATTCTCTTCTTTCTCCATTCTTTTGATATCTACCTATTTAGTTTTTCATTCATATAACACCCCTTACTCTGTTGGGATATGAGAGACCCCAAGGGTGGATTCCTAAATTTTTAGGAGTCCAAACACCCCCACCATGAACTAGGAGTTTGATTGAAAAACTCTAATGGAGATCATGAGGATAATTTTAACATTACCATCTTAAAGAATACAATGCGGAAAGATAGAATCTACACCTACATAATGGTTTTTCTAGAGATCCATCATCAACATATAGACTTCAAGCCTTATAAAGAGAGTATTATGCATCTTGAACAATAGGTGGACCAACTAGAAAATGACCTTGCTAAAGCTCACAATTTCACCAACAACAACAAACTTAAGCATGGAATACATCCTCAAGGGCCTCATCTTGATGCAAGGATCAAGTAAAAAATAGAGACAAAAAGACCCTCACAATTAGACCCAAATCATAATAGATAAAACCACCCTCAATATCACAACATTAAAATTATACTCAACCTAACTGAGTAATTGACCATTCCACTCCAAAGGTTCTAATTGCAACACTAGTTAAGAGAATTGGGACTCTTGAAGCTAGTGGTGCTCAACACTTTTCAAATTTCACCAATAATAATTCATTACCATGATCCCCTAGGCCTCACACCAACACAACACCTTCACAAATTCTCATAGTGAATCCAATCAACCACTTTCATACTATAAGTTGTATTTACAAATAATAATAGTACAAAATTATTGTCTCCTTGTCTATCATATCAAAGTTTACAAACACGATACACTAAGTTCCTATTATATACCTTCCTAATTGAATTCCCCAAACACATATGCCAAACTACACAACACACCTTGGGTTTCAACAAGAAAACCTAGGTTATCTAGAATATCAAATATCTTCTATTCGTTCTTATGTATCCAATCTGATTAAAATTTGGTACATATTCACCTTTCATTTATTACCTTTTTTTTTAGACTTATTCTATAATTTTTTAATATACCTCAAACTACAAGACCTACATCATTATTTTATCTAGGTTACTTCCTAATCTTCCAAATTTAAGGGATAAGGAAAACCAAACACTCACATTAATTCCTACACAAATTCTATTATGGAGCTCTTGACATGGGACATAGTGGTTGATAATATCTTTCCAAAATCCTTATAAGGAATCACCCTCAATTGGTAATACTAGTTTGTAGAGGGCTCAATCCATGTATTCCATAAAATCATTAGAGAATTTATATTTGTGTTCGATATGGGAAAACTTGTTAATATCATAATTGGGGGGTTATTGAATGTCAAAGAAGATAACATTGAGTTATTGTCTCACTTATTAACCTAGTGAAGATGATGTTTATACTCATCCACTAGTGCTTTGCATATGGATCACTAGGATTTTTGAGACCTCTTCCTTCATGATTCAAATAGAGACATGTGTGAGGAGGTATTAAAAAAACCCCCAATAAATCTTATTAAGAGGCCTTAAATAGTTTCTTAAGAATCAATTAAGATATAATTGATCTATAAGAATAAGGAATTATGGGTCAAACCAAAGGTTAGTAATGTAGGGTCACAGTACATAAAAACTAAATAGCAATAATAACAACAACCCATTTGTACTAATATTTTAGAGAGAAATCAAAACATATCCATTTATGGGATTTTTGATGCTTCAATAATCAAGAATAAAATGGAGGTGGTCACAAATATAATAAATTTATAGAGTTAAAAACAATAATAATCAAGGATGCTAAAACACCCACATCATGGCCATTATTGTTGACTATCTACCATAGAATAATTTTACAAGTCAAAAATGTCTTAAAAATAACCATTATTTTGATAATGACTTATTAGACCAAGGGATTATGAACCTAAAAATTACTACACCTTTCATAAGAGCAATATTAATACTTGTTGATACTACTACATATTGATGCAACATGTGCCTAAGGACCAACAAAATCTTTTCATATACATGTTCCTCCACCCATAGGATAACCTAAAATAAAAAAACTATATCCCATTACCCCATAAATTTCCAACCTAATGATTGATAAAAATCCTTTTTTCTTGAAAACATACAAGTAACACAATATCATGAACTTCATCTAACCCATACTCATACCCGAAAGAAAACAACTTGCTACCTTAATTCAACATAAAAGAAAAACTAAAGATGTTTGGTTTGGTTGAATGGATAATTATAAATATCTCCATTTGGTTTTTGAACCTAAGAATGAGGAACATCTTGTCTCTTCTATGCATCCATCCCAAAACCTAGTAGGTCATTGTGACCTAATCAAAGATATCAATAAAAAATTCATGCACATCCCATTCATATATATATTCTAGGAAATTAAACCACACATCACATTGTAGTCCTAAAGGAGATTGGATTAAAATAATTAATACAAATATCCCCTCCTCTATAATCCTAGCTAAACTACATGGATTTATACCTAGACTCACTAAATTTGAAACTTCAACACCCGGGTTTATTTTTTACCTCAATAAAATTCCCCCAGAGGTGGAGATTATAAGAGGAGGTCTAGCATTATATCTCTAAGTGAGAGCATATGATAACTACATAAAGAGATTTTTCCTCAAGGTGTATTCCAAAAGGTTAAGCTATTGTAGGTTTGAAACCCTATAAAATTCCAATTTCATGGGACAAGCTATTGGACCTAGGGTTATACGAGGTGTTTTTTAAGGTGCAAGAATCCTAGGTGCTACTACTTCTTGATTCCATTGGTTAACAAAAATATGCATAAGAGAGACATGATTAATGACAAGGATATATTTTTCTAATAGTGGTATGGTGTGATGGTTAAGTTGTTGTGTTATTCTTTCCATCATCGTTCAAACCCCATTGGGGTTTAATTTTTGATAATTTATATTGAAGATGAGGTCCCTCATTTGTGACCTCACCAGTTCATAGCTCCGGATCAAAAATGTTTACCCCTCTTAATAACAAAATGACATGGATATTATAAATATGGTCATTTATCCTTGATTTAAAGAATTGTTTATTGAAAAATAATACATCTTATAGATACATGTTATGGTATTATGAAAATTTAAAGGCTACAATTATTTGAAAGGTCATCCTCTCAATCACTCTTAATATGAATATGATCTCAATTTTATTATATGTAATCAACAAGGATACTATGTACTATATATTGTTGACTAAGCCATAGATTCATAAAATTATATTTGTTACCTCCACCCTATTCTAAGATCCTTAATTTCTACACTTAAGGAAATGCCTACATAGTAAATAGAGATCCCAAACTATTTGTGATGTGGTTAAGGTAAATAAAACTAAGAAAAAGGTGGGGACACTAGTTTATTACAAATTACCTACCAACCAAGTGACAAATCCTAGACCTACACCATAATTCAATCACATAAAGAGAAATAAAAACCCAAAAGAGAAACCAAACATGGAGAGATTTCAAAACCCCAAAGGGGGGAAGATTTAAAAAAGATCCAATGTCTTGGCCAAGACCGCAATAGAAATGGCTCAACTCCTAGATATATACAAGCTATTCACATTCCCATTAAATGTTAATTCTATTAAAATGTACACTCCATTTTGAACTAAAAATACCCCTTGAAGATAGGTAAAATTTATTGAAGCAAAATGACATAAGATAATGCATGAAAATCAAATGCATACCTCAAATAAATTTCATCCACTTAGATGAGTTGAAATCGAATTTACCTTCATTCCATCTGATTTTCTCTTATGATGGTGATAGAATGTGGAGTGCTCAATAGACTATCATAACCTTGGTATGATTACAAATGAGATAGAAAAATGATAGCATAAGGGTATGATAGACTTGATTCTTCTTGATGATGAAGGATGAGAGCCTCTAGCTATAGATTTTTCAAGAGGAAAAATCAAGGGCTAGGATAGATTGATGATAGATGGCTAAGATTGAATGAGGATTAGGGTTAGGATCAAAGATATAGTTGAAGAGTCTAGTTTATGACTCAATTTTGATAGAGTTTTTTATCTATTTGTTGTAGTTGTCATAGACTTTGATACTTGGATGCTGACCTTTTTATGATATTTCCTCAAAACCATAGACATTGGGCATAAGCTTATTTTTGTAACCTTTAAATGACATTGACATGCAATATGAACTATCTATGTTAATTTTACATGTGGATTAATGAATGCTACTTTAAGATGGTTATAGATATGCAATTGTTGTGCGTACTAATATTGTTATATAGATATAATTAGAAGCCTATAAAATTGAGGAAGATTCTACCAGCTGATCATTCACCATGAAGGTCAACAAGGTGATTGTTCAAAGGTCAATGGAGGGAAGACTCTCAGCGAGAGGGAAACTCTTAGTTTGAATCGAAGAATTGTAACTGCCTTGTAAATGTTCTTAATTGTTTGTTGAGTGAATATAGGAGTTATTGTTGTGTTAGATATGCATTAAGGAAAACATGCTTGACTAGATTCCACACATGCATAACCTCCTCTCTACTTTTTATGCTTTCCCTAAAGTGGCATCCTCCTAATCTATTGGAGTCGACCACCTTGCTAGGTAGTTAGTTAGTAGTTTTTCTTCCCATAAATAAGACTCGAATGCTCCTTCTCAGGACGTTGATTGATCTAATGATGTACTCGCATTCTTAGTTTTTTAAGTAATATAGTTATGTTGCTCTATTGTACTTATGTTTTCCAATGAATAAAATCAAGTTATAAATCCGTACATCTAATTTTACATTTGTCTTAAGGGATACTCATCCAAGGGGGCCCACTTGGTGAGCATTTCATCCTTTAGTTTAGTTATTATTTTATGTTTAGCAATTAGTTAAGAATCTAGCACTATTTGTTCCTACAACCACTAGAATTCCATTATGTGACTATTCCTACAGCCAAAGCAGACAAAGTAGTTTCTTGTTTGTTTGCTCAGATTTGCATTTTTTTCATGCATTTCAGCTTAGTATAGTTATTGGTTGATGCACAAAACTTATGTTATTTCTTTCCATGCAATTTACTTTCAGCATTATGGCTTTCTTAGCTATAGGATGAGTATGTTGACCTATTTCAAGTTTACGTCCCTGGGTTGACAAGTTAAATGCACCTTCATGATGGTTGAGATAGCTATTTAGATTAGATGTCCAATCTTTGAATCACAGTTGTAAGGGCTTAGTTGTTAAATCATTGTAGGAGGCCAACATTTTTGGTGTCGTTGTCGGGGATGGTGTCAAACTAGGGAGTTCTTTGGAGTCATTGATAGTTTTTCTTGTTGTAGTATTTCTGAAAGTTTGTTCTTAGTATACCCCTCATTTAGGAAAGTAATGATTTGTTATTATTTTTCCAATTCTTTGTGTGAGTTGGCTGATATTGAGTTGATACCGTATGCATAGAGAAAGGAGGAGAGATGCTCATGGGAGATTCCTTCCTAATAACCTTGATCCATTCTAGCTAGTTGAGCATCAAAATCTACCAAGAGACAAAGAAGAAGAAGAGTCACACCCCTTTGTTGATGCATTTCCTGATTTGACCAGTTCTAAAATTTCCTCTGAAGACCAAAATCAGATTGAAAATCCCTTTGCTTTGGAACTACATCAAGCAGGCATGGGTGATGCAAATAGAAACAAACCTAACCAACTACATTTTCCTTTCCCCATTGCTCATCAGAATGAAGCTGACAACCTCAAAAACATCTCTACTTTAGTCCTTCCTAAGTTCTATGGACTTGTCACAGAAGATCCTGATACTTTCTTGTTTGAGTTTGACATACTTCGCAGGAGTTATGACTATAACACTGATGCCCATAGGCTTAAGCTATTCCCTACCACCTTGAAAGAAGTTGCATTGAGATCGTTTATGAGCTTGGAAATAAATACTATGGAGACATGGTCAGATGACATGAAGACAAAGTTCCTTGAAAAGTGCGAGTATATTAGGGGTAGTGACATGAGAGGAGATGACATCTTTAGGATGCAGTAGAAGGAGGATGAGAGTCTGGAGGATTACATTTCAAGGTTTTTGTTTTTCCTATAGAAATCTCCACACCATACACTTAATGATAAATCACAAAAGTTGCTTTTCCTAAGAGGAATTAATGAAAACTGCACTGATGCCTTCGACCTGATGGGAGGAGGAGACATCACCCAAGTTCCTTGGATGGATATCAAGAAGATATGTCAGAACTATTCTAGGGCAGCTTCAAAGAAAGGGAGAGCTTGTCAATCCTCTATGGGTAAGTCATCTACCAATGGAGTTTCAAGGATGGAGATTATTCACTTGTTGGTAGGCTTCAAGCAATACATCATAAACAATATAGCTACTTAATTGGATACACTTCAATCCAAGAAGAAACAAGAGGAGGCAGAGGCAATGTTGGTAGAATATTGCCCTCATTACAGACAAAAGAAGGACTACAGATGCAAGATAGTAGCTAATATTGACAGTAAGCATATTCCACATGAGTTCAAGCCAATCCAAGGTGAAGATGACCAAGTCTAATACATTGCACAAAGGAGGTCATGGGCTCCAAGACAAGGTATGACACTAGATCCACTATCTTTTATTGGGCCTTATTTTAATTCTTATGCATCAAGTAACCAATGGCAACCCCCATATCCATCCAATTATGGAGGATATCCACCACAACCTTGGAATAAACCTCCAAATTCCTAGCCTAATCATCAAAACTCTCCACCCCAATGGCAACAACCTTAGGGGAATTGGTAGTAGTTTCAAGGAAATTGGCAGCCACCCCCAATAAATTGGCAGCAAACATCTCAATGGAGGGGAGGACAACAATGGCCAAACCAAACAACTAGTTACATGCAACCACCTTATTAGCCCTAGAAACATACTATAATGCCTCCTACTATTTCAATTTTAAATACACCTAAACCTACTCAACTACTAGCTCAGCCCACACCTAACCAAAATAACAAACCACAACAGCAGCCAGTATACTCTATTGATCCAAATCAATTCCCTATATATGATGTGAGTGTAAGTGACATCCACTTGTGTTCAGGAACTACTTTTCCAACTCCTTCCACACCCATTATCATTGAGCTTCCTATGGAAGAAGAGGAGCCTCTAAATACCCCCATTCATTCAAGTGTACCTAGAAATCCTGAACCAATCCCAGTCAAGTAGACTAAACATGAACCACAATTTCCCCAAAGGTTGGAAACTGTGACACAAAAGGAAGAGGAGGAACCAACCTTTGACATTTTAGATCAATTGAAGCATACATGTGTCCAGATACCTCTATTTCAGGCCCTAAAAGATGTTCCTATATATGGAAAATCAATTAAGGAAGCATGCCTTAAGAAGTCAGGTAGGAAAAAGAAAGACCCCACTATGATTCATGTGGTGGGACAGTTGGCTAACATCATGCTTGGGAAAGTGACTTTTCCCAAATATAACGACCCCAGGAGTCTTGTGGTAGGAGTTGTTATAAATGGGATCCAAATAAAGAATGCTCTAATTGATTTGGCGGAAACAATAAATGTAATGACCAAGGATATCCTGCAGCAACTAAATGTTGCAAGCATGAGACCTACTCCTACTGTCCTGCAGCTTGTTGATAGTTCCACTATTAAACCTGATGGTATAATAGAGGATATTGTGGTGACTCTAGACTCTTGGGAGTACCCAGCAGATTTCATGATTCTTTGTCCTAAAGCTATACTAGGCGGGTACCCCATTATTCTAGGAAGGCCATGGTTAGCAATAGCATATTCCTATATTGGATGTCAGACAAGAGACATGACCATTTCTAATGGAAAGAGCATCAAAAATCTTGTTATCTACCCTCCTGCTCAACCATCCCATGATATGAATAACCCCATATGGCCACATGTTGGTGAAGAGACTGAGGAAGTTAATTTTGTGGCATAGCTTATGATGTTAGGTAGAATCTCTTTCATGCAGCTTCAAGAAGAAGATGAAGTATTGTCTAACATAATTCAGAACCATTGTGAAGTAGAGGAAGCATCATCCTCTCATTTTGTGGATCCAATGAAGACACTTATGCCCGATCTTCCTACAATAGAATTTCCTATAGCAATAGGTATCTCTCATACATTACTGCCACATGAACTCAAGATACCAAGCATTAGTGAAACAGCTATGGTAGAGATAACTACACAAGTGCAAGTGTCAGAAGGAAAATATCTAAACATTAATAGAAAATTGAGTGAAGAACAATAGTTGTCATTGTCAAACTTATTAAGGACCCACCAGCATGCATTTGTGTGGGACTATTATGATATGTAGGGATTGGACCCTAAGCTTTGCATTCATAGGATATACATTAGAGATGATTGTACACTAGTGAGGCAGCCACAAAGAAGAATTAACCCTACATTGAGAGAAATTGTAAAAGGAGAGCTACAAAAATTGCTAGATGCAAGATTTATCTACCTCATTTTAGATAGCTAGTGGGTGTATCCATTGATGATTGTGCCCAAAAAGGGAGAAAAGTGGTGAGTTTGTGTTGATTACAGGGAACTCAATGCTGCTACCAAAAAGGACCATTTTCCCCTACCTTTCATAGACCAAGTTTTAGATTCACTTGCAGGAAAGCGATACTTTTCTTTTCTAGATGGATTCAACGGCTATAACCAGATCCAAATTGCACTTGAGGACCAAGAGAAGACCACCTTTACCTATCCATGGAGGACTTATGCCTACTCAGTACTTCCATTTGGCTTATGCAATGCACCTACAAATTTTAAGAGGGCAGTCATTAGCATATTTTCAGACATCTCTCATGATTGCATGGAAATTTATATGGATGAATTTACTACCTATGGTCTTGATTTCAATGAATTATTGGAAAATATTAGGAAAGTCCTATAGAGATGTGAAGACCACAATCTATCTTTAAATAGTGAAAAGTGTTTCATGATGATGCAGGAAGGTGTAGTCCTTGGCCACTACATCTCTCATAAAGGAATTCAAGTAGATCCTGCAAAGATTGAGGTGATCACAAATCTACCTACACCTGCAAAAAAAAAAGATGTTGGAGTTTCTCAGGAAATGTAGGTTACTATAGATGTTTCATCAAAGACTTTAGAAAAATGGCAGCACCATTGTACACTCTCCTAACTAAGGATGTTGTATTCCAATGGATAGAAGATTGTGAAAAGGCATTTTCTGATTTGAAAGCAGCTCTAACTCATACTCCTGTACTCAAAGGTCCTAATTGGAAGCTTCCTTTTCACATTCATATAGATGCATTAGAATATGCTATAGGAGCAGTCTTGGGACAGAAAGAAGGAGCTATTGAGAATGTTATTTATTTTGTCAACAAAAATTTACAAGGAGCTGAATTCAACTATATAGTGATAGAAAAAGAAATGTTGGTAGTAATCTATGCTCTTAACAAATTCAAGCACTACATAACAGGCTATTAGATATTTTTGCACACCAACCATGCAGCCATTAGATACCTCATGAATAAACCCCTAATATCAGGTAGGCTAACAAGATGGTTATTGTTGATGCAGGAGTTTGACATAGCCATTATGAATAAACTAGGGAAGGCCAATGTTGTTGCAGACTTTCTTTCAAAACTGACTACATCAGAGGACAATCAAGTCATTGATGACTCTTTCCCTAATGAAAACTTATTTTCCATCAATGTACAAACACCCTAGTATGCTGACATAGCTAATTACCTAGTCATAGGGAGAGTTCCTCCTCATTTCTCTCTAAAAGAGAGAAGGGTGCTCATTGAAAAATATTTTCCATTTTCATGGATTGTTGGATGTTTGTTCTACACTGGACCAAACCATGTCATGAGGAGATGTGTGAGGGAATATGATACATATGATATCTTGCATGCATGTCACAATGAACCCTATGGAGAGAATTTTGCAACCAAGAGGACAATAATGAAAATTTTGAACACAGGATATTACTGGCCCACACTCCACAAGGATGCAGGGAAATATACAAGGAAGTGTGATAGATGCCAGAGGATGGGTCAGCCAACCAAATTTGATGAGATTCCCCTTTACCGCCAAATAGTAATCACTCCATTTAAAAAATGGGGATTGGATTTTGTAGGACCCATTGATCCTCCATCAAATGGAAAATCCTATATCTTAGTATGCACTGATTATGTAACCAAGTGGGTAGAAGTTAAGGCCATGAAGCATGCAAGAGATAATAAGGTTGCAGAATCTCTTTATGAGGAAATTTTCACATAGTATGGGGTTCCACGAGAGATAGTGACTGATCAAGGGGCTCAATTCACTTGAACCCTTGTTATAGCATTGGTCAATGAGTACAACATAAGGCACACGAAGTCTACTCCTTATCACCCTCAGACCAATGGTCAAGTTGAGTTGACTAATAGGGAAATTGAAGCCATTCTAACCAAAATAGTGGCTATCCATAGAAAGGATTGGGAAAATAGGCTTCCAGAAGTTGTCTAGGCCTATAGGACAACCTAGAAAACAACCACAGGCTTCACTCCTTTTGAGTTGCTATATGGAAAGACAGCTATGATGCCCATTGAATTTGAGCATAAGACTCTTAGGACTACACTAGACTTGGGGATGGATATCTCAGAGGCACAAAGGGATAGAATCATGCAGCTAAATGCTTTAGATGAGATGAGGAAGGTAGCCTTGCATCACACAAAGGTAGTGCAGAATCAGAGAATAAAGTGGCATGACAAATTCATAAAGGACAAGAAATTCTAGCTAGGTGATTGGGCACTGCTCTACAACTCAAGGTATCAAGATAATTCAGGAAAATTATAGATAAGGTGGCTAGGACCATATGAGGTTGCTGAAGTTTTCCCCAATGGTGTTGTTCAACTCACTACCATTGACCCTGTCAGATTTAATTTGCTTGTCAATGGTCATCGCCTCAAGTTGTATCACAAGCCAACTTCCAAGGAGGAATTCCTACAGTAATTCACTCTACGTGCAACACCTGAACTTCTTGCAGCTGAAGGAAGTAGACCTAGTGTCCCTCCTGGCTAACCAAGGTACATAAATTTTCATAATAAAGACTTCCACTTTTGTGGGGGTCCACTTCTTCATTCATTCACCCATCCGCCCATTCATCTCCACCTTTCTCTCTCTTCCAACACGCCGCCATAACTTCACTTCATTCCACTTCACCTCATTTCACTCCACTTTCGTTAATTGCTCAACTAACTTCTTAAAAGGTGACTGGTACTTTCTCCATAATCTTTGCAACAAATCTTCCAAGAATTCAGCTATGTGTGCATCAATTTGTTATATCTTAATTTTCTTTTAGTACATTCATTTAATTACTATAAATTAATATAGATGTTCTCCATAGCATGTAATTATTCACTACCTTGCCAAATCATCATTACTACTGCACATGTGAGGACACATGCTCAAATTTAGGTTGGGTGGGAAGTGTGAATACCATAGCCACGTGTAAATCCATGTTGGTTCACATCAGTAAAGTTTAAATTGAGCCAATTTGAATTGAGTGAGATGACAACTCGCATGTGTGAGGTGATATCAACCACCACCATTTTTCTCTATCATAGCCTTCATTTATTACTCCTTTACTACCTTTATTGCTCTTGTCATAATCCTAAGTTGCCAAAAAGTTAAAATTCAGAAGACACTGGAGTTGGGAATTTAGCAACGTTGCAAGAAGGAGAACTTTAGCTTTCAGACAAAGATTGCAGGAAGGGAAACCTTGCAGAGTGATTGTTTATTTCTAGACAATTGAACAATGGGAGATAGGTTAATCAGAAATTAACCCATGGTTCATGATGCATTACTATAGGATGCACCTTGCCAAGCCGAGTTCAAAAACTGCAAGTGGTTAGATTATTTCCTGAAGCAAAATGGTTTTAATGAAGACATTGCATTGGATTTTTCCCAGAGATTGTCTGAAGGAAAGGCCACAGTAAAAGGGTTGGAAGTAATGGCTACTGAAGAAAGGATTGAAAAAGTTACAAGATTGTCTACCGACGGTGAACATTATTGTTGGCATGTGGTGACTGATCATGCTATGTTATACTTTTTCGTGTCATCACCGAAAAAGGGAAAAATCAATGAAAAAAGAAAAAAAAACCCAATTTTGTAGAACCCTAATCTGGAAGCTTCTAAGCTTGTTAAAAATGGGTTCGAATAGGGGTTATAGTATGATGAAAAACACGATTATTTGCAAGATTGTAATAGGTTTTTGTACTAGATAATAAAATCATTGGATAGCTGCGGTTTGGTGGATGTAGCCCGAATTGGGTGAACCACGTTAAATTCTTTGTGTTATAATTCATTCTATGTGTGTTTTAGTTTCTCTGTTTATTAATTAAATCTACATTTAATTGTTAGATATCTGCCATTTCTAACCCTAACAATTACCCTACTACCAGAGACGCCAGGTCAGCTAGGGTTGAATTTATAGAACCTAGTGATCCTCCATTGAGTGTGGGCAAGCAAGGTGCGAAGAGAATCTCTTTTCCTAAGCCATGGAAGCAAGTAGTTGTTTATGTTGTGAAGTACATTACCTACAAAGGTCGTCAGTCGAACCTACATACTGTGCACTTCAAACTCCTAAATAATATGAGGCATGGAAGAAGAATGAATGTGCCAAACATGTTATACCACCTTCTTTCAATCATGGTGGTTGAGACCCAAAAAGGTAGGGATAATTCCGTTTCCCACCATTTTCTGATCAAATTATTAGTTGAGAAGTCTCTACATGATGTGTCTAATGTGACTTGGGAAGAGTTCTTAAATATTGATCAAATTAGACCAGAGCAATTGTGACCTAGGGATTTTCCTCAACCTCGTAGGGCTAGTAGGAGATTGAGCACAGTTGAAGCCACTCTTAGTGCCTCAACTTCTAGCGTAGGCCCTAGTGTAAACCCTCCTGCAGCTAAACAAACCATAGAGATTAGTTCTTCTAAGACAGAACACTCAAACAAAGAAAGTTCCTCTTCAAATTTTGATGATGATGTCCCTCTTGGCATCCTAATTCGAACTAGGGCACAAAAGAAAGAAGCAGAAATAAGGAAGGGAAAAGCTAAAAAGTAAACGGTAGAAAAGGAAGTGCCAAGCTCTAAGAAACAAAAGGCTAACACTATTCTTCCTAAAACCGAAGAGAAACATGAGATCCCTCCTAGAAAATCAAGACCAACTGGGCTAGCCTTTGGTGTATCTCTAGAAGGAAGCCCTAGGACTAGAGAAACTAGAGAAACGTCACAAGAGGATACAGAAGCTCCAATGGGGTAGGTGAATGTTGAGGAAAGGGACATATTTGAGGAAGTGGCAAATGTAACGTTGGTAGATGTTGTTGCCATCACAAAACAAGTTGAGAGTCAAGAGTATGAGGAGAATCAGGAGCTCCTGTAGCAAGAGCAAGAGCCAGAGAAAGAGCCCATACACCCAGAACTGGGAGAACAATTAGCACCCCTGCAGCCAGAATTGGCTAAACAAACACAATCCCTGCAGTTGGAGCCACATGAAGAACAAGCATTAGTGCCAGGAAATTTTTTGGTAGGAATACATAGGCCCTCTGATTTTTCAATGCACATGGTAGCTATGAATTTATGGAATGAGATATAGAAGAAGGAAGAAGAATGGAAAGATGAGAAACGTGGGCTAAAGAAGGAAATTCAAAAGAGAGATGAAGAGATTGAAGATAAGAATGTAAAAATTGTTGCTTTAAAGGAAAAGGTGGACAATATAGCAGCCCTAGTATCTTAGATATTAGAGTGCAGGACTCATCCAAGGGTTTATGCTCTGTATTTGAAGGAGAAGAATCTTTCTTTTAAACTACCAAGGATTGTTTCAAGTTTGAATCCTTCCATTGAGACTCCTCTTGAATTTTTCAATGCTTATCGGATTGCTCCTCCTAAAATGAAGAATTTGTTGTGTGAATTCTATTTGCATAATTATGTTGTGTCCCAAGATCATGATTGGAATCCATTGTTGTATGTTGGGGATGTCCAATTAAGGGAATTTATGTCTTAGATACATAATGAGGTTAGTTGGGGACAACAGTTTAGGGCTTATAGGAAAATAGAATCTAGCACTCCCCTATCCATCAGGGTTGAATCTAGAAATCTAGGAGACATTTTCAGTGATTGGCACAAAATTCTTTACAAACCAAGCTATGGCAATAGGATCCGGCCTGAGAGAGAAGCAATTTACAAATAATATGAGGAGGTATCAAAAACCACAGGAGAATCTATAAAGGGATATTTGGCACAGAGGTGGAACAGTCTGACTGATGAGTTAAAACAAGATGAGCCTCACTCTCTACAGAACTATGTTGCAACATGCAAGAGGGTTGATAAATATATAAAAATTGGAAGGAAAAAAGGTTAGTTTTGACTTCCATTAACTTTTCAGCCACCTATCCTATTATGGCCTATGCCAAATTTTAGGTATGACCAGTATAATATAGTTGCGAAGAGACAGAGATGGAGCAAGTTGGACAGATAGTAAGGGTTCTATTGGGACCCTAATTCATGCACTACAAGAACTGATGTAGGACAGCTAACAGTTACAAATTTCAGGGCATTGACCAAGCAGAAGAACAACCTGTCCTCTGCTGGAGGACCAACAAGGCCTTAGGTTGGGGGGAGTGATAAGTCTAGTTTATGACTCAATTTTGATAGAGTTTATTACCTATTTGTTGTAGTTGTCATAGACTTTGATACTTAGATGTTGACCTTTTATGATATTTCCTCAAAACCATAGACATTGGGCATAAGCTTATTTTTGTAACCTTTAAATGACATTGACATGCTATATGAACTATCTATGTTAATTTTACATGTGGATTAATGAATGTTACTTTAAGATGGTTATAGATATGCAATTGTTGTTCGGACTAATATTGTTATGCAGATATAATTAGAAGCCTATAAAATTGAGGAAGATTTTGCCAGCTGATCATTCGCCCTGAAGGTCAACAAGGTGATTGTTCAAAGGTCTATGGAGGGAAGACTCTCAATGAGGGAAATTCTTAGTTTAAATCAAATAATTGTAACCGCTTTGTAAATGGTCTTAATTGTTTTTTGAGCAAATATAGGAGTTATTGTTGTGCTAGATCTGTGTTAAGGAAAACATACTTGACCAGATTCCATGCATGCATAACCTCCTCTCCACTTTTTATGCTTTCCCTAAAGTGGCGTCCTCCTAATCTGTTGGAGTTGACCGCCTTGCTAGGTAGTTAGTAGTTTTTCTTCCTATAAATAAGACTTGAATGCTCCTTCTCAGGAGGTTGATTGATCTGATGATGTACTCGCATTCTTAGTTTTTCAAGAAATACAATTGTGTTGCTCTGTTGTACTTATGTTTTCCAATGAATAAAATAAAGTTATAATTTCGCACATCTGAGTTTACATTTGTATTAAGGGATACTCATCCAAGTGGTCCCACTTCATGAGCATTCCATCCTTTAGTTTAGTTATTATTTTATGTTCAACAATTAGTTAAGAATCTAGCACTATTTATTCCTGCAACCACTAGAATTCCATTATGTGACTGTTCTTGCAACCAAAGTAGACATAGTATTTTCCTATTTGTTTGCTTAGATTTGCATTTCTATCATGCATTTTAGCTTAGTATAGTTCTTGGTTGATGCACAACACTTATGTTATTTCTTTCCATGCAATTTACTTTCAGCATTATGACTTTCTTAGATGTAGGATGAATATGGCTACTTTGGATTCCTAGTGCACGTATTGTGCTGACCCATTTCAAGTTTATGTCCCTGGGTTGACAAGTTAAATGCACCTTCATGATGGTTGAGATAACTATTCAAATTAGATGTCCAATCTCTGAATCACAGCTATAAGGGCTTAGTTGTTAAATCATTGTAGGAGGCCAACAATAGTCATGTGACAAATGTCACATGAGGAATAAGATCTAGGTTTGATATTGGTGTAAGGAAAAAATTCTCATGTGAATTGCTAGGATTAAGAGGTGGGATTTTAATGAATGAATAAAATGGAAAGTTAATTTGACTTTTGGGGAGTTGTCTAGGTTTCATGAATCTAGATAGGGAGTTAGTCAGACATGTGAAGGGGACAGTTGTCACATGATGAGAATTTTATATCATGATCCATGTAAACAAGTTGGAGGGTTAGGATTAAATGAAGAAGGATAAAGTGAAATTAATTAAATAAATAATAAATATTTATTTAATTAATGGGATAATGTGAGGGGGGAAATAATTAAATAAATGATAAATATTTATTTAATTAAAGGATAGGATAAAGTGGGGGGGGATGGGAATAATTAAATAAATAATAAGTATTTAATTAAATTAAAGGCTTAAGATAGGATAAAAGTAGGTGTGGTTGAGTAAGGTCATATTTTAGGTGTCCACATTTTTTCCCTCTTTGATATGATGTCGTGTAGTGGTGTTGTATCAAAGAAGAATAAAATGTAGTGGATAGGAAGGGATAAGAACTAATGACATGATGCCCCAATCCTTAGAAGGATGAGGAAGGGTGAAAATGAGGTTATGGGATTCCCTCTTGATAGGAGAGGAGGGTTAAGAGAACACATATGTGCTCTTGAAATGGAAGGGAGCTTTAGGAGATGAGGATTGAGAAGAAGATGGAATGGAAAATTAAGGGGTTAGAAGAAAAGAGATTAAAAGGGAGGGGAATTTGGTTATGCTAGTATGTAAAGAGAAATCCTAAGATTTGATATAGCAAAGGAAATTATGCACCAAGGTATGAGGAACTAGGGTGACAAGGTACCCTTTGCATGGAATTAACACTCAAATATGGCAAACACAACATATAAGATAAAGATGGTGCCCTACTATAAACCAATAAAAACACACCAAGATATAGAAAGATCTAGGTTGCTTGAAGTAGGTGTAATCATGGGTCAAAAGATAAATCAAAACAAAATATTCACTACTAAACATGTCATGCAACCAACATATCTCTTTCCAAATAATAGGATAATGATCATGATTGGATTATGCCAGACTCAAGGTTCCTAGGGGCATTGATTATTAGATAGATGATGATGATAGTAAAAAAGATATAATTATTGGTTAGTGTTCATCAGCTAGGCTCATGATATGATTTTGAGATAAAGTGTGATGTTTTCATTTAGTGTTTGGTTTTTTGTTCAAGTGCAAGTTTGAGGAGCGCCACAAATTATTATAGATGGTATTTTGGATGAGATGGGATGAAATGGAATGAGGTGATGTGGTTAGGTGTTTATGTGTTTATGTTTTTTTTTTATTGTGGGATGAAGGGATGTGAGGATGGACACAAGTGCATGAAATTTGAATACCAATGTGTTGAATACTAAGTGCATACAAGGTCATATCCTTGACACAATTTAGGTGTAGCTTATGCATCTAACACAAAGGGAAGAATGGGAAAGGGTGGGTAATAATGGAGGAGATGATGGGTGACACTAATCAATGAGCAATACAATCTATGAAAAAAACTCCTTTGCTCTCTAGCATCCTGATGATGGATCACTGAGTGTGATCTGAAACGTCGATGAAAAAAACTCAACACAATAAAAAATCCAGAAATTAAAAAATCTTCAGCACTATGGATTGTGGAAATCTCATAGCATTAATGCAATCTATGATAGGTTTATTATTAATGGGTGGATGGGAATTAATTTATTATGATATTGAAAGATAAGAGTGATGGTGATAGGGGAGATGGCATCCTAAGAGATGGTGAAAGAGAGACTACTACACATGGTGCCTATTTCTAGGTTTTTTCCATGGTACTTATCCAAGGTGCCACCAAAGTGATTTTCATCGTTGGATGAAATATTTATCTTTACAGTGACTTCAACACTATTATGTGGGAACTTGATGCATTGGTGATATATGGATGGAATGACTTGCATGGCATAGATCCATGAATGACCAAGGAGGATTTTGTGTGGGAGATCAAGATCTAAGATATGACATGCAGTTTCCATAGTGATTGGTCCAACCTAGATGGGTAACTTTATTATGCCTTTAGATTCATGCTTTGCTTCATAATAGGATTTGATGGTAATCTTATTTTTAAGATTAAAAACATCATCAAAATATCCCAATTCTTTTATTAGATTCAAAGTTCAAAGTTTAATTCTTGATCCACCATTTGTTAGGACACACTTGATTGTAGTTTTAAGGATATGGGATTCAAGTATAGCAGTTTATTGTGATATGTATTGATGGAAGGAAAACCTTTAGCTATAAACATGAGGGATTATCAAGAAGATGAGTTCCCTATCATGGATTGAAATTGGTCAATGTTAATATCATTAGGTACATGGGATTATTTGAGGGATTTCTTGAGAAGATCTTTATACATGGGTGATGTTTGAAGTGGATCAAGAATACATATCTGTGTTGGAGTTTTTCCTAAGTCATCAATGAGATTATATTTTTTTATAGATGAGGAGGAGGATGAAGCTCCTTGGATGGTTACTCGACCATAGTGGGTAATGATGACACAATTAGGTGCTTTGATGGTGGTAGTAGATACTTGATAAGGACTTTGTTCAATGTGACCAATGATGGAATCATATGAGATATTATTGTGGTAGGTATAGGGAGCTACATTATAAGATGTAGAATCTTTACCATCAATGTGTTGAGGAAAATGTTTCTTATATATACCTAGTTGTTCATTAGGTGACTTTTTGCCTTTAATGGTGATTTCTCCTTGATTGATGCAATTGGATTGAATTTTTGAGTCTCATGCAACTAGATGTTTTATGTCCATGCACTCAATGATACTCACAAAATTCATGCTCTCTAAACTAAGAAGGTTTGGTTACATCCTCACCAAGTAGTTTTACTACTAGAACTTGGAGCACGTTTTCTTGGATTAGTTTTTGGAGGACAGTCTTGATAGGTTCACCCAAGGGAGTCTATTCATGTCTAGTGTATAGTTTAGGTTGAAATTTGGGGATGACCACATTGTGTTGTGAATCTTTATTGTTTTGAGATGATGATGATTTAGATATTTTAATGTTTTGGAAATGTTTGGAATCAATCACACCATCATTCACTATGTTCTTATTCTTGTTCCAAAAATGATATTTTTGTTGAGAAGTTGATTGAGATGATTTAGCATTGTTGTCATTGATGTCAAAACTTGGGATCCAAAAGGTTGTGCTCTGGATCATATACAAAAATGAACTATCATATCATGTACTTTTTTTTAGTAGTGTGGATATTATCCTTTGACTGGATATGGCAGTACTTCTATTTGGGCCATTCGTGGAAGACAATTAATGCAAAATAATGAAGACTAATCTTTTGATATTGGTTGTTGTGCTCAAAGCTTATTTTGGGTATCCTTGCTATCTGGACATTCATGTAGAATGTTACAAGTTTTGGTATGTCTAATTGTGTTTCTCTAGTTGGTACTAAAATTGATGGAAATCAAGATTTGGTCTTGGTTGTGGCATTCCCATTGGCTCCAAAATTTATCTCATGTAGTTCAAATTTCATAATTATGCATGTCTTATGTGTGGCCTATCCTTTGGGTCCGGTGCTAGTGTACCAATCCTTATTGAATATTTCAAGGTTGTTCTTCATGCTGACATGTTTTGCTAGGCCGACTTAAGAATATTATGAAGACATTGTGTTTGACCGACTTAGGAGTTTTGAAGGCATGGAATGGTATAAGTAAAAGTTGATTCTATTTGATGAAAAAAAGTGAGAGTGTGATGAATGTGAATCTAAATATTAGATATTGTGAAGTGTGTGAACAGATAAAATGGTGCAAAGGAGTATGCAATAAGAAATAAAGAAGGAAGTTGAAGGAAAGTGTCAGGAAGAAGTAATTTGTATTGCAGAGGTTGTGCAAGGAAGGTGGGAAAAATATTCTTGATTGGATCTCTTGCAAAAAGATATTGTGCTATTAACTAGAATTGACTTCAATCATATGTAGATGCAGCTTCATCAGTTCATTTTGTAATCAAATGTTTTTGTATTAATTAGGTAGTGATCCCATTGGTAGTGAGCCTTTCTCTTTTGGCAATGAGTCATTTTATCTTTCGTTGTAATAGCCAGGCAATGAGCCCATTGGTAGTGAACCTTACCTGTAGTGAGAATTTTGGCAGTGAGACCTTTGTAAAAATCACCTTAACTGGTGTCACCTTAACCGATGTTCTATAATTGAGAATTAGCATTCTCTGTGATTTTTTCCTTCTTGGGTTTTCACTTAAATTATGGTGTTCAGTGTGCATGGTGTTGTTATGTGCTTTCATGTTCATTATTATCTAATTGATTTAAGATTGCTTTGGATGAATTAAAGTCAAGAAATTTTTTTATGATAACTAATTCACCCCCCCTCTCAATTATCTGAACTGTTCAACAATTGGTATTAGAGCTTGGTCCCTTGCAGATAGAGCTTAACTACTTGAGGGACATCTTGGCAGTTTGAACATATGGCATGAGATTATTGCTTTGAGGAAGAACTGAAGATAATGTTAGATGATATGGAAAGCACAGAATCTAAAAATGAAGAATTGAAAGAAAACATCAAGGAGGAAAATGCTTGTATCTCAAAGCTAAGGGAGTAAATCTGGAAATTAAAAGCAAGACATAGAGAGGCCAGCAAGGAATTAAAGGAGTCAAAGGAAAGTGTTGTGAACCTAAAGCTACAGTTAGATGAATGCAAGAAGATTGAATAAAATCTCAAAGATACCATAAAAAAAATGGTCAAATGGAAGAATACTAAAGAAAATCTCAAAGATACCATTAAACAGAAATTAGAAGAAAATGAGAAGTTAGATCAAGAGTTAAAAAGGCTAAAATCATAAGCAAGAGAATGTGAAAGTAGTATAATTCTAGATCAACTCTTGCCCCTACATAAATTTCACAAGGATAAGGGAGGACTTGGCTTCTTAGGTGAAAGCTCAAATTAGAACATTGAGGGTAAAGACAAAGTAGTTGAAGCTGAAGTGAGATCTATTGTAACCAACAAGGTTCAGAACTCTAGAACACCTACAAAAAGACCTTTGGTCAGGTAACCAAATGCTCAAAGGTACTTATCATTTAATGGCTATTGTTTTCTATGCAAAAATTTTAGACATTAGGTTGTAAAGTGTAGAACCAAGAAGGAACCAAGTACTCAATGCTTTAACTATCACAAATTTGGTCACAAAGCAAGTCATTGCAGAATTGAATTATCTAATCTGGCTAGAAGGAATGGAATGAATAATTTCTTTCATGGTTATTGTTATTTATGCCATGGTTATGGTCACAAAGCTAATCAGTGAAAATCTTGGGTTCACTCAGTTAAGTCAAGACAAAGATATTACAAGTGTAGTCAATCTAGATATTATGTTAACACATGTAGATAAGTTGCTCCAAAAAAGCCTGAAAACAAAAAGAAGATTGCAAAATCAGATGAATCTAAAAAGAAGACCATCATGATTTGGAAGGAAAAGGAAACAAGTGTGGGGAGCTCTTATGTGGTACCGAATCTCAATACATGCTCTTCTAGAATCTGAGCCAACTGCCTTGGCTCAGGGGGAGTCTTGCAATGCATATCCTAATGGTTCCCCTCTCTAAATTAATATTGATGTGTTTTCACCATGATTGATTTTGATCCAATTGGTCATGCATAATGAAGCTTAATCCGATTGATTGAAAAGTGAAGTACAATTAATGGCATCATCGATGTAAGTTTATGGCGATGAAATCATCATGAGAAATTAAGGATAAAAGGTGGAGTTTCAAATCATTTCTCACAGTTTGCAAAGAAGGAGAAGAGGTTGCGTTGAGTGATAAAAGGATTGAAGAAGCTAAGAACAACGATGGAATCTGTGTTGGTTCACAATGAATCTAGTGACGGTATTTTGCTAAGGCTGAAGGGAGTAGAATTGGATGAATTTCATCATCAAAAGATGAAGGAAATGGAACTAGGGTTGAAGTCTGATGAATTGCAAAATGTTAGTGCCCTGGGTATGGATTTATGGGGAGAATTCCCCTGGATTACCGATAAAGAGTCTATCTTGTTCCTGTTGAGTCGATTCAAGGATGACAACATCATTTGGACAAACCCTATATGATTACTAAGGAAGCCATTGAAGCTATTACTAGATTGTGCAGTGTTGGTGACCTCCCTAGGAAGAAAACGGTGAAATATAGAGATGTGGAGGAACTTACCAGTATCGACAAAGACCCCCGAGCTCTACTCATAAATACCATTGTTGATCCTATAGCAAGGTATGTTGCTTACGGTATCACTTACAAAATCTATTTCCAAAATCGTCAATAATAAGATGGTGAAGGAAAATAAATAGTTTGACCTATGTAGCCTAATAATGGAAAACCTAATTAAGAATGTCATAATTTATTTGATTGAGAGTTATCCCTTCCGATTTGGGTCTCTACTCATATGTTTAGTATTTTACTTTCTGAGTTTGCTACCATCAAAAGAGAATATTAAGTGGAAGTTTGACATTCCTATTAGAAAGCAAGTTTACAGATCTTTGGAATGTATGAAAGATAAATAAAATGTATGCAAATTTTATTTCTCATCCTTGTAGATGGATATGTGCTCTAGAGTGATAGTTTCTAGTGCTATGCCTATCAGTCAGTTCAAGGAGGGTTCCTCCTTCGGTAAGGAGTTAGAGGTTGTCATTGGTGGTTCCCCTCCAAAACCTAAAAGGGGAAAAATTAACACAAAGGATGTCATCACTATCTCAGAAGAGAAGGAGAAGGAAGATGAGTCTCTACCTAGATCTAAATCTTTTGATCTAGATGAAGTTCGTTTAGTGTTGGATGAGGGTGATATGAAAAAGATTGGTGAAATGAGGTATGCCTGATCTCTAGATAGTAGGCCTAGTTGAAGATGCTTTTGTTGATTATCTTCTCAAAAAGGGTATTTACTGTTTCATTTGTTTTTGACTCATTACCATATGATCTAGTATAAGTTGTTGAAGAAAGGTTATTGCGGGAAGGATCTGAAGGTCATAAGATCCAAGCTATGATTGAAAGAAGGTGTGTCAAAGCCAAAAAAAAATTATCCAAACACGATGGTGAGACAAGAGAATGCATTAAGGATATCTATGACATCTATAGGTATTGTCTTCGATAGCTTGCTGCTGTTGAAAACTTTGGAAGCAGAATTGAAGCTATTGAATCTGAATTGAATGGTATTGGGAAGTGTTTTGATTTCTTAAAAGATAAATATGGAAAAAAAAAGAGTAAGAGTTGGTGAGTTGCAAGCTAAGTTATTGTCTACTCAAAGACAAAGGGAAGATTTGGTAAAAAAATTATGGTTGGTCAAAGAAATTGTTGAGGTTTGGTTGGATCATCTCTCTGAGATACTTTCTAATGTAGAGGATTGTGAACTTCAGTGCCTATCTCTGGACTAGTCATCATCATTTGAGTTGTTGGCTCTACTGGAAAATATGTGTACTAGAATGGTTTTTGTTGTGCAAGCTTAGAAGAGGATTCTTCCAACTGTGAGAGAAAGGTACAAGAAAAAATTTCATGTGAAAAGTGTTATTTTTACTTGATCTCCTAATTTTTCTTATTTGGCCCTTTGCCTTTGATGGAAAAAAGGGGCAGAAAAATGAAGAGAAAAATAAACAAAAAAATAGAAATTGGTTTGCTTGACAAAGGGGGAGTGCTTGGAGTTTTTTGGTTTCAGTTTTTGAGTTTTTGAGTTTTTGTTGTTTTGCCATCAACGCCAAAGGGGGAGATTGTTGGTAAGTTCATTGAGATGATTTAGCATTATTGTCATTGATTTCAAAACTTGGGATCAAAAAGGTTGTGCTCTGGATGATATACAAAAATGATCTATCTTATTGTGTGCTTTGTTGTTGAGTAGTGTGGATATTATCCTTGATTTAGATACGGCTGTACTTCTTTTTGGGACATCCATGGAAGGCAGTTAATGCAAAATAATGAAGACTAATCTTTTGATATTAGCTGATGTGCTCAAAGCTTATTTTGGGTATCCTTGCTATATGGACATTCATGTAGCATGTTACAAGTTTTGGTATGTCTAATTGTGTTTCTCCGGTTGGTACAAAAATTGATGGAAATCAAGATTTGGTCTTGGTTTTAGCATTCCCATCAGCTCCAGAATTTATCTCATGTAATTCAAAGTTCATAATTATGCTTGTCTTATGTGTGACCTATCCTTTGGGTCTGGTGCTAGTGTTCCAAGCCTTATTGAATATTTCAAGCTTGTTCTTCAAGCCGACATGTTTTGCTAGGCCGACTTAAGAATATTATGAAGACATTGTGTTTGGCCGACTTAGGAGTTATGAAGGCATGGAATGGTATAAGTAAAATTTGATTCTGTTTGATGAAAAAAAAAAGAGTGTGATGAATGTGAATCTAAATATTCAGATATTGTGAAGTGTGCAAATAGATAGAAGGGTGCAAAGGAGTATGCGATAAGAAATAGAGAAGGAAGTTGAAGGTAAGTGTCAGGAAGAAGTAATCTATATTGTAGAGGTTGTGCAAGGAAGGTGGGCAAAATATTCTTGACCAAATCTCCTGTAGATAGATATTGTGCTTTTAACCAAAACTGACTTCATGCATATGTAGATGTTGCTTCATCAATTCATTTTGTAATTAGATGTTTTTGTATTAATTGGGTAGTGATCCCATTGGCAGTGAGCCTTTCTCTTTTGGCAATGAGCCTTTTTATCTTTGGTTGTAATAGTTGGGCAGTGAGCCCATTGGTAGTGAGCCTCACCTATAGTGAGCATTTTGGTACTGAGCCCTTTATAAAAATCACCTTAACCTATGTCACCACTAACTGGTGTTCTATAATTGATAATTAGCATTCTCCATGGTTTTTCCCTTCTTGGGTTTCCACATAAATTTTGTGTTCATTGTGCATGGTGTTTTTATTTGCTTTCATGTTCATTATTATTTGATTGATTTAAGATTGCTCCAGATTAATTAAATTCAAGAAAATTGTTTTATGATAAATGATTAACCCCCCTCTCAATTATCTAGACTATTCAACATTTTTTTACTAGATTGGTTATTGTCTTTGCTCTCCTTAAAGATCATAACTAGTCCTTTGGTGATATGTTGTTTCTCTATGGTAACTACTTTTTCTATTATTTCATTGAAGGAGTGAGCACATTGCATTTGTAAATGGAAGCTCATTTCTGAATTTAGGTTTTGGAAAAAGATAGTTACAATTTTCTTTTTGGGAATGGGCCATGCAAAGTGACTACAAAGATGTCTCCATCTTTATAAAAAAGAGGCAAAGCTTTCACCACTCTTTTGTTTTTTCTTATATAGTTCCATCATGGTGATGTCATGTTCGATGTTGTAAGATAAATGTGTGACGAATTTTGTGGCTAGCTTGGAAAATTTGGTGATTGTCCCATGAGGGAGGTGTGTAAACCAATCTAGGGCTTGTCTACCCAAGCTTCTAGGGAATAGTCTCAATAGGTATTCATCAAGATAAGAAACCTCTTGGCATGTTATGTAAAATTCTTTAAGGTGTTCCCTAGGATCTCTCTTTCCTTTGTATTTATCAAATTTAGGCATTTCAAATTTTTGAGGTTTGTAGGTTTTAGTGGGTGGATGAAGTTAGGTTTGAAGTTTGTAGGGTATGTAATTTTTATGGGGATGGATGTTGAAATGTGAGGATAAGGGATGAAAGATTGAGGTTGTGGGATTTGTGTTGAAATTTTTTGGGTGCTTGATGGGATTTTTATGCATAAGTATGTTGTGGATTTGGGCTTGGTGGTTTGTAGATGAAATAGGAGGATTAGAAGAAGATGGAAATTGTGGGATTGTGATGATTAGAGATTTGGGGTGTGGATGGAGCTTGTTGTGTGATTTGAGAGACGTCAAAATCATGGAGTAGTTTGGTGCCTTTATTAGCTAGCATAAGGATTTATTATTGATACATTAATTATATTGCTTGGGTGTCTTGTGAAAATTCCTCTAATATGGGTGAACCTAAGTCATCTGAATCTTGATATTCCTCGTGTATGATGTGGGATGGAATTAGGAATGTGTTTTCTAAGGGTACTTGATGGACTACTTTCTCAAAGAATATATCATGTTAGATGACGAATTTGGGAATTTTTTAGAGGTCGTGATTTGTTTTCTAGCTTGTGGCCTTGTGATAGGTATGCAAGAAAGAGACCTAGGAATGGTGGGATTGGATGAATGGTGATTAATGATGATGGGATAATGAGATGAAAGGGGATACCTTAGATATGATATTTTTTGGATTTGAAAGTATGATGATGTTGGATTGAAACATATGATGATGTTGGATTAAATTTGGAAATACTATGGAAAACCAAGAGGTGTGGATGGATGAACTTGGCAATGTTATGGAAAACCAAGAAGTGAAATGGATGCAACTTGGCAATGCTATGGAAAACTAGGAATTGTAGATGGGATACAACTTGGAAACACTATGGAAAAATAAGAGATGGAGATGGATACAAGACCAATGTTATTGCAAGTAAATCAAAAATCTAGATCCCTGATAGATGGGGATGATTTACTTACTTAGGGTTGAAAAGTGCTTAAGAAAGGCTAGATGGGGATTTTGGAAGCTAACTTGGAGTAGCCAAGATCCCAAGCTAGGGAAACCAAAATTATAAGAAATAGCTCAATATACTAATTGAGATAGGAAACTTCTTAAGAAATTTACAAGCTAGTGGATAAAAGGAATTAAGATCTAGATTTGACAGTTCACAAGATTAATTTTTCTTTGGATATGATATCAATTTAGACTGGGAGATAATATAGGTGAATGATGAGAGATGATGGATGAGAATATGAGATAGAGAAATGATGAAATATGATGGATTGGATGATTTTTTATTGGTCCAAGGTCTAAGGGTGATGATATGATGTTTAGGTTATGAAAATGGATGAAGATGATGAAATAAAGGAAAGATGGTGTTTTTTGAATGGGTAGGATGGGAATGGTTGATGTTTTGATTGGAGGGTGGTACAAGATGGGTTTCCAAAGTTTGGTTTAGGTCTAAAAAGGTCAAAATTGTTGATTGAGGCTCTAATTGGTCAAATGAAGGAAAAATTGCACAGGTGCAACCTTATGCAACAAAGGCACCTCAAGATGAAGCAAAGGAACTTTCTGTGAAATAAAGGTTATTTTCTATAAAACAAAGGTGTTGTTTCATAAAATAATTATGCACATGCACCTCAAGATAAAACATAGGTTCTTGGGGATGAAAAAAGCACTTAGTGACAATTTGTAGTGATTTAATAGATTATTGGCAAGAGAATTACAAGCACAAAGATACATTAGTTGAATTGAATTTCAAGGTGAAAAGGGTAAATGGATTTCACTAGTTTTGCACATGAAGACACACCAAACAAATGAGCACAATCCTATGATTATTCAAGTAGGTGTGTACACTTAATTTAGGCCCACCAACTAGAGGCTAATACCTCAAGATTAGTGTGAAACACTTCCCTTTGAAGAGTTGGTAGCTAGGAATCTAGTGGCACAATGGCTTAGCTTTTCCCTTTCCATGGAGGTCCCAAAACCTTACCCAAAGAGCTTCTACATCTACTCAAGGAGATACATGGTGAGTAGCTCCAGGAATTATACTATACCCTACATCATACTAATAAATAACCAAATTTTCTTAAAGGATTTTAAAAACAAGGTTTTTAGTGGATATGATAATAGTGAGCTCATTTGATAGTTCCCAAGATTAGGAGGGTTTCTCCTTCTCTCATTATCAAACAAGTCTTGGTGGAGTAAGGGTCTTGTGGCTTAGCTTGAATGATGCTAGCCACACTTTAAGGTATAAATTTCACTCTCCCCCCTTTGTATACCCCATCAAAAAACATGGTTGAGGTCATCCTTAAGGTTATCAAATCTTCAAGCAAGCCTCCTAATGGGAAAGACAATACTAGGTATTTTTTATCACCCAAGACTACATGAAGTGCAAGGGGAGAGCATACACACAAAAAAGTAAGACTAAGGATATAATATAGAACATAAGAGATGAAGAAATGTGAGATTTTTTATATCCAAGATTTCTTTAAGTGCAAGGAGAGAGCATATGTCTATACACCCTTCCAAACATGGAAAGAAATGTTCATTAACCACTAAACTAACTCTAATGCCTATATTAGTGAGAAATAAAGTCTTGGACCAACAAAACCCGCATCAAATCATTATAAATCTTGATGAAAATAATCTTTGACATGTGTTTTTTATCTGCACCACTTGTTAGCTAACCAAAAATGTAAGTTAAATTGAAAAGAAAACTCAAAAACCCTAGAAATTGCAAACTAAAATGGAGGCACAAATTTACTAGATATAGGCACCAATTTATGATGTAGAGGCACCTTAGTATGATGAAAAGGTGCAACTCTATGCATTAGAGGTGCCTTTTAAGAAGACAGGGGCACAATTTCATCAATAGGGCCCTAAAAACTTGTCACAAGGTTCGAAAAGTGTCATTTTTTATCAACCAACTTGAGAACCTACAAGATGAAGTTATGACACACTATAAAACACATATTTATTCCAAAAATATGTTATTCTATAAGCCCAAAATATCACAAGATGGATGCAATGTCAAATTTCCTAGAAAGGTTCAATGAAACCCTAGGTTAGAGAAACCCTAGAAACCCTAATTTTTGTAATCAACGAGTTAAACAACCTACAAAAATAAAGTGTTGTAATGAAAACCTACAAAATAAGAACCTATGGTTAGTAAAATCCTAGGTCAAACCATAAATTATCAATCCAAATCCATAGAACAAAGGCATGATTTTATGTGACAAAGGTGCCTTTTTTGTGAAATATAGGCATCTTTTCATAGTCTAAGTGTCAAAAAATGAATTTTTCATCACAAAAATTTAAGAAAATTCACCAAAAAATGTTAAAACAGGGATGTGGGTCCCACTGGGCATGCAAAAATGAAGATAGGTAAAATGAATTAATTCAAAACAATATAAGATGGTGCATGAAAATAAAATTTCTACCTCAAACAATCTTCATCCTCCTAGATGAGCTAAAATGGAATGCACCCTAGTTCCATTTGATTCACTCTTGTGATAATGATAATATATGGATTGCTCAATAGACTAGCATAAACTTGGTATGATTGCAAATGAGATAGAAAAATGACAACTTAAGGGTATGATATACTTAATTCTTCTTGATGATGAAGGATAAGAGCCTCTAGTTATAGAATTTTCAAGAGGAAAAGTCAAGGGTTAGGATAGATTGATGATGAATGGCAAAGATTGAATGAGTATTAAGGTTAGGCTCAAAGATATAGTCATGTGACAAGTGTCACATGAGGGATAGGATCTAGATTTGATATTGGTATAAGGAAAAAATCCTTATGTGAATAACTAGGATTAAGAGGTGGGATTGAAATGAATGGATAAGATGGAAAGTTAATTTGAATTTTGGGTAGGTGTCTAGGTTCAATGAATCTAGATAAGGAGTTAGTTAGACATGTGAAGAGGACACTTGTTACATGATGGAAATTTTAGATTATAATCCATATGAACAAGTTGGAGCACTAGGATTAAATGAACAAGGATAAAGAATAAAGTGGGATTAATTAAAAAATAATAAATATTTAATTAATTAATACAATAATATGAGGGGGAAAATAATTAAATAAATGATCTATAATGGCCTCCTCCTTGCTAAAGAGGCTAGGGTGAGGAAAGTTTGGTTAGAAGTGGATTCACTCAATATTATCAATTTCCTTAAGAGTTTGCATTCTCCCTCTTGGTTTATTTCGAATATTATTGAAGATACTTTGGCTATTCTTAGATCCTTTGATGATTTCATTGTGTAACATGTTTTTCATGAGGAAAACTCCTTAGCAGATGGATTTGTGAACATGGGGGTTTCTTCTCATAAGTATTGGCAATCTCATAATATTATCCCCATTAATATCCAGAGCATTATTAAACATGATCAAATGTTATGTCAAGGTGGCGTATCCTTTGGGAGGTAAAGTTTATTTATTTCTCACTGTCTAGATTAGACTTATGGAGTCAAACGCCCATCCTTTTAATAATTACAAATCTTGTGATATTAATCCAAAGGATGGTGTAATTATTGTTGGGATTCCTCAAGATGTCAAATTCACATGGATTCTAGGGTCCCTTTTCCATTTTATTCGGTTCTTTCTTCTTCTTTTTTATGTTAATTAGTCGAAGGAGAAGTTGGTGGTGTGGAGTTCTCTGGCTACCATGGGGGGGGAACCAATGCAGAAAAGAACCTGTTACTTGCTATGAGTTTTGAGAAAAAGATGATGTGTGGGAGATCCTAGAGAAGGGAGGAGTGTGCCTTATATGCTTAAATTGCATGGTTTTGATGTGAAGGTTACAGTGTATTTTTTCAAGGGTTGGAACAATCATATGTTGCATATTGGTGGAGTGGAGGTGAATATTATGGAAGGTTTTGTGGTTGAAGTGATTGGGTTACCCACAAAAGGAAATAAATTTTAGAGGGATCGTGCGGCTTCAAAATGTGCTCTGGAAAATTTCTTTAAGGGCGAGGAATAGGACAAGCTCAGAGGTGTGGGCAGTGGTGAGTATGATCGTTTCTCCATCAAGCCCCTTTGGAGGGTCATTGATCTAGCGATCATGAGGTATTTTACCCTGGATGGTAGGTTTTTTTCCATCTATGGGTATCATTTCATGTTGTTGAATCACTTTAGGCACAATAGCTTGGTTTCTTTTCCCTACTATTTGCTTGTTTCGATGGAAACTAGTATTGAGGATAATAGAAGAAACCCTAATAAAGCTATTTTACATGAGGGGATTATGCTCCTTATTATGGAACATGTGAAAGCCAAACTTATTTCAAACATTTCTAAGATTTCTAGTGATAAAGGTAAGAGCTCCCTCCCTGGTTATTTCATGGGGGATTCTATTGAGGAATGGGATGGGGATTATGAAGTGGATGATTCTGAGGAAATTGTGTCTTCAGAAGATGGAGCTATGAAGCTTGAGAAGGACTCTAAGCCTAAGGCTTCCCTCTCATGGTCAGATGGATATAATATGGATGTTGTGATGAACTTGTTTCTTCTAGTTTAAAGAATGTAAGAAAGGAAGTCCAAAGGAGGCTAAGCTTGACAGTGGGAAAGGTAAAAGAAAGGAAGTCCAAAGGAGGCTAAGCTTGACAGTGGGAAGGGTAAGAAAGGAAGTCCAAAGGAGGCTAAGCTTGACAGTGGGAAAGGTAAAAGAAAGGTGGGAGATGGTGAAAAAGGTGCTAAGGTTAATTCCCTAATCAGACTGGGATTAGTTCTGGTGGCAAGAGTATGAAGAAGTTGTAGAAGTCTGAGGTAGAACATTTGAGGTTAGATGGGTTTAACATGGATGTTGACATGAAGGAGGCTATAAAAATTGTGGCTAAAGGGAATAGGGGGACTCCAAAGGAGGTTAATATGTTGCGTGGGAAGGTCAAAGGCAAGGTAGGGGAAGGTGTTGATGTTGTTGAGGAGATTTCCCATAAAAAGCTAGAGTCTGCTATTCCTATTGGTCGAGGCAATGATCAAGATGGTGCCCATGATAGGAAGGGTAAGTTGGAGCTATTGGCAGGAACCATTGAAGATTCTAAGAAGAAGTAGGTGGATGTGGAAGTGGTTGATTTGGAGGATTTTCTTGATACTAGAGCTTTGAAGGGTAAAGACAGGGTGTCAATGGACCAACCTGAACATTTGGCTAATCTGGTAGAAGAGCCTATGAATTGGGAAAATATTAATCTGGATGTGATGATGAGATTGGCTAAGGATGGAACAAATAATTTCCTCTCTCTATTCAAATGGATTCTCTCAGAGGTAAAAGAAATTAGCACTAAGATGAATGAAATGCATAATCTTAATGTTATTCTAGTTAACTCTAACAACAAGGAATGGGATGTGCGGAGCAAGGTTAAAACATTGAGAAATATTCTGGATAGGGTGGCAACTAATGTTGCTAAATTGGGCAGGGATCATGAGGACAAGTTGATTTCCCTAGAGGATAAAGTTAACAAAACCTATGATGATTTGAGTAAGGTTGTGCAAATTAGTAATCAGTCACTCCATTCTTGTGCTCAAGGGCTTACCTTATTGAATTAAAAATATTGCAAGTGGTTGGGAAAGCCTTTGGATCTTAGTGAGAATGTGCAGGAGGTTGTTGGTAAAGGGTAGAACATTTTGATGGAAAAAAACATGGATGAGGAGCCGTGTGTGCGTACCAAAATTAAGACTAAGAAGAGGGCTACTATTCCTATCCAGGAGCTTGATGAAGTGGTGGAGATGCATGAGAATGTGATCTCCAAGAATTTAGAGGCTACAAGTATTATAGATAATTTACAGTACCTTGTTTTTTGTGGGATTTTTTTGCTGTAATTTTTTGACAGTTTAGTTGTTTGTTTATCACTATCACATTTTTAATAGCTATGTTAGTTTTTTGGGGGTTGCTTGTTGTCTTTGTGCTATCTTTTACAACCTGGTTTTTATGTAAAGGGTTTCAAGGCCCCTTTTAAAACCTATTTTCCCTTAATCACAAATAATTAAATAAATGATAAATATTTATTTAATTAAAGGATATGATAAAGTGGGGGGAAAGATGGAAATAATTAAATAAATAATAAATATTTAATTAATTAGTGGCTTCGGATAGGATAAAATTAGGTGTGGTTGGGTAAGGTCATATTTTAGGTGTTTATACCCCTATTAGTAATTAATGATATTTTCATGGCTAAAATTACCAATGAACAAGACAAGATCAAATTTAACCATAATCCATAACACTTTGTTATTACCTTTAGAACCTTTATTTAAATGGGGAGTGATATAGCATGGGATCAATCTTGACTTCCCATTAAGGGAAATCATACCTTTTGTTTTTTATTTGGATTTATTATGTAAAAAAATAATACAGAATATAAGGTCATCTCTTTAGGTTTCATGTGTGCACAACTATTAGAAATTAAAATAAGTCTTTAGATATTATTAGTTAGTCGTTAGATAAGCTTGTAGAACATACCAAATTGAATTAGAATTCTCACTACACTACAAAGATGTAATCTTAGGCTTGAATAAATGACTTAATTACTTATCTATGTATGCTATTGAAAGATCAACTTTGGGAGCATCCTCACTTAGGGAAAAAATTGCTCAAAATTGTTCAACTCTATATTCCTAATAAAATTCATCCACTCATTAATTTTGCCTATTATCACACACTAAAGGAATAAAGTTATAAATACCATAAAAATAATCATAAACATCATAAGTATATATATAATAAATAAATAGGTACATATATAAACATAGAAAGTATAAATTAATAAATGATAGGATACTCACGAGGGTCTCCCTCCCACCAAGAGGGGACTCTATTACTCTTGGTGGGCTCTAAGATGTTGGTAAATCTAAATATTAGATTTGTATTTCTCTCTAGGTTATGCTCTCTCCCTCTATGGTGGGTGATGTTAGGAAAGGGTGTGTTATACACCTTGTATAATGTTATGAATGATATTTATTTATTTATTATGTGGTGCACCTAAGGAATCTAGGGATGTGTGCATCACATGGGCTAGAATTCTTGGGGCCACTTTATGTGTTGTATGTAATATTGGATTAAATATTTAATGTGGGGTTGCACATAGAAAAAATATTTAATGTTTGGAAAACTTAGTACCAAGAATTAAATGTGGGGGTTAATGGTTTTGTAAGCTCATGGTATTAGTCATTGATGAGTCTAGATATTAGTTAGTTTTTTAAAAAAAATATGCATACTCATAGACATTTCCAGACACTTATCTCATGCATATTCCTAAACTTTACTGCTTTCTATGCTCATTATGAGAACCTAAACCTGATTTGAAGTATATGGAAATATGGTTATAATGTGATAGTTATTGTATAATTAATATGTGGATATGTATGAATTAAAATGAATATATGTGCTTAAGTTATGGTTATTAGTATTGTGTATATGTTGTATGAACTAAATATTTACAGCCAAGGAGCCAGAGGAGGTAGACTATAGCCCACAACAACTGGGAGGTGCAGCCCACAGCCAAAGGAGTTTGCAGGGGAGGTTCTGAAATAAGCTAAGTGTAACAAATGCAAAAATGGAGGCACTTATTGAGGATAATTATGCATCATCATGGAATTTAATAAATAAACTAAAGGAGAAGAATTGTATTACAGTTGGGAGTCTAATGTGACTGTTTCAATAGTCTGCATTCCAATTCTTATTGTAGCAGATTCATAGTTCTATTTGGACTCTTCTTCCTTTTTTAGTTATAGTTTAGTTGATCAAAATTTATCATACTTTGTTATGTAGGGAGTGGTAATTTATGATTTTATTTTAGATTCCTTATTTTAATAAACTCCCACATGCCTATATGTATGGTACAGTGGTCAAGGTGTTAGTTAAGTTGGTTAATTGTTCAGTAGCAGATATAGCAATAAGATACTTTCAATTAAGTTCTTGTTTTTACAATAGATAATGTTCATGATCTTATGAATAAGATATTTCAACAGAATCTTAGATTGTGATATTCTAAGTTATGCAATGAATAATTTTTTACTATTGTCATTATTACGTTAATCTGAGGAACTAGATTTAGGTTAAACCTGTGGAGACAATCACTTGAGCAAGGGCCACTCAAGATAATTATTCCCCACTTTATCTTATGTACATTTATTTTTGTTATAGTAGTTACTCCGTGAATGCATGTTGTCTCAATTAGATTCTTTATGTTACAATTATGAATGAATTCATGAACAAATATTGTCTTACAATCATGCTTTAGTTTTCTTCAATCTATTGTACTTCAGAGTGTAGGTATAATTAACAATGTTGGATAATTCTAGGATTCATTTCTTGACAGTGAACCAGTCACAGTCTTCCACTGTAGGTACCTATAGCAATAGTGCTAGCATTACTTCTTTTACTGTTATGATATTTATGATTTTTTATGTGTAAACACCTATGCTAGGATGATATAAGTAGTCTTGATTCTTTTGAAGCACATAGAGTTCCAACATCATCACAAGCTTATGTTAGCCCTAGTTGATAATTTAATGGTCTTCCAAAGGGCTTGGTGGATTGTTCAGTTAGGTTTTCCTCTAAGTTGCGCATCTAACACCAAGTCTACTGGACATTAGTAGGGACTCTACATTTTTGACATCATTGTCGGGGATGGTGCTACTTTCAAATATCCATTTCTATTATTTTCAAGCTTTCATAGTTTAAAAATTTGCTTTCAGTATTAGTAAAATTAGGTTTTATTCCTTCAAATACTAGAATATTTCACTAACATTGTGTAGGAGTTGTTTCTATACAAATTCACACCTATTAATAGTGGAGACAGAGAGACACTATGGGAAGATTTCTCCCCTCAAACCAACAAGCTAGAATAGATATCAATGATCATAGTGATCAGAGTGAAGGTATTCTTAATGAAGAACTTTCCCTTTCACCAACATCTACTGCAAACACAGAGGATACCTTCCAAACCATGGTCGATGCAGCGGTGGATGATCCACTAGAACATGTGAGTTTTGAATTTCCCATTACCAACCAAGAGAGGGCCACTTTCCTAAAGAATATACCTCCTTCAGCATTGTTTTTCTTCTATGGCTTGGTAACTAACGATCTAGAAAAAAAAATTGAGTTTTATGTCTTATGTAGGAGCTACAACTACATAACTGAGGCCCATGGGCTCAAACTATTTCCTATAACTTTGAAGGATGTTTCCATGAGATGGTTTATGGGACTAACCAGAGATGTTCCAGATTGGAACACTATGAAAAAAAGTGCCTGGAAAAGTACCAGGACTATTATAGAGGAGTTGATAGATGAAGGGATGACATTTTTAGAATGACTCAGAAAGAGCATGAACCATTGGAGGATTATGTATAAAGTTTCCACTTCTGCTTAAAGAAGAACCCACAAAATAGACTCTTAAAAGAATCGTTGAAGCTAGTGTTTTTAAGAGGATTTAATGATGATTGCATGGATTCCCTTAACCTTATTGGGTTAGGGGATGTGTCTTAATTACCCTTTGAATAAATTTGTAAGGTTTGTAGAAACTATTCAAGGACCTTTACCAAAAGGACAAGGAGGGACAAAACAAATTCCATTGGCAAGACACCCAATGGAGTTTTCATAGTAGAATTGAGTAACCTAGTGTTTAACATGAAAGAAGATATTATAAGTCATTTACCTACTCAACTAGACACTCTACATGTAAAGAAAAAACAAGAAGAGGCTAAGGGAATACTTACTCAATATTTCCCCAACTATAGACAAAGAAAAGCCAACTACAAGTGTAAAAGGGTGGTAAGTATTACAGAGAACAAACCAGAGAAACCAGATTTGCAGCCACTGGAGAGTGAAGATGGATAGCTATTTTACATCACACAAAGAAGGCCATGGAAACTATGACAAGGTATGCCACAAGACCCTTTAAATTTCAATACACCATTTCTAGTTGGTAATAATAATTTCTCTAGTTGGAACCCCCAGCCTTGGGAAAACACCCAAAACTAATGGAGAAACCCTCGGCAATGGAAAAACCCTTAGAAAAACTAGAAGTAATAGCAACAAAATGTATGGCTACAATAAAATTTTCAAGGATACAATTACAACCCCTAATGGCCAATACAATAAAATCAATGGCAACCACAATGGAAAAAGGACCAACAGTGGCAAAACTAAAATATGAATTACCAACAGCCTTTCTTGCCTTCACAACCACAGCAACAAGTCATCATGCCCAATCCATCAAACCCAACATCTCAGCCACCAAGAGCACCACACCTACTTGTCCAACCTACACCTAACCCCAATAGAAAGCTTGTTCAACAGGCCTACACTATCGAGGTTATTCAATACCCTACTTATGGGGCAGAGGTGAGTGATGTCCACCTCAAATAAAGGAAAACATTGGCTAGCCCTCAAATCACTTAAATGGTGGATGAGGAACCCACAACAAAAGCTTTGGATAATTCACCTCTGGAGCCTAAGTTAAATCAAGTAAACTAAATTATTTTAAGTCTAGAACCTCCATTCCCTGAGTGTTTAGATTGGGTCAAGTTAAGGATGTGAATATCAAAATTCCCCTCATTCAAGCCATCAAGGATATTCTAATTTACACCAAGACAATAAGAGACCTTTGTCTTAAAAATTCAAGGAGAAAGAGAAAGGACCCTCAAACAGTACATGTCTTGGGGAACCTTACTAACATTATGCTAGGGAATATAACTATCCCTAAATATACAGACCCTGGAAGTCCAATACTAGATGTTAAGATAAATGGAAACCTTATCAAAAACACCTTGATGGACTTAGGGCCAACCATTAATGCCATGACTAAGGAGACAATGTAGCTACTACAACTAGTAAACCTTATACCTACAACCATTGTTTTATAGTTGGCAGATAGGTCAATAGTGAAACCTGATGGGATCGTTGAGGACTTAGTCATAGCATTAGATTCATGGGAATTTCATAGTCTTGTAATCAAAGGCCAACCTTGCAAAATATCCACTTATTTTAGGAAAATCACGGTTAGCAACAATTGATGCATTTATAGGTTGTAGGTCTAAGAACATGATTATCTCAAATGGAATAGTGACAAATAAATTGGTCCTCTATCCACCACCCCAACCTCATGTAGATCTAGAATAGACTATTTGGCCTACCCTAGATGAAGAATACCACTATTCCCTGCAAACTCTCATGACTATTGAACACAGCTCCCTATTAAGTAATCAATATGAGGATGAACTAATTACCCACAACAACAAGACTGTCTTTCATGTCTGTAGGATCCATTGCAAAATATTATACCTACAAATTCATCAAAAGAAGTATCCTAGATTTTCCATTCTTTATTGCCACAACAATGTGTCCCAAACATTAGTGGAATTGACCTTTCATCTGTACAATTAACATCCAAGACATTAGAAATCATGCTAGGTAAAATACTAAATGTTAACAATGGATTAACTAAATAATAGTAGAATTCTCTAAACACTGTGATGCAAGCACACACGATAGCCTTTGCATGGGACTACCATGACATGAAGGGGATTGATCCAAACTATGCATGCATAGGATCTACATAAATGATAGTTTCAAACCAATTACGAAACCCCAGAGAAGGATGAATCCTACCTTAAGAGAAATAATTAAAACTAAGCTACAAAAATTACTTGATGTAGGCTTCATTTACCTTATTTTTGATAGTCAATGGGTGTCACCTCTAGTTATTATCCCCAAGAAAGGAGTAAAATTGAGGGTATGTGTGGAATATAGGGAGTTAAACAAAACCACTAGAAAGGATCACTTTCCACTACCTTTCATTGACCAAGTGTTTGATTCCCTAGCAAGTAAAAGGTACTTCTCTTTTCTATGTAAGGAAAGACTCTAGTGTGGAAAACGCTTTCCTAATTTCAATTCATAGGGAAACAATGTAGGAGTGTTTTTAATTTCAAATTACAAAACATTAAGACTCACATGTAAAAGGATATAACAAAATAGACAATAATATCAACAAAGAATGGACACCAAATTTACGTGGGAAAACACTTTCGGGAGAAAAACCCACCACCAAAGAAAGATAACTTTATTCACAGTAAAAAGAGATTACAATAAAGTTACAGAACCATTCTTCACAGGTATTTGTTCTCTGATATTACACAGCAGCATTACAATCAGGCCAACCACAGTCAATCGTAGCACTCTTACAATATTCTTTCAACATACAGTACAAGCTCAACTGAAAACAATCTTTTTTCTTCCAACACGAAACCCAACCGGTCCACCGTTTCACCTATTCACACAAAGACCCTTCGATCTCCAAGAATATTTTGTCCAAATTGATTTAGTTCATTCAACTGTCAAAGAAGTTCAACCATCGACATTATCCCACATTGGTGTGGAATATAAACAACCAATAGTTTAAATCTAAAAAACCAAAAGACTTTACATGTCCACAAGTTAGCCCTTTTGTTATTCACTCACTCGTACCTCCACAGCCTCAATACATCCATCGACATGGCTCCAATGAAGTGAACACCCATCGACATGTCGCATAAAACTCTAACTTCATAACCACCACACAAAAGTTAGGAATTTCTTGATCCCCGCGACAAGCCAAAACCACTATTGCCTAGTCGGATAAAACTCAAACTTCGCAACCTCCACCGAAAGGTTAGGAATTTTTTGGATGTCACGACAAGGTTCTAGAGTTAAATAAAATAGTGATTCTGCAACCAACACATTGTCACCAAGTTAGAAACTTTTAGAACCCCGCGAATTAGGTTACAAAGTTATGAACTCTAGTAATCGACCAACATTGAAGACCAAGCAAAGCAAAAATATGCTAATTCTTTAATAGAGATTCAAGCCAGCAAGTTGAGGCACAATTTTCTAACAATCTCCCATTTGACGAAGACTTACTGGCTTCCTCTAAACTCAAAGTTAATGAAGGTCACGAGCTTCAAGGCCCATTGAACTAACACACCACTTGTACTTGTTTGTGGTTACGGGCTTTGTCAACGCATCTGCAACATTTTCCAAAGTATCCACCTTTTCTAAATTGACCTTTCCATCCTCCACCATATCTCGTACAAAATGATACTGTACATCAATATGTTTTGTCTTAGCATGGAAAGTTGGATTTTTCACCAAACAAATAGCACTCTAACTATCACAATAAATTGAAATTTTCCTTGCACTAAACCCAATATCATAACACAAACGTTTAAGCCATATAGCTTCTTTGCAGGCGTGTGTTGTTGCCATGTACTTAGCTTGAGTAGTGGATAGAGTGACTACAGCTTGTCGCTTACTCATCTAACTAATTGCACCACCATTCAACATGAAAATATGTCCACTGGTGGATCTTCAGTTATCAATGTCCCCTACCCAATCAGAATCCACATAACCTTGAATGTTGAGAGAACGTTGTGATCCAATCGAGTTACCATGATAACATAAAGTGTATTGTGATGTACCTTTTAAATATCTAAAAACTCTTTTCACAACATCCCAATGTGGCCTTCCTGGATTCGCCATAAACCGGCTAAGAACTCCCATTTCTTAGGCAATGTCTAGCCTTGTGCAAACCATTGCATACATTAAACTGCCAATTGTACTTGCATAAGGCACTCTGGTCATGTCCTCCATCTTAGTAGGATATTTTGGATAATCTTCAATAGATAGTTTTGTTCCCTGCAAAACTGGAACAACTAGTTGCTTGCAATCTGTCATACCAAATCTCTCCAAAACAATGTTAATATACTTACTCTGGCTAAGCCAAAGTTTTCTACTCTTTTTTTCCCTAGTTATTTTTGTCCCTGGTTATTTCTATCCCCAGAATATACCGAGTTGCACCAAAATATTTCATTGCGAACTTTGCAAGCAACTGATATTTTAAATCAGAAATCATAAACTTACTATTCCCTATGAACAACATATCATCAACATAAAGGGCAATAATAAGAACACAATGATTTTCAGTCTTGTAGTACACACAATGGTTAGATTTTGATCTTACAAATCCCAATGACAAAACAAATGTGTCAAATTTTTGGTACCACATTCTAGGTGACTATTTCAAACATACAGAGATTTCTTTAACTTGCAAACCAAATTTTCTTTACCTTTTACTACAAAGTGCTCAAGATGGGACATATAGATTTCTTCTTCAAGATCTCCATGAAGAAACATTGTCTTCACATCCATCTATTCAATTTCTACGTCATACACTGTTGCAAGTGACAAAATAAATTTGATAGATGTCAACTTAGCTACAGGAGAAAATATTTCTCCATAATCAATTCCCTCTACTTGGGAATATCCCTTCACAACCAACATTGCTTTATACTTTTCAACACTGTCATTCAAACGAGTCTTCTTCTTAAACACCCACTTATAGCCAACAGATTTTTTTCCTTCAAGAAAGGGCACCAAAATCCAAGTTTCATTCTTCTCTAATGATGCCATTTCTTCATTCATGGCTTCCAACCAAGAGTTTGAATCAAGAATTCTAATTGCCACTTTAAAATTCCTAGGCTCATCAATGCCAATAATTAAAGCATAGGCATAGTTCAAATCTATCATAGAAAACACAAACCTGTCAGGTTGATGCTTTTCACATGTAGACCTCCTCACTGGTTGAGGCTGAGGTTGTGGTTCTTCTTCTTGTTTATAACTCAGAGCTACTCAAGCTCTCCTTAGATTTAGGTACACAATCAATTTGTTGTTCCTCTTTTTCAAATGTTAGAGGAATTTCAACACAATCATTTTTCTCCTTGACTTCTTTCATCCATGATTGCAAATCCACTAAAGAAGGTTTCAACTCACGAAAGATTACACTTCTGCTTTATACCACCTTTTCAATCACAGGATTCCAAAGCTTGTATCCTTTCACACCAATGTCATAGCCAATGAAGATACACTTAACATCTTTATTCTCCAATTTAGTTCTCTTCTCATTCGGAACATAAACATATGCTTCACAACCAAAGACATGAACATGTCTTAGAGAGGGCTTCTTACCAGACCAAGCTTCCATAGGTGTTTTGTCAACAAGTGTCGAAGAAGGAGATCAATTTACCGAGTAACATGTTGTAGCCACAGCCTCAGCCCAAAACTTATAATCCAGACCAGCACTGCTCATTATACTTCTTGCTCTCTCCATCAATGTCTTGTTCAACCTTTTAGCAACTCCATTTTGTTGCAGAGTGTAAGGTGTTGTTTTATGCCTTTTAATTCTATGGGCTTTACAATACCTTTCAAAATCTGCACAACAAAATTCACCACTTTTTTTGTCCTCAAGCATTTGATTTTCTTACCAGTCTGATTTTCAACCAAGTTCTTGAACTCTTTAAGCCAACTGAACACTTTTGATTTACTTTTTAGAAAATATACAAATTTCGTTCTTGAATAATCATCAATTAAGGAAACACAATATCTTGATTTTGATAACAAAGGAACATTTACTGGACCAAAAACATCAAAGTGAATATAATCCAGAACACTAGAAGATTTGTGAGGACTATAGTAAAAATAAACATGGTGATGTTTTCCATATATACAATGTTCACAAAATTCAAATTCTAGGTTACAATCTTCAAGCCCCTCAACTAGGTTTTTATTTTTCAAGGCTTTTAATCCTATCTCACCAATGTGACCAAGCCTTTGATGCTAGAGCATAGTCTTCTATGTAGGAAGTTTAACTTCCAAAGAATTTTCCCCTATTCCCTTCAATCTCCTTTACACGAACAAAAATTTGTGACTTTGCAGAGACATTATTGCATTGAAGAGCAAGTGCATCCAAATTGTACAGAGTGCTAATTCGAACACCCCTAGCCAACACTATCAAGCCTCTAGTCATTTTACAGCCATTGCTTGAGAATGAGACTTGCACTCCAACATCTTTCAAATTGCTTACAGAAAGTAAATTTTGAGCTAGACCTAGTATATGCATTACACCATTAATTCCCTTAATTGTTCCATTGGGAAACTGAATTATGACTCTTCCATGGCCAACAATTTCTAGAGATGAATCTCTTGCTAAATACACCTTTCCACCATCATATTCTTCATACTTTGTGAACTAGTCTCTATGAGATATCATGTGGAAAGATGCTCCAGAATCTATCAGCCAAACATCATCGGATGCCTGAGTTTCCAAGGCTACAATGAAAGCATCTGCTTTTCTCTAAGAAGAATCATTATCAGAAGAGTTCTTCTTCTTCTTTTTCTCCTCTTTGCAATCTTTTCGGACATGACCAGGCTGCCCACAGTTCCAACACTTCACCTTGGAATTTTTGCCAGGAGACTTTGATCTCCCTTCATATTTTGATTTAGACCTCTTGTCCTTCTTCTTTCCTTTCTCCTTTGATCTACCATGAATAGCAAGAGCCTCCTTCACCATCTCAAAATATTTTCTTCTCATCTCTTCTGACAACAAAGAAGCAACCATATCTTTCATCTTGAAAGTGGTTGTCATGCTCCCAATTTCCATCACTAAATGATCCCAAGAATTAGGAAAAGAACACAACAAGAGCATACAATGATCTTCATAATCTATCTTCACACTCAAAAATGTTAACTGAGTAATAAGTGTGTTGAAATTATTCAAGTGATTAGCCACAGACGCCCCTTCCTCCATCTTCAAAGAGTACAAATTCTTCTTTAAGAACAACTTATTCACCAAAGACTTGCCCTGATAAATGTCTCCAAGCTTCTTCCACAAAGAATATGCAGTCTTCTCTTCATGAACGTTCATGAGAACTAAGTCTGCTAAACAAAGTCTTATCAACCCTTTTGCTTTTTTGTCTGTGAGATCCCAATATTCTTGCTTCATGCCTGAAGGTTTCATTCCAAACACAGCAAGCCAAAGATCACGATCCACCAACAAATCTTCCATTTTGAGTTTCCACAACTCAAAATTTCTACCATTGAATTTCTCAATTTCAATCTTTCCTGATGTGCTTGCCATCTTAATCTGCAATCGAGATTACCAAGTTTCTACAAAACTCCCACTTCATAATTGACACAAAAAACCAACCCAGCCCACAAGGATAACACAACTGGCCAGGCTCTGTTACCACTTGTAAGGAAAGACTCTACTGCGGAAAACTCTTTCCTAATGTCAATTCATAGGGGAGCAATGCAGGAGTACTTTTAATTTCAAATTACAAAACATTAAGACTCACACATAAAAGGATGGAACAAAATAGAAAATAATATCAACAAAGAATGGACACCAAATTTATGTGGGAAAACCCTTTTGGGAGAAAAACCCACCACTAAAGAAAGATCACTTTATTCACAGTAAAAAGAGATTTCAATAAAGTTATAGAACCCTTCTTCACAAGTATTTGTTCTCTAATATTACACAGCAGCATTACAATCGAGCCAACCATAGTTAATCGCAGCACTGTTGCAATGTTCTTTCAACATACAATACACGCTCAACTGAAAACAATCTTTTTTCTTCAAACACAAAACCCAACCGATCCTCTGTTTCACCTATTGACATGAAGACCCTTCGATATCCAAGAATATTTTGTCCAAACCAATTTAGTTCATTCAATTTTCAAAGTTAAACTATCGACATTATCCCACATTGGTGCAGAATATAAATAGCCAATAGTTTAAATCCAAAAAAACCAAAGACTTTACGTGTCCACAAGTTAGCCCTTTTGTTATTCACTCACTCGTACCTCCACAACCTCAATACATCCATCGGCATGGCTTCAACGAAGTGAACACCCATCGGCATGTCATGTAAAACTCTAACTTCATAACCACCACACGAAGGTTAGGAATTTCCTAATCCCCGCAATAGGAATTTCCTAATCCCCGCAACAAGCTAATACCACTATCGCCTAGTCGGATAAAACTCGAACTTTGCAACCTCCACCGAAATTTTAGGAATTTTTTGAATGTCGTGACAAGGTTCTAGAGCTAAAGAAAACAATGATGCCGCAACCAACACACTATCACCAAGTTAGAAACTTTTAGAACCCCAAGACTTAGGTTACAAAGTTATGAACTCCAACGATTGACCAACAATGAAGACCAAGAAAAGGAAAAATACGCTAAGTCTTTAATAGAGATTCAAGCCAGCAAGTTGAGGCACAATTTTCTAACATTCTAGATGGATTTAGTGGCTTTAACAAGATAAAAATAACTCTAGAGAACCAAGACAAAACCACATTTGCATGCCCTTGGGGCACATATGCCTATTATGTTCTTCCCTTTGAACTATGTAGTGCCCCAACCACTTTCCAAAGGGTAGTGATAAGTATTTTCTCAGATTATGCTCATGACTTCATGGAAATCTACATGGATGACTTCACAACCTATAGAGAAACATATGAATAAGCACTTAGCGATCTAGAGAATGTTTTGAAAAGGTGTCAAGAACATAATATATCCCTACATCATGAGAAATGTTTCATGATGATGACCCAAGGAATTATTCTAGGAAATTTTATATCAAGTGAAGGGATTCAAGTGGATCCAAACAAGATTAAGATAATCTCCACACTCCATGTACCATAGAAACAAATAGATGTAAGGAGTTTTTTAGGGCATGCAGGCTACTATAGAGGATTCATTCAGGACTTCAGCAAAATTGCAATGCCTTTATTTTTTCTACTCACAAGGGATATAGAATTTGAATGAAAAATAGAATGTCAGCACTCTTTTAAAGCACTTAAGATAGCCTTGACAAGAGCACCTGTCTTGAGAGGGCCAAATTCCATTTACACACTGATGCTTTTGACTTTACCATAGGAGCAGTATTGGGACAAAAGGAAGGTAATAAGGATTATGCTCTTTAATATATCAACAAGAACTTACAAGGAGCATAACTCAATTACACAATTATAGAAAAAGAGATGTTGGTAGTTGTCTATGCAATCAAAAAATTTAGGCAGTATATCATAGGCTATCCAGACTTTATCCTCACTGATCACACTATAATTAGGAATTTAATGAATAATTAACCTGTGGTTGGATGTAGACTAGTTAGATGGTTGCTCTTACTACAAGAATTTGATATAAACATAGTGGATAAGCCTGGAAAGGCTAATGTGGTAGCATATTTTTTGTCTAGATTGTTGAAAATTGAGGTGTTTCTTAGCTTAATACTCTGTAAAACTTTATGATTGTTGATCTAAATGTGTATTCTTTGTTACAGATTCTTTGTAGGTGATTATCTGATTAATCCATTTTACCATTTGTAGAATGAAGACAAAAGTTGTAGAAGAATTAGACAGGATATTAGAAGATACACAACATATATCATGGAGAAGCCCTTTCGGGAAAAATCTCCACCAAGAATCAATGTATTATTTAATCTCTGAAGTAGATTACAATAACTCCAATTCTTGCTTGAGAATGCTTCTTTTGCCTTCAACAAATCTTCTTCACAACCTACAATAAAACTGATAATAACTCTCTTCAACTTGCTTGAGATAAATAGGCAATAAACAACTTTGTAAATTCCAAAAGAGTTACAATTACAATGCTCAAACCCTATCTCCTAAAAGGTACACCTATCTCTTTCAAGTAAAGTTATTCCATGAAGAACAATTTCAAATCATCATCTTCATCCATTTGGGCATCCCAAACTGAAGTAGTAACTCAACCTTTATTCTGTAAATATCTTCAAGGCTTTATCCTCAAAGTAGGGACCCAAGATTGGGCCCACTTAACTCATCCTTCTAAAATATCTTAGCATGCAAAGGAGTTAATTACAAGAAGCCAACTTGGGTGCCCAAAGTGGGTCCAAGTCATTTTTTGTTAACTGAAACAATTATCTCCACCATTCATGCAAGAATGGTCATCCCCTGTTAACTGAAGGTAGTCCTTGTGATCTGTCATGCAACTCAAGTCATTAATCATGCATTCCAAGTTAACTAAATTCAACTAGCATTCAACTAAAACTAATTGAAGATAATTGAACCATAACTGAATTGAATTGAACTGAACAAAACTAATTTTGAATTGAACTAAACTAAACTGAACTAAACTGATCTAAACTGAACTGAACTGAACTTCATGCATGTAAACATCAAACCCTGACTCCTAAGATCTCTACATGCATTCATAAGTGTTAACTTTTACTCCAAACAATTAACTTAACTTAAGGTGAGTGTCACCTTCCATGTGGGTGCCCCATGTGCCCCTATTATTTAGGAACTCATATTGGATGTCGTCACATTCTCCTAACATTTAGAATGAATTACAAATGTCAATTAACATGATTATTTCATCAAATATTAATCTCTTTCTAATCCTAGTGTTGGGGAACACTTTCCAAGGACTTAGAAGATACATGAAATAATGTTTAGGATTGCAATTAATGGAATCCTATTTCCAACATTCTCCCACTTGACACTATACATTGCAATTATTATAAACAAGGAATAATAATTATAAATCAGGTATAGGACTCAAGGCCAATGGCCTTCTTGCACCACGAGAACTTATCTGTAGGAACTGGTTTCGTAAGGTAATCTGAAACATTAATCAAAGTATCAACTTTCTCAATTAATACCTTTCCACTTTCAACCATTTCACTCACAAAGTGATACCGAACATCAACATGCTTAGTATGATCATGATACATAGGATTTTTGGCTAAACAAATAGCACTCTAACTATCACATTCAAGTCTAACTTGCTTGCAATTAAAACCAATACCTGACCCAAGTCTTTGTAACCAAATTGTCTCTTTAGAGGCATGTGTGGCAGCCATGTACACTACTTTTGTGGTGGACAAAGCAACTGTGGGCTGCCTCTTACTCATCCAACTAACTGCAGCTCCAAACAAAGTGTACACATAGCCGCTTATTGACCTTCGATTGTCCAGATCCCTTGCCCAATCTGAGTCAACAAAACCCTGTATGTCCAATGATCTATGCATAATATCAATGTCATTAGAACCATGATAAACTAAACAGTAATTAGAAGTCCCTCGTAAATATCTAAACACCCTCTTAACATAAGTCCAATGCTCTTTACCAAGGTTAGACATAAACCTACTAAGAACTCCCACTGCTCGGGCTATATCTGGTCTCACACAGACTATTGCATACATTAAACTACCAATTACACTAGCATATGGAATTTCAGACATTTCCTCATAATCAAAATCAGATTTAGGACTCATGTCTAAACTTAACTTCATGCCAACTAGTAAAGGAATATTAATTGGTTTACTATCCTGCATGTTAAACTGTTTCAAAATAGTATCAACATAATTGTTCTGACTTAAGCAAATATTTTTGTTACCTCTATCTCTATTGATCTCCATACCAAGGATATATTTTGCAGCCCCTAGATTTTTCATCTCAAATGTGCTCGAGAGTTGTGCTTTCAATTCTTTGATCATTACCTTGATGTTACTAATAAACAACATGTCATCGACATACAAGATAATAATTAAAAGATGATCATCAATAACTTTTATGTAAACACAATGATCTTCCTCACTCCTAACATAACCAATTTTCAATTTAAAAGCATCAAACTTCTGGTACCACATTCTGGGTGACTGTTTCAATTCATATAAAGGTCTATTTAACCTACAAACCAATTCTTCTTTTCTTTTTATAATAAAACCATTAGGTTGCTTCATATAAATCTCCCCATCAAGATTCCCATGCAAAAAAGTTGTTTTCACATCCATTTGCTCTATCTCAAAATCATAAGCAACAACAATAGATAAAAAGAATCTAATAGAAGTTAATTTAGCAATGGGAGAGAAAATTTCATTAAAGTCAACTCTCTCTGGGAGTAGCCCTTGGCTACTAATCTAGCCTTGTACCTTTCAAGATTACCATTTGCTCCAATCTTCTTTTCAAAGATCCATTTACAACCAATGGTCTTTCTTCCTTTGGGAAAACTCTCAAGATCCCATGTGTCACAAGTATCCAAGGATTCCATTTCCTCATGCATAGCTTGTGACCAAAGCTTGTTCTCATCTAAGGACAAAGCTTCCCTATAAGAACTGGGTTCATCATTAGTACTCATTAAAGCAAAAATACAATGGAAATTAGGTGGGCTATACCTATCAACGGGATTTCGCTGTCTTGTGGGTCTTCTCAAAGGGGTTTCTACTTGTTCCTCAATATGCTCATCTTGAGCATCTATTTCAGAAGAACTCTCTGAACTCTCCTCATCCAATCCATCCAATTGTTCTTCAAGATGTGAATCTTGTTGCTTCTCTTTATTTATCTCAAAATTCACTGTTTGAGAAGTATCCTTCTCCTTTGGTTGTCCTCCTGAATAAGCACTAAATTCCCTGAAAATCACATCTCTAGATAAAGAAATTTTTTGAGTTAGTGGATTCAAAAGCTTGTAACCTTTTACATTTTCACCATAACCTATGAATGTGCATTTTTGTGCTTTAGGATCCAATTTAGATTGCTTTTCTTGAGGCACGTGAACAAAATCCTCACAACCAAAGACCCTTAAATGTGCAACACTAGGTTTCTTACCTAGCCACATTTCATAAGGAGTTTTATCTTCAATAGATGAATTAGGGGATCTATTGATTAAATAACGAGAAGTACAAATAGCCTCAACCCAAAGGGACCGATCTAACTTAGCACTACTTAACATACTCCTAGATCTTTCCATTAAGGTTCGGTTAATCCTTTATGCTACTCCATTTTGTTGAGGTGTATATGGAGTAGTTTTTTGTATCACTGTTCCTGCATTCTTACAAAAATCATCAAATCCCCTAGAACAATACTCACCACCATTATCTGATCTCAATACTTTTATCTTATGATTTGATTGTTTCTCAACCAAAGCTTTAAATTCCTTAAACTTATTAAACACATCAGATTTGTTATGCATAAAATATATCCAAGTGTATCTTGAGACATCATCAATATATATGACATAGTATCTATATTTTCCAATAGAGTCAATATCCACAGGGCCCATTACATCTGAATGAATAATCTCTAATAATCTTTTAGCTTTATTTGTACCACTAGGAAATTTAGATCTAGATTGCTTTCCAAACATAGTGCTCACAAAAGTAATTTTTTCCAATATTATAATTAGGAATATCATCAACCAAATTTTTATTAAGAATGATCCTAAGACCTTTTTCACCTATGTGACCCAATCTATGGTGTCACAGCATGCATGTATTTTCAACTTCAGTTACATTGGCTAAATTATTTGCATTGGAGGCATTCAACTTAAACAAAGTCCCAATCTAAGATCCTTTAGCAACCACCATATTCCCTTTCACCAATCTACAACCACCTTTGTCAAATGTCACATGCATTCTAGAATCATTGAACTTAGAGACAAAAAGTAGATTTCTAGCAAGTCCTGGAATATGTAAAACATCATTTAGGGTTTTAACCCTACCATCACTAAAACACAATTTTACCTCTCCTTTGCCAACAACTTTTGTTGTGCTATTGTGTCCAAAGAAGACATCTCCTTCATCATATGTAGTATACTTACTGAACCACTCCTTGTTAGGATTCATATGATAGGAGCAACCTAAATCAATAAGCCAAGAGTTATCAACAACAGTATTAGAAGAAATGACTAATGCATCATTACTATCATCAGTGGATTTCTCTGTAGAAGCATAAAAACTCTTTTTCTTGCTCTTACAATCCTTCTTAATATGTCTAGGTTTTCCACAATTCCAACACTTTACCTTAGTCTTACCAGGGGTTTTATATCGTCCTTTGGACTTGCCGTTTCCTTTCTTGTCTTCCTTAGACTCCTTCTCTTTAGGCCTACCTCTTACAAACAAGGCGTCTTGGGAGCCAGTTTTAGACTTCCTCCTCATCTCCTCTAATAGGAGAGTAGGAATGATATTGTCCATCTTTGGATTTGCACCACTACCACTGATAGCAACAATTAGATTTTCCCAAGAATCTGGTAAAGAACAAAGTGACAAAATGCATTTATCTTCAACTTCTATCTTTACATCTATATATGCTAACTGAATGAGAATCAAATTAAAAGCATTTAAATGATGTGCAACAGAATTACCATCTTTCATTTTTAAAGAATACAACTGCCTTTTTAGATACAACTTATTTGTTAGACTCTTGGTTTGATAAATATCACCTATTCTCTTCCACAATTTATATGCAATATTTTCATCTGAAACATTCAAGAGAACAACATCAACAAGAAATAATATTATGGTTCCTCTTGTTGTTTTATCTAACTTAGCCCAATCCTCATCTGACATAGTTGTAGGTGTCTTTGTCTAATTATTAATAGCTAACCACTGATCTCTTTCTTCAAGAAGATATTCCATATTTAATCTCCACATTTCATAGTTAGATCCATTGAACCTTTCAATATATAAATGAGAATTCATTGTAACAAACTTATTTCCAAAATCAGCAAATAACAAAAATAATAAAAGCTCCCACTAAGCCAAAAATCCTTCAATCTTTTAAGAGAAAGGCATCCCAATACTCTACCCAACCTCAACTTTGATGCCAAATTTTGAAAATTGAGGTGTTTTCTTAGCTTAATATCCTATCTGTATTATTTAATCTCTGAAGTAGATTACAATAACTCCAATTCTTGCTTGAGAATCTTCTTTTTCCTTCAACAAATCTTCTTCACAACCTGTAATAAAACTGATAATAACTCTCTTCAACTTGCTTGAGATAAATAGGCAATAAAAAACTTTGTAAACTCCAAAAGAGTTACAATTACAATGCTCAAACCCTATCTCCTAAAAGGTACGCCTATATCTTGCAAGTAAATTTATGTCGTGAAGAACAATGTCAAATCATCATCTTCATCCATTTGGGCATCCCAAACTGAAGTAGTAACTCAACCTTTATTCTGTAAATATCTTCAAGGCTTTATCCTCAAAGTAGGCACCCAAGAGTGGGCCCACTTAACTCAGCCTTCTGAAATATCTTACCATGCAAAGGAGTTAATTCCAAGGAGCCAACTTGGGCACCCAAAGTGGGTCCAAGTCATTTTCTATTAACTGAAACATTTCTCTCCACCATTCATGCAAGAATGCTCATTCCCTGTTAATTGAAGGTAGTCCCTGTGATCTATCATGCAACTCAAGTCATGAGTCATGCATTCCAAGTTAACTGAAGTCAACTAGCATTCAACTAAAACTAACTGAAGATAATTGAACCATAACTGAATTGAACTGAATTGAACTGAACAAAACTAAACTAAACTAAACTGATTCTAAACTGAATTGAGCTAATCTAAACTGAATTGAATTGAATTGCATGCATGTAAACATCAAACCCTAACTCCTAGGATCTTTACATGCATTCAGAAGTGTTAACTTTTACCCCAAACAGTTAACTTAACTTAAGGTGAGTGGCACCTTCCATGTGGGCACCCCATGTGCCCCTATTATTTAGGAACTCATATTAGATGCCCTCACATGCTCCTAACATTTATAATTAGTTAAAATGTCAATTAACATGATTATTTCATCAAATATTAATCTCTTTCTAATCCTAGTATTGGGGAACACTTTCCAAGGACTTAGGAGATACATGAAATAAATAATGTTTAGGATTGTAATTAAATGGCATCATATTTCCAACATAGATTACCAACATAGTTAGAAGGTGTTGTGGATGATTCTTTTATAGATGGGAATTTATTTTCTCTCAATGTACACACACCTTGGTTTGTTGACATTGCAAATTACTTAGTGGTAGGACAAATACCATCACACTTCTCTCCTAGAGAAAAGAGACAGTTGGTGCACAAAAGCTTTGCATATTCTTGGGTAGCTAGTTATCTATTCTATACAAGTCCATATATTATAATGAGGAGACGCATAAGAGAGGATGAGATTTTTGACATCCTAAAATCTTGCCATGATGAACCCTATGGGGGTCACTTTGCAACCAAAAGGACTACACTCAAGATCCTAACAACTGGCTACTATTGGCTAACTCTTCATAAGGATTCAATAAATATGCAAGGAGTTGTGATAGATTTAAAAGGATTGGAAAGCCAACAAGGACATATGAGATGCCTTTGCAACCATAATTAGCACTAGCACCATTTGATAAATGGGGGCTAGATTTCATTGGCCCAATTTCACCAGCATCCAATAACAAAGAGTATATTTTAGTTTGTACAGATTATCTGACAAAGTGGATTGAGTTCAAGGCATTATAATTTTCTAGAGATTGGAATGTAGCTAAATTCCTATATGAAGACATATTTACCAGGTATGGAGTACCTAGAGAAATTGTGACTAATCAAGACCTCCCCAGTTCACTTCAAAATTCATTTCTAAATTGGTTAAGGAATATGAAACCAGGTATAGAAATTCAACACCCTATCACCCCCAATCCAATGGGAAGGTGGAGGTTACAAATAGAGAGATGAAAATATCATAGCCAAAACAATGCAAATTCACATAAAAGATTGGGTAGCTAGGTTACTTGAGGCAGTATGGGCCTATAGGACAACTTGGAAAACAACCACAAGCTTTATCCCTTATGAATTAGTATATGGTAAAACAAAAGTCTTTCCAATTGAATTTGAATACAAGACACTTAGCAAATTGATTGAACTAGATATGGACTTGATAGTAGCACAAAAGGAGAGGCTACAAATCTAAATGGGTTGGATGAAATTAGAATGGAGGCCATACATCACACAAAGATAATTCAAAAATAGTGAACTAAATGGCATGATCAATTTATAACTTGACTAAAGTATTCAATGTGGGTGATTGGGCTTTATTATATGATTCTAGGTATAATGATTATAAAGGGAAGCTACAATCTAGATGGTTGGGACCATATGAAATACATCATTTTTTTCTAAATGGAGCTGTCAAATTGTAGACCATAGATGCAGTTATATTTTTACTATTGGTCATTGGCCATAGACTAAAAATTAACAAAGATTCAGTACAAAAAGATGATTTCCTTCTTTCTCTAATGCATTGAAATATGGTCCAAGCAATGATTCTGATACAAACATACTACCACAAGTTGACAACTCAACAACAAATAATACAAGTTCTCAAAGTGACTTAGCAGATGGGCTACATAGCTCACCTCCTAAGGTCACTTAGGTATAATTATTTATCCTACTTTGCATGCACACACTGCACAGGTGACACAATCAACAATATTTTTCAAGAACGCTCCACTATGCAGTAGGTACATGTAGCTTCATGAGTAAAAAGAAAATTAAAGATTTGTGCCAACTTAATTGCATATCATCCACATTCATTCCACTTTTTTTGCACATGTAGCCACAAGCCTGTCATATCACTACATGTAGCTTAACCACTCCATTCCATCTCGCCTATCTTGATTTTCATGCATTTGAACGATCACTTCATATTCCACAAACCATACATTCCATGACCTTTAATTCCCACAGGCCAACCTACCATTTCCTCCATCACCTATTGCAATTAACCAATGTCAAATCAAAATCAAATAATGGACACTCTTACATTGCTTCACACGAGAAAAGTTAAGTTCATCTAAAGTGACAAGTACACATACTAATTTTCCATAATTAACATAAATTTCCATTGCTTTCAATATGTCCTTGTATTTGATTTTACATGTTTTACATTCATTAATCTTATTTCCATAATCGATAATTATTCCCTTCACCTAGTAAGTACATTGAAGTGAGGTCACTTCAAGGTTTCAATTGGGGGGAGATAGTACATTATTTTAGGGTTTTCAAAATTTTTCCAACAAAAGAAATAGAAAAACACACAATCCCTTTTTTTCCTTTTTCCTTTATGTAACCTTCTTGTCATCTACTCCCCAATTCCAAGCCAATTCAAGCTAAAATAGCTAAAAACAAAGGAAAAAGATATAGCAATTAAAATTATAGTTGAAGAAGTGCAAGTATAGCAGACATAAAGGGTTGGTGAATTTGAATTGTGAGTTGAAATTCATAGAGTTTGAGCATAACATAGTAAGGTTACCCCATTATGGGAGGATATATCATCAGGAGGGAACCATCTACACACTAGTAGATATTAGAACACAAATTAGTCTTACCTATTTTCACACAAGTAGGGTAGTTAGATTACTTCCCGAAGTTAATAGAATACAATGAAGATATGACAAGGCAATTTACAGCAACACTCCAACATGATGAAGCCACCATTCAAGGATTGAGGGTAGATTCTTCAAAGGCTACAATTGTAGACGTATCTGATCTGCTAAGAAATGGAGTTGAATTCCCTATCAGGGTAAAGGCAACAGTTGCTAAGGATGAATTCAAGGAGCTTGGAGAAAACCTTGACTCATCATCTTAGGGCACCAAAAGGTTATCACTTCCATGGGTATGGGCTTCTTGATCCTCTTACATTGTTAAATATATTACATGTGATGGTAGGAAATCCCTTATATATACAATACATTTTAAGCTTTTGAGTCACCTTCATCACAATAGACTAGTTAATGTACCTAATTTCCTCTATAACCTATTAAAGAGAATGGGGTCTAAATATCAAAGAAAAATAAATGATTCAACACTGTCAAATTATTCTTTGGTTACCCTGTTAGTAAAAATAAGTCTTAGGGTTTAGTACCCACATGTTTCCTAGGACACCTTTTTGATATGTGAACACATTAGCAACATTCTTGAGGAACTAGTTGTCCCAAAGAACTTGGAGTCACCTGCTGCATCATTAAGGGAAATGCCCCCTATTTCACTTGTTGCTTCACCTACCCACAACAGGGGAGAACCAGAGCAAAGTCTACAAAGGTCACCACATGCAGCCTTTAATCATCCTACAGTAGAAGATGTCCATGAAACCCCAACTTCTTCTAAAACACCAAAAACTATAAAGAAGATAGGTGGTTCTTCTTTTGCACCTTCAAAGGTGCAAAAAAATAAGTCCACCTAGCAAAGGCGTTCACACCACTGTATAAGAGTGAATTTGCACTTTGTATGCAAATCCCCTTTTTTTCCTTTATCCACCTTAGAAAAACCAATATCGAAGGCTTAATTCCACCTAAGCCTATTGCTTGCATCCCACTTGGCACCTGTCAGTGGAGGTGTTTCTGTTGGGGATGCCCATGCGATGCACTTACATCCTTGGTAGATTCCTATGGCTAAACCTATAGAGGTGTTACACTTCTCATTGGGAGTCAAGTTGTAACGCCCCCTTTGGTTGACCAACCCAAATATGGATGTTTATGTCCATCCCTTCTTCAAATTCACCCCTTCAACAAGCATTCCCGGCTCTCTCTTCACATCTTCTAAGAACTTCTTGACTTCATTCACAAACTTCAAAATCTCTTCACAATCTCTAAGCAGCTTCTTCACCATCCCTTCAATCTCCAAACACTTTACACTTCATAGCAGCAACATCAACACTCCACCACTTCAGTAGAGCAATTTTGGAACAAAACACCATTGTAGCAGAGGCTTGAGTTCCTCTCATTTCTCCCCCATTAGCCTTGAGCACTCTTGGTGGAGGTGGTAAGCTTTCACCCCTCTCCTCTATTACTTGGTTGAGTAGCATAACATTGTTTTGTAGTGCTTTAAGTGCTCTTTACTTTATTTCTACTTTTCTCTCTATCTATCTGGTTGTCTGTGGATGTGGGAACACCAAAATGGGGGTCTGACTGAGGCAAGCCCCTATATAGCCACCCAAAAAATTATCTCTCTCTCTTATGTGCAGGTATTCAAGACACTCATGATTTGGAAGCTTCATCACTTGTGCGGTTGTAAGTATTTCCTTTCCTCTCCTTATCTTTGTCATCTCTACTACTTTATCTCATTTCTATCACTTTCTATTACTTTATTGTATTTTGGAAATTGTTAGTAATTAGAATAGAAGTAGCCATTGTGTCATTCTCTATGATAAATTCATTCTCTGGTCCACATGAGATGCCAGCGCGTCGCGTTGTCGTCCATATTTTGCGCTTCTATCCTTTGGCCGAGAACTTATCAGTTTGTCCAAAAGATCTATGTGACCTGCTCTTTCATATTCTAAAATTTTCACTGTTGTTCCTAAGGTAGATTAGGGCAGTTTGCCTCGTGAGGCTCTTTGGATGAAGAGAACTCGTGAGTAGCGAATCCTCCTCTTCTACATTTTGGTGAACCTAACGTGAAGAACAATGTTCTTCAAAAAACTAGGAATTTATTTACCCCTACTTGGCGAGATCATAACCTTTGGCTCGGTGCTCAAAGTTCAGAACTATTAGCACTATTGGGAAGACCTCCTAGAGAACTTGTGTCAATCCCTAAAATTTGACTGTCAAGACATTGGTATTTTAAGGGCTGAACTAGTTCTCTAGAAGCAAGTTCTGACCTAAAATTTCACTCCAAAGACCTCCGAAAATGTGAAAGTACCGAAAAATGGTAATGAATTTAATATCTTCTTTCATTAGTTCAGTATCTAACTTTGTTCAAAATGTTAATGATATTCCATTTAATGCATGTGATGGTGACTTGGCTATGTCCATGTCACTTGGTATATTTGATCCTTCTCACGAAATTCCTCTGGCTTCAGAGGATAGTTTGTTGCAAGAAGATGAAATCATCGATACCTTTCTTAATGTTACTCTTACCTCCTATTCACTCCAATGCACTCTCTTCTAGAGATGATGCATTTGTGAATGAGGAATCTCTTATACCTTTTGATGCACTCTCTCCTAGAGACGTTGCATTTTTGAATGATGAGCTTCTTATCTATTCCAATGCACTCTCCTCTAGAGATGATGCATTTGTGAATGATGAATCTCATGTTCATTCCAATGCACTCTCTTCTAGAGATGTTTCATTTTTGAATGATGAATCTCATCTTTGTTCTGATGCACTCTCTTCTAGAGATGTTGCATTAGCGAATGATGAACCTCCTTCCACATCCAATTCTCCTTGGATCGATGTTGAGAATGTTTCTTTGAATAATTATTCTACATTTGATCCTATTTGGATTAATGTTGAGAATATGTCTTCAAAGGATTGTTCTACTAGCTATGATGATTCTGTAAATGTAGTCTATGTCTCTACTGCCTCTCAAAGGCCTAAGAGACTAGTCATTTATGCAACTAAAGCCAGTCCTTCTTCTAAAAGGATTTGTTCTATTGATGGTGTTACATTTGATGATGGTTCCCTTGATCTTTCTAAGGCTCCCTCTTATAGAGCGGTAGCCCATAATTATGAGAATAGAATGAATAAGCAACCAAACCTTCCTCAAGCACCTAAACCTATGACTAAAGCACCTAGTGATTATGATCTTGTTGAGCAACCTCAGGTTACTCTAGATAAGATCTCATTGTGGGACTTGCTTCAGTCTACTCTGATTTACCAAGGTATGCTTCAGGAAGCCTTGCAAAAGATCCTCTTGCCTTCTTCTGTTAGGCTAACATATACTAATGCATTGATGGCATATATTCATGCAGATTCACCAAATATCATGTTCTATCTGCAATAACTCCCACCTCTTGAAGTACAAAAGCAAGCGGGCCCTCTAACGATTATTGTCAACATTAACAAAATCAACATTAGACGTACTCTCATTGACGCTGGTTCAGTGCTCAATATATGTAGCATCGATCTATTACCTAAGATTAATATTGACTCATCTTCTCTTAATACTTCTTCTATCATCATTCATGGGTTTTATAATGTTGTGTAACAAGATCTAGGTATGATAGTGTTACCTTTGCAGCTTGGACCCGTTACCATACCTACCCTTGTATATTTCATGCCAGAAAAGCTACCATATAACCTTCTTCTTGGTAGATTGTGGATTCATGCTATGGGTGCAGTTCTGTCTACCTTGCATAAATATCTTAAGTTCATTTGCAATAATAAAGTAGTCATAGTTAAAGTTGACCCCAAGGCTATGCACTTATGTGAGATGGCAGTTGTTGGTCGAGCTTTGGTTGTGCCTACTCCTATTCCTTCATTGTCTTCCAGTGTGTCGATGTTTACTCCAACGGTAAATGTCCCTAAGGAAGATATTTCTAAAGCAAGAAATCTTAAGTTTACTCCTACCTCTTCTCAAAAGAATGTATGTCTTGGTGATGATTTGGGTTCTCTAGACTTTACAGATTCCTTCATTTAGGAATATAAAGTCAACCCGATCCACTTAGACCTTCCAAAAACATCATCCAAACTAGCTATCGAAGATGGTCATTCTTCTGCATCATGGGATAATGTGGATGTGAATTGTAATATTCTTAGTATTGATCCTCCTTCTGAGGAAGAGGATTACACCAGCTAAAGAGGATAGTGTTGGAAGTCTTGTTAAAGAGGATAATGGTGATCCCATAAAGGAGTGTGATTCACATTGTTGGGACAATGCTCTTTATGAGGATCCTCCTTTTCAAGATCAGCAAACACATTATGGCCCTAACTTTAAGCTTGTTTCTAAATATGGCTATGACCGTAAAGGTTGTGGGTGCAACAAACAAGGCATTCAAGTCCCTATAGAATTTAAACCCCGTAAGCATAATTTAGGACTTGGTTGCTTGAAAGAATGATCTAAACAAAAGACATGGTTGAGTGACATGATTTTTTCTCGACCTTGTCCTATTGAAAAGATTATTCCCCCATTGTCTTCTATCTTCATGCCTTCTTCTTCTTCTTCTTCTTTTGAGAAGTCAAACTTTTCTCCACAAGAGAAAGGGTTGCTTCCTGCTCCTCATCCTTTATTTGAGCAAGAGAATATTTTGTTGTGGCTTCTAAAATCCTACTTAATCACTCTTCCTTTTCCTACACGTAATAAAATTCATGAGCATGATAAACATCCTTTTTGTGCATACCATCAAGTGCTTGGTCATTCCACTAGTGAATGTAAGGCCTTGAACGACAAATTACAACAACTTTGTGATTCAGGTGCCATCAAACTCCCATTTGATTAATGCACCTACCTTTACTTCACATGACAAGTGATATTGAAGGTTGCCTTTATCTTGCATGTTCCAAGTACCTTTCATGGCTCTCCTCCCTTGTATGTTGGGGGTAGTCATAACTTATTCAGGAGATGTGTGTCCTCATTAAGGACCTCTCTCTTCACTATTTCTTTCAACTAAAGTATCCCTTGAGTGGAACCCATCTTCTTTTGAAGAGTTCCCGAGGGACCTCTTTCAAAGCTTTTCTCTCAAGTGAATTCTATGACGTCTAGCTTGGGGGCAGCCCAACTAGACCTATCTCATAACTTTTTGTCTAGCTTGGGGGTAGCCTGACTAGACCTCACTTCTCAAATAGTGTTTCCCTTGAGTGGACCCCTCTTCTTTTGAAGGTTTCCCAAGGGACCCCTTTGAAAGCCTTCTAGTCTATTGACAATCTGTGTGACTATCCACTTACTTGCCTACATGGCCGCTTTCTGACTTTGCAGAGTCTTCTTTCCTAAGGTTTCCTCCATGCAAGAGATCTTGTGGGATACCTCTCTACAAGACTGAGAACCTATAGAGCTCCTTTAGATCCTTACTTGGTGATACAATTTTTCCTCCTTGAGCGGGGATTGCTTTTATCACCTATCTTTGGTCATATGGGTTTTCCTCCTCAAGCGAGGATTGCTTTTATCACCTATCTTTGGTGATACGAGTTTTCCTCCTCGAGCAGGGATTGCTTTTATCACCTATATTTTGTGATACGAGTTTTCCTCCTTGAGTGGGGACTGCTTTTATCACCTGTCCTTTGGTGATAAGGGTTTTCCTCCTTGAGCGGGGATTGTTTTTATCACCTATCTTTGGTGATATGGGTTTTCCTCCTCAAGCGGGGATTACTTTTATCACCTATCTTTGGTGATACAGGTTTTCCTCCTCGAGTGGGGATTGCTTTTATCACCTATATTTTGTGATATAGGTTTTCCTCCTTGAGCGAGGTTTGATTTTATCACTCTTACTTTTGGTGTGGGTTCTACTCTCGAGCGGGTTTTGCTTTCACCATGCACTTTGTTCATTTCTATCTTTCTCTTCTCTTGTGTATATTCTGGATCAATGATCTACATCTTCTTCATCCTGAGTATATGCTCTTTCTTCAGCTTCATAGTTTTGTAGAACTATGAAGTTCTCTTTTGACCCTGCACTCTCGAGTTCGCCAGATCACGGTCTACTTCCTTGATGGTTCAGGTATATATTTCTAACCCTACTCTTTCTTGATCTACTTCACCGAGCACTCATCAGTATTCGTGCTCGATAAAGTGGGAGAAAAATGTATAAGAGTGAATTTGCACTCCATGTGCAAATCCCCTTTTTTCCTTTATCTACCTTACAAAAACCAAGTTCAGAGGCTTAATTCCACCTAATCCCACTGCTTGCATCCCACTTGGAACCTATTTTGAGCGTCAGTGGAGGAATTTCTATTGGGGATGCCCACACGGTGTGCAAATGTCCACGTGATGCACTTACCTCCTTGGCAGATTCCTACGGCTGAACCTACAGAGGCGTTACACTTCTCATTGGGAGTCAAGTTGTAACGCTCCCTTCGGCCGACCGACCCAAATATGGTCATTTTTTTCCATCCCTTCTTCAAATTCACCCCTTCAACAAACATTGGGGGGCTCTCTCTTCACATCTTCTAAGAACTTCTTGACTTCATTCATAAACTTCACAATCTCTTCACAAGCTCTAAGAAGCTTCTTCACCATCCCTTTAATCTCCAAACACTTTACACTTCATAGCAACAACATCAACACTCCACCACTTCAGTAGAGAAAGTGTGGAACAAAACACCATTGCAACAAAGGCTTTAGTTCCTCTCATTTCTCCCCCATTAGCCTTGAGCACTCTTGGTGGAGGTGGTAAGCTTTCACCCCTCTCCTCTATTACTTGGTTGAGCAAAATAACACTATTTTGTAGTGCTTTAAGTGCTCTTTACTTCATTTCTACTTTTCTCTCTATCTATCTGGTTGTTCGTGGAGGTGGGAACACCAAAACGAGGGTCTAACTAAGGAAGGCCCCTATATAGCCACCCAAAAATTTCTCTCTCTCTCTCTCTTGTGTGTAGGTATTGAAGACAATCGTGAGCTACAAGCTTCATCACTTGCGCGGTTGTAAGTATTTCCTTTCCTCTCCTTATCTTTGTCATCTCTACTACTTTATCTCATTTCTATCACTTTCTATTACTTTATCATATTCTGGAAATTCTCAATAATTAGAATAGAAGTGGCCACTTTGTCATTCTATGTGATAAACTAGTTCTCTAGTCCACATGAGATGCCAACACACTTCTAAGATGCCAGCGTGTCACACTTTTGTCCATATTTTGTGCTTATTTCCTTTGGCTGAGAGCTTATCAGTTTGTCCAGAAGATCTTTGTGACCTGCTCTTTCAGATTCTACAACTTTCATTGTTGTTCCTAAGGTAGATTAGGGAAGTTTACCCCATGAGGCTCTTTGGATGAAGAGAATTCATGAGTAGTGAATCCCCCTCTTCTACAACTGCCTGAAAAGGAAATGAGATATGAGGGGTAGTGTTAAGAAACAAGAAGAAGATATTGTGACAGTAGGGATTGATTCAAAACTAAAGGACAATGTTTCTGAAAATGTGCATGTTCTTATGAAAATAAGATGGTACATATCAACCACCTTTGAATTAGATTCAGAGGATATTTTTGTTGCAAACAAAACTAGGAAAAGAAGCCCAACTATTCCTTACAGTGAGGGTTATGAGTACATTGGGGGTGGTGATTAACAAATTTTGAAGAAATATGAGGATCTATTTTTAGAGAAAATAAATGTAAGGAAGGAATTACAAGAAGCACTAGAAAGGATTAAACAATTGGAAGAACTAATGAAAACTTATGAACAAAGGGACAAGGAAAGAGAATTGAAAATTCAAGAGTTGGAGGAGAAATTGCATACTTATGGGCATGCATCCAAATTAGACTTGCTTGTACAACTTGCAATGGTAAATGTAGGAAACAAAGAAATCACATATGAGAATAGAAGACCCCTTGCTATAAAATCTCCAACCTATCATACAACCATGTCTCTAAGTTACCAACTATGGAAAGCTACTCAAGAATTCTCCCAACAGAAGGAGAAATGGAAGAAGGAAAAGGAAACAATGGTTTTAGAGCACACTAGAATTCTAGAGAGTAAAGACATTGAGTTGAAAAATTTAACAGTCAAGATAGAGAAAGTAGCAGAAAAGGTTGCTCGGGTTGTTAGGTGCAAACCTCCTCCCAGGACATGTGCTTTATTCTTATAGGAAAAATTCTCGAGTTATCAATTTAGTAGATTGATCAGTAATCTTCCAATTGCAATGAGTAGTAAATTTGATTTTATAAATGTATTTTTCTAATGCCACACTTGATGAACAAGACCAATTATGTGAATTTTATTTACATAATTATATTGTGCTAGATAACACATATTGGAACCCATTAATGTTTACGGTTGATCTACAAATTAGGGAACTAACATCATCTTTAGGAATGAAAGACATAGGGGTGAGATTATGCAAGAATATGTTAAGAGGGAGAAGTCAATTGCTCTTCCAATTAGAAAGGAATCCAAAAATCCCCATGTAATCATAGAGGAATGGACAACACTCCTATAGTATAAAGGTGTGGGCAGAAAAATCATGAATTTGAGGATCGAGGACTATAAGAGAATACATATACTAATTGTACCCTTGATTTGTAGAGAAAAGAGCCCCACTCTATTTATAATTTCATATGCATGCTTGAGAGAACATGTAGGTACATGAATGTTGCCAAAGGAAAAGGACTTAAATGGATACCACTCACCTTATAGCAACCAATGCATCTCTACCAAGTGCCACATTGGACATGGGAAAATAATGAGGAACGTGAGGAAGTTGAGGTTATCAGAATGGAAAAAGTTGCATGTTATGGAGGATTTCATTTGAAACAAATCAAAGGAGTGGATACTGTTACAGATCTCATGGAGATCACTTTGCATTACAACCTCTAGCCCTAGTTGATTTTCTTGAGGACAAGCAAATGGGTAGTTGGGGGGAATGATGAGTCTATTTATTAGTTAGTTTTTTTATGTTTTTATGCATACTCATAGAAATTTCCAGACACTCATCTCATACATATTCCTAAACATTACTACCTTTTATGCTCATTATGCAAACCTAAACCTGATTTGAAGTATATGGAAATATGATTATAATGTGATAGTTATTGTATAATTAATGTGTGGATATGTATGAATTACAATGAATGTATGTGCTTAAGCTATGTTTATTAGTATTGTTTAGATGTTGTATGAATTAACTCTTTACAACCAAGGATTCAGAGGAGGTAGACTATAGCCTACAACAACTAGGAGGCACAACCCATAGCCAAAGGAGTTTCCAGACAGTGATGCATGGGAGGTTCCAAAATAAGCTGAGTACAACAAATGCAGAAATGGAGGCACTTATTGAGGATGACTGTGCATCATCACTCTATTTAATAAAAAAACTGAAGGAGAAAAAATATATTATAGTTGGGAGTCTAACATGACTATTTCAACAATCCATGTTCCAATTCTTTCTACAACAAATTCATAGTTCTATTTGGACTCTTCTTCCTTTTCCAGTTATAGTTTAGTTGATCAAATTTTATCACTTTGTTATGTAGGGAGTGGTAATTTATGATTTTAGTTTAGAGTCCTTATTTTAATAAACTCCCCTATGCCTATATATATGGTTCGATGGTTGAGGTTTTAGTTAAGTTGGTTAATTGTTCATTAACATATATAGCAATAAGATACTTTCAGTTAAGTTCTTTTTTTTTCAATAGGCAATGTTCATGATATTATGAATAAGATATTTCAATTAAATCTTAGATTGTGATATTCTGAGTTATGCAATGAATGGTTTTTCATTATTTTCATGATTACGTTAATCTAAGGAATGATATTTGGGCTTATGGAGAGAGTCACTTGAGCAAGGGCCACTCAAGGTAATTGTTCCCCACTTTATCTTTTGTACATTTATTTGTGTTATAGTAGTTACTCCATGAATGCATGTTGTCTTAATTAGATTCCTTATGTTGCAATTATGAATGAAATCATGAAAAAACCTTGTCTTACATTCATGTTTTAGTTTTCTTCAATCTATTGTACTTCAAAGTGTAGGTTTAATTAATAGTGTTGGTTAATTCTAGGATCCATTTCTTGATAGTGAACTAGTCACATTCTTTCACTGTAGGTACCTATAGCATTAGTGTTAGCATTACTTCTTTTAATATTATGTAGTTTATGATTTTTCATCATGTGTAAACACCTATGCTAGAATGATATATGTAGTCGAGTCTTTGGAAGCACATACAGTGTCAACATCATCACAATCTTACGTTAGCCCTGGTTGATAATTTAATGAAGGTCTTCCAAAGGGTTTAGTGGACTATTCAGTTAGGTTTTCCTTTGAATTGTGTGTCTAACACCAAGTCTACTAGACATTAGTAGGGACTCTACATTTTTGGCATCATTTGTTGGGGATGGTGCTACTTTCAAAGATGTATTTCTACTATTTTCAAGCTTTAATAGTTTAAAAAAATTCTTTCAATATTAGGACAATTAAGTTTTATTCCTTCAAATACCATAATATTTCACTAACATTGTATAGGATTTGTTTCTATACAAAATTACACCTATTATATGTGGAGGCAAAGAGACGCTTTGGAAAGATTTCTCCCCTCAAACCAACAAGCTAGAATGGATATTGGTGATCATAGTGATCAGAGCGAAGGTATTCCTAACAAAGAACTTTCCCTTTCACCAACATCTACTGTAAACACAGAGGAGACCTTCCAAACCATGGCTGATACAATGATGGATGAAACACTAGAACACGTGACTTTTTAATTTCCCACTACTAACCAAGAGAGGGCCACTTTCCTAAAGAATATACCTCCTTTAGTGTTGTGTGTCTTCTATGGCTTGGTAACTAAGGATCCAGACACATTTTTGTTTGATTTTTATGTCCTATGTAGGAGCTATGACTACGTAATTGATGCCCATAGGCCCAAACTATATATAGAAATAAGGAGATAGGTCAAGGTGTTAGTTAAGTTGGTTAATTGTTCAGTAGCATATATAGCAATAAGATACTTTCAATTAAGTTCTTGTTTTTACAACAGATAATGTTCATGATCTTATGAATAACATATTTTAGCAGAATCTTAGATTGTCATATTTTGAGTTACACAATGAATGGTTTTTCATTATTGTCACATAATTACATTAATCTGAAGAACTAGATTTGGGTTAAACCTATGGAGATAGTCACTTGAGCAAGGGCCACTCAAGGTAATTGTTCTTCATTTTATCTTATGTACATTTATTTCTATTATAGTAGTTACTCCATGAATACATGTTGTCTTAATTAGATTCCTTATGTTACAATTATGAATGAATTTGTGAACAAATCTTGTCTTACATTCATGCTTTAGTTTGCTTCAATTTGATGTACTCTAGAGTGTAGGTTTAATTAACAGTGTTGGTTAATTCTAGGATTCATTTCTTGACAGTGAACTAGTCGTAGTCTTTCGTTGTAGGTACCTGTAGCAATAGTGCCAACATTACTTCTTTTATTGTTATGTAGTTTATGATTTTTTAGCATGTGTAAACACCTATGCTAGGATGATATAGGTAGTCTTGAGTCTCTAGAAGCACATACAGTGTCAGCATCATCACAAGCTTATGTTAGCCCTAGTTGATAATTTAATGAAGGTCTTCCAAAGGGTTTAGTGGACTGTTCAGTTAGGCTTTCCTCTTAATTGTGTGTTTGACACCAAGTCTACTGGACATTAGTAGGGACTCTATAGTCATATTGTTTTATGTAATACCACTTGGTGATTTTATGTGATCTTTTTTCTATAAAACACACATGGGTAGTTGTCTAGGGTTGTCTTGTTGGCTTGGCTATTTTGGCTAAGGGGTTGAGAACATCTCTTGTTAACATTTGTGAGGGTTGAAGAATGGCATGGGATGTACAGTTTCATGCTTATTCACATGGAGTGCTTGTAGAGGGCTTAATGTTTCAAATGTGTTCATGGAGGACTCTGAAGATGTATTGTAATGTTTATTATTGAATAAACATGAGTGATGGATGCTTTTGGAGGCTAAGTTTTTCCCTCTTGAGGGTTTTCCTAGGGTATATCTTGTGTCATCTTTGATGGTATGTTGTCTATTCTTTTGCATATGGATTTTGAATACTTGCTACATAAATTTATCTATTTGGGTTATATGGAAATTATCTTGGGTGGACTCATATTTCCTTTCACGTGACACATTTGGAAGTGGATACTTCGATGCAACTATTAAATTAATTTTATGATCACCATTTGATCTCTCCTTACTAGGTTCATATTCCTAGTCATTAATGCTATCTACGAACATTATAGATTTCCATATTATAACCTCTACCCTCATAGCCTCAACCTATAAACATGTAGCATTCCCCATTTCCCCAACCTAACATAAGAATAGTTTCATCTAGGGAACTTGCTCCTCACCCCTTTATCTAATGATAGGTGGCCTATTGGTTAGAAAGTTAACCCCTTTGTGTTGGAAATATGTGTTGTCATTGATTTCAACTCAAGATGTGTTGTCATTGATATCTATTATATGCATTGAGGATTGTATCATACTCTGGAGATAGTTGATGTACATAGATATCAACTAGTACAAGACACTAGTGTAGTATGTGGTAGAATGGTGATCAATCTGATGTCTATGTGTGATACAGAGGTGAGTACACTTGTTCCAATATGTTTCATGCATTAATACATTGATATCATTCTTGTTTGGTGTACCACACATTGGGATAAGTTGTTGAATATTTGCTAAGGCATTCACAGTGTATACTCTAAGGCAAAGTCATGGTATTTTGGTTCAAATCCTTTTGCAGAGAAAGATTTTTTCTTGCAATTTAGAAGATAATATGGTCAAGATGTGATGGTACTATATCCAAGAATTCAAGTCATTACACCTTCTACAGTGAAATTTATAAGTGACATAGTTTTGGTTTGTGCTCTAGTAGAGTAAAGTATTGATGAAGGCATGTTGGAATGCTTTGCATTCCTCTAGAAGTGAAGCTTTGGCCTTGCGGTTTCATGGAAATGTTTAGTGAAGTTTAGTGTATACTATATTAATATATCATGTGATTTGGTTGTCTGCAAGTGAGGTTTTCAAAGGACAGTGTAGTAGAATTGGTTCTGAATGGTTAATTGTTCCACAAAACATATGTTTCAATTCTTAAGCTAGAACTTAATGATTAGATACTTCAAAATATGGTTGAAGAGTAATTAAGCATCGACTACAATGCTCACATATTGGTCTACATGATGTTTTTGGTTTCTCCCCGATGGTGTAAAGTTGAATAGTTAGCAATTTTTGGTGGTGTTGTTATTGTTTGGGCCAACAGTCTTGTTTCATTCATCTATTGTTGATCCTAATTACTTAATTTTGCATTGGAAGATGTTTTGTGATACTTTTTGATCTTGTTATGTCATATGTTGATACATAATTCATTTTCTCTTCATAATGTATATGTTTGGGGCTGACCTATGTAGTATCATATGTTTCATCTAAAGGTCATATTTGAGCTGACCTAATTGAGGTTTTGAATTGTTGCGAAGGGTATTTATAGAAGAACAAATTCATTTGTGAAAGCAATTGAGTACAATGAATTTAAATTGAGTATTATGTTGAATATGAAGTGTGTGAAGTTAGTATGATAAAGTGATTGTGTGAAAAAGGGACTACAACATCAACATATGTTGGATTCTTCTTTATAGAAGTTCATGTTCATGTTTTTCATTATATTTTTCATGTACCATACTCTAAGATAGTGAGTCTCAGCAAGTCCTTGTATCTTTCCCTAAGGTTATGTGCCTTAGTCTACAACAACTGAAGCCTGTGAGCCTTAAACAACATTGTAATTTTGTAAGTAGTGAGCTTCATATATAGTGAGTTAACTCTCACCATGGTTTTTCCCTCGCTGGGTTTTCCATGTAAAAATAGTGGTGTCCTTGTGTGGTTCATATTTTTATTTCTACTCTTCTTTTCAGTTAATATGATTTGATGTTTAATCTATAAAATAGAATTATTTAAGTTTTAGTATATGTTGATTCACCCCCCCTCTCAACATTTTAGTTTGTTCAATAATTGGTATCAGAGCCAAGTGCCTTCGAGAAGCCTAACAACTAAGGTAGATCCTACACTTGAAAAGATGGGGTTTGTAGCAAAGATCAATGATATGTTTATTTTAGAAACAAATCTAGAGTTAATGGAACTTGAAGGTTGGGACATCAATCCAAAATATTGTGAAGTAGATCTTGAAGGAGAACTTTGGTCATCTCTTGAAGATTTGGATGAATCAAGAACACTAAATATGAAATATGAGGTCATGCTTGAAAAATCATAGTAGATAATTGCTAAATTGAAGGCACAAGCTAGAAGATCAAAAGAAGAAATTAGCAAAATGAAATCTCAAATAGGAGGAGATAAAGGATGTACAATTAAACTCAAGGAGGCAAAAGATGTGATCTCTAATTTGAAATTAAAAATTGAATAATTTAAGAGGATTGAGGATTACTTGAATACCAAGCTCAATGATAAAGCAGTGGAATGTTCAAAGCTTCAGGAAGAGATTTTCACTCTGAGAAATGAGCTGGAAAAGAAAAAGAGAAAATTGACAAAGGCTTAAAATTGAAAGGAAGATTTGTAATTCTTGATGAGTTGATTAACTCCCAAAATCCATCAAAAGAAAAATCTAGTCTTGGTTTTGAAAAAGGAAAAAATCCATTATCTAGTGCTTCTACAAACTTATATGAAAATTTCAAAGCAAAGGGAAATCCTGAAATAGAGGAGGAGAAAGCCTGCACTAAAGAACCTAAGGGGACATCCTTCAAAGATGCAAAGAAAAATAAAGAAAACAAGAAAGGAAGTGGATTCATTATTGTTCAGAGACAAAAAGGATTCAGAGGTCCTCCACCAACTAGACAACATGCCCCTACCAAGTTCAATCAATCTTTTCAAGGCTATTGTCATTCTTGCAATAATTTTGGACACAAGGTTTTTGAATGTAGAAGTAAAAAGAGTTAGAATTCATTTAGGCCTCCAAGGTACAATACTATGAACTCTCAATCATTTCATGGTTAGTGCTATGCTTGCAATAATTTTTTTCATAAGGCTAATGAATGCAGAAGTAAATTGATAAGGAATAGTAACGCTATGGTTACTGCTACACATGTAACAAGTTTGGTCATAGGGTTGTTGATTGCAAATCTAATGCGAGAAGAAGTAATTATGCTCCATAATCTAGTATCACCTATTAAAATTGTAATATATTAGAACATATTTTAAGGTTCTGCAACGGAAAGAATGTAAGACCTACTTCTCAAAAGAAGATTGGCATTAATCAACAAAATAAAGATAATGGAAAGGTTTGGAAGAAAAAAAGTTTAGGATAATGAGAAGAAGGATGATTCTACACTTGTGTATTCTACAAAGATCCTATGACAAACTGAGATAGAGCATTATCTCATGAGGAGCTATGATTCACAAACACTTTAGCCCCCTGAAAAGAACAAGATGTTGAATAGTTCAGCATAAGAGAAGAATTGGAACAATTTCTTTGGCATGCAGATTTTCTAAACAATATTGAATCTATTGATGATGGTTCTGGAGCAAGAGAATTTTTCGCGGAGGTGTACTGAGCCTCCTTTTATCCATGTGATGACACAAGGAAGTCCAATAGAAAGTCTACCTAACAAAGTATGAATGTATTTACGGCAGAAATTTAGGGCTTTTGAAAGGCTTTTTATGTAGTTTTTAGATCATTTGATCTCATTTGCAATCAAGAGCATTTATGTTTGAGAGCAAAGAAGAAGGGTGCTTAGATTATTAACTTATTTGTGCAAAAACTTAGCTACAATTTTTGAAGGTTTCTAAAGAAATTCCAATGGAAACACCTTAGGTAATTGATGTTGTTGAGAAACCCAGGCCCAAATACAAGTTTCCTTTCAAGGCAATGAAAGTGGAAAAAGATGGTGCATTCTCAAATATTCCAACAAATTTTGTGTACTGTGAAGATATAAGGATTTACATCCATGCCCAGTTGAATGATATTGACCACACTTCCTCCTTTGAAGTGGTTTGACATGAGCTACTGAATGAGAATAGAGTATACAAGTCGAAGTACACAAATGTGGCAGAAAAGGGTTTGGAAAGATTTTCTAAACTTCTACAAATGCAAAGAATGGGTAAGAATCATTTTAAGTCACACTCATGAAAATTTCATTTGGCTAGACAAACCCTACATGATCACAAAGGAATCTATTGGGGCAGTTACTGGTCTTTGTGCCTCTAGACCAATCTTATTGTTAAATTTTGTAAAGAATGAAATAGTTATGGAGCTCATCGGTGCAAAATTTGATAAGAGAACGCTAACAATAAAGGATATCATTGACCCCAGTGTCCGGTATGCATCAATGGGGATTGCGTATAAGATTTACTTCACAAATAGAGAAGGGTCTGCCACCTCCACTGCAATACACACTACACATCAAATGGTAAAGGAAGGTGCCAACTTTAATCTATATGAATTGTCGAGGGTGCAACTAATGAAGAACTTGAAGATGACAACATAAACGAATTATAACTTTAGGTTTGGTTCCTTGATTATATTCCTCACTTTATTCTATTTGAATGACATACTCAGTTTTAAGGATAATATTTGGGATAAGTTCACTCTAGTAGCAACACAAATCAAACAACATATGAAAAGTTTTTAAAATGAGCAAGCATATATACCACTTTATATTGGTTACGGGACATAATAACCCGGCCAAAATAACCCTGGACAGAATAACCTGGTCATAATAACCCAGGGACAAAATAACCTAGGGTCATAATAACCCAAGCCAAAATAACCCGTGGTCAGAATAACCCATGGACAAAATATCCCCATAAGAATATAGAGAAAGGAAAACAAAATTTATAAATTACATGTATGTTGCTAAAAAAACTTTATTATTCAAATTTTCAATTAAAGTGTCAAATTATGAGCGATGCCTCTTATATAATCTAAAATGTTATGGTTGTCATAACCATCAACCAATATTTTTAGTCTTTCTTTGAGTTCACGATATTTTTTCCTACTTGGTTGCCCAGTGTATTCAACCATATATTTCTCTATTCTATTCTCTTGGAGACTCTGTTCTTTTTTCACTGCTTTGATGAATTTCTAGACTGAGCTATGCGATGCTTGAAGCAATTCACTAAATCCTGGATCACATCACCAAATTTTGTTTGTGTCGTAGTATAGCATCGGCTTAAACATTTATTTGTAAAATATTCCACACAACACCAGATCATTTCATTGATGCCTTGTCGATGAAACACAAATGTGTAACCATCTATAATAAGTAAATTCTTGTTTTTTTGACTTATTAAAAACTGAAGAGGCATTGTATATATTAAAAATTATGAAGAATGTGTTGGTTCCCTAAAAAGTATATTGATTTTTTGTACACTCTTTTAGAAAACCCTAGGAAAATTTAAAATAATTTTCAAAAAAATATATTACAAAATATCTTCTTTTATGAATTTAGATTTCTCCTCTTCTTATCACTCTACACACTCTTACATCTTCTCCCCTTCTTCCTTTCTTTACTTCTCTTAATTCTACCATTTTATATATCTTCTTAATGCCTTTTCATTTATATATTTTCATAATACCTCTTAATCAACTTATTCCCACAAAATTGCCTTTATTTTTATAATTATTTACCATTTTATAGGTTATTTAAGCATATTAAAGGTGTTTTAAGGCTATTTTAGGGGTATATAATGGATATATAGTCTAAAAATTACCTAAATAGCCTCTATGGTGCCTTACAATCATATTTATAATTTATTTTATGTCATTTCTAGTTTACTAGCTTGATCTAAAATGACCATGGGTTATTCTGTCCATGGGTTATTTTGACCACGGGTTATTTTGTCCATGGGTTATTATGACCCTGGGTTATTTTGTCCTTGGGTTATTTTGGCCAGGTTATTTTGTCCAGGGTTATTTTGGTCGGGTTATTATGTCCTGATACCCTTTATATTGGGTATTTTTCAAGAATTTGCAAACTGAGAGGTGAAGCAGATATAGGATACCATCTAGTTTGGTCCAAAAGTATGAGAATGAGGTAACTTTTAAGGATCATTGTTTCATGGAAGCAATTGAACCCAAAAATTCATGGATTCCTAAGTTGCCTTATGAGGTTGAACATGAATTTGTACAAGGTTATATAGATATTTTGTTGTCAAAACCTAAGAATCCCAAAGCAAAAAGATTTGGTACTTATAGATAAATCATGGATAAAATTTACCAAAAGAAAAGAGATGAAGTCGATGAAAAGAAAGTGAAAAAGGGTGCTTAAGGATATGGGTGCTCCACGATACTCAAAGATAAAAAATAAAGATGAGCTTCACAAGATATTGGGTACTTCTTCAAAGACTATATCTGATGTTCCGACGGAGGTTTCCAAAGCCAAATCTATTCCTTCGAAAGCTAGTCAAGGTTCAAGAAGATCTGGTAGATCATATTCTATTGTTGCATCTGCTTTGCAGCCCTCTAGATCAACTCATTCATTTGGTGGAAGAAGAAAAGTAGCATCTATTACACCACCATAGAAGAAAACCACAAGTATTTTGCAACCAAGGAACAAGAAAAAGGTAAAAAACGAAGCCTAATGAGGAAGAACAAAAAGAGAAGGAAGAAACTAAAATTGAAGATATCTCCTTGTAAAAGAAGAAAGGAAATAATATTGCAAAAGAGGAAGCTAACCAAACCCCTCTGATTACACATGAAGCCCTTGATTTTGGTGCCATCTTAAATGGAATTGTTGAGTATAGCCTACTGGATAGTACAATGGAGCTACATCTAGATGTCCCTTCAAAAGTTAAGAAGACAATTGAAAATGTTGTCATTGAATATATGCTCATGCAAAACATTCCCTTCAGTGACATTGTTGGCAAAGCTCTGGATAGCCTTGCTAAGACTTTAAGGCAGAGAAGAGAAGAAGCAATCAAGGTTAATGAAGAATTAAAAAAACAAGCAATTGATAAGTCTGGGATCCCTGTCTCCCAGGAATAAAAATAAAATTGTGTCCAAAGACAAGCCAAGGAGCTTCGTACCATAAGAAGAATAGATCTCCTAATGAACCTGGATGAGGATATTAAAAGAAAGATTCAAAATTAAACTAAAGACATTAGAAATCAAATCATTGATAAAATGCAAAGTGAAGTAGATGTTGATTCATAGGAGCCTTTGGAAAGGCATGACACTAATGTTGAAATGATTGTACAAGGGCCTCCACTTGAATATGAAATTGATATTTTGAGCCCCATTTGGAGAAAACAAATGGGTGAGAAAAAGATGTATCTAGCATGCATGATAAACATGAAATCTTCGGTATGGAGATAGAAAAAGAGGAAGAGAAATATGATAAGAAGAATGAGGAGAAAGCTCCTCTAAAGAATTTTGGTGCACAAGATGCAGAAAATCAAGGTTAACTAGGTGTCCCTCCTTCAGGTAACACTAATTCTAGTGAAGAACATTACATTTCTCATCTGGAGAATTCAAGGAATGATGAGTAGATGAGAGAGGTTAATCCTAAGGAAGTTTAGGATGCAAAAGAGAATACAATTGAGAAGAAAAATTCTTCTATGGTTAGATGTTAGGGATCTTCATCGTTAGATTCTTTTAAGGACCTATTGTCTTTGCAGATGCAGTTCCAACCTGTGGTGACACCCCATCTTCTATAAATTCCCACTCATGAAGGACAAGTTGATTTGTCAAACATTTCTCCCCTTCATAAGTTACAACTTAGAGATATTTTGCATGCTTCTGCAAGGAAGGATATTCTACAAGAACATGTGAAGAAGAGTGGATTAATTGATGATGCAATAAAGATCATTCAAGAGGGTTTACCTGAGGTAAACGTTGATTGTTCCTTACCTCCAGAACAAAAGTTAAAACTTTTAATGGACTCTTTCAAAGATCATTCCTCTCACATGGAGAAAAAGGCCAAACAAGAGGCCTTAAGGAAGATAAATGATAAAAGAATGGTTGATGCATCTAATCGGTGTGTCAATGCACACAACAAATTGCAAGAGAACATAAATATTTTTAAGGAATGTATAGATGAAGTTACTACCTTATATTAGTTTTGTTTGAAATGTCCAAATTCCACCAAGAACATCAAAGATCGGATTGACTCCACTGAGTCACAGATCACACAAATGGTTGGGATATATGATTAATAAAAAGATAAGGTTGGATCAACCATAGCTCAAATAGAAAATCTTCATGTGCAGTTGTCATTTCTCTAGGATCAAAGAGAACAAATTAAGAAACTGTTTGATCAGTTGAGGGAAGTAGTCAACTTGAGACTTGCTTCATTATATGGGTTACTTGTTGAAGCAAAAAAAGTTGATTAGAAAATGATGGCTCCAAGCAGTGTGGATGAGGTTGAGGATTTTTGTATGTAGTTTGAATTTCAAATCATATTCTCACCTTAACAAAAGCAAATTGGTTTGCATCTCTAGTGCACCTCAAGGTAATTTATAAGAATATTTTACCTTCTAAAGAAGTTGCAAAGGTGTAGATAAGATAATTTTGTCTTTATATAGTTTTATAGAGGATTACAATATCTTTTTGAGTTTTTTCTTGAGAATATTTTGTACATAGCATCTATTTTGGGGCATCTCCATCTCATGGAGAGATTTTTGATACAAATCATATAGTATGGGGGATTTCATAAAAAAATTGGACTAATATAAGTAGAAGATATTATGCCCTTTGCCCTTGATGTCAAAGGAGGATAAAAGTATTTTAGATATATGTGTGTTGCCATCAATGATAAAGGGGGAGATTGTTGGAAATATGTGTTTTCATTGATGTCAACTCAAGATTTGTTTTCATTGATGTCTATTATATGTGTTGAGGATTGTATAATACTCCAGAGATAGTTGATGTACAAAGATATCAACTAGTGCAAGATAACAGTGCAGTATGTGGTAGAATGGTGATCTGATGTCTACATGTGATGCAAAGGTGGTTACACTTGTTCCAATATTTTCTCATATTCCTACATTGATATAATTCCTATTTGGTGTACCACACATTGAGATAAGTTGCAAAAGATTTGCTAAGGCATTCATACTGTATACTCTAAGATAAAATCATGATGTTTTGGTCTGTATCCTTCTACAAAGCAAGATTTTATCTTGTGGTTCAAAAGATAAGATGGTCAAGATGTGAAGGTGTTATATCCAATAATTCAAGTTATTACACCTTCTACAATGAAATTTATAAGTGATAGAGTTCTAGTTTTTGCTTTGGTAAAGTATTGATGAAGGCATGTTGGAATGCTCTATATTCCTCCGAAAGTGAAGTTTTGGCCTTATAGTTTCATGGACATGTTTAGTGATATTCAATGCATACTATATTATTGTATCATATGATTTGGTGGTCTGCAAGTGCAATTTTCAAAGGACAACATAGTACAATTGGTTCTAGATGCTTAATTATTCCACAAAACATATGTTTCTCTTCTTGCGCTAGCACTAAATGATCAGATACTTCAAAAGATGGTTGAAGAGGAATCAAGAATAGACTACAATGCTCACATCTTGGTCTACATGATGCTTTTGGTTTCTGCTCGATGGTGTAAAGTTGAACAATTGGCAATTTTTGGTGGTGTTGCCATTTTTGGGGCTAACAATCTTGTTTCCTTCATCTGTGGTTGATCCAGATTACCTAATTTTGTATTAGAAGATGTGTTGTGATGATTTTTGGTCTTGCTATATCGTGTGTTGATCCATAACTCATTTTCTCTTCATAATGTATATGTTTGGATTCGACCTATGTAGTATCATATGTTTCATCTAAAGGTCATCTTAGAGCTGACCTAATTGAGGTTTTGAGTTGTTGTGGAGGGTATTTATAGAAGAAAAAATTAATTTGTGAAAATAATTGAGTACAATGAATTGAGATTTAGTAGTATGTTGAATATGAAGTGTGAGAAGTCAGTATGATGGAGTGATTGTGCGAAAAAGGGACTGCAACATCAACATATGTTTGATGCTTCTTTATAACAGTTCATGTTCATGTTTTTCATTATAATTTTCATGTATCCTACTATAAGATAGTGAGTCTCATAAGGTCCTTGTATCTTTCCCTAAGGTCATGCGCCTTAGTCTACTTCCTTAGGTAGTGAACCTTAAACAACATTGTAATTTTTGTATGCAATGAGCTTCATATATAGTCAGTTAACTCTCATTGTGGTTTTTATCATTGGGTTTTCCACAAATTTTGATGTCCTTGTGTGGTGCATGTTTTCATTTATGCTCTTATTTCAGTTAATGTGATTTGATGTTTAATCTATAAAATAGAATTGTTTAAGTTTTAGTATATTTTGATTCACCCTCCTCTCAACATTTTGGTGTGTTCAATACTTTGTACTTATCCATCATTGTGTCATCTCTAGCCCAAATAGCCTTCATGGTAACATATAGGTTTGTAATTATATTTGCATTGGTCATGTTCTCATTGTTGAAACTTTGTTCCACCCTTATTTTCCCACTATTGATAACCGATGTGAGAAATATTTATGGGTATTTGGGTCAATTGTGTTTTTATATTATAGTCTCCCCTTACTTGCCCCTTAGTTAGCTACCCAATTTAAAATCTAAATATTTTACCTGTGTTATAATTTTATAATCTTTCCATCTTGTAAAGAATTAAAATGGGTGCCCATATCTCAAATTTGAAGAAGTTTTGAGCTAAATCATCCAAGATATGATGTTGTTGGTTTTTCTACCCCAAGTGGATTTGCAAGGATTTTAGGCCCATTTGGATCTTTTCCAAAGCCTCGTAGTGTCTCATGTCACCTTTGTTTTCCACAAAGGCCATATCACCTTTTTTTCTGCATGAGATGAAATCATGAAAAAGTGGCTAAGTATAACTTTGCGGGAAGATGAAGTCCATTTTCTCACATGGTCTAGTTGCAGGTCAAAATCCCATAAGTGTATATTTATGGAAGTTTCATAAGAAAATATATTTGTGGAAATCCCTTTATGAACTAGATATCTTTCAAATGTGTAGATGTCAATTATTTTCTTGTAGGTGCAGTTCGAACTATTTTCCCTGCAAGTTCATTTCACTTGATTTTTTCAACAAAGGGAAGAGGGCGATTAAAAATCACTTAAAGTATAGATTTAAAGGAAGATGGAAGCTGTATTCCCACATAGATCTAGATGGAGTTTAAAATCCTGCAAACAATAGGTTTGCAAAAATTTAATGTGCATTTGGTCTTGTGAAACTTTCCAAGTGAAGTGGTCAATCATAAGATATAGTTCAAGGTTTCGATGTGAATAAAATTATCCATTTAACCCGATAATAAATTTGACTAAGTGTTTATTTGTGGGAAGTTGGAAGCCAACTTCCCACATCCAAATGAAGCTATTTTTTTAGCAAATGTAGATGGAGTTTAATTTTCCACATTTGTGAGAATCAAACGACTAGGTGGTTTGTATGTTTTCCCTTCAAAACTAGATGTCATTAAAGTGCAAATAAAGATAAAAATATCATATGATGGATGGAGCCCAAAATTCTACATAGACCTATTGAGGAAAAAAATGACTAAGTATGGGTTTTATGGGTGAGTCGATTGATGTCCTTCCCAAAGAAGTTAAAATCCAATCTTCCACTTTTACGAGAATTTCTCACCCAAGTAAATCTGTAGAAATTTCTTAGTCAACCAAACATCATCCAAGGGTGTAGCTTCCATCTAAATTTTTGTAAGGTGTCAATAGGGTCCAAAATAATACAAGTGAATGTTTTGTGAAATTTTCCACATGAACTCGACCAACCTAAATTTTCTAATGTTGTTGAACTTTCTGCTTGGGATCGATGGTGATCAATTTTCACATTTGTGGGAATTTTATACCCAAGTGGATTTATGGGATTTTATTACTGAACTTGATATTATTTGAAAGGTGTGGATGACAATGTTTCTCCCGCATGGTCCAATTAGAATTTTTTTTGCCAAGACCATGTGATGAAGGATGGAGTTTGTCGACCCACATCTAGTTGGAGGTCAGATTCTTCAAATTATTGTAATCGATCTTTTTGTACCCCCAAATTCTTACTAATGTACAAGGACATCCAAAATTCTTCCATTAATGTTCCACTACTTTTGCAACTACCTGTTCTTTCCATGGAGGCCTCATAATTGATTTTTAATTCACAATACCCCCTACATATATTTTCTCGAGTCTGCAACCCTCTCATGACTCCCCAGGGAAAAGGATGATGCCTCCAATACTACCCATGCCATGTAAATAAAAAACCCATGCACATAATATTATTTGAGCTTTGTGTAGAACACTTTCTATCATCTCAAACATTCATGGGTTCTTTTGTAATAGATTTTGCAAGAGATTTCAAACTGAATCTTTCGCACCATCAAGATTCAACCATACTAATGTTGTCAGGAATGTCTCTTCCTTATCTATAAATTAGATTTGATTTTCCAGGTGTCTATTCTCACAAATTCTCTTCATGCAGTTAGGGTTAGGGATTTGAAATATTTTTTGTTATACTTCAATATTCAAGCAACTTATTTGTAAGGTTCTTCTCTTATTTCTCTAACAAAATTATGTATTTTTTTTTCTTCTTTTGTAATTATAAATAAGGATTCAATCCTCTAATAAATGAAAATCTATCTATTTTCACCTCTCTTCGACTAGGCTTCTATTGTGCATATGCCTTGATTTCATTTATGAGTGTATGTTATTAATTATTTGGGTTTATATGTCATGTGAGTATCTATTTATAGGGTTAGTTATGTAATGTTTCTTCCTTCCTAACATTTGTCAATTATAAACTTCACATAATCTCATAAGGTTTAGTAGAATTGAAAATTGTGTGAGTTGATTTAACATTTTTATTGCTTCTTTGTGTTGTAAAAGTAATAAGGATCACTCTAAACATTTAGTGTATCACCCCTTTTAGGTCATAGATTTCAATTTTATGTTATTTTTCTCTCCTTTTTCCTTGTGAAGTAGTAGGATAGATTAGTTTAGGTGAGAAACCAAGGGATCCCTACCTTTCTAGAGATTCATCCTTATCTATAGAAAACCCATAGGCCTCAATATGTTTCAATGATTATCAATTTGGGAGAGTGTCTGAATGCCACTCTCTCTAGGGTGCACTCAACATTAAAAATATTTTTTAGCACACCTAGTGGGATCATTTAGATTATTAGAGTTCATCAATCACTTTATTTTCTTGTTGATATTGGTATGTATATCAATATTTTTTGCTTGTTGAAGCATTTCTAACATACCTAGTGACTCTGCAAGCAATTTAACATCTTGGTTCTAGATCAGACATCAATTTTCATGCCAAGGATTCATACTAAAGCATCTTCAAAAAGAAAATTCTAGTGCACTTAGTTATCTTTTTCCAGTTCAAGAAGAAGAAGAAATAGAGAATCATTATCTCTGCCAGGGAGAAGAGATAGAGGTTATGTAACCCTATCTCCTAGGGAAAAGTCTACACCTCCTCCAAATATATTATCATAGCCTAGGACACCTATAGTCCATATAAACATAGCATTGTTTCAAATGGTTGTACCTAGGAAATAAGGTTTTGTCCCATTTAATGGGGGCATCCCATTGAATCTAGCCCAACATGATGAAATCCTCATGGATGCCCTCAAGAGTAACCCATTCTTCATTAGAGAATATCAAACCACCCATGTTGAGCACATCAAAGATGTAGCTACTCTTTGTTCAGTCCATAATATAATATAAGAGAATGTTGCAATTATGATATTGGTTGCCTCATTAAAGGGGAAATCTCTATAATGATTCTAAGGTTTGCGAGTCAACTAAATTGCAACTTGGGATCAACTAGGAGAATAAATGTGTAGACAATTTGAAAACAAATCAGACCATTTGTACTTGATAGATTAGTTGTCCACCATCAAAAGAGCTCCACATGAGCACATGGTGGACTTCAATTTCAAATTCCAGAGAACTTGGGACAAAATTCCTCAAATGGTAAGACCATCTCTAAAATTTTCTCTTATATTTTTTGAGGGTATTAAATGGTGATATTTATGTAATGATTCAATCTATGGGTGGAGCTACAATCCTAGATGCTTTTGACATAGCTATTAGAGCTGAAAATAACCTATAAATGTTGCTAAGATTGTACCAAGGCTTCCCACACCCCCTTTTCTAGAAATATAGCCCCCTGTGCATCCTCAAACACCTACATTTTCCCCTCTACTAGCTACAATCAGCCAAGTTTGTACCCAAGAAAAGGTTGTCCCAACCCAATATTTTAAAATCCAAGAAATAAAAGGCCTTCTTCAAAATTTTGGGAATGAGAGTCAATCTTAAGAGGCAAAAAAAAAAAGACAAGCCTTTCCAAGCTTCATATTAATACAATCAACCCATTAGGCCTCCATATCAAGAAAATATCCAAGGCCAAAGGCAAGCTTTAAATGTGAGACCTTTCCAAACTGACAATCCCAATGTTGCAAGTACTTTAAGAGACATGGCTCTTATCTAGAACAACCTAGCACAAGAACTTGAGTAGTTTTTTCCTTACAACCAACCACATAATTAGTCTATTCTCAAATGGTGTGATAAACCAGTCCTTGATGGTGTAAAAAACATAAAATGCAAATCCAAGTAACACTCATGAGGCATCATTGCAACAAGGAGATTTCTAAGAGCATAAACAAAATGAGGCAAAACTACTGAATTGGAAAGGAGAAGAGTTTTGTGGAGTAAACCAAACATATTATTAAATTACAATCAACATAAGGGGAAAAAAGAGAGTAGTCGACTCAAGACAATTACTTGATAGGGTAACTTGTCATGCTTCTCAATTAAAGAAATATGCTATTGGCCCATCTACCAATAAAAGCATGCAAATGTTACAAAGATATCATGCCATAACAAACAAGGAGCAACCAAAAATTCAACCCCAACAAACATAAGCTCAAGGTGATACTATTATCCCTAAGGGAAGGAAAAATGTTAGTACAATCCCATTTAATGTATTAGAACATTTATGAAGAAGGTTAATGTCAGTAATTCTATGTGGTCCACTCACTTTATAATCCTGGGAAAAAGGATCTCTTGCAAGTTGCATTGTCTAATTTAAGTGTGTTAGATGAACCTTTTAGAGACCAGTCCAAGGTTGTACTTACAAACACACCCAACCTAATAATGAACAACAAGCTAAAGTGGTCAAACCACCACCATTTTATGTCTCATTGATCGTTGGCAACCATTTGGTCCATAAATTCATGATAGAATCAGGTATAAGTAGTTTAGTTATGGCAAATAAAATTATTGATAAGTTAGGTCTGGAATATGAGCCACTTTCTGAGGAAGTAGTAAAAATGGATGGGACAACAATCAACACTGTAGGGGTCATTAAAGGATTGGGCCTAACATTACATACATGCCTAGGTTTTTCAATCCCACAAGAGATCTTTGTTATATACCTCCCACCTTACTTTGCTTTTTTCCTATCTAGGGATTTCACAACAAAGATAGGAAGTGACCTATCATATGATTGGTCACATATGTTGTTTAGGATAATATATGGTACCAAAGTTACCACAAGATCAGAGGCCATTGCTAAGAATCATTTTGAACCTTACATCACCAATGTTGTTAATGCAAATTGCAATGTATTTGATCAAGGAGAATAGCTTGTTGTCCAAGAAACTAACACACAGATAGAAGGAATACTTGATATACCACTTGATGAGTAGGTAGCATAAAATCATGAGGTTAATCCCTACAAAAATTTAGAAGATTTTGTTTTTCCTAACTGTGTGAGGAGTGATGGGAAACAATATGAACAACAATGTTTAATGAAGTATGGTAAATGTATTTTGATGGAGAAAGGAATAATTATGGAGCCAATGGAGGTGCTACACTAGTATCTCCAAAAGGTGAGCAATATTATTCAACTTTCAGATTTAGTTTTAGTTGTACCAATAACACGACTGAATATGAGGCCTTTGTTCATGGATTACAATGGGTGAGAAAGAGGAAGGTTGGTTGTTTTCAAGTGTTTAGTTATAGTGAGCTAATTTTCAATCAAATTTGAGGTCTACATGTGACAAACAATTATTTTATTAAGTATTTCAAGCAATAAGGTATGCGATATAATTTGATGTTTTTAATGTGTTGTCATACCTAGAGCAAAGAATAAGCATGTTGATAGGTTGGCTTTAATAGGATCTCAATATGATATTACAAGTGATGTCAACAATAGAAAGGTATAAAAATATGTCAAAGTGGTGGTAAGACCATCTATCCCTGAAAATAATGTCCATTAGCAAGTATTTGATAGTGATAAAAAATATAATTCTTTTGCAAGAGAAAGGTGAGTTTGCAACTAGTAATAAGGAAAAAATGCAACAACAATATGGTGAGAAAATCATAAAATTGAAATCTAATAAGATACCTAAAGGTTTGGTCAATTTGGAGTTTATTTTCAATTTTAATGACCAGGTCAAAAGGGGAAGAGTGAGCATGGAAGTCAAGCAAGAGCACTATGGAGAGGTCACCATCTTTAGGGATAGACTCCTAAAACTTGGTAAGGTATGTACAACAAAAGAAAAGTGTGACTTTATTCAATGTTATCAAGAGCATAGTGATGGGTATATAGTGACTTAAAAGGTTTTCACCCTAAGCTTGCACACCACACCATTGAACTAGATCCCAATGCTAAACCCATAAGACATAAACAAATACCCCTGAATCCTAAACTTGAAATCCTTATGAAGAAAGAGTTGAACAAATTAATAGAGGGAAACATCATATTCCCCATCAAACACATAACTTGGGTCTCAAATTTAGTACCTGTAAGAAAAAGGAATGGGGAGATTAGGTTGTGTGTTGATTTTAGGGACTTAAATAGGGCTTCCTTAAAATATCTTTATCCTTTGCCTTCAATGGATAAAATATTTCAGGATGTTTTAGGTTTAGAATGATTCTCTTCTTGAAGGTTATTCTAGTTATAACCAAATCTTGGTGAAGGAGGAAGACTAATTCAAAATAGCCTTCACCCTTATGTTCCTTGGTCATTGTGTGACAAAAAATGGAATTGATATTGATATTGAAAGGGTAAGTGTCATATTAGATTTACCTTTACTACGCCACAAGAAATATTTACAAAGTTTTTTGGGAAGGATTAACTTTGTAAGGAGGTTCATACTAGATATCATAAATCTTTTGAAGCCACTAACCTTCATGTTAAGAAAAACATGTCTTTGAGCTAGATAAAGGAAGGGAAGAGGAGTTTTGAAGCCATCAAAGAAGCCATAACAACAACACCCATGCTCATAAATCCTAATTTTTCTATTTATTTTATTTTATATGCTTTTGGAGGCATAGATACTATTTATACTATGTTAATATAGCAGAATGAAGAAAGTTTGGAGCAACCAATAGCCTTCTTTGAGCAAGGTTTGGAAGGTTATGAAGAGAGGTATTCATTTATTGAAAAGAATGTACATGTTGTTATAAGAAGTATTAAAAAAATTACACATTTGGTTTCAAATAACAAGATTCATTTGATGGTATCTCACCCAAGTGTCAAGGAGTTTTGGTTAAGCAATGATTTGAGTGAGAAAAGGGTTGGTTAGATAACCAAAGTGATGGAATATGATGTTAAAATCAAAGTGACCAAGTTCATTTTAGGTAAAGGTTTATGTGAGAAGCTAGTTTCTAGGTTGGGATATGATAAAGAAGGTGGTGAGGAGGTTGTTCTAGTTCTACAAAGTGATCCCCAAATAATTGCACCTTCCTTTCCTACAAGCTAGGTACAAGATATGACACACTTCCTCCAAATAGATGAGTGTCCACAAGGGTTAGCCAAGGAAAAGAGAAGATAATTTAAACTACATTCTATCCCTTGTGTACTCTTAAATAATGTGTTAATACAAAGGGATTTTAATGGTGTATTGTTGAGATGCATTGATACTAAATAGGTTGATCAAGTTTTGCAAGAGTTCCCTGATGGGGCAATAGGAGGTCACTTTTTTCCAAGAACCACAACACTAAAAATAATCAAATAAGGCTATTATTGGCCTGATTTATTCAAAGATTCTCATTCATGGGTAACAAAATGGAAGAAATTTGCATTTTTATCAAGTAAAGACAAGCTATCAATATTTCCCTTGCAGCCTATTCAATGTGAATAACCATGTATGAAGTGGGGATTAGTTTTTATATTATAGCTATTAAACCACATTCAAGTGTAGGCCACAAATGGGTACTTACATCTACTAATTATTTCACAAGGTGGATAGAGGCCATATCACTAAAAGAGGAAAATGAAAGTGTAGCCCTAAGTTTCTATAAAGACTTGGTCACAAGGTTTGGTATACATGATTCCATCATGTCAGATAATGTAATAGTTTTTGTGGGAACAAAGGTAAGTGACTAGGTTGTAAGACAATGCTTATTTGAATACCTCCTCAATTACTATCCTCAAGGAAATGGACTGACTGAGTCCACAAATAAGAACTTGATTAGGATTATTAAGAGAACAATTAAGGATAACCAAATATCTTAGCATGCTAAGTTGAAATCTGTCCTACGGGTTGATAGGATAACTCCCAAAAGGTTAATGGGAAATACACCATATGTGCTAGGTTATAGAAAAGAGGCAAGATTTCCCATATCCATTGAGCTTCCAACTCTTAGTTTGGTTAATTATCTGGAAATGATGGAAGAAGACCCAATGGCAATCATCTTTGTACAAATGATGGAATTGGAGGAAACAAGGAATAAAGCTATAAAGATGATGAAGCTTCACTAAGCTCAAATGAAGAGGTATTTTGATAAAAGAGTAGGACTAAGAGTGTTCAAAGGAAATGTTGTCCTCAAGTGGGATGAAATAAAGAGTAGGCCTAGAAAGTGCACTGAATTTGACTCAATGTGGATTGGGTCTTATATGATTTATGGGTGTAAGCAACATAATACTTTTCAACTATTGAAGTTGGATGGTAAGGAGCTACCTATCCTAGTCAATAGGATACATGTCAAACATTACTACTAAGTTGATGATCTGTTTTGTCTATATTAAGTTAGTTTTATTAAAGTTAATAAGTGTTGTTGCACAATATTGTTATTTTGTCCTTCCTCTAAGTGTTAATGCACATATGGTTTTCTTTTGAGGAGTTTATTGTTTGGTTGTTGTTCCCTTTACTATCTTGAGGTGTTAATAGCTAGTTGTCAAGTCTAGCTTTCAGTCTATTACATAACCTTGACTTTGTGCCCAATGGATACTTTAAGGCTTCTATTTCTCCATGTTTATTAGGAAAACATCTTGCAAAAGTTTCTAAATATGTTGACACTTTGTGTCACCATTATTTTCCCATTGATGATAACCAATCTAAGAAATCTTTGTGGGTATTTGGATCAATTGTGTTTCTATGTTACAGTCTCCTCTTGCTTGCCCCCTAAGAAACTATCCAAGTTCAAATCCAAAAAATGACTAAGTTTTAGAAGTTTCTAAGCCATTCATCTTTTAAAGAAGCCAAATGGGTACACATATATCAAATTTGAAAAAGTTTTGAGCTAAATTGACCAAGTTATGCAATTGCGAGTTTTTACCCCAAGTGGAGTTGTAGGGATTTTAGGCACATTCAGATCTTTGCTAAAGACCCACAATTCCTCATGTCGCCTTGGTTTTTTGCAAAGGGTAGATCACCTTATTTTTTTACATGAGATGAAATCGTGAAAAAGCAGCTAAGTATAACTTTGCAAGAAGATGAAGTCCATTTTCTTGCATGGTCCAATTGTAGGTCAAAATCTAGCGTATATTTGCAAAAAATTTAGATGTAAGAGGATTTTTGGGAGTTTCTATTTGAACTAGATTTCTCTCGAAGTGAAACATAGAAAAATAGGGTAGGGGTTCAAAACATATGGTTTTTATACTAAATTTAGAATGCTTCACTAAACTTACTATAAATAGAAAGAGAAAAATGGGGTGTAATGAACCTACCTATTTTATATTTCATTCAGGAAATGAGATCCTCCAAAATAAAATAAACTTTCAGCCCTTAGGTGAGTCAATTCTATGGAAGATCTCTAAATGTCCTTTGTGTGTGTGTGGACGGGGGTAAAGTTCAAACAACACTTTTGGGAGATGAAAATAAAATAACAAATGACCTCAAATATGTAAAATAAGACCCAATTCATGTAGATGAAGCATAGCTCTAACAAAAATAGTCAATTTTCTACAAATTGGATGAGTGGAGAACACTTAAAACTTACCTAAAAAATGGTTGCAAAGTGTCTTGAGACAACTTTTTGACATAAATGACTAAACAGGGGTTTTGGGAGAAAGATTAAAAATACCAAATGCACTCATTAATGAAATGTGAAGGTTGGATCTAATAGATGAAACATAAGACTAACAAAAACAATAAACTTTTGGTAGATCCGGAGAAGGAAAATACTGCGCACCTGTCACAAAACATTGTTTCTAGGAGTTATCTTTGGACTCATTCGCCTATAGGCGAATGGGTCATTGTAGGGATTTCCAAAATTGGTTTCTAGGTCCTCTGATCCTGTGTCTGCACTTCTAGATTCTTTGGGTTTCACATTCAAACAGTCAAAAATAAATTCAGGATCTAAGTTTTCGTGAGATGACAACAAAGGTGACAACAAATGCAACTTTGCAATTTTGCACTTTTGAGATCTTCAACTTTTCTTCAACCTATGAACTTGCAAATCTACAACACACAAAGAAAGGGGGAAAATTTGTTTATTTTTGGTGAATGGTGGTTTTCCTTGGACAAACCTCATTTTGGTAATTAAACCTTCAAATGAAACAATGAAACATGAAGGAATAATGAATGAACAAATGTAATGTTGCAACTCACCAAACCATTGATTAAACCTTTGAAGGATTGAAATATTTGATGTTGATCTTGCATGAAATGGATTCAATGGATGTGGATCTTGATGCTTGAATCTTTCTTTGAATCTTTGACTTGAATGCTTGGATTAGATCTTGAAACCTACATAACAATGCTAGCTCCGAAAACATGTGTGAATGAACATAACATTGACATGATGCTTGAGATCTTGAATGTTGCGATAAATCCTTAATAATTCTACTCTTGAATGCTCTTGAAAATAATATTTTCTCTTGTGAAGTTGCATAAAAATTATAGGATTGATTTGATAAAATAACCTTGTATTTATAGACATTTATCCTTAATTTATGAAAAATTAAACATTACAAGACAACATTTGAAATTTGATTTTGAGATGATAAAAATACCTATAAAACATGATTTAAAAATGGGTTCCAAAGCATAGGGAGGACCCATTCACCCATGGGTGAATGGGTCTCAGGTCGCTATTCTTGGAACACACATTGCTCAAGGTAAAGTGTTATGTATTGGCGTTAATTATTGTCGAGTTTCCCCTTCAAAAAATGTAATCTATTTGGTTTGTAAATGTAAAATAGGGCTTATTAAGGCATAATTAAGCTCAATTTAATTAAGAGGGCCCATACAAGTGTGAAAATATAAAGGGATACATTTTTCAACACTAATTTAAGGCATTATTAAGTCCATTTAATTAGGAAGGCCCAAACAAGTGTGAAAATGTAAAGGGATACATTTTTCAACACTAAATTAAGGCATTATTAAGTCCATTTAATTAATAGGGCCCAAACAAGTGTGAAAATGTAAAGGGATACATTTTTCTACACTACATTTAGCCCCCACTTTAGTGAGAGGATGACCTTGTGTCAAACTCACACTAAAGTAGACAAATGTGCATCAAGAGGGATCCAATTGTACAAATGTTAATGGCATAGGATGACAAAGATCAAGGAGGTGTCCTGTAAGGAAAGCAGAGGTGCAGAAACACTTTCCTAATGCTAATTATAAGAAGAGAATGTAGACATATGGTTCAATTTCAAATTACAGTTCATTAAAAATGCACATTAACAAAAAAACCAAACATAACAAATTTAACACAACCATAGAATGGACACCAGATTTAACGTGGGAAAACCCTTTCAAGAGAAAAACCCACCACACCAAGCAAAAACACTTTGTATTAAAGTGAAAAAAGTCCACATTCAGAGTTATAGTTTGTTGCTCTCAGATGTCTATTCACACTCTCAATACAGGCAGCATTACAATTCCCTAATCAATTTCGTTCTCTCTCATCAGACACACACTCAAATCTATTCAACCATTGTTACAATGTATTACACATTATACAATTTTCATTCTGAGAGGATTCACCCAAATGATCTGCATCACCAAACCCATACATGAAACATACAATTCAGTTCCCATTCGTTACAACAGACAAACCGTCAATCAATAGTTACCATATCGGGTTGTCTCTGGGACAACTTCAAACCTCTTGTTGATATGTTCGAGTCCTACTGATGAGTGTAATACTTGCCAAACCAAAAATAGTCATCGGAGTATCGGTGAGACAAGAGATCATGTCTCACCAATCACTCATTATCACATCAATACGTGCTTCTCATGGTACACTGTCAACCAATTCCATCGCCTCATTAGAGAGACTCCATATCACCTCCCACTAATATGAGCATGTCCTACCGATGTCCACATTACCGTTCAAATAGTTCACAATGCATCGGTCTATCGACAAGACCAACTTTCATGTCCTAGTGATAGAGCAATGTCCCAACGGCAAGTCATTCCATCGACATATCGAGGAGACACTAAACTAACTCCCACTGATACACATATGACATACCGATGAAGTACTAAGCGGTCGATGTGGTCCCCACTGTCAAGTCAGCACTAGCTACCACTTTCCACCTATTAGCTCGGATCCCACCACAGTCATTGTTCCATCTAGGAGATCAGGTTGAATGTCCTGGTGAAGTAGCCACGTCCCACCAATGAAGTCAGACTATCAGAGATTTCACAAACTTCACAACCCACGACTCATAGTTTCAAAGTTTCAATTCTCTGCAACATCGTGATCAGTCTGTTGTTTAGACTACCCTTAGGGTTCCACCAACAGTAAGGTGTCACACCAATGAAAGAACTATTAGATCATCATTGGGACAGAGAACAAGGTCCCACCGATAGAGCACAGTCTGGCTGATCAAAGAGAGAAATGTACACAATGTTACTAATAACCAGCCAGTAAGTTGAGACACATTTCCAACATGGCCAAGCCCCTAAGATCCAAGATCCCATGTCAAACCAACATAGGCACAAAGGGACACACACAAGATGTGTGATATGTAGCAACAAGACAAGATACACAAACATACAATGTCAAAGACTAAAACAAAGAAAAATAAAAGGAAAAAGGGGTGGATCAAGCCTTAGTTGTTTGTCCAAAAATGTTTACAAGTGGAACTCGCTGTCCACTATGCAAACAACAATGCACACTCACACAGGCTAGTGAAATTTTTTGTCCACTAGGTCAGGGCCCCCAAAAGTGGCAAAGTGAGAAAGCCATGCCATGTCTATAGGCTCTCACCGTATAATGAGAAAGTCATGCCAGTTCTATAGGCTCTCATCATACTAGCCATACCAAAGTTATACCTCTAGATAAATTTGATAAGGCACCACACAACATGATCTTTAAGCTTCATAAGGCTTAGCAAGTTGTGTTATGCTAAACACTGATGAACAAAATGCAAATAGTATAAGACATGTTCAAAGGGGTTTTGCTTAGTTCATGTAAGGTCTCCTCTTAGGGAACATCATGCCTAATGTCTCCAAGAGAGGACTAGTCGAGGATAAAAGATTCGTAACTTAGGGAATGCAATGCATAGCATTACCACTAAGAGGAATATCATATGCGTAGAAAGGTCACACTCTTGAAGGAAATCAAATCCAATGTCACCAAGAAGAAGACACATCGCATGAATTGAGAAGACCACACAAAAAAAAGTTCACACCTTCTAGAAGGTATATAATATCATCACTAAGAAGGGAACATGTAGACAATGAATGGGGGACAATATGCCCCCCACTTAAAATGCCAACATACTTGCTATGTTGGTATTTTAAGTAGAAAGAGAGGAAGAGGGGATCCTTGAAAATAATACATCCCAAAAAAAACTAGTTATCCTTGCCCCCCAATCATAGAGACAAAGACAACCACCAAGAACTATCATATTGCTGCCTAGATAGATATGGTTGCACCTAAAATTGTATCACCATTAATGGCAATGAGCAAGACACATAAAGCTACTAATGCCACATATGATGAGCAACATGATAGAATGAAAATTAATGTCAATTAGAGGAAATAGGTATATCAACACAAGGAAGAGCACCACAATCCTTAAGATGTTGAATTTTATTTCTTAAAGTCTTACATTCATTAGTAGAATGACCATGAACTCTATGATATGCACAAAATGAACTTTTTTTTGTAAAATTTATTTCGTGTTCTTGGAGGGAGAGATATCAAGTGATCTTGGAGAAGTCTCAACAAGATACTATTTTGATCAATAGTAGAATATGTTCCTTTCTTTTTCGAAAAATATATCTCTTGCTTAGTACATGGAATGTTTTGCGTGACGACATTGATATTAATTGAATATTTTTTTGTTTCTTTTGTTTCTTTCAAGGGACAATAACCAAGACCACTAGTTGTTTCTATTAGTTTAGGATGCACCAAGGTTAAAGTTGGCTTAGAAGAATCTTTTGTAATAGTTTTGGTATTAAGTGAAGGCTTTTTTGATGCTTTTGTTTCTTTCAAGGGACAATAACCAAGACCACTAGTTGTTTCTTGTGTATCAAGCTCTATAGGGACACAAATGCCTTATTCTCTAGCACCACATCCTTTTCCACTATAACCAAGTTGTTTCAAAAGTTCGTAACCTATTTCATAAAGTTATCCCATTGGATTTAGCGGTTGTTCATAATCAACTTCATCAAAGTTCGTTGTGTAGTTTGCTTCTTCTAAAGTAGTTGAAGTGGATGCTTTCGAAGGCTCTAAATTTTGTGTTGATATTGTTGGTTCTTTTCTCTTTTCAGACTCTTTTGTTATGATCTTGTATTCTCCCATGAATGTAGGTGTGAAATCTAAGGAACCCTAGTCATCATCCAATAGCTTTGTGACTTCTTCAATATGGTTTTGTTTATCTTCTCTTGCATGGGTTCCACTTGTGTAGTTGGTGTCAATGTTTTCGAAGGACTTTCCTTGTCTTTCTCAGCATGCAAACAAATTTTTGGTTCAGGGTTGGCCTTGATTGTATACATTTTGTTGTTATAGACATACTTCATTATACAATGAAGAGTTGAAGGTACCCAATTCATTGCATGAATCCAAGGTCTACCCAAGAGAAAATTATATGAAAGATTATTGAGCATGACATGGATGGGAGTTTGGGATGTGACCTTTCCAATTGTAATAGGTAGTATGATCACTCCAAGTGGTTCTTTTTCTACATTATCAAATCCATGGATAGATAAATAATCAGGTTCAATCTTGCTCTTATCTATTCCAAGTCTATCCAAAGGGTTTATGCTACAGACCTTAAGGGTTGAGCCGTAGTCAACAAGGGTTATCTTTATCCCAATCATATTAATCATAGCTATTATCATGAAATATTCATTTTGGTTTTGCACTTCCAAAGGAGGTAGCTCACTATGGTGGAAAACAATGTCTGAATTCATTCCTTGAATTATGGTTGCTATATCATTTGGGTGCACATTAGGAGGGATAGAAAATTGTTGTAAAGCACTTTGAAGTATGTTATGATAATCAGGGGAGGATTGAATAAGGTCCAGGATATCGTAGTGGGGGAATTTTTAAGTTCAACAAGATCATACTCCTTTCCACTATGTAAAGGTAAACAAGGAGCACTGGGAAAGATAGGTTGAGGTAATGGTAATGAAGTAGGAATGGTTTGTGGTTGCCTATTGTTCATTGTATTAAATGTGTGAGTAACAACAATATAACTCGGTTGTTGTGAGACATTGTTACTACGTAACACAAGGATTCCCTAGTGTAACACAAGACCTCAGGGATCTTGGTGGGTACTACGTGGGACAACCGAGAAGACAACAAAAAAGAAAAGATCAAGATACACCCCTATGTTGACTAGTCAAAGCACACCATGATATGATGGATCAAGGCGACCATGACAAGTGATGATAGGGAGCTCAAATGATAAACAAAATCCAAAAGCATCAAAAGATTGCAATCAATTTAAAATGTCCTTTGCCATAGGATCAAGGGGGTGGATGGGATTGATGAGGTCTGTTAGGAAGGATGCATCCTGTTAAGACCGATGATGGATACTAACTAAAAGATTGATATGATGTAGGATGTTCGGGATCGATTGGATCTGATGATACAAATGGATCTTGTTTGTTAAGAACTAGATTTATAAGGGCATAGCTCGATGACGTGACACAAGAGACATGACACAAGATAGGAGACTAACACATCCTAGTGACCTAGGGGCTCGAGGGCCGATCAAAGATTAGCCTTGCCTATGTGAAAGCGCAAAGCCCTCGTAGTTTGATAAAAGGCTGACGATAGACCATGATGGAGACCTTGATGGATGATAAAGATAGGATGGACAAAAGGAGCTAGAGGATGATGAAGAACGATGATAAACGATAAAAGAGCAGATGGAAAAAGAAAAAAGATCGATGATAGGCGATAAAGGAACCCCGGGGGTGGATCAAATGATCGACCTTGCCTACGTGAAAGCGCAGGGGCAACGTAGTTCGACAAAAGGCCAAATACAAATGATGGACAAAAGATGATGGGATAACCCTGGATAAGGGGATAAATGATTGGACCGACATGATGGGATAGGATAGACCTATTGGATTGGATAGGATGATGGTGATCACGAAGCTCGAGGATGGGATAGTTATCCAAATCATCAAAAGATGAATTGGGAGGGTGATACAGGATGGATAGATGAATGATGAGAAAGGATAGGAGATTGAAAATATGTGCAAAAGAAGCAGAAGTGATGATGATAAGATAGATGGCATTGGATTGGGTGGGGAGTATCCTATAGCTAGATATCAATGACAAGGGATTATGAGATGGGATGAGGATAGAGGATGGGGGGAGGAAAAGGATTGTTTGGATGGATTGGATAGAGGGATAAGGATTTGGATGAGGAAAAGGTTACCAGATGGATAGATGAAAAGGGATGCTATGATGGAAGGATAGGAAGATAAGGATGGGGAGATGGATATAAGGATTTGATAAAAGATAAGGATCGGGAGATAGATATAACGATAAGGAGATGAGGATAGGGAAATGGAAGGGATTGCTCTGATGGAATGAATGATGTCTCCAAGGACTATATCACAAAGGAAGATAGATGCCCCCACTCTAGATATGTCATGTGCGAGGAGGCATGAAGGATGCAATGGAGAAGGATAGGAAAATAAAGGAGTGAGATGGAGGAAGATAGGATGCATGGATAAGAAAGGGAGATTGAAGGTAGCATGACGGGTGGATAAAGAAGGTAGATGAGTGCGAATGGGGGTTAGGATAGTGTGCGGATGAGGGGAATGTATGCTAAGAGGTGTCCAAAGCATGTTTATATGTTTTCCCCTATCGTTATCAAGATCACAAGGAGGATGGAAGGATTGGTATGTGTAAGATAGGTAGGATGGAGAGGATGAATGAAAATGACGTATAGCAAGAAGATAGGTGCATAGCAGGAAGCATAGCGGATGGAGGGAATGCATATCAAGAAGCTACCCCCAAGTGCAGATGGGGATTTACGCATGACGTCTATTTGCCAGGTTTTCATCATGGTACTTATCCAAGGCACTTATTTTCCAAGTTTTCACCATTGGATGGATTATTTCTCTTTACTACTTTATTTTTTTGATTTTTTAGATTTTTTTTTTACTTTTTTTACTTTTTTACTTTTTTGGATTTTTTTGACTTTTTGGATAGCATGCGGAAGGAGATGGATAAGGATAGGGAGGCGAATAAGTGGATTTAGAAGACATGTGATAAGGAGATGGATGAAGGACTCAAGCATCAAGTTCCATACAAGGCGTTAAGAGCCCATATTCAAAGTGACTGTTGGACATTGGTACAATCTTATTAGGATAAATGGATTATGCAAGAGGATGAATTAGAGGGATTTGATGGGGGAGATATGTGGGGTAATGGATGGGATGCTGAAAAGGGTATGGATAGAAAGATGGGGTGGATGTGTTATGAGGAGATGTGTTCAGGACCAACATTGGCACATGTGGTGGTGGATGTGAAAAGATAAGAGGATTAATGGATGGATAATGTGGGGATAATGGAGGAGATGGAATAGTGAATTTTGGGACATAGGGACCCAAAAAATATTTAGGAGAGGGTGCATGAAAATGATTAGCTTTTGGATGAGCAATGTTGGATGTTGTTACAAATTTTTCATTTGAAGGCATTGCATCTTTTTTCTTTGGGATCCACATGATTTTGATCTTTGCTTTGGTGGGCGTTGTGGCCTACGGATTTGAATTGGATTTAGATTTTTCTTCTCTTCACCATGTCTTTTAGAGGGGACATGGGGAGCTTTAGATTTGTGTAGATGTTTGGCTTTATGCCTTTTTGATTTAGTATCCAAAGTGCTTTTGATAGAAATGGGATGGGTGTGAGGAGATGGATGACGTGGAGTGATGGAGGTAGGAGTATGGGGATTATGTGTAGATGGAGGATGTTTAGGTATGTGCCTTTGTTGATCCTAATTATGGGATATGCGAATGGGATGTTTATGATGGGTGACATGGATAGGTGATTTATGGATGAAAGGATGAGATGGAGGAGGCGACTTTGGGATATACGGACCCAAATCAGACAAAGTGGGTGGAGTAGATGAAGGATGGGAGATGGTGGATGGAGGGACGTACGAACCCAAAATGGATGGAGCAGATGAAGGAGGAATATGGACGGTTGTTTTAAGGTGATACGATAGAGGAGGAGGGATGGAAACATACGATCTGGTGGAGCGATGGGAAGAGCCAACATGTCTTTTGGAAAAGGATCGTTGAGGACGTTTAGAGGTTGTACCAACATCTTTAGATTGTGAGTTTTGGGAAATAGGTCCAAGACCTTGCATGCAGATTTGTTCTTTGACTTGGATGGGCTCTAAAATACCTTGCTCATGAAGGCCTAAACCTTTTCCTTGATAGTTCATTTTCTTGAGCATGCGATCCATGATAGGATTTGTGTTATTCTGAAAACATGATGTGAGTCCATTATTAGGTGGAGGATGATGGGTGGTATATACACTGTGTTTTTATTTTGCGAGGAAGCCACCATGGAAGAATGTGAGAGTACCAAGGGGATATGCAAGCGGTGTGGGGATAGCAGTTTTAGGCGATGATGGGGGATCATGAGAGGGAGATGATGGGGCAGCGACATTTGGATGGGTGGTATTAAGGAGAGGGATGAGGGAATATGATACAATCTGGATTTGTGGTAGTGGGCTCATGCAATGGAGATGGAGATGGAGTGGTGGAATCTTGAATGACAAGGGGATCATGGGATGGAATGGATGGGGGACTGTGATCTTGAGGTGGACTAGATGGGATGGTAGGATCTTGATCTGGAGAAGGGGATATGTTGGCATGCTTTGGATTAGGCTCGTGGCATGACTCATCGTGTGTGGGGAGGCATGATAATGGAGTCTTGGTGAGACTCTTTAAGAGGGGAAGATGGAGGGATGGAGGATTCAAAACATTCATGGGAATGGATTTTAGGGGATTGGATTTGGGTGTCGTCGATGGGTTCGATGACTCTCGGAGTAGGAAGTGGGTGTTCAATGGATTCAGTAGATGTGATGGTAGGAGATGGGGGCTCAGTGGATTCAGAGGATGTGATGGTTTTGATGGTTTGAGTGGTGCTAGGGGTGGAATCATTAATGATAGGTGTTGGGTGGAGAAGGGTCTCGTCACTAATGACCATGGATGATGGGTTGGGATGGCATGATTCCACAACTTCAAGGTGTGGAGTGGGAGATGTATTCTTTGTTATAAGTCCTTGGAGAACTTCTAGATTGAGAAACTTGAATACTCTAGGCTGAGATGGCATGGTAGGAGTGGATGAGGGATTATGGATTGGTGGGGGATTAGGACTAGGGATTGGTGGACTAGGATTAGATGGGGGAATGGAATTGGATCCAGGATTGGGAATAGATGGGGGATTAAGATTAGATGAAGGGTTAAGATAGGGGCATTGGAATGGTGAATTAGGACACAAGGATGCAGGTGGTGGATTGTAGTAAAGGCATTGGAATGGCGGATTAGGATGGGAAGATTGAGGTGGCAGATTGAGATAGGGAAATGTGAATGTTGGATTAGGATAAGAAGATAAGGATGTTAGATTAGGATAAGTTGATGTGGATGTTGGATTAGGATAGGAAGGTGTGAATGTAGGATTAGGGTGAGTAGATTGGTATGGAAGATTAGGGTAATGGGTATATGTGGATGAATGATTGAGATAGGAGGATGTGGACGAGGGATTAGGATAGGGGTATTGTGATGGAAAACTAGGATAAGAGGATGCAGGTGTTGGATAAGAGGATGATGTAGATGATGGATATGATGGATATGATGGATATCCCTTGTCAAAGGTAGCATAAGGAGAGTGATTAGGCACAAATGAAGACATAACGGGATAACTCGAAGGGGTGATTGGATTTTGGAAAGTGGGTGGAGAAAGCTTACTAGCAATGACAGTGTCGAGAGGATCCATGTTGTATACCTCTTGATCGACAAGACTTTCGTTATCGTCGTTGACGTAATTAGGGTTTCCCTTGACTACTATTGATGGAGGATAAGGATTCATGATGATGAAAGGATAAAGAGGATGGACAAAATATTTTGGATGGGGAACGAACTAAAGCTGAAATCAGGATTTAGGTTAAGCTCAGATCATGATTGGATTAAAGCTTAGATTAGGATGATTGGATGAAGTGATGGGATTGATTCTGACGATCGGATTGGATTATCAAAGGATGATTACGAAATTGAATCTGCTTCGAGATGGAAGTAGATTGATTGGGTTGAAGGTGATTGGATAGGGATGTGATTGGATTGGATTGGATTGGATAAGATCGATTAATGATTGATAAGATCAAATGATGGTTCAGATAGGATGATGGAAGGGATTCTAAACCTCATTCAAAGATTATCCTAGGTGACTTAGGATGTTGATTGATCGGATTAAAGGATAAAAGGACGACTACGGCACCGAATCCACTTTAAGATTGAAAATGGATTGATTGGGCCAATGATAATGATTAACTTAGGACGAATGACAATCCTAAGCGGATTTTGATGATGACAATCAGATCAGACACTTTGGGTCAATTTGGATAATAACTCTAGATGAAGTTCAGGGGATTGGGATGGGGAAAACGATGATTTGATTGGAGGAACGAATGATAAAAATGGATGAATAAATACTCAAAACGGGTAAACGATTGATCAGAACGGATGAATGACTACTCAGAACGAGTAAACGACTACTCACAATAGGTGAATGATTCTTGAAACGAGAAAGAAAAGGTTTGGAATAGATGAAAGATTACTTAGAACAAGTAAACGATTGATCGAGACTATTGAACGAGAGTTTGAAATGATAGGAGGAGGTTTGAAATGGATGGACGTTTACTCAGAATGAATAAATAGATGATCGAGAGGGATGAAAGACTACTCAAAATGAGTAAACGATCACTCACAATAGATGAATGATTCTCAGAACGAGGAGATGAAGGTTCAAAATGTAACGCCCCGCCACACAACCCTAGCTTTGGTGTTACTACCATACAGATGCATGGAAAAACACCTATTTAGATCAAACAACCAAGTCTCGGCCTCTGATCCACTGCCCAAACCATCAAAAGTGGGTGGACGAGCTCTAAGGAGATCTCTCATGTGAGCAGCCATGATTGCCTCAGATGGAGCTAGAACCTGATTTCTCTCTCCTACAACCTCCTGATCCCTATCCGGCCTAGGGCCCATACGAGCAAGGGTCTCCTCAAGCAAGCGACGCAACTGAGCGTCCCCGATCTTTGTGGATCCTGATGCTAACTACCAACCACTGGCACAAACTGAGAAGCCTGATGCTCCTCATGATCAAAAACATGGGGAACAATGGGAGGTGTATCCTGCTGATTACCTCCTCGACCGCCTACACGGCCACGACCCTTACAACCTCCCTAGGTGGCATGATCCTGAAAAGATACACACCACAACATAAGACAAGGTACACAAACAAAACATCCTATGCAACAACAACTTAATGGGTCCACATTATCCTAAAGCACCTAGTGTTTAAACTTGGGCTCTAATACCATGTGTAACACCCTGCCACGCAACCCTAGGGGAAGTTGCAATTTACTACTCAAACGAACTTATTTGTTTTTTTTATTGTTAAGTAATTAAATGTTATTGATTTAATTCATGTTTCTTGCTTGGGTTTAAGTAACTCAGTCTCATAACCTTAGGGGATTGGTTGGACATGGTTAGTGAACTTTCAAGTTAAATTTTCTTAATAAAAAAAAAAAAGAGTTCGTTTGAGTAGTAAATTGCAACTTCCCCTAGGGTTGCGTGGCGGGGCAGTTACACGAAATAGATGAATGTTTACACGGAACGAGTAAACGAATGATCAAAAAAGAGGGAACAAATGTTCAGAATGGATGGATGACTCTCAGAATGGATGAAAGGATGAATAGGACAAAATTGAAGAAGATGGAGAGAAGGATCTTAAGATTTTTTTCGATATCCAAAGACCTTGACTGCAGATGGATTAAAGCTCATATTAGGGTTTTGGTTGAGCTCATATTGGGATTAGATTAAAGCTCATATTAGGATTGGATTGAAGCCTAGAATGATTGGAGGATGTGATGGGATTGATTCTACACCAAGTTCTGGGGTTTAAAGGACGTAAGGTGTTGACAACCAGATTTTTCCAGATTTGGCAATTTTCAAAAATTGTCAAATTTTGCCATTTTAGGAAACCTCACAGACATACTTTTGAGAGTCCATTTTTTTTCCCAAAAAATACCCAAAACTAAGATAGGATGAATTTCCAACTAACATCCCAAATATGAGACATGCATTTCGAGTTATTAATGAAAAAGATTTTTCAAAAATTGAAAAAAAACACTAAATTTCAATTTTGAAGAGAGTCGAGATGAAAAGTTTGGGGCCACTGAAAATCTTGTGAAAGGATCCAATGGAATCCCAGTGGGTGGGAATCACATGCCATCTCCTTAGCATGACCACCCATGAAGTTTTAGCTCAGGCGGACACAGGAGTCAAAAGTTATGGGCCCTGGAAGTTTCAGCACAAAAATAAAAACTCTTGAAACGAAGTCTAGGTGATTGAGATGGATGATTTGATGATGGATATGGACCTTAATGATGTTCTAAGTAGCACTTATATGATTTTGGTGATGAAATGATGACTTACAAAATAGTGTTGATGACGGGCAAACGGGTGCTCGAAATGACTGAACGAAGGGTGGAATGACGAAACAGATGATAAAACTAATTGGTCAAGGGTCAAGTCCACCCCTGGGATGGGTCAGGTCCACCCATGGAGGGTAGGTCCACTTGTCGGGAGGGAAGGTCCACCTGTGGAGAGGGCGGGTCCACTTGTGGAGAGGGCAAGTCCGCTTGTGGAGGGCGAGTCCACCTATCGGGCAAAATTTGGTCAAAATTGGTCAAAACAGGTTGAAAAGTGTTAGTTCAAAGGTTAAGTCTACCCCTGGATGGGTCAAGTTTTCCCCTGGAGGGCAGGTTCGCCTGTCAAGAGGGCATGTCCGCCCTTGGAGGGCAGGTCTGCCTGTACAGGGGGGTAGGTCTGCCCCTGGATGGGCAGGTCCACCCCTGGGAAAGGGCAGGTCCGCCCCTGGCTGGGCAGGGCCTCCCCTGGAAAAAGGCAGGTCTACCCCTGGAGGGCAGGTCCACCCCTAGGTGAAAATGGTCAGAAAATAGTTGTTCGGGTGCACGAAACGAGGAGATGGATGCTCGGAATGGATGGACGAGTGCTCGAAATGGATGAATGACTCTCAGACCGAGGGGAGGAAGATTTGAAATCGGCGAACGAGTACTCGAAATGAGTGCTCAAAATGGATGAATGAGTAATCAGAATGGATGAATGAGTAATCAGAATGGATGAATGAGTAATCAGAACGAGTAAAAAATGACTCGAAATAGGTGAACGACTCTTGAAACGATGAGAGGGAGGTTCAGAATGGATGAATGTTTACTTGGAACGAGTAAATGATGACCCAAAATGGACAAACAACTCTCAGAATGAGGAGATAGAGGTTCATAATAGATGAAAGATTACTCAGAACGAGTAAAAGGATGATCGAGAGGGATGAACAACTACTCAAAACAAGTAAACGACCGCTAAGAATGAATGAATGATTCTTGGAATGAGAAGAAGAAGGTTTGAAATGAATGAAAGATTACTTGGAACGAGTGAATGATTGATCAAAACAGGTGAACGAGGGTTCAAAATGATAGAAGGAGATTCGAAATAGGTGAACATTTACTTGGAATGAGTAAATGAAAGATCAGAATGACAGAACAAGAGTTCAAAATGATGGAAGGAGGTTCGAAATGGATAAACGTTTACTCGAAACGAGTAAACGAATGATCAAAACGACATAACAAGAGTTTGGAATGACGAAACAAGATGTGAAATAGATGAATGTTCAGAATGAGTAAATGAATGATCGAAATGACAGAATGATAGTTTGAAATGATAGATGAAGGTTCAAAATAGATGAACGTTTACTCGGAACGGGGAAACGAGTGATCGAAACAGTGAAATGAGTGCGCCAAATGATGAAATGGGTGTCTAGAATGATGAAACGGATGATAAAACTGATCGATCAAGGGTCAGGTCCACCCCTGTAGAGGGCAGGTCTGCCTGTCCAGAGGTCAGGTCCGCCTGTCGGGAGGGCAAGTCTGCCTATGGAGCAAAAGTTGGTTAAACTTGGCTAAAACAGGCTGAAAAAGGCTAGTTCATAGGTTAGGTCTACCTTTGGAGGGCAGGTCCACCTGTCTAGAGGTCAGGTCCAAAGGTTTAAACTGACTGGACTAAGGAACAACATAAAATCACTAGTATTGCACAAAGAAGACAATTTAGACAACACAATCCTAAGATTAGTAGAAAGGGGTATGGCTGACAAAGTCTTATATTCTAGGATGAATATGGTTGCTAAGGATTCCTCGATATACACCTGGTACGTGAGGCCCAAACTGTGAACACCAACTCGTTACAAGCGTGAGTCGGGAACCTTAGCAAGATACTAGAGGCTCGAACCAACTCTTCACGTCATCCTGACGCTTCACCAATTACAACGTGGTTGGATTGAGGTACAACTTTCGCTCTCCCTCCTTTATATACCCCGCCGGTACGTGTGGTTGGAATTGTCCCTTGGGGTGATGAAATCCCCAAGCAGGTCTCGCTAAGAAAAAGAAAAAGAGGGTGACTCAAAAGGACTTGGTAAGCTATAATTTCTTGTCACCTAGGATCGCCAAATGGCGCAAGGGGATTGGATACGTCAAATAGCTTACCAACAAGCATGACAAACAAGATTAATTGACACCCTAGCTAGACTATGTGCCTAAGTTATGCAAAACGACAAGTAGTGGCTAATAAGTAACTAACCCTGCAAGAAAAATTGTTAGTGAATCTTGCCCTTGTTCCTCGCCAAATGTTGATTAGATTCTTGCACAGAGTCAAACAAGACACGTTAGGGGGTTAGAAATAGTTAAAACAGCCAAAATGAGTGCTAAAAACTAAAATTTTACCTTCTGGAAAAAATTGTTCAGGTTAGGTCCGCCTATCTAGAGGGCAAGTCTACCTGTTTAGAGGGAAAGTCCACCTGTCTAGAGGGTAGGTTCGCCCCTCTGTGAAAAATCTACAAAAATCAACTTCTGGAGTCTGTGGAGGGTAGGTCCACCCTTGGGCAAGGTCAGGTCCGCCCCTGGAGGTCAAGTCCGCCTGTCGGTCAAGTTAGGTTCGCCCCTCGAGGTTGGGTCTACCCCTAGATGGTCGGGTCTGCCCCTAGAAAGTCGTGTCCGCCCCTCTGCAGGTTGGGTCTGCCCCTCTGCAACCTGCACCTACAAAAAGTGAAAAAAATAGCAAACATGAAAGATACACCTGTTTGTGGGTCCCACCAGGCGTGCCAGAAATGTGAACAGGTGAAAATACTTGTTAGAAAATGAGCAACAAACAAAATAGTGCAAACAACAACTATGAACACCCTACACCTCAAGATTGGCCTCGTTGGATTAAAAAACAAAGCAAAGACAACAAATGAAGTTGATTCACCTTGTCTCGAATCGATCCTTTGGTTGGCCGTTCGATCTTTGATGTAGTGTATGCTCCTTTGATGGAAAGAGATGCAAGATGAATGCAAGATGAATGGAAAATAGGTGACAATGGATGCAAATGCAAGAATTTGGCTAAGTATGGCTCAAGAGAAAATTTTGCAAGAGTTTGGCTAGCATAAATGATCTCTCTCCAAAATGAGAGAAAAGAGAGGGTATTTATAGAGAATTTTGAATTCTCTAGAGAAATGGATGGTTGGGATTAAACCAACAAGGCCAAGATGTAAGGCTATGGTGAGTTGAGAACTCACAAGCCCTCACATCTTGACATGTGGCATATGAAGTGGCTTGAAAAGGATGATGTGGAAATGAGTTGGAAGGAAAGTACATGACATGGAGGTACCACATAGTACCTTGGGATTTGGACAAGATCTCCTCATAAAGGAAGTCCTTGTCCCCATGTGGGTGAAAGGATATGTGAGGAATTAAAAATTCCTCAAATATCCACATGGGAATGAGAGAAAGAATTTAAAATTATTTGGAATGCATTGGGGGATTAAATGTGAATTAAAAATTCACATGGGGAAATGGGTGCCTTCTCCAAAAAGAAAAAATATATAATAGGGTTGACTTAGGACACATGACATGGAGATTAGGTTGACCTAATTAAGTGATTAAGGTTGTGCAAGTACCTGATTAGACAAATTAATGGTATATTAGAGGCAAGTGGGAAATTAGGAAGAGTTCACATGTGGCTTGATGTGACAAGTCAAAGATCACATGGGGAAGAGAAAAATGAATTTAATATTCCTAGGATAAAAAGAATTAAAAATTCCTTGAAAGGTTGATTAGGCTAGTTAATGAAGGATTAGAGGAGGGTTAGGTGGCTAAGAGAGATTAGAGGCCAACTTGCAAAAGTTGGAGGATGTGACACATCCTAATCAAGGATTAGGCATGTGTACATCTCTAATGATGAGATTAGGAGAATAATTAGGATTAAGATATGGATGTGACATGTGAGGAATTAAATAAATGTCATATTTATTTAATTCATTTGATGAAAGGGGGAAAGTATTTAATTATTTAATTAGATACCTTAGGCATTTGGCAGAATTAAGGATATTAATTAAATAATAGTGATATTACTTAATTAATGCAAAAAAGGGGATGCTTACATGAAAGGGGATAAATTTGGATAAATTAAGTGTCCAAATTTAGGTGTCTATAGTTACTATCAAGTTGTCTTGTAAAATTCAAGATAACTCCTAGAGGTAATGGTTGATTTTTAGGTGGTTCAAGTATGAACACGAGTTTGTTTTGAACTTGAGGTTGATGTGAGGGTGGATAAAGGATAAGAAGTGGCTTAGGAGATGGCTTGGGAGGTATAAGAATTAAAGGACTTGTAGGAGGACTCAAGGGATATCTAATGTTCATAACCTCAAAAGACTTGTCCTTATTTTGATGATCTTTTAGCAAAGGGGAGTCTAATGTTACCTCATCTTCCTCATCTAATGAAGCAACATTACTATTGTTTGATAGACATGTATCAATTCTATCATTCTCTTGCACCATGAAATCTTCCCTAGTAGGAGAGCTTTTAGGAGAGGAGCAAACAAGATGTTTATCACATTCCATGGTTAGATTTTGTAAGGTAACTTCATCATAAATAGGGGAGGCATCCAGAGAATAATAACTATTATTTTATTGCTTACCAATGATTGGATCCTTTTGTTCACTTATATCTTCCCAAGTAAGAGAAGCATTAGGAGAGGGAGAAACAAGATTCTCATGACTCTTAATGAGTGTATCATCTAACACCAAACTATCTTCTTCACAAATAAGAGAGATATTAGGAGAAGAAAAAAAATTATTTTCATGGTTATCTATGATTACATCCCCTTGTCCTATAATGTCTTCCAAAGTAGGGGAGGTAGGGGAAGAGAAAAAAATAGGATTGTCATAGCTTTCAATCATTGGATCTCCTAACACCAAAATATCCTCTTCACAAATAGGATAGATTTTGGTAGAATAACAAATGTGATTGTCATGATTGTCCATGATTGCATCCTCTTTCACTAAAGCATTCTCACAAGTAGGAGAGGTGTTGGGAGATGAATGGAGACTAGGTAAAGTAATGTTAATAAATGTTCCAATGATCTCATCTTCTTGTGTCATAACATCTTCCCAAGTAGGAGAAGGAGAGGGACAAACAAGACTTTCATGATTCTCAGTCATTGTATCTTCTTTCACCAATATACCTTCATCACCAATAGTAGAGGTATCGGTAGAAGAAAAATTATGGTTTTCATGATTATCCATGCTTGTATCCTATTGTATCATATCATCCTCACAAATGGGAGAGATAGGGTTTGAGTGAGGGATAGGCAAGGTGATATTAAGGAATGTGTCAATGGTTTGATTCTCTTACTCTAAGATGTTCTCATAACTAGGAAAGATAGTGGGAGGATGGATAACATGTTTCTTAATGACCTCATTTCTTTTCTCTAAATTGAACTCATAAGAGGGGATGTTGTACTTATACAATCCATTCTTAACCATGTCAAACCCACATCTTTGAAAAGGAAACATGCTAACATGAAAAATAATCTATCCAACTTATGCAATGCTTCATAAATGTAAACAATTATCCTACAAATCTGATGATTTTCAGTACTAAAATAATTTTGGAATGATTTAAAATGGCTACACTAAATGGATGATAAGACCTAGATGTGTAAAACATAAATTCCTAAAAAATTTCATACTGAAACAATGGGTTTTGGGAGAAAGATTAAAAATACCAAATGCACTCATTCATGACATGTAAAGGTCGAATCTAATAGATGAAACATAATACTAATAGAAATAGTAAAAATTCTAGTAGATCTGGGGAAGGAAAATACTGTGCACTTGTCACAAAACACTATTTTTGGGAGTTGTCTTCAGACTCATTCGCCTATAGGAAAATGGGTCTTTGTAGGGATTTCCAAAATTGGTTTCTGGGTCCTTTGCTCCTATGTCTGTACTTCCAGATTCTCTAGGTTTCATAGTCAGATAGTCAGAAATAAATTCGGTTTGAAATGAAACAATGAAACATGAAGGAATAATGAATGGACAAATGCAATGTTGCAACTCACTAAACCCTTAATTAAAACTTTGAAGGACTAAAATATTTGATGTTGATCTTGCATGAAATGGATTCAATGGATGTGGATCTTAATGCTTGAATCTTGCTTTGAATCTTTGACTTGAATGTTTGGATTAGATCTTGAAACCTACATAACAATGTTAGCTCCAAAAACATGCATGAATGAACATAACTTTGACATGATGCTTGAGATCTTGAATGTTGCGATAAATCCTTGATAATTTTGCTCTTGAATGCTCTTGACAATAATATTTGCTCTTGTGAAGTCACATAAAAATTCTAGGATTGATTTGATAAAATAACCTTGTATTTATAGACATTTATCCTTAATTTCTCAAAAATTAAACATTACAGGCCAACATTTGACATTTGAATTTAAGATGATAAAAATACTACCAAAACATGATTTAAAAATGGGTTCCAAAGCCTAGGGAGGACCCATTCGCCCATGGGAAAATGGGTCTCAGGCCCTTATTCTTGGAACACACATTGCTCAAGGTAAAGTGTTATGTATTGGCATTAATTATTGTTAGGTTTCCCCTTCAAAAAATGTAATTTATTAGGCTTGTAAATGTAAAATAGGGATTATTAAGGCATAATTAAGAGGGCCCATACAAGTGTGAAAATGTAAAGGGATACATTTCTCAACACTAAATTAAGGCATTATTAAGTCCATTTAATTAGGAGGGCCTAAACAAGTGTGAAAATGTAAAGAGATACATTTTTCTACACTACACAAAGGTGCAAATCCGATGTTTTTCCTACAGGTGCAACTCGGATGATTTTTTCTGCAAAAGCAATTCACTTGGGTTTTTTGGCAAAGGGAAGACAGGGATCAAAAAATTGCTTAAAGTATAGATTTGTAGGAAGATGGAGGCTACTTTCTCGCATAGATCTAGATGGAGTTTAAAATCTCACAAACAATAGGTTTGCAAAAATTTTATGTGCATCCGGTCTTGCAGAGCTTTCCAAGTGAACTTGTTAAGTGTAGGATGTAGTTCAGATGTAGACCTCTAACTTGCAAGGACCTAATGTCGATGAAATTTTTACATTCAACTCGCCGTAAATTTGACTAAGTGTTTCTTTGCTAGAAGTTGGAATCCAACTTCCTATATTTGACTAAAGTTATTTTTCTACACATGCAAATAGGGTTCATTTTTTTGTATTTGTGAGAATCAAATGGTCAGGTGGTTTGCATGGTTTCCCTTCAAAACCAACATCATTTAGGTGTAGATACAAATCAAAATACTACATGGCAAATGAAGCACAAATTTTTGCATAGACCTATTGAGGCAAAAAATGATTATGGGTTTTCCAGGTGATTGGAATTGAACTTCCACATCCATTGTCAATGTATTTCCCACACAAAGTAGTTATAATCCAATCTTCCACTTTTGTGTGGATTTATCGCCCAAGTGAATTTGTGAGAATTTCTTAGTTAACCAGACATCATCCAAGGGTGCAATTTCCATCTGAATTTTTACAAGGTGTCAATAGGGTCCAAAATCTCACAAGTGGATGTTTTACAATTTTTTCCACATGAACTCAAGCAACCTAAATTTTTAAATAGTATTAGACTTTCCGCTTGGGCTTGATAGTGATCAATCTCCACATTTGTGGGAATTTAATACCCAAGTAAATTTATGAGATTTTCTTGTTGAACCTGATATTATTTGAAAGGTGTGGATGACAATGTTTCTCTGACATTGTTCAGTTAGAAGTTTGTTTTCCACCAAGACCAAGTGATGAGGGCTTTATGTGAACCCAATGGAGCTTGTCAACCCACATCTAATTGGAGGTCAAATTCCTACAATTGATCTTGTTGCACCTCCCAAAATCTCACAAAAATGCTAGAATGTCCATAATTCCACCATCAATGTTCAATTGCTTCTACAATTATCTGTTCTTATCTATAAAGGCTCAAAAAATGATTTTTAATTCCCAACTCCCCCACCTATATTTTATCAAGCCTACAACCCTCTCATGGATCCTCAGGGAAAAGGATGAAACCTTTAATGCTACCCATGCCCTGTAAATTAAAAACCCTTGGCACAATATTCATTGAGTTCTTTGTAGAACACTTTCTATCATCTCAAACATTCATGGGTGCTTCTGCAATGAATTTTATGAGAGATTTTACATTGAATATTTCAAAACATCAATGCTTATCCATACCCATGCCATCAAGAATGTCCCTTCCTTGTTTATAGATCAAATTTGATTTGCTAGACGCTTGTTTCTCACAAATTTTCTTCAGGCAATTAGGGTTGGGGATTTGCAATCTTTTCTATTAAGCTTTAGTATAAAATATTTTTTTTTACTCTTTGTAAGGGTTTTTCTCCTATTTCTCTAATAGACATGCATTTTTTTTGCATTTTCTATAACTGTAAATAAGGATTCAAGCCTCTGATCAATGAAAAGCTATCTATTTTCACCTCTCTTTGACTCAATTTATGTTGTGCCTATGCCTTTCCTTCATTTCTAAGTATATTTTCTTGGTTCTTTTGGGTTTTATGTTGTGTGATTATCTATTTGTAGGGTTTTCTGTGGAATGTTTTTGATTAAGGAACAAACAGGTTTTAGAGGGATCCTGAAACCCTTAACAATAAGATAACATAAGATAAAACATTAACAGAGCACAAACAAAAAATAGGACACTACCCACAAAGAAGAACACATGATAGCACCAGGGCAGTAAAGACAAAAAACTGACAAAAAGCCAGAAGACAACCAGCCCCTAGGCCAGGTTCCGAAGGATCTCTGCCGCTTTTGCTCCAGACTATTCATGTTGAGAGCAGACTTCTTGATCTCCTGGATGTTGACTAACGCTTGGTTTCCCTTCATTTTCAAGTTTTCTCTGGTCCTATTACTCGGTCCCCCACTATCCGACTTCCCATCCTCATTGTCCAAGTCTAGAAACACAACAGTTTTAACCTGATGGGCTTTTTCCAAGTTTTCCACCATGGTATTCATGGTCAGTGTAGTGGATTTTAAAATTTTGTGGTTCATGATCAACACTTTGTGGAGAGAACTTTTAATATTTCTCAACTGCTCCTCCATGTCTGCCTGCTTGCCATCATGATTGCCTTTGAAGTCCTATAATTCCTCCATCATTTTCTTGAGGCATTCAACCATATACTTCTTCTCCTCCTCCGTCCATAAATTAGTAGCCCGACCACTACCACTGCCTCTGTTATTGTCATCCGTGGATTTCTCCAGTTTGTTGTTCATGGCTCTTTGATTTAACTTAATTTCCTTAATTTCAAAGAACACCCATCTCATAAGCCTAAAGTTATTGACCGCCCCATTATGGGCCTCCTTAAAATAATGATCCCCTACCTTGAGGTCCATTGGGAAGCCATGTCTCTTTTCTCTGTCAGTCTCAGGATGGCTGGAATACATAGACAATGATTTCGACTACGACTCCTCTTCATTCACATCATAGGAGGGATCCTCCGACATTTTTCTCTTGCCCTTTTTTAGCATAGAATCCCTAGGTTTACCCTTGTCCTTGTCAAAAACCCTAACCTTAGGCGAAGGAGGCTAGTGAGGCAGAGTCGACATGGCTTTGAAATGATCATAAATAAGGACAAGCAGTCCTTCATGAAGGATATAATACCTAATGGGGTTCTGTCTATGGTTTTTCAAACTGGTATTTAGAGAAGAAACCAGGTAAAAAGGAAAATAAATCTTGACCTGGTGCCTGAAATGATTCAGCAGCATGAAGTGATACCCAAAAACTTTGGTATAACGGTCGTCCAAAGTGACATACTCCATCAACACGTTCAAAACCATCCTCCAATGTGAAAACAATTGTATTTGTGTCGTAGTAGCTTCTAGAAGTCCTGTGTAACTCCTCCTTCTTAGCTTCCGACTTGGGGAACTTGTTGACCGCTTCATCAAATTGCTTCCTATCCTTATAGAATTTTATGCCCTCCATCAAGAGGCCAGTAACCTCAGCAATCAACTGTTCATTGATAACAACATGCCTACCAAACAGGTTTATCTCACCATTTTCCCAATCATTCTCAAAAACCCTAGTTACCTCCGGGTCCCAGCCATGGAGCTTTTCAATAAACACAGTAATACCACCATTCTCCAGCTTCTTCCATAGCTTGGGATTACTCTTCAGTTGAGCACAACTTATCGGCTCCACTCTGCGACTTTCGCTACCCATCGTTTCGCTAGCAAGAATAGAATAGTCCAGAACCCTGTAGAAACAAATTTTTAAAATTCCCAAAAAGCATACGATAATAATCACATGCAGCTTGGGGATGAGGTAATTACCCCTCAAACAACTCAAAAAAATAATTAAAATGCAGTCCTGAGACTCTAGAGGAGGACACTCTACCATCATTCTATGGAATGGGAAATTGCACCTTCCCATGAGTACGATCATATGTCAGCAGAGCTTTGACGTCAGCCTCCAGCTCATCCTGCCCTTGCCATATCACCTTTTTTAGAGCCTTGACACCTTTGTTAGCGAAGAAGTCCGCCATCGTGTTTATTTCCCTATAGACATGCGTTATATAACTTTTCTCAAAGGTATTAATTATTTCCTTAGAGAGATCTATCCAATTTTGTATTGACCATGAAGGTTTCTGGCGACCCTTTAGGCATTGGATAATATTGTTCGAATCCCCTTCAATCCACACATATTTATACTTTAATTGGCTAACCAACTTCAAGGTCTAGAAAACACTAGAGGCTTCAACAACATGGTTGGTCTGAGTGCCTAAAGGAACCGCAACAGTCGCAATGAAAGCACCATTCTCATCCCTAATCACCCCTCCACTCCCAGCAGGCCCAGGATTTCCCTTGGCTGTGCCATCAAAGTTGATTTTAACCCAACCAGGGGGAGGAAGACTCCAGAATATTCCATCTCTTGGATCCTTGATGCGTTTAGACATATTAAACATATCCTCATTAATCTTCCAGGCTCCCACAATTCTACAATCATATTCCTGCATACTGACCTTACCTTTACCTTTCAACTTGTTGTTAAGTAGATTAAAATTTTCAACCACAGCTCTAGTGATCTTACCAAAAACTACTTCCTCCGAGAGAGCAACATCCCTGAAGATTCTGTTATTGTGTTCTTTCCAGATACCCCAGGCAAAGTGAGGAAAGATGTAGTTCCAAAGTAGATTAAGGGCCCAATTCTTTGAGGGGGCCTTCCATTGGTTATAAAAATCCACAATAGTTCCAGGGAAAACCCAGCTAAGATCCACATTCGCAGAATCCTACCCCATATGGCATGAGCAAACGGACAAAGGAGAAATAGATGTGAAGAAGTCTCGACCTCAACACAACACAAATAGCACCTATTAGGAAAAGAGAACCCCCTCTTATAAAGATTATCATTAGTCAACTGCTTATTCTAAAGAAGGATCCAGACAAACAAATTAACTTTCAGAATAAGGTTGTTCACCCACACCTTATCCCAAGCATAGAAATCAATGCCAGAGTAACAATAGGCCACAACAGAAGAGACAGAGTAGGTGCCAGAGGACGATAGATTCCAAATCAAAGTGTCCTCCCTCCCTTGGGAGCTGATCTTAATTGAATTAAGAACCTGCAAAGGTTGAAGATCCTGACTGATTGAAGAGATCTCAACCCACTGATCTTTCCTCCAATAATCCCTAACCAACCGTCCAAACTTGGACTTGTAGTCCTCCATATAAATACTATAGATTGGCTTATTGCACAGACACTCCTTGCCAATCCACTTGTCTTCCCAGAACTAATTTTTTTTCCCATCGCCCACCTTCCAAAAAGCCTCTTTTCTAGCCAAGTCTCTAGCTTTTATGGTATTATTCCATAGAAAAGAACCAGAGGGAAGATTCTGAGAGTTGAGGAAATCTTGAAGGGAATCAACCTCCCTCAAGTATTTACTACGCCAAATAGAATTCCATTCTCGAATGTCCGCAAAAGTTCTCCACACCTGATTAGCCAGGAGTGCTTTATTAAACACTGATATTTTTGTGGAATGTTTCTTCCCTCCTAACACCTATCAAACTCTAACTTTCACATAAGATATTAAGGATTAGTAGAATTGAAGATTGTGTGAGTTTTTGTAAAAGCAGGAAAGATCACTCTAAACATCTGGTGTATCACCTCTTTTAGGTTGTAGATTTTACTTTTATATTATTTTTTCTCCTTTTTCCTTGTGAAGTAGTATGATAGATTAGTTTAGGTGAGGCACAAAGGGAACCAACCCTATTTGGAGATTCATCCCAATCTATTGGAAACCCATAGGCCTCAGGATGTTTTCATACTTGTCAACTGGGGAGAGAGTCTAAATGTCACTGTCTCTAGGGTACACTTAGCATAAAAAACACTCGCTAATACACATGCCATCCAAAAAATGATGAAGTTGGCTCCACCACACTACTTGAGGTGCCTTAAGGTCCTAGATAAACATCCCTCTTTGAAAGGGTGTTGAATGCTCCAAAATATAAGTTATGAAAAATGATGGTTGAAAAATGATACAGATCCTCAATCATGCAATCCTATAAAATTACCTATAGATGTAGGCCAAAATTTCAACCCCAAGGGTATCTCTACTCCCCTTCCTTTATATCCCTCATGATTAAGGACTAAATTAAACAAAATGATATGATTGCTCTTGTTGCTAGATATTCTTGTGGAAATGAGCCCCATAATGGCCCTCTAAGTGGTCATAATGGTCACTCATACTATTAAGTGTAGCTCCATAACCCTTAAAGTGACCATGTTTAATTGAGTGTACCTAAAGTAGGTGGCTCATATTGTCATCTCCTTGTTGTCCTAAGGGTCATCCAAAATGATCCTAGTCTTCAAGTTTGTGATCCTAAATATCTTATACATGTCATAGAGAATGAAAGTCCACTCTACATCCACTCATGAAATCCTAAAGATTTTTTCCATATCCTAATAAGTGAAAATTCCACATATAATACAATTACAAGGAGATACAACAAGGATATGATAAACCTACAACAATATCACTCTATGTAGTTGGGATCTCTCAACATCCTTAATGAGTCAAGGAATTTAATGAGCTATCCCTAGTCATGACATTTTCTCTAGAAAACATACTCCCCCAAAAGCACTAACACTCATGAATAAACTAAACTCAATTGACACAAAAAATGAAAAAAGATGCAATAAAACCTAGCTTCTAGCAACTCTTTGTAACATGTTTGTAACTTCCAAGAAAAACAAACATGTTTCCACCATAACGAATGTATGTTCACCATTGGTGAAATCATGTCCATTATGGTGAATGTAAAATTTTCATACTTATGACATGTTTTCCCTAATGAGCATTATTCTTTCTAAGTACCCATTTTCTAAGGATCATGTTTTCCCTAGTGAGCATTATTAATAATCCTATCCTTGTATCCCTTTTTTCTAGTTGGAGATCGAATAAGAAGGTAAAAGATGCTACAAGGATCTTGGAAGTTCTAAGGACCCATTGTCTACAACATCAATCTTGCTCTACATCTAAAGTACAACTAGCTCTATAAGTGGAAGTTTCATTAGAATATATTATATTCCTTTTCTTTAGTAGTTTGAGAATTTTATTTGAAAGCCTATCTTTTATAGTGTATATTTTATTTTGAGATTTATAAATTATTAGAATAGGAAGGATAGAAATAGGATAAATTTGTTGTTTATTTATTGCTTCTTATATTAGATTTAAAATTTCTCTATTCTCTACTTTCATAATCTTCTCTAGAAAAAATTATAAATAAAATACATAAGAAGATATAAGAAGGTTTAGTTTTTCAAAGAAATCTTCCTTACAGTGTTTTTCTTGGAAACCATATGAGATTTCTTAAATATAAGATCTAAGGAAGCATTGCATTTTTCTTAGTGAATCTAACTACCTCCAAATAAATCAATAAGAACCTTCAAACATTTATTAAATAAAAAAAAGTTGTAGAACTATATTTAATATATTTTATAATTCATATTTAAGAAACAATTTAATTCTAATTAAAAGAATATGTTGTGTAGGGAAAGATTCTCTATCTATTTACTTCTATAAAATAAGAAAAAAAATGTTGTTTTTTTGTCTCTATTTATTTTAGTGTTTCAATTATTTTCTAGAAAAGACAAAAAAAATTATTTTAGAAAGACTAGTTGATTGCATTATTTTAACTAATAACATTTAATTAAATGCTTTATAGTAAATTAATTGAAATGATCTGATTAATTTAGTACAATTGATTAATTACTTATTGTTAATAATATCATTTAGTCTAGTTTATTCATTTATTTATCATAAAATAACAAACACAGAACTAGAAGATGATGTTATCCTTGCAAAACTTTGATACAAATTTATCATGATGGGCATTATCATTAATTTTGGTTCTAAATATTTTTCTCTTGTGCATTGTTGGGTTTCATTAGATTGCAACAATGACATTGATGATTTTTGTGAGTTAAGTTCATGACCCATTCTACATGGGTGTGGCCTTATATAGGTTGGTACACGACATCTTTAGTTGCGTTGATATAAAGACACTCAAAATGGCTAAATTTGTGTTGGTTCTATTGGGTTAAAAAATTCAAGCACTTTTTGCTCTCATGAATCTATTGCAATCAATTTTGTTTAGAAATTAGAGGTCTCAACACTACCAAAATGCTAAGAGATTATGTGCTCTAAGTCATCCTTCCTAAATTTGAAGTCCCTACCTCTCTTCCAAATATTGCACTATTAATCATATAGGGAGATGTGGAATCCGAAATAAAGGCTTGCATGAAGACTTGTGTTATCAAGGAGCTATTGCCCATTTTAAAATACCATGAGTAGTTGTTCAAATTCTGTATGGACTTAGCCATGATGCTTAAAAAACTCGTGGTCTCACACAAGTATGAGAAGTTGAAGGTTAACAAATTGTCCTCTTCTCCCTTATTGGTAGAAGGTGTTCTTATCTACGCTTCAAAATGATCAAAGATAATTTTTGTCATTCAATTTAGATACTTGGAAGATTGCAAATATCCAAATTTTAGTCTAGCCAAGGGGAGGACATTAGAGGATTACTAGGTGAAATTGGTGGTTTGGTGCACTGGTAGGTGAAATCTTTGTTTCTAGATGTATTGGGTTGGATGATATTGACAAAGCCTTGTTCTAGTACTTGTAGTTTGCAATCCCTATTTTTCTAATTTTTTATTTATCTCTATTCGCCGAGACATTATGTTTTATATTTTAATTTTTCATCTAGACAACTTAATTTTGTTAACCACATCTTCTCAATTGAAACCATCAATTTTGATTCAACTAAATTTTAATTTTATATGATCAATTTATATCTTTTCCTTTTTTCTTTAAAGACCAAAAACCTAATAAAATCCACACTTTTATTTATTAAAAAATAATAAATTTTAAATCAAACAAATTATAAAATATTAAAATTTATTTCTCAACTAACATTCCATTTTATTTATAAAATTATCACACTCATTTATAATATACTAAACTTCTTTACATCTACCATTTCCTCTAATTAAACTTGGCGAAGGTCCTCCACTTGGTAAAAAAATCATTTCACTTGTAGATATTATTTACTAAAATTAAAAAAATATATCTTTTAAAAATAATAAAATCAATTATACCCATATAACGTAACATTATTCTCTAATAATTTCATTTCTATCCAATCGCATGACTTACAACCTAATTAAAATAATTAAAAACACTGCGAATAATATATATAGAATGTATATACACCCTTTCAATCTTACAAAAGTGTCTTTTCTTATGTTGTGATGCAAAGGCACGATGGATGGATGGATACACATTAGACAATGCCCCAAAATCACGTTCTACTAACGTTAGTCACTAACATTTAAATACGTTAAAGTCCAACGGACAGTGCCGACTTTTGCAGGGCGACAGCTCAGATCCATTCCTCAAAATTTGGAAGCAATGTCAGTCGTCGATGTGGGGCAACTTCAAAGCTCATCTTTTAATGCAATCTAGAGGGAAAAGAAATGAAATGAAATGAAATGAAATATTTTAATGACGTCCACGAGGCCAAAGAAGCCTATGGGACCCAAGATCGCACCGGAACAACACACGCCTTAGACACAATGGAGGTGCCGTTCGAGATCAGCCCTTCGAGAGTGAATTTTGATGATGAAGTTTGCAATTTTGTCGAGTCTTGAATCTTCAAACAAGGTATTTAAATTGTCAACCTGCACCGCATCCCCATAGCTGGCCCGGATGTCTTTATAAGCTGAGCATTCTATGATAAAGTGCCATTCTGTCTCCACCATACCTTCGTTACAAAAGCGGCATATTCTATTTTCCCACTCTTCTTTAGGAACCTCCCACCTACCCGTTTCACACCTAAGATGGTGTGAACTAGTCCGCAATTGGGCTATCAACATTTTTGCTTTCCATTTGATATTCGCTCCTATATAAGCCTTTTCTTCATGGTCCCTTGTGGGATTGAATTCTTTGATATAATAATCCTTTTTACGCCCTGTTTTTTTCGTCCATATACCATATTTAAATTTTTCTCTCACGTAATTTTTTATTTCTCCATTTGTGTTTGGACACTCATGCATCACAATATCCCATTTCTTCATCCACTTGATATTAAGTTTCATCCATGTGTTCTTTCTTCTAGTTAGCTCCTCTTTCATAATTAGCTTAGGCCATCTATGATCCTCCATATTCTGGACCTTCTTTAAGTAGCTTAATAACCGGGTCATCGCTGAGGCCTCCAGAGGAAAAGTACCGGTCTCAGCCAATAAAATTTCATAAGGCACTGCAGTCTTAAGCTTGAGGCTGCATATAATTAGATGTTTTTGTATCCTTTCCACTTGTCTCCATTTCTGATCTGACATGCTGCTGCCCCAGATTTCACACCCATAGAGAATTACCGGAGTAACAAGAAGACCAAAAAGCGTTCTTTTAGTTTTCCAATCCCATAATTCGGCATTTCTACATCTATTTTGCAAAGAGTACAACGCTTTCCAGCCTCCTTGAATTCTTTTTGCTCTACATGTTTCCCAGCTAAGCTTGTTGTGAAAATCAAGCCCAAGGTACTTATACTCATCCACTATTTCTAGTGGCTTGCCTTCAAAGATAAATTCAATCTGCTGTTTTTTTCTTCGCAGTGAGAAGATCATTATTTTGGTTTTTGAAGTGTTCACTTGCATCCCGACCTCTTGACAAAACGATTCAAGGGCCTTCAAATGTTTTCTCAAATCATGTGCAGTTTTAGCAATTAATATGAGGTCATCGGCATATAACAGTAATTTTATTACAAAGTTGGCCAAAAGGATGCCTTCCCCACCAACCTTGTCAATCCATTCTTCCAGCTTATCAATGTAAAGCCCAAATAGCGTTGGGGAGAGCGGGCAGCCTTGTTTGACACCAATGTCACTGCCAAAGCATTCTGACATACCATCATTGGTTCTGATTTTAGCTTTGACCTGCTCGTAGAGCCTATGAGCAGCCGCCCTAAGCTCATGCGGAACTCCCAAATCCTCCATTCTCTTCCATAGCTTGTTCCGAGGGACCGTGTCAAAGGCTTTTTTAAAATCAACAAAGCAGCAATAGGCTTCGTCTCCTTGAATGTCCCAAATTTTTTCAATCAAAAATCTAAGGGTAACCCCATGATCAATAGTGGAGTGCTTGGGCCTAAAACCAGCTTGACCTTTTGCTCTTTTCCCCTCTTTTTCAGCCCAGCTGCTAATCCTGCGTTCAATCATGCTTCCAAAAAGTTTCCCCATAAGAGGGTTAACCATAATAGTTCGGTAGTTTGATGGGTTATTTATGTCACCATTTTTGTGCAAGGGGATAACAACACTAGTGGTCCATCCTTCTGGGAAGCCTTCTTGATTGACCCTGTTGAAGATGCTCTTAATACAAGGTGCAAGGACCTCAACACCCCACTTTAAATGTTCTGCTTGCAGCCCATCAATATCTTGTGCTAATGTTGCATGTTCCCTTTGACGTGGACTAATTAAAAGGCTTGACGTGCAGCTGAACCCAACGCCTTACCAACTTATCAAAATTTGTTTATTAAAAGACAATTCTGAGACACTGGTAATTTCAAGTTTGTATGGACCAAAATGGAGGTAAGGATTAGACACAGTCAAATAAGAGTAAGTAAAACAAAATTAACAGAGAGGAGAGAGAGAAAGGGAGAAAAATATTGTGGGTCTGAGAAATAATGAGGGATCTGCAATAGCAGAATGGTGGATCAGAGCTCATTAGGAAGGGCAGATCGTTTACATAATGTCAAAAGTTGCTGCTTTTTGTTTTTTTGAATCGTTACGTAATGTGGAAGCTTGTAAAATAGTTCATGTAAGTATTGGGGGAGTACTTTTTAAGCGCTGCGAGGGTTTAAGAAGTTATCCGATTTGAGTGAGAAGAGGAGGAAATTGTGCGCAGGAGGTTTCAATCGGGAAGTTTTTCGTTGCGGCCGGGAAACGTGCCTTTTCCGGCGACTGCATCGTCTGTAATGGTGGGATTCGCGAGTACGAGGCGTGAAGTTTGAAGTTTTATGCGGGGTGTTGTATATTTGAAGTGGAAATAATGAAGGTGGACACGCGCCTGGATTATGCTGCTTTCCAGCTCTCGCCCAAGCGTACCAGGTGAGTGTTGTTGAAGTTTCCGGTTAATTAGGCTGCGTGTCGAAATTTTGAAGGATCTTAGCTGCGAGATCTAGAATGGGAAGGCGTGCTGCAATTAGGACAATGTGGATACTTTAGATTTAGTATTTTGGCTAAATTTAGATTGCAGGGCTTAGACGTTGGATTCTTTGGAAAGATTCTATATTTGGAATTATGCTGAGCTTCAAACCTGTGACGAGCAGGTGTGAGCTGTTCGTTTCAGGTGGAGGAGAAACGGAAAAGCTTGCGTCGGGGCTTTTGAAACCATTCACTACACATTTGCGGGCGGCTGAAGAACAGGCTGGAAGAGCAGGGCATTTAATTAAGCTCGAAGTCCCTGAATATCAAAATGGAGGAGCCTCCTGGTTCACTAAAGGCACTTTGGAAAGGTGATTAGTCTCGAAACACAAGTGCTTCCTTATGGATCCTTTTAGTAACAGGCTAAATATGATTATACTAATTGTAGAATCCCTCATTTTAGGACAATTTGGAGAAATTTGTGGCTGGATTAAAATGGACTGAAAAGTAGTAATGCTTTCTGGAAATGCTATTCATTTTACTAATTTGGGGTCGATCGTAACGTTTTGGTTAGGTTTGTCCGGTTTGTTAGCACTCCTGAAGTGTTGGAGCTGGTCAACACTGTGGACACCGAGATGTCGCAACTGGAGGCTGCTCGAAACTTCCAGCTTAGCCTCTATTCTCAGGTGGGAAAGTCAGAAGCTTTCTGTTTTTGTTCGATCTGCGTAGTAGCGTCTATAATATTGATAAATGACAGGCCTGCTTTTGTGTGGTTTCACACAGGGCAATAGCGAACAGGCGTCAGGATCAGGTATATTGTTATCTGGATCTTCCTATCTAGCGGTCACAAAGATTTTTGGCACCAGTTGTTATATTTTTTTAATCGATGTTTATATTGAACCAAATTACAGCCCTACTCTCAAATCATTGTTGTGCGATATGCTACTTTTCCAGTAATTGAATCTTTTTCCTGTATGCTTTATCTTAATTGCTTTACAGTTTGCAGTTACAATTATGTAAGTTTGTCAGATTTTTACTAAGCTCACCTGCACATTTCCGATCTCTCTACCTGGACAATGCCATTGACTTCGAAAAAACTGCTTTACCTGGCGCTCACGTTGCAATTCATTTTTAACTTCCCGTCCAAGAGAAAATAATTCATGGCATCCGAGATTGTTGTTTATACGTGTTTCATGTTTGAAAGAAAGAAGGAAATTATATCGATGCCTACCTGTGATTAAAGAAAATAAATGGGATTGGAAAGTACAGTAAGTTGCGGTATCTAGTAGTTATGTTCAAAATAACTCCAATAACTAATAGAGCAACTACCAGGAAGGAAAAAGCATAATGAGAGAGGGTCACAGACAGACTGGAAATGATATATTCCATAGGATCCAAGTTCAAATACAAGAAACTGTGTGAAACGAAGGCTCTCAATTGAAACCATGAGATGGTGTAGTCTAAATCAAAAGTCAAGGGCTGAGGAGGGAAGAACAGCATTAACGATGTCCAAGGAGAATGAGGCAATCCAGTTTTGGCTTATGTTCATAGGAGAATGGCTTGGGCCAACATAGCTTGGCTGAACAATTCGAGGAAGCAGGGTACTATCCCCAGAACCTCTCCTAACATGCATGATGGACAAGCCTTTAGAAGTTGGGAGAGAAGTGGTAATACATGCATGTCCCACATGTGTATTGTCTGTAAAACTCTAGCAAACTAATGGAAAAATAGCAAATACCAAAATGATTGTGAGAAATAAAATCATCAATCTCTTGAAGTCTGATCATTTCTATGTATAAATAGTGAAACGTCTGTGCAAATTCCACCAAATTGCAGGGTCAAAGGATGGAATATTCCAAGAAAGAAAACATTCACTTTCCCTTTTGTGGCCCGTCACAGTATCTTTAAGGCTTACAGTTGACACACTCATAGTTGAACTCGCCTAGAACATTTCATAAACAAACATATATCATGACATCTTACATCATATCACAGACACTCTTCTCTACTGGGAACATTTGCAACAGTGAGTTTGAGAGCACATTACAAATACTGTTTTGCTGATAATTCCTGTTCATCCCTGTTTAACTAAATTCTTTGAGTCACATGTGGTATGTGCCTGTCCATGTCTCTCAAGTGTTAGGGTACGCCAACTTGATAGTACTGGAATACATATACATATTTGTGTACATGGAGACACACGACCCTTCATAAAATACTCTGCATAGACTCCAGTATGACTTATAAGTTGTAACTTGATTCCTGAAGCTTCATGCAGAAAGATTCAACTCTCTGGATTGATTTGATAAATGAATTGAATGCCTAGCTATGCCGTGATGATCCTTTCCACACTCTAAACTAAAATAGACAAAAATCTTTACAGTACATGCATTTCAAGAAGATTGCCGTTTATCTGGATCATTATCACTTTGCAAAAGTAGAAAAGGAGAATTTTGAAAGGAATATATCTGTTCTAGACTTACAGGAACAGCCCAAGCTCTGAGGTGAGCCACTCCCAACTGGTGAAGACAATTTATCTTCAGGACAAACTGCTACAACATTCTGAATCTCTGGTTTCCAACTCTTGAAATGATTATCCTCAACACTTTATTAAAAAAGAGAGTTGAAGGGAGAAGAGGAAGTCAGCTTCAGTAATCGTTACTAATTATTCATTCACCTTTAATTAGTATGCATAATTGAAATTCTAACTGCACATTAACTATTTGCTAATTTAAGTAAGTCTCCTACTAGACTTGTAAAATTTTGCTGAATAATTTGTTTCTGAAACTATCTATTTCTTTACAGTTTCCAAGTATATAATCCTAATTTATTTCTTTCTTTATTTTATTCCCTGACACACATGGGCTTATTAGTTATTACAGTCACATTCCAGCCTGTGAAATATTTGTAACCGGCCCTGTTCATGAAGACGTCGCATCTTTCAGTTCTATAAATGAAAAAACAACAAAAGTTCTTAATCAGTTATGTCCTTAGTGTTGCCTCCACTATTTGTTAGTCTTCTATATATTCAGAAAATTTTCACAATTTTATTGTTGACATGCCTCTGCATTTGAAAAATTGCATTTCACGCTTGATTGTTGCTTGATAATATTTGAATCCATTTGGAAATCATTGTCCATATTTGTTAATAAAAGTTATAGTTTTACCCCAAGTATTTTGACAATACTTTAGTGATTCCTTAATTTGCTCTTCCACAATCACAGACTAAATGGAATGGCCAACTGAATTGTAACATTTTTCCAATGCCATTTCTAGAAGGAAATGTTTTATTATGTTTTTTTACGCAAAGAGAAGATTTTATTACAGTCCCATGTATCAGTGGTGACTAACTTGTTTTACATGACCTACTGGATTAGAATCTCTCAGATGGACCTCTCATTACTTGAAAAACCTGAACTGCTTCAGAAGGAAGTTTAATGCATTTTGATTAATTTCTAGTTTTCTACCTATTTTCTACTGTAACACATTACCAAGTTGCTGATGCTTGTGCTTCATAGAGGAGCCAATGGAATAAGTTGTTTGCTTGCTAATAGGTAAATACTAAAATTTATTATTCTCCAATTAGAAGTCAACCCATGAAGTTTACTGTTAATTATTTTCCTGATGGAATCAAACTTTTAGGTATAAGAAAGAAGGCTATGCACCATATGCCATTCCATTCAGATAGCCTTTAATACCAGGATTTACCAAGAGAAAAGAGTAGAGCACTTTGGACCAACACTAATCCTGCAATGTTGGCTCCTGAATTTATAGCACATAAAGCCATTAGTGTCAACTGAAATTTATTCATTTGCTTTGTCATATTTTAGATCTCCATCCTTTTCCTTCCAGGTATTATATGAAACTAAAAATCATGAAGCATATACATCTATTAGTTTTTAATTTTCATGCTAGACTTGTTTGTTTTTTGTCTTTGTGTTTCATCCTTTCCTATCCAGGTCTCATACAACTTGTAAAGAACCAGGCCTGTTTCTGAAATGACCAGGATACTTTTCTGTAGGGTATTTCACATTGATGAATGGACAGATTAAATGAAAGGATCTTCACGAGCAGATATGGAAGGTTCTAGAGCCATTGTTTAGTGGATACCTTGCCATTTTCTAAACTTTTGCGACATTCCATTTCCTTCAAATCTCCTTAGAGGCATTTTTGGTAACAGGAAAATCTAATAGTTGGTGAGATGGTGCTTATCAGGATAGGGGTGCTCCAATCAGAGGGGCCTGAAAACCCAGAAGGGTGGGGACTGGAATGGTTGGGACTGGGTTTCAGTGGCCAAGGGTAGGGCCAATCAAATCCCAAGTCCATGAGAGCATAATCATTTCATGTATCATTTACTGGCAATTACCAATGTTTTCTGCTGGGTGGGATTCCTAGTGAAGAATTATGATGTCTTGAAAATTATGGTCTAATATTCATCTCATTTACCTAGTGACATAGTACAGTGGCTTTTGTAGGCATCAAGGACTTCTATTGTCACTTTTTTATCATGTGGGAGAAAATTATCATATTTAATACTTCTATTAATCTGAAGGCTATATAGACAGTGAAACGGAACTGATATTCCACTCAGTGGATATCTCCAGAAGAATGGTTTCATAGTACTCATTTGCATGCTATTCAATGGGTTGTAATATATGAAAAGGTTCAAGTTTCTAATTAATTTTATTGGCAATTGCATTCTCTTTATTACTTTAATATACTAGTCATACACAGGCAAAACTGACTAAAAATTGGTAAAATTTGTGATTTACTCAAATTGCTGTTTAAGTGAGTGAGATGTTGAAGTTTGTTGAGTTTTGGATCAAGTTTGCCTTAATCTGAGAAGTTTTTCCCAATCATGAATCAAATTAAGCTTGGAATGCTTTAGAAGGTATTTCTAAGGCCATTTTGTTGGAGCATTATTATAAGTAAAAAGTGGAAGCAAGGAAAAAAAGCTAGCATGTGCTTCCATTGTGGGGCTGTGCAGGGTTTGGTTACAAGGTATTCAATGTAGAGTGCCATTACTTGGGTAAACTGGCACAGGAAATTGTGTACCATACATATCTATAGGTATACTTTTCCATGTATTAGTCTATTAGAAATAAGTATATTTGGTAAATGATTCTTAAGTAATGCAAATTAATCTGCACTGTGCGAAAATGGCCTCTGCTATGCAGGAAAGTCTCCTTGGGATGAGTTTGTAAGAGATTCTTTTAGGTAGGATGGTCTGCTTCTATATTATGTGAGGATGGGTTTTTTTGAACAAATTCAGTATTTCTAATTTTAGGTTGTGTGATGTCAGTGTCTTTTTGGGAGAGAACTAACCCAAAATCAGTGTGTATCTCAGCCACATCTGAGATGGGAATAGTTGTGACTGGAATCTGTACCTGCACACTAGGCGCATGCATGTGCATTTATGCATTAGTGAAGGAAATATGACCATGGAAGAGTACAAGTGGTATGTATGGAGCTACTTTGGTATGCTAATTATATTAATAATTAGATAATTAGAGTGATTATATGGTGAAAGTATGATCTATTAAACTAGTGATTATACAGTGAAATTTGGTTATCTCCTTTGTGGGTTGCATTGGAGCTATGGTGATTAGATTCCACTCCATGAGTTCTGGACACTTGATGATGTCATGTGGAGGGAGAAGTTTCAATGAGATCTTAAAAAAGTGGCTAACAGAAGGATTTGGAAAATGAAGGGACTATAGAGAAAGGTAGGATGTTTTCCTAGAAAGAACATAATGTCTAAGAATCAGCAACAGACCGTTGTAGTAGAAAGCTTGGGCTCCAAGTCAAGGATAGAGAAAGAGGCCTAAAGGAGGATGTTATAGCTTTGAAGGGTATTGCTTGAAGAATGCTGCAAAAGTAAAAGGTTTTTACTTTTTACTGTATCTGATGTGGCTATTGTATTGCAAGTAATATAGTACGTGCTAGAAGTTTGGGAGGTGGATTCTTAATCTACTCTCGTTGGACATATAAGTATGATTGCAAGTCAAAAACTTTCTATCTTCACTGAATTAGTAGCTATTAGCATGTTAGGAAGAGCAGGATTTCAACATATGGAGTTGAAGAATTGACCAATGTAGAATTAGCTGTTAGTACCAAGAGAAATGTGATCATGTATGTGATCGATTATGAAATGGTTTGGAATGTGATGCTTAACAAGGTAAGGATTATCTATTTCTGTAAAAACATTTGATTGTATTTAGTGATGAAGGGAAATTTGACATAGAAGAAGGGATCATGAGGTTGTTGGACTAATCTCCAGCGTCTCCCTTTGGATTCGGGACATGGACTAATTGCCTCCCGTGGATCCGCTTATCTCTGGTGTTTGTATCGAGCATTTGTCAAGTATAATGTCCCTTTCTTGATTTTCCCTAGAATTTGCCTATTGATCACAAATTGCAGCAAATTAGGGTTACGGTTTGTCTTACCAAATAAATATTTCTTTAATAATGCAATCCTAGGTTTGAATCTTGCAATCACCACATGAACTATATATATATTAACAGAGTTAGGTAATTACATTACATCATAGGTTATCATTAATGCAAGCAAGCTAGGGTTTGGGAGAAGGGACTTGATGGGTCTGCTGAAGCCATTTCTACACCAAGCCTAAGAGGGTATATACCACAACTCTCTCCCTTGGCGGCTTTTACGTGCTTTCCCCATCAATGTCTCAACTCCCCGAAGACACTTGCCATCTTGTGGAATTGGGTGGGGGTTGCAAGTGGGTAACTTGGCTCTCTGTGTAAGTGCCCTCTAGTTGGCTACTTACTAGCCTTGTTTACCCCTTTTGCTTACACCCCAGGCCCTTCCTACAAGGTGGATTCCAATCAGTCAAACATATCTTCTATTCTATCATCAGAAATCATACATTAAATATTCTTTCATTATTCATGGCGATATTTATACAGATGTAAAATAATGAATGGCAGAAAATACCCGAGTATATATATATATATAGTTAATAATTGTCAATCTGCTATGGTGGATTGGACGGGTTCCTTGTGATTGCAGGTCTGATCCCTCCTTTATTCTGCCGATGTGTATCTTCTTCTCTTCTCTAAATGGATGCCTCTTGCTCTCCATTTCTTAAGATATATATATCCTTGATGTCTGATATGGAAGTTCATGTCCCTTGGGGAAAAGACGTCAACTAGAGGGACATGTCCTTTATTAATCACCCCCTTTCATCTTTCCATAAAATGAATCGCGGCAGCCTTTAATTAATTTCTCTAACATATGCGATTCCTAGTAAAAGTTAATTTATTATTATCAGTGCTAATTCGTTTATTCTTCCTTGTTTGACTTAAACAATTTGCTTGATTAATATATATTAATTTTCCTTTGCTTCTATATTTACTAACTGCGGTTCATTATATGAAATTGATCAGCGATCAGATTATCTATCTTCTTCAGGTCGACTCACTGTTATGCCATCCATTTGGGGCGGGGTTATGATAGCAGTTTATCTCCTTGTTTTCTTACAGGGCCATGACAATTGCTTTGAGGGATAATTAATTCCATTAATATTATCCTTCTCAATTCATCAATCCTCTCTTAGATCATTCGCTGCATTTGCAAGAGTGAATCACTGCTTTTCCTACATTAATAATAATGGTCTTATACTTTTGTTTATTATTATTTTAAAGACGGGTTTATCATTTTTAAGGAGATCGTCACGATTTCATGGCAGGGACATGACATTAAGTTAAATAATTGCTCTGCAAGTAATGAGCTTCTTATAGAATGGATGTCAACTTTATATTGTTTGTGTCATTAATCCTAGGAGGAATATGGACCGAAAGATATGTAGATGGGTTTACTGTTTAGTTACCTAGATTGTTGTTCCAACGATTGTTTGATTATATATTGACCTATCATAAGGAATGAACCTTGCAAAGGCACCATACAGCATGAATTATGTATAATTTAAAGAATTAGAGATGCATTTTTGGGAGTGTTTGGATAAATTTTTTATCAAGCATCATGTGTCACTTCCTTGCAAGAAGAAATCTTGGTTGTGAAGAAAGATTAGGATGTTGAGACTCTTTCCCAACAATTGACAAATAAAACAAAGCCACTATGAAGAGTTGATGCCTATTGCTCGAAAAAGTCGCATTAAATCCTGCACAAACCAATGGTTGTAAACAAATGGCACATTCTTTTATGAAAATAGGTTTAAACACTTGTATTCCTAATCTGTATAAACGATAAGATAGGTGCTCGATTTGACAAAATGGGATGTCTTTACATAAGCTGTTTAAGTATGGTCCATATAATAAGTCCCCTATTGTGAATTATAATTTTAGCAGCTTTTAGATTGGGAACAATTTGTCATTCAACTAGATCACAAATTAAAAATGCTTGAAAAAGATTGATTGTTATCTCTCAGGAAAAAAAGGTAGGATCACACTATGTAGGATTTGATTCTACAATATCAGATTTTGGAGACCTGTGTTCTACTGAACTAAACAAAGAGTGCTGCTTTTTAAAAGAAATGAAAGATAAAAATTTCTTTTGTTTAGATGGTTTGTTTGTACAATTAACAGGCCCAAGTTATTCATCAAAATTATTTTGAGTGTCGGGTAAATCAAATGCCCAATCAAAGACAAAGGTACATATAATGAATAGAACAAGTTTGTATTATGCTTTTTGGATTGACCATTTCCCCACAATATTTATGCCTTTGATGAATATTTTATTCTGAAATTACTTGGATAGGATTTTGTTAACTTTCTCGGACAGCATTTTATTGTACTGCAATGTCTTTGATGAAAATTGATTACTGTATTTAAAAAATACTTGGATAAAATTGTGTTAGTTTTCTTGGACAGAGTTTTGCTGTATTGCAAGTCTAATAGGAAGCATGTATAATAAATAAGAAAGACATTGCATATTTTGAGCTATTATTGAATTTATGCAAAGTCAAGCAAATGCAAGCTCTTCAAGGATATTTTGTATTTGGGGCACATTGTTGTGGAGGATGGAATGTTAATGGACACATAGGAGGTCAGAGTGAATGAAAAGGTGTTGTCAAATTTAAAGGATGTATTATCAATTACTGTTTGAAGCTTGTAGAAGTTTTTTCTCTTGTCACACCTTCAACTACCATATTATAGGGGAAGACAAGAAGTTTATCTTGGACAAACCACTGTAAAAAATCTGTAAATGATTGAAGTGTTAATTTATCCACTAGTTTTTCATCAAAATTGAGGGATGTTTTGTGACGTGCATTGATGCTAGTCTGGAAGGTATAGGAATTTTAAACACCTAAATGGCAAGGTCATCTTTTTTCATTTTATTAGCATTGAAGCCTTGAGCAAACTTACCCTACCCATGGTTTAAAATAGCAGCATTAATCGTTTGGGGAAAAAATCGGCAAACCAAAAGTTCAGGATGTTTTGAAAAAATTGGGAAAAGATCGGGAAAAAATCGGATTTACAAAAAAGCACAAAAAATTGAAGAAAAACAGTCAGAAACTACTTTTAAAAAATTTAATGGCATTTCCATAGCATACAGACATTGAGAGCAAATAAAATACAGAGTTCAATCCATGAATTATAGAAAATAGATTTTTGTTGGTTATATTCATATCGCTGATTACATTGCACAAATCATACTACAACTGCATAAATATCAAATGGTGACAGTTGTCAATGCTACCACATTTTTCATACATGTCTACCAAAGCATTTTATCAAACAGTTCACTGCCTTGCTGCTATGGCTAAAACCCTAAAATAGGTGCTTATGAACAAGTTATGGATGCTTAGAAAAGATCTATCAAAGCATAATGGTAAGAAATAGCATAGACAAGGCAGTGAACTGTTTCAAAAATGCCTCAAAGAAATGTGAATCTCATGGTGATGGAAGGATATACATGACAATTCCATGTGTTTGTATCATGGCATTAGTTATGGCATTCCATCACCATGAGACCATTTCTTTGAAGCGTTTTCAAATAGTTCACTTTCACATTTTTCTATCTTGCCGCATTTTTTCACTACATGTCTACCAAAGCATTTTTATCCAAACAGTTCAAAAGCGCCTTCATGCTATGGCTAAAGCCTAAAACAGGTGGCTAGAACAAGCTATGGATGTTTGGGAAAAATCTGCAAAGCATAATAGTAGCAATATAACATAAGACAAAGGCAGTGAATTGTTTGAAAATCGTCAAAGAAATGCAGTCTCTGGTGATGGAATGCCATGACAATCCATAGCAATTTGCTTGTACATGTCATTAGTCATAGCATTCCGTACCAATGAGACTACACGAACTCTTTGGGGACGTTTCAGCTGCAATCTATGCTACGCATTTTTCATACATGTCTGCAAAGCATTTTATCAAACAGTTCATTACTTTGCTGCCATGGCTAAAAGCACAAAACAATTGCTCGACAAGCTATGGATGCTTGGAAAAAATCTATCAAAAGTATAATAGTAGCTTAACAATATGGTCTCATGGTTTTCTTGTGAAAATCAGCTCGATTTTATTCACCTTTTTTTGCAGATTTTCAACACGTTTTTTTGGCGATTTTGCAGTTTGAAATGGAAAAAAATCATTGACCAAAAAGTCAATGATTTTTTCAAAAAATCAGGGAAAAAATCATCCAGCCTGCAGATTTTTTTTAAAAATTGCGATTAATCGGGATTTTTTGTAGATTTATGCTTCTATGCTTTAAAGTCTGTTGCAATATTGCATGCTTTGAAATTGTGGTGATAACATGCTTGAAAGAATATTGAGTTGATGATAAACCATGTCAGCCTGAAGTATGTATGTTTGGATAAACACTCAGGCATACACTTAAGATTCTGTAGGTCAGCACTCAAGGATTTTCAGAGTACGGAAAAACATTGTGCATCTTTGAGCTCCCTTGGATCATCATCACATGTGCATATTGAAATGTTCTCCAGTTTTCATATTATATTTTGATTGGTCAAGTCCTTGAAATTAAGGGTTCTCTTTTGAAACCTTTTTACAGTCTGTGCATGTGTGTCTCTAAACATCATTGTTCTACCACCTTACTTTCCGTCCATATAATGAACTGTTCAAATTAATTTATTTTGAAATCTTTCTGACATGCTTTTGTAAAGCCCAGAAATTTGGTGATAAGTGGAGTGTTTTGTGTGACTACATGCATGGTCAAGGGTCTACTTCGAGCTATTCTGAAATTTAACTGAAAACTTTCATGAATATACCTGTTCCTAGCAAGTGAGTAACAACAAAACCATGGAAGGCGGTATCATGGCAGCATGCTAGGGTCATAAACATCGAGGAACATCTAGCTAATCTGTAAAGAATCTTTATGTCAACCCTGCTAAAATTGACAGTAGTGTTAGGTTGTACCTTCTGTATTTGTCATGTATGCTAGTTGTTTATCCCAATTTACACTTGAGTAGATAGTGGAACTGTAAGCCATCCATATTTTAGTTAGAATGGTAGCTTAGTTGTCCCAATTTCTCCTCTCGTAAATAAGCAATTAAGGTTTATATGGAAAATTTAGCTATTTTAAACTGTTGTTATAACATTAATCTTAGATATGGCAGTTACCCTATTAATATGTTACTCTTTCGATGAAAATGGAGGATTTATTGAAACTTGATACTTTTCAACTTTATTTTGTCAATGGCTTCTGCTTTTCCTCTTGATGCCGACCAGCCGGAAATGTTTTAAACAAGTCCCATACTGCCTTGCTCTACAAATTTCAATCTTGGCAAGTTTGAGTCATCAGTTAGAACACAGATCTTTGCTGACATTATATAGTTAGCTAAAACTCAGCATAACAGGTCAAACACCGAGTTTTTATGTTTACTAGTCAAGTATCATTAAGAAGTAATTGCGGTGGTGAGCATGCTAAAGTTTTCAAGAACAGAAAATCTTTCAATGTTAGTGGATATGGCAGAAAACATGTCAAATTGCACCTATTTTTTCTCAGATTTGGGGAACTGTGAAATCTTTCAGCACATTTGGTGTCTGGACCAAAGATACCTAGATGATTCTAACAAAGACCCAAGACTCAGGATCAGGATCGGACTCTATGAACACCACCTTTTTGCTTGCAAGCTAAGTGGGGAGGGGTTTTCTCTCACGATGAGAGTCTTAGAAAAAATGTCTCACCTGCTTGACTATACACCACGAATGTACTCCTTTCTTAAGTGCTGGTCTCGGTCTGTTAGTCTTTGATTAGCAAATTGTTCGTCTTTTGAGTTCAGATTAGGCCTACTCCATTTTTGAATTGGGATTAGATGTTTTAGCCAGCGTTTCCTTTGCACTTGACATCTGAGTTTAGCCTTGGATAATTGTAATCTGCTTAATTTCCAAAATTTAAATCTTGAAAGTAGGTCAGACTTACATTAATCTTTATCTGCACTTCTGGTAACCTAGTGATGATCAATTAGCATTTTTTTTGGTTCAGGTTCTCTGATTGTTGAATGGGTATTAATGGCATGTTAAATGTTTCATTTTGGTAAGACTGTTGGACATGCTAGTTAATTATGCAAGAATATACAAGATATGTATTCAGGATTCTGGAAATATACAAGATGTGCATACTGGATTCTGTAAATATACAACATATGCTTACAGGATTCTGTAATTACACATGCCAAAACTTTATTACTTGGTGCACCAAAGATTTTGATGTTGACTATACTCATTATTT
>VDFB02047230.1:105549919-105660791 GCA_007258455.2 Sequoia sempervirens
TATAGGCTCTCACCGTATAATGAGAAAGTCATGCCAGTTCTATAGGCTCTCATCATACTAGCCATACCAAAGTTATACCTCTAGATAAATTTGATAAGGCACCACACAACATGATCTTTGAGCTTCATAAGGCTTAGCAAGTTGTGTTATGCTAAACACTTATGAACAAAATGAAAATAGTATAAGACATGTTCAAAGGGGTTTTGCTTAGTTCATGTAAGGTCTCCTCTTAGGGAACATCATGCCTAATGTCTCCAAGAGAGGACTAGTCGAGGATAAAAGATTCGTAACTTAGGGAATGCAATGCATAGCATTACCACTAAGAGGAATATCATATGCGTAGAAAGGTCACACTCTTGAAGGAAATCAAATCCAATGTCACCAAGAAGAAGACACATCGCATGAATTGAGAAGACCGTGCACAAAAAAATTTCACACCTTCTAGAAGGTATATAATATCATCACTAAGAAGGGAACATGCAGACAATGAATGGGGGACAATATGCCCCCCACTTAAAATGCCAACATACTTGCTATGTTGGTATTTTAAGTAGAAAGAGAGGAAGAGGGGATCCTTGAAAATAATGCATCCCAAAAAAAACTAGTTATCCTTGCCCCCCAATCATAGAGACAAAGACAACCACCAAGAACTATCATATTGCTGCCTAGATAGATATGGTTGCACCTAAAATTGTACCACCATTAATGGCAATGAGCAAGACACATAAAGCTACTAATGCCACATATGATGAGCAACGTGATAGGATGAAAATTAATGTCAATTAGAGGAAATAGGTATATCAACACAAGGAAGAGCACCACAATCCTTAAGATGTTGAATTTTATTTCTTAAAGTCTTACATTCATTAGTAGAATGACCATGAACTCTATGATATGCACAAAATGAACTTTTCTTTGTAAAATTTATTTCGTGTTCTTGGAGGGAGAGATATCAAGTGATCTTGGAGAAGTCTCAACAAGATACTCTTTTGATCAATAGTAGAATATGTTTCTTTCTTTTGCGAAAAATATATCTCTTGCTTAGTACATGGAATGTTTTGCGTGACGACATTGATATTAAGTGAATATTTTTTTGTTTCTTTTGTTTCTTTCAAGGGACAATAACCAAGACCACTAGTTGTTTCTATTAGTTTAGGATGCACCAAGGTTAAAGCTGGCTTAGAAGAATCTTTTGTAATAGTTTTGGTATTAAGTGAAGGCTTTTTTTATGCTTTTGTTTCTTTCAAGGGACAATAACCAAGACCACTAGTTGTTTCTTGTGTATCAAGCTCTATAGGGACACAAATGCCTTATTCTCTAGCACCACATCCTTTTCCACTATAACCAAGTTGTTTCAAAAGTTCGTAACCTCTTTCATAAAGTTTTCCCATTGGATTTAGTGGTTGTTCATAATCAACTTCATCAAAGTTCGTTGTGTAGTTTGCTTCTTCTAAAGTGGTTGAAGTGGATGCTTTCGAAGGCTCTAAATTTTGTGTTGATATTGTTGGTTCTTTTCTCTTTTCAGACTCTTTTGTTATGATCTTGTGTTCTCCCATGAATGTAGGTGTGAAATCTAAGGAACCCTAGTCATCATCCAATAGCTTTGTGACTTCTTCAATATGGTTTTGTTTATCTTTCTCTTGCATGGGTTCCACTTGTGTAGTTGGTGTCAATGTTTTCAAAGGACTTTCCTTGTCTTTCTCAGCATGCAAACAAATTTTTGGTTTAGGGTTGGCCTTGATTGTATACATTTTGTTGTTATAGACATACTTCATTATACAATGAAGAGTTGAAGGTACCCAATTCATTGCATGAATCCAAGGTCTACCCAAGAGAAAATTATATGAAAGATTATTGAGCATGACATGGATGGGAGTTTGGGATGTGACCTTTCCAATTGTAATAGGTAGAATGATCACTCCAAGTGGTTCTTTTTCTACATTATCAAATCCATGGATAGATAAATAATCAGGTTCAATCTTGCTCTTATCTATTCCAAGTCTATCCAAAGGGTTTATGCTACAGACCTTAAGGGTTGAGCCATAGTCAACAAGGGTTATCTTTATCCCAATCATATTAATCATAGCTATTATCATGAAATATTCATTTTGGTTTTGCACTTCCAAAGGAGGTAGCTCACTATGGTGGAAAACAATGTCTGAATTCATTCCTTGAATTATGGTTGCTATATCATTTGGGTGCACATTAGGAGGGATAGAAAATTGTTGTAAAGCACTTTGAAGTATGTTATGATAATCAGGGGAGGATTGAATAAGGTCCAGGATATCGTAGTGGGGGAATTTTTAAGTTCAACAAGATCATACTCCTTTCCACTATGTAAAGGTAAACAAGGAGCACTGGGAAAGATAGGTTGAGGTAATGGTAATGAAGTAGGAATGGTTTGTGGTTGCCTATTGTTCATTGTATTAAATGTGTGAGTAACAACAATATAACTCGGTTGTTGTGAGACATTGTTACTACGTAACACAAGGATTCCCCAGTGTAACACAAGACCTCAGGGATCTTGGTGGGTACTACGTGGGACAACCGAGAAGACAACAAAAAAGAAAAGATCAAGATACACCCCTATGTTGACTAGTCAAAGCACACCATGATATGATGGATCAAGGCGACCATGACAAGTGATGATAGGGAGCTCAAATGATAAACAAAATCCAAAAGCATCAAAAGATTGCAATCAATTTAAAATGTCCTTTGCCATAGGATCAAGGGGGTGGATGGGATTGATGAGGTCTGTTAGGAAGGATGCATCCTGTTAAGACCGATGATGGATACTAACTAAAAGATTGATATGATGTAGGATGTTCGGGATCGATTGGATCTGATGATACAAATGGATCTTGTTTGTTAAGAACTAGATTTATAAGGGCATAGCTCGATGACGTGACACAAGAGACATGACACAAGATAGGAGACTAACACATCCTAGTGACCTAGGGGCTCGAGGGCCGATCAAAGATTAGCCTTGCCTATGTGAAAGCGCAAAGCCCTCGTAGTTTGATAAAAGGCTGACGATAGACCATGATGGAGACCTCGATGGATGATAAAGATAGGATGGACAAAAGGAGCTAGAGGATGATGAAGAATGATGATAAACGATAAAAGAGCAGATGGAAAAAGAAAAAAGATCGATGATAGGCGATAAAGGAACCCCGGGGGTGGATCAAATGATCGACCTTGCCTACGTGAAAGCGCAGGGGCAACGTAGTTCGACAAAAGGCCAAATACAAATGATGGACAAAAGATGATGGGATAACCCTGGATAAGGGGATAAATGATTGGACCGACATGATGGGATAGGATAGACCTATTGGATTGGATAGGATGATGGTGATCACGAAGCTCGAGGATGGGATAGTTATCCAAATCATCAAAAGATGAATTGGGAGGGTGATACAGGATGGATAGATGAATGATGAGAAAGGATAGGAGATTGAAAATATGTGCAAAAGAAGCAGAAGTGATGATGATAAGATAGATGGCATTGGATTGGGTGGGGAGTATCCTATAGCTAGATATCAATGACAAGGGATTATGAGATGGGATGAGGATAGAGGATGGGGGGAGGAAAAGGATTGTTTGGATGGATTGGATAGAGGGATAAGGATTTGGATGAGGAAAAGGTTACCAGATGGATAAATGAAAAGGGATGCTATGATGGAAGGATAGGAAGATAAGGATGGGGAGATGGATATAAGGATTTGATAAAAGATAAGGATGGGGGATAGATATAACGATAAGGAGATGAGGATAGGGAAATGGAAGGGATTTCTCTAATGGAATGAATGATGTCTCCAAGGACTATATCACAAAGGAAGATAGATTCCCCCACTCTAGATATGTCATGTGCGAGGAGGCATGAAGGATGCAATGGAGAAGGATAGGAAAATAAAGGAGTGAGATGGAGGAAGATAGGATGCATGGATAAGAAAGGGAGATTGAAGGTAGCATGATGGGTGGATAAAGAAGGTAGATGAGTGTGAATGGGGGTTAGGATAGTGTGCAGATGAGGGGAATGTATGCTAAGAGGTGTCCAAAGCATGTTTATATGTTTGCCCCTATCATTATCAAGATCACAAGGAGGATGGAAGGATTGGGATGTGTAAGATAGGTAGGATGGAGAGGATGAATGAAAATGATGTATAGCAAGAAGATAGGTGCATAGCAGGAAGCATAGCGGATGAAGGGAATGCATATCAAGAAGCTACCCCCAAGTGCAGATGGGGATTTACGCATGACGTCTATTTGCCAGGTTTTCATCATGGTACTTATCCAAGGCACTTATTTGCCAAGTTTTCACCATTGGACGGATTATTTCTCTTTACTACTTTATTTTTTTGATTTTTTAGATTTTTTTTTTACTTTTTGGATTTTTGACTTTTTTTTGGATTTTTTTTACTTTTTTGGATTTTTTGACTTTTTGGATAGCATGCGGAAGGAGATGGATAAGGATAGGGAGGCGAATAAGTGGATTTAGAAGACATGTGATAAGTAGATGGATGAAGGACTCAAGCATCAAGTTCCATACAAGGTGTTAAGAGCCCATATTCAAAGTGACTGTTGGACATTGGTACAATCTTATTAGGATAAATGGATTATGCAAGAGGATGAATTAGAGGGATTTGATGGGGGAGATATGTGGGGTAATGGATGGGATGCTGAAAAGGGTATGGATAGAAAGATGGGGTGGATGTGTTATGGGGAGATGTGTTCAGGACCAACATTGGCACATGTGGTGGTGGATGTGAAAAGATAAGAGAATTAATGGATGGATAATGTGGGGATAATAGAGGAGATGGAATAGTGAATTTTGGGACATAGTGACCCAAAAAATATTTAGGAGAGGGTGCATGAAAATGATTAGCTTTTGGATGAGCAATGTTGGATGTTGTTACAGATTTTTCATTTGAAGGAATTGCATCTTTTTTCTTTGGGATCCACATGATTTTGATCTTTGCTTTGGTGGGCTTTGTGGCCTACGGATTTGAATTGGATTTATATTTTTCTTCTCTTCACCATGTCTTTTAGAGGGGACATGGGGAGCTTTAGATTTGTGTAGATGTTTGGCTTTATACCTTTTTGATTTAGTATCCAAAGTGCTTTTGATAGAAATGGGATGGGTGTGAATAGATGGATGACGTGGAGTGATGGAGGTAGGAGTATGGGGATTATGTGTAGATGGAGGATGTTTAGGTATGTGCCTTTGTTGATCCTGATTATGGGATATGCGAGTGGGATGTTTATGATGGGTGACATGGATAGGTGATTTATGGATGAAAGGATGAGATGGAGGAGGTGACTTTGGGATATACAGACCCAAAGCAGACAAAGTGGGTGGAGGGACATAAGAACCCAAGATGGATGGAGTAGATGAAGGATGGGAGATGGTGGATGGAGGGACGTAAGGACCCAAAATGGATGGAGCAGATGAAGGAGGAATATGGACAGTTGTTTTAAGGTGATACGATAAAGGAGGAGGGATGGCAACATATGATCTGGTGGAGCGATGGGAAGAGCCAACATGTCTTTTGGAAAAGGCTCGTTGAGGACGTTTAGAGGTTGTACCAACATATTTAGATTGTGAGTTTTTGGAAATAGGTCCAAGACCTTGCATGCAGATTTGTTCTTTGACTTGGATGGGCTCTAAAATACCTTGCTCATGAAGGCCTAAACCTTTTCCTTGATAGTTCATTTTCTTGAGCATGCGATCCATGATAGGATTTGTGTTATTCTAAAAACATGATGTGAGTCCATTATTAGGTGGAGGATGATGGGTGGTATATACATTGTGTTTTTCTTTTGCGAGGAGGCCACCATGGAAGAATGTGAGAGTACCAAGGGGATATGCAAGTAGTGTGGGGATAGCAGTTTTAGGCAATGATGGGGGATCATGAGAGGGAGATGATGGGGCAGCAACATTTGGATGGGTGGTATCAAGAGAGGGATGAGGGAATATGATACAATCTGGATTTGTGGTAGTGGGCTCATGCAATGGAGATGGAGATGGAGTGGTGGAATCTTGAATGACAAGGGGATCATGGAATGGAATGGATGGGGGACTGTGATCTTGAGGTGGACTAGATGGGATGGTAGGATCTTGATCTGGAGAAGGGGATATGTTGGCATGCTTTGGATTAGGCTCGTGGCATGACTCATCGTGTGCGGGAGGCATGATAATGGAGTCTTGGTGAGACTCTTTAAGAGGGGAAGATGGATGGATGGAGGATTCAAAACATTCATGTGAATGGATTTTAGGGGATTGGATTTGGGTGTCGTCGATGGGTTCGATGACTCTCAGAGTAGGAAGTGGGTGCTCAATGGATTCAGTAGATGTGATGGTAGGAGATGAGGGCTCAGTGGATTAAGAGGATGTGATGGTTTTGATGGTTTGAGTGGTGCTGGGGGTGGAATCATTAATGATAGGTGTTGGGTGGAGAAGGGTCTCGTCACTAATGACCATGGATGATGGGTTGGGATGGCATGATTCCACAACTTCAAGGTGTGGAGTGGGAGATGTATTATTTGTTATAAGTCCTTGGAGAACTTCTAGATTGAGAAACTTGAATACTCTAGGCTGAGATGGTGTGGTAGGAGTGGATGAGGGATTATGGATTGGTGGGGGATTAGGACTAGGGATTGGTGGACTAGGATTAGATGGGGGAATGGAATTGGATCCAGGATTGGGAATAGATGGGGGATTAAGATTAGATGAAGGGTTAAGATAGGGGCATTGGAATGGTGAATTAGGACACAAGGATGCAGGTGGTGGATTGTACTAAAGGCATTGGAATGGTGGATTAGGATGGGAAGATTGAGGTGGCAGATTGAGATAGGGAAATGTGAATGTCGGATTAGGATAAGAAGATGTGGATGTTAGATTAGGATAAGTTGATGTGGATGTTGGATTAGGATAGGAAGGTGTGAATGTAGGATTAGGGTGAGTAGATTGGTATGGAAGATTAGGGTAATGGGTATATGTGGATGAAGGATTGAGATAGGAGGATGTGGACGAGGGATTAGGATAGGGGTATTGTGATGGAAAACTAGGATAAGAGGATGCAGGTGTTGGATAAGAGGATGATGTAGATGATGGATATAATGGATATGATGGATATCCCTTGTCAAAGGTAGCATAAGAAGCGTGATTAGGCACAAATGAAGACATAACGAGATAACTCGAAGGGGTGATTGGATTTTGGAAAGCGCGTGGAGAAAGCTTACTAGCAATGATAGTGTCGAGGGGATCCATGTTGTATACCTCTTGATCGACAAGACTTTCATTATCGTCGTTGACGTAATTAGGGTTTCCCTTGACTACTATTGATGGAGGATAAGGATTCATGATGATGAAAGGATAAAGAGGATGGACAAAATATTTTGGATGGGGAACGAACTAAAGCTGAAATCAGGATTTAGGTTAAGCTCAGATCGGGATTGGATTAAAGCTTAGATTAGGATGATTGGATGAAGTGATGGGATTGATTCTGATGATCGAATTGGATTATCAAAGGATGATTACGACATTGAATCTGCTTCGAGATGGAAGTAGATTGATTAGGTTGAAGGTGATTAGATAGGGATGTGATTGGATTGGATTGGATTGGATAAGATCGATTGATGATTGATAAGATCAAATGATGGTTCATATAGGATGATGGAAGGGATTCTAAACCTCATTCAAAGATTATCCTAGGTGACTTAGGATGTTAATTGATCGGAGTAAAGGATAAAAGGACGACTACGACACCGAATCCACTTTAAGATTGAAAATGGATTGATTGGGCCAATGATAATGATTAACTTAGGACGAATGACAATCCTAAGTGGATTTTGATGATGACAATCAGATCAGACACTTTGGGTCAATTTGGATAATAACTCTAGATGAAGTTCAGGGGATTGGGATGGGGAAAACAATGATTTGATTGGAGGAACGAATGATAAAAATGGATGAATGAATACTCAAAACGGGTAAACGATTGATCAGAACGGATGAACGACTACTCAGAATGAGTAAACGACTACTCACAATAGGTGAATGATTCTCAGAACGAGAAAGAAAAGGTTTGGAATAGATGAAAGATTACTCAGAACAAGTAAACGATTGATCAGGACTATTGAACGAGAGTTTGAAATGATAGGAGGAGGTTTGAAATGGATGGACGTTTACTTAGAATGAATAAATAGATGATCGAGAGGGATGAAAGACTACTCAAAACGAGTAAACGATCGCTCACAATAGATGAATGATTCTTGAAATGAGGAGATGAAGGTTTGAAATGTAACGCCCCTCCACACAACCCTAGCTTTGGTGTTACTACCATACAGATGCATGGAAAAACACCTATTTAGATCAAACAACCAAGTCTCGGCCTCTAATCCACTGCCCAAACCATCAAAAGTGGGTGGACGAGCTCTAAGGAGATCTCTCATGTGAGCAACCATGATTGCCTCAGATGGAGCTGGAACCTGATTTCTCTCTCCTACAACCTCCTGATCCCTATTCGGCCTAGGGCCCATACGAGCAAGGGTCTCCTCAAGCAAGCGACGCAACTGAGCGTCCTCGATTCCTGTGGATCCTGATGCTGGATACCAACCACTGGCACAAATTGAGAAGCCCGATGCTCCTCATGATTAGAAACATGGGGAACAATGGGAGGTGTATCCTGCTGATTACCTCCTCGACCGCCTACACGGCCACGACCCTTACGACCTCGCCTAGGTGGCATGATCCTAAAAAGATACACACCACAACATAAGACAAGGTACACAAACAAAACATCCTATGCAACAACTTAATGGGTCCACATTATCCTAAAGAACCTAGTGTTTAAACTTGGGCTCTGATACCATGTGTAACGCCCTGCCATGCAACCCTAGGGGAAGTTGCAATTTACTACTCAAACGAACTTATTTGTTTTTTTTTATTGTTAAGTAATTAAATGTTATTGATTTAATTCATGTTTCTTGTTTGGGTTTAAGTAACTCAATCTCATAACCTTAGGGGATTGGTTGGAAATGGTTAGTGAACTTGCAAGTTAATTTTTCTTAATCAAAAAAAAAAATTAGTTCGTTTGAGTAGTAAATTGCAACTTCCCCTAGGGTTGCGTGATGGGGCGTTACATGAAATAGATGAATGTTTACACGGAACGGGTAAACGAATGATCAAAAAAGAGGGAACGAATGTTTAGAATGGATGGATGACTCTCAGAATGGATGAAAGGATGAATAGGACAAAATTGAAGAAGATGGAGAGAAGGATCTTAAGATTTTTTTCGATATCCAAAGATCTTGACTGCAGATGGATTAAAGCTCAGATTAGCGTTTTGGTTGAGCTCGGATTGGGATTAGATTAAAGCTCATAGTATGATTGGATTAAAGCCTAGAATGATTGGAGGATGTGATGGGATTGATTCTACACCAAGTTCTGGGGTTGAAAGGACGTAAGGTGTTGACAACTAGATTTTTCCAGATTTGGCAATTTTCAAAAATTGTCAAATTTTGCCATTTTAGGAAACCTCACAGACATACTTTTGAGAGTCCAGTTTTTTCCCAAAAAATACCCAAAACTAAGATAGGATGAATTTCCAACTAACATCCCAAATCTGAGACATGCATTTCGAGTTATTAATGAAAAAGATTTTTCAAAAATTGAAAAAAAACACTAAATTTCAATTTTGAAGGTCAAGATGAAAGTTTGAGGCCCTAAAAATGTGGCGAAACGAGGTCCAATGGGGTTAAGGTCATTGGGAATCCACATGCCATCTCATAACACAACCACCCATAAAATTTTAGCTCAAACAGACACCTGAGTCAAAAGTTATGGGCCCCGAAAGTTTCAGCACAAAAATCAAAACTCTTGAAACAAAGTCTAGGTGATTGAGATGGATGATTTGATGATGGATATGGACCTTAATGATGTTCTAAGTAGCACTTATATGATTTTGGTGATGAAACGATGACTTATGAAATAGTGTTGATGATGGGCAAACGGGTGCTCGAAACGACTGAACGAAGGGTGGAATGACGAAACAGATGATAAAACTGATTGGTCAAGGGTCAAGTCCACCCCTGGGATGGGTCAGGTCCGCCCCTGGAGGGTAGGTCCACTTGTCGGGAGGGAAGTTCCGCCTATGGAGAGGGTGGGTCCACCTGTGGAGAGGGTAAGTCCGCCTGTGGAGGGCGAGTCCGCCTATCGGGCAAAATTTGGTCAAAATTGGTCAAAAAAGGCTGAAAAGTGTTAGTTCAAAGGTTAAGTCTGCCCCTGGAGGGCAGGTCCACCTGTCAAGAAGGCATGTACGCCCTTGGAGGGCAGGTCTGCCTGTACAGGGGGGCAGGTCCGCCCCTGGATGGGCAGGTCCGCCCCTAGGAAAGGGCAGGTCTGCCCCTAGCTGGGCAGGGCCTCCCCTGGAAAAGGGTAGGTCTGCCCCTGGATGAAAATGGTCAGAAAATAGTTGTTCGGGTGCACGAATGAGGAGATGGATGCTCATAATGGATGGATGAGTGCTTGAAATGGATGAATGACTCTCGGAACGAGGGGAGGAAGATTTGAAATCGGTGAACGAGTACTCGGAACAAGTGCTCGAAATGGATGAATGAGTAATCAGAATGGATGAATGAGTAATCGAAACGAGTAAAAAATGACTCGAAACAGGTGAACGACTCTTGAAACGATGAGAGGGAGGTTCAAGATGGATGAATGTTTACTCGGAACGAGTAAATGATGACCCAAAATGGACAAACAACTCTTGGAATGAGGAGATAGAGGTTCATAATAAATGAAAGATTACTCAGAATGAGTAAAAGGATGATCGAGAGGGATGAACAACTACTCAAAACAAGTAAACGACCGCTAAGAATGAATGAATGGTTCTTGGAATGAGAAGAAGAAGGTTTGAAATGAATGAAAGATTACTTGGAACGAGTGAATGATTGATCAAAATGGGTGAACGAGGGTTCAAAATGATAGAAGGATATTCGAAATGGGTGAACGTTTACTCAGAATGAGTAAATGAAAGATCAAAATGATAGAACAAGAGTTCAAAATGATGGAAGGAGGTTCGAAATGGATAAACATTTAATCGAAACGAGTAAACGAATGATCGAAACGACATAACAGGAGTTTGGAATGATGAAACAAGATGTGAAATAGATGAATGTTAGGAATTAGTAAATGAATGATTGAAATGACAGAACGAGAGTTTGAAATGATAGATGAACGTTTACTCGGAACGGGGAAACGAGTGATCAGAACAGTGAAACGAGCGTGTGAAACGATGAAATGGGTGTTTAGAATGATGAAACAGATGATAAAACTGATCGGTCAAGGGTCAGGTCCACCCCTGTAGAGGGCAGGTCTACCTGTCCAGAGGTCAGGTCCGCCTGTCGGGAGGGCAGGTCTGCCTATGGAGCAAAAGTTGGTTAAACTTGGCTAAAACATGCTGAAAAAGGCTAGTTCAAAGGTCAGGTCTACCTTTGGAGGGCAGGTCCGCCTGTCTAGAGGTCAGGTCCGCCTGTCAGGAGGTTTAAACTTGACGTTTGAAAAGATGACTAAGGAAAAGGACCCAAAACACAACAAACATCAATCAAAAGGATATGGCTGAACATAAAATCACTAGTATTGCACAAAGAAGACAATTTAGACAACACAATCCTAAGATTAGTAGAAAGGGGTATGGCTGACAAAGTCTTATATTCTAGGATGAATATGGTTGCTAAGGATTCCTCGATATACACCTGGTACGTGAGGCCCAAACTGTGAACACCAACTCGTTACAAGCGTGAGTCGGGAACCTTAGCAAGATACTAGAGGCTCGAACCAACTCTTCACGTCATCCTGACGCTTCACCAATTACAACGTGGTTGGATTGAGGTACAACTTTCGCTCTCCCTCCTTTATATACCCCGCCGGTACGTGTGGTTGGAATTGTCCCTTGGGGTGATGAAATCCCCAAGCAGGTCTCGCTAAGAAAAAGAAAAAGAGGGTGACTCAAAAGGACTTGGTAAGCTATAATTTCTTGTCACCTAGGATCGCCAAATGGCGCAAGGGGATTGGATACGTCAAATAGCTTACCAACAAGCATGACAAACAAGATTAATTGACACCCTAGCTAGACTATGTGCCTAAGTTATGCAAAACGACAAGTAGTGGCTAATAAGTAACTAACCCTGCAAGAAAAATTGTTAGTGAATCTTGCCCTTGTTCCTCGCCAAATGTTGATTAGATTCTTGCACAGAGTCAAACAAGACACGTTAGGGGGTTAGAAATAGTTAAAACAGCCAAAATGAGTGCTAAAAACTAAAATTTTACCTTCTGGAAAAAATTGTTCAGGTTAGGTCCGCCTATCTAGAGGGCAAGTCTACCTGTTTAGAGGGAAAGTCCACCTGTCTAGAGGGTAGGTTCGCCCCTCTGTGAAAAATCTACAAAAATCAACTTCTGGAGTCTGTGGAGGGTAGGTCCACCCTTGGGCAAGGTCAGGTCCGCCCCTGGAGGTCAAGTCCGCCTGTCGGTCAAGTTAGGTTCGCCCCTCGAGGTTGGGTCTACCCCTAGATGGTCGGGTCTGCCCCTAGAAAGTCGTGTCCGCCCCTCTGCAGGTTGGGTCTGCCCCTCTGCAACCTGCACCTACAAAAAGTGAAAAAAATAGCAAACATGAAAGATACACCTGTTTGTGGGTCCCACCAGGCGTGCCAGAAATGTGAACAGGTGAAAATACTTGTTAGAAAATGAGCAACAAACAAAATAGTGCAAACAACAACTATGAACACCCTACACCTCAAGATTGGCCTCGTTGGATTAAAAAACAAAGCAAAGACAACAAATGAAGTTGATTCACCTTGTCTCGAATCGATCCTTTGGTTGGCCGTTCGATCTTTGATGTAGTGTATGCTCCTTTGATGGAAAGAGATGCAAGATGAATGCAAGATGAATGGGAAATAGGTGACAATGGATGCAAATGCAAGAATTTGGCTAAGTATGGCTCAAGAGAAAATTTTGTAAGAGTTTGGCTAGCATAAATGATCTCTCTCCAAAATGAGAGAAAAGAGAGGGTATTTATAGAGAATTTTGAATTCTCTAGAGAAATGGATGGTTGGGATTAAACCAACAAGGCCAAGATGTAGGGCTATGGTGAGTTGAGAATTCACAAGCCCTCACATCTTGACATGTGGCATGTGAAGTGGCTTGAAAAGGATGATGTGGAAATGAGTTGGAAGGAAAGTACATGACATGGAGGTACCACATAGTACCTTGGGATTTGGACAAGATCTCCTCATAAAGGAAGTCCTTGTCCCCATGTGGGTGAAAGGATATGTGAGGAATTAAAAATTCCTCAAATATCCACATGGGAATGAGAGAAAGAATTTAAAATTATTTGGAATGCATTGGGGGATTAAATGTGAATTAAAAATTCACATGGGGAAAGGGGTGCCTTCTCCAAAAAGAAAAAATATATAATAGGGTTGACTTAGGACACATGACATGGAGATTAGGTTGACCTAATTAAGTGATTAAGGCTATGCAAGTACCTGATTAGACAAATTAATGGTAGATTAGAGGCAAGTGGGAAATTAGGAAGAGTTCACATGTGGCTTGATGTGACAAGTCAAAGATCACATGGGGAAGAGAAAAATGAATTTAATATTCCTAGGATAAAAAGAATTAAAAATTCCTTGAAAGGTTGATTAGGCTAGTTAATGAAGGATTATAGGAGGGTTAGGTGGCTAAGAGAGATTAGAGGCCAACTTGCAAAAGTTGGAGGATGTGACACATCCTAATCAAGGATTAGGCATATGCACATCTTAATCAAGGATTAGGCACGTGCACATCTCTAATGATGAGATTAGGAGAATAATTAGGATTAAGATATGGATGTGACATGTGAGGAATTAAATAAATGTCATATTTATTTAATTCATTTGATGAAAGGGGGAAAGTATTTAATTATTTAATTAGATACCTTAGGCATTTGGCAGAATTAAGGATATTAATTAAATAATAGTGATATTACTTAATTAATGCAAAAAAGGGGATGCTTACATGAAAGGGGATAAATTTGGATAAATTAAGTGTCCAAATTTAGGTGTCTATAGTTACTATCAAGTTGTCTTGTAAAATTCAAGATAACTCCTAGAGGTAATGGTTGATTTTTAGGTGGTTCAAGTATGAACACGAGTTTGTTTTGAACTTGAGGTTGATGTGAGGGTGGATAAAGGATAAGAAGTGGCTTAGGAGATGGCTTGGGAGGTATAAGAATTAAAGGACTTGTAGGAGGACTCAAGGGATATCTAATGTTCATAACCTCAAAAGACTTGTCCTTATTTTGATGATCTCTTAGCAAAGGGGAGTCTAATGTTACCTCGTCTTCCTCATCTAATGAAGCAACATTACTATTGTTTGATAGACATGTATCAATTCTATCATTCTCTTGCACCATGAAATCTTCCCTTGTAGGAGAGCTTTTAGGAGAGGAGAAAATAAGATGTTTATCACATTCCATGGTTAGATTTTGTAAGGTAATTTCATCATAAATAGGGGAGGCATCAAGAGAATAATAACTATTATTTTATTGCTTACCAATGATTGGATCCTTTTGTTCACTTATATCTTCCCAAGTAAGAGAAGCATTAGGAGAGGGAGAAACAAGATTCTCATGACTCTTAATGATTGTATCATCTAACACCAAACTATCTTCTTCACAAATAAGAGAGATATTAGGAGAAGAAAAAAATATATTTTCATGGTTATCTATGATTACATCCCCTTGTCCTATAATGTCTTCCAAAGTAGGAGAGGTAGGGGAAGAGAAAAAAATAGGAATGCCCTAGCTTTCAATCATTGGATCTCCTAACACCAAAATATCCTCTTCACAAACAAGATAGATTTTGGTAGAATAACAAATGTGATAGTCATGATTGTCCATGATTGCATCCTCTTTCACTAAAGCATTCTCACAAGTAGGAGAGGTGTTGGGAGATGAATGGAGACTAGATAAAGTAATGTTAATAAATGTGCCAATGATCTCATCTTCTTGTGTCATAACATCTTCCCAAGTGGGAGAAGGAGAGGGACAAACAAGACTTTCATGATTCTCAATCATTGTATCTTCTTTCACCAATATACCTTCATCACCAATAGTAGAGGTATCGGTAGAAGAAAAATTATGGTTTTCATGATTATGCATGCTTGTATCCTATTGTATCATATCATCCTCACAAATGGGAGAGATAGGTTTTGAGTGAGGGATAGGCAAGGTGATATTAAGGAATGTGTCAATGGTTTGATTCTCTTACTCTAAGATGTTCTCATAACTAGGAAAGATAGTGGAAGGATGGATAACATGTTTCTTAATGACCTCATTTCTTTTCTCTAAATTGAACTCATAAGAGGGGATGTTGTACTTATACAATCCATTCTTAACCATGTCAAACCCACATCTTTGAAAAGGAAACATGCTAACATGAAAAATAATCTATCCAACTTATGCAATGCTTCATAAATGTAAACAATTATCCTACAAATCTGATGATTTTCAGTACTAAAATAATTTTGGAATGATTTAAAATGGCTACACTAAATGGATGATAAGACCTAGATGTGTAAAACATAAATTCCTAAAAAATTTCATACTGAAACAATGGGTTTTGGGAGAAAGATTAAAAATACCAAATGCACTCATTCATGACATGTAAAGGTCGAATCTAATAGATGAAACATAATACTAATAGAAATAGTAAAAATTCTAGTAGATCTGGGGAAGGAAAATACTGTGCACTTGTCACAAAACACTATTTTTGGGAGTTGTCTTCAGACTCATTCGCCTATAGGAAAATGGGTCTTTGTAGGGATTTCCAAAATTGGTTTCTGGGTCCTTTGCTCCTATGTCTGTACTTCCAGATTCTCTAGGTTTCATAGTCAGATAGTCAGAAATAAATTCGGGATTTGAGTTTTTGTGAGATGACAACAAAGGTGACAACAAATACAACTTTGCAATTTTGCACTTTTGAGATCTTCAAATTTTCTTCAACCTATGAACTTGCAAATCTACAACACACAAAGAAAGGGGGAAAATTGTTTATTTTTGGTGAATTGGGGTTTTCCTTGGGAAAACCCCGTTTTGGTAATTAAACCTTGAAATGAAACAATGAAACATGAAGGAATAATGAATGGACAAATGCAATGTTGCAACTCACTAAACCCTTAATTAAAACTTTGAAGGACTAAAATATTTGATGTTGATCTTGCATGAAATGGATTCAATGGATGTGGATCTTAATGCTTGAATCTTGCTTTGAATCTTTGACTTGAATGTTTGGATTAGATCTTGAAACCTACATAACAATGTTAGCTCCAAAAACATGCATGAATGAACATAACTTTGACATGATGCTTGAGATCTTGAATGTTGCGATAAATCCTTGATAATTTTGCTCTTGAATGCTCTTGACAATAATATTTGCTCTTGTGAAGTCACATAAAAATTCTAGGATTGATTTGATAAAATAACCTTGTATTTATAGACATTTATCCTTAATTTCTCAAAAATTAAACATTACAGGCCAACATTTGACATTTGAATTTAAGATGATAAAAATACTACCAAAACATGATTTAAAAATGGGTTCCAAAGCCTAGGGAGGACCCATTCGCCCATGGGAAAATGGGTCTCAGGCCCTTATTCTTGGAACACACATTGCTCAAGGTAAAGTGTTATGTATTGGCATTAATTATTGTTAGGTTTCCCCTTCAAAAAATGTAATTTATTAGGCTTGTAAATGTAAAATAGGGATTATTAAGGCATAATTAAGAGGGCCCATACAAGTGTGAAAATGTAAAGGGATACATTTCTCAACATTAAATTAAGGCATTATTAAGTCCATTTAATTAGGAGGGCCTAAACAAGTGTGAAAATGTAAAGGGATACATTTTTCTACACTACACAAAGGTGCAGATCTGATGTTTTTCCTACAGGTGCAACTCGGATGATTTTTTCCGCAAAAGCAATTCACTTGGGTTTTTTGGCAAAGGGAAGAGAGGGATCAAAAAATTGCTTAAAGTATAGATTTGTAGGAAGATGGAGGCCACTTTCTCGCATAGATCTAGATGGAGTTTAAAATCTCACAAACAATAGGTTTGCAAAAAATTTATGTGCATCCGGTCTTGCAGAGCTTTCCAAGTGAACTTGTTAAGTGTAGGATGTAGTTCAAATGTAGACCTCTAACTTGCAAGGTCCTAATGTCGATGAAATTTTGACATTCAACTCGCCATAAATTTGACTAAGTGTTTCTTTGCTAGAAGTTGGAATCCAACTTCCTATATTTGACTAAAGTTATTTTTCTACACATGCAAATAGGGTTCATTTTTTGTATTTGTGAGAATCAAATGGTTAGGTGGTTTGCATGGTTTCCCTTCAAAACCAACGTCATTCAGGTGTAGATACAAATCAAAATACTACATGGCAAATGAAGCACAAATTTTTGCATAGACCTATTGAGGCAAAAAATGATTATGGGTTTTCTAGGTGATTGGAATTGAACTTCCACATCCATTGTCAATGTATTTCCCACACAAAGTAGTTATAATCCAATCTTCCACTTTTGTGTGGATTTATCGCCCAAGTGAATTTGTGAGAATTTCTTAGTTAACCAAACATCATCCAAGGGTGCAATTTCCATCTGAATTTTTACAAGGTGTCAATAGGGTCCAAAATCTCACAAGTGGATGCTTTACAATTATTTCCACATGAACTCAACCAACCTAAATTTTTCAATAGTATTAGACTTTCTACTTGGGCTTGATAGTGATTAATCTCCACATTTGTGGGAATTTAATACCCAAGTGAATTTATGAGATTTTCTTGTTGAACCTGATATTATTTGAAAGGTGTGGATGACAATGTTTCTCTGACATTGTTCAGTTAGAAGTTTGTTTTCCACCAAGACCAAGTGATGAAGGCTTTATGTGAACCCAATGGAGCTTGTCGACCCACATCTAATTGGAGGTCAAATTCCTACAATTGATCTTGTTGCACCTCCCAAAATCTCACAAAAATGCTAGAATGTCCATAATTCCACCATCAATGTTCAATTGCTTCTACAATTATCTGTTCTTATCTATAAAGGCTCAAAAAATGATTTTTCTAATTCCCAACGCTCCCACCTATATTTTATCAAGCCTACAACCCTCTCATGGATCCTCAAGGAAAAGGATGAAACCTTTAATGCTACCCATGCCCTGTAAATTAAAAACCCTTGGCACAATATTCATTGAGTTCTTTGTAGAACACTTTCTATCATCTCAAACATTCATGGGTGCTTCTGCAATTAATTTTATGAGAGATTTTACATTGAATATTTAAAAACATCAATGCTTATCCATACCCATGCCATCGAGAATGTCCCTTCCTTGTTTATAGATCAAATTTGATTTGCTAGACGCTTGTTTCTCACAAATTTTCTTCAGGCAATTAGGGTTGGGGATTTGCAATCTTTTCTGTTATGCTTTAGTATAAAATAATTTTTTTTACTCTTTGTAAGGGTTTTTCTCCTATTTCTCTAATAGACATGCATTTTTTTTGCATTTTCTATAACTGTAAATAAGGCTTCAAGCCTCTGATCAATGAAAAGCTATCTATTTTCACCTCTCTTTGACTCAATTTATGTTGTGCCTATGCCTTTCCTTCATTTCTAAGTATATTTTCTTGGTTCTTTTGGTTTTTATGTTGTGTGATTATCTATTTGTAGGGTTTTCTGTGGAATGTTTTTGATTAAGGAACAAACAGGTTTTAGAGGGATCCCGAAACCCTTAACAATAAGATAACATAAGATAAAACATTAACATAGCATAGACAAAAAATAGGACACTACCCACAAAGAAGAACACATGATAGCACCAGGGCAGTAAAGATAAAAAACTGACAAAAAGCCACAAGACAACCAGCCCCTAGGCCAGGTTTCGAAGGATCTCTGCCGCTTCCTGCTCCAGACTGTTCATGTTGAGAGCAGACTTCTTGATCTCCTGGATGTTGACTAACGCTTGGTTTGCCTTCATTTTCAAGTTTTCTCTGGTCCTGTTACTCGGTCCCCCACTATCCGACTTCCCATCCTCATTGTCCAAGTCCAGAAACACAACAGTTTTAACCTGATGGGCTTTTTCCAAGTTTTCCACCATGGTATTCATGGTCAGTGTAGTGGATTTTAAAATTTTGTGGTTCATGATCAGCACTTTATGGAGAGAAATTTTAGTATTCCTCAACTGCTCCTCCATGTCTGCCTGCTTGCCATCATGATTGCCTTTGAAGTCCTATAATTCCTCCATCATTTTCTTGAGGCATTCAACCATATACTTCTTCTCCTCCTCCGTCCATAAATTAGTAGCCCGACCACTACCACTGCCTCTGTTATTGTCATCCGTGGATTTCTCCAGTTTGTTTTTCATGGCTCTTTGATTTAACTTAATTTCCTTAATTTCAAAGAACACCCATCTCATAAGCCTAAAGTTATCGACCACCCCATTACGGGCAATTGCAAGCACATCAGTGGGAAATTTTTGTTCCTCCTTAAAATAATGATCCCCTACCTTGAGGTCCATTGGGAAGCCATGTCTCTCTTCTCTGTCAGTCTCAGGATGGCTGGAATACATAGACAACGATTCCGACTGCAACTCCTCTTCATTCACATCATAGGAGGGATCCTCTGACATTTTTCTCTTGCCCTTTTTCAGCATAGAATCCCTAGGTTTACCCTTGTCCTTGTCAAAAACCCTAACCTTAGGCAAAGGATGCTGGTGAGGCAGAGTCGACATGGCTTTAAAATGATCGTAAATAAGGACAAGCAATCCTTCATGAAGGATATAATACCTAATGGGGTTTTGTCTATGGTTTTTCAAACTGGTATTTAGAGAAGAAGCCAGGTAAAAAGGAAAAGAAATCTTGACTTGGTGCCTAAAATGATTTAGTATCACGAAGTGATACCCAAAAACTCTGGTATAATGGTCGTCCAAAGTGACATACTCCATCAACACGTTCAAAACCATCCTCCAATGTGAAAACAATTGTATCTGTATCGTAGTAGCTTCTAGAAGTCCTGTGTAACTCCTGCTTCTTAGCTTCTGACTTGGGGAACTTGTTGATCGCTTCATCAAATTGCTTCCTGTCCCTATAGAATTTTATGCCCTCCATCGAGAGGCCAGTAACCTTAGCAATCAACTGTTCATTGATAACAACATGCCTGCCAAACAGGTTTATCTCACCATTTTTCCAATCATTCTCAAAAACCCTAGTTACCTTCGGGTCCCAGCCATGGAGCTTTTCAATAAACACAGTAATACCACCATTCTCCAGCTTCTTCCATAGCTTGGGATTACTCTTCAGTTGAGCACAACTTATCGGCTCCACTCTGCGACTTTCGCTACCCATCGTTTCGCTAGCAAGAATAGAATAGTCCAGAACCTTGTAGAAACAAATTCGTAAAATTCCCAAAAAGCATGCGATAATAATCACATGCAGCCAGGGGATGAGGTAATTACCCCTCAGACAACTCAAAAAAATAATTAAAACGCAGTCCCGAGATTGCAGAGGAGGACACTCTACCATCATTCTATGGAATGGGAAATTGCACCTTCCCGTGAGTATGATCATATGTCAGCAGAGCTTTGACGTCAGCCTCCAGCTCATCCTGCCCCTGCCATATCACCTTTTTTAGAGCTTTGACACCTTTGTTAGCGAAGAAGTCCACCATCGTGTTTATTTCCCTATAGACATGCATTATATAACTTTTCTCAAAGGTATTAATTATTTCCTTTGAGAGATCTATCCAATTTTGTATTGACCATGAAGGTTTCTAGTGACCCTTTAGGCATTGGATAATATTGTTCGAATCCCCTTCAATCCACACATATTTATACTTTAATTGGCTAACCAACTTCAAGGTCTAGAAAACACTAGAGGCTTGAGCAACATGGTTGGTCTGAGTGCCTAAAGGAACCACAACAGCCGTAATGAAAGCACCATTCTCATCCCTAATCACCCCTCCACTCTCGGCAGGCCCAGGATTTCCCTTGGCCGCGCCATCAAAGTTGATTTTAACCCAACCAAGGGGAGGAAGACTCCAGAATATTCCATGTCTTGGATCCTTGATGCTTTTAGACATATTAAACATATCCTCATTAATCTTCCAGGCTCCCACAATTCTACAATCATATTCCTGCATACTGACCTTACCTTTACCTTTCAACTTGTTGTTAAGTAGATTAAAATTTTCAACCACAGCTCTAGTGATCTTACCAAAAACTACTTCCTCCGAGAGAGCAACATCCTTGAAGATTCTATTATTGTGTTCTTTCCAGATACCCCAGGCAAAGTGAGGAAAGATGTAGTTCCAAAGTAGATTAAGGGCCCAATTCTTTGAGGGGGCCTTCCATTGGTTATAAAAATCCATAATAGTTCCAGGGAAAACCCAGCTAAGATCCCACATTTGCAGAATCCTACCCCATATGGCATGAGCAAACGGACAAAGGAGAAATAGATGTGAAGAAGTCTCGGCCTCAACACAAAACAAATAGCACCTGTTAGGAAAAGAGAACCCCCTCTTATAAAGATTATCATTAGCCAACTGCTTATTCTAAAGAAGGATCCAGACAAACAAATTAACTTTCGGAATAAGGTTGTTCACCCACACCTTATCCCAAGCATAGAAATCAATGCCAGAGTAACAATAGGCCACAATAGAAGAGATAGAGTAGGTGCCAAAGGACGATAGTTTCCAAATCAAAGTGTCCTCCCTCCCTTGGGAGCTGATCTTAATTGAATTAAGAAGAACCTGCAGAGGTTGAAGATCCTGACTGATAGAAGAGATCTCAACCCACTGATCATTCCTCTAATAATCCCTAACCAACTGTCCAAACTTGGACTTGTAGTCCTCCATATAAATACTATAGATCAGCTTATTGCACAGACACTCCTTGCCATTCCACTTGTCTTCCCAAAACTATTTTTTTTCCCATCGCCCACCTTCCAAAAAGCCTCTTTTCTAGCCAAGTCTCTAGCTTTTATGGTATTATTCCATAGAAAAGAACCAGAGGGAAGATTCTGAGAGTTGAGGAAATCTTGAAGGGAATCAACCTCCCTCAAGTATTTACTACGCCAAATAGAATTCCATTCCCGAATGTCCGCAAAAGTTCTCCACACCTGATTAGCCAGGAGTGCTTTATTAAACACTGATTTTTTTGTGGAATGTTTCTTCCCTCCTAACACCTATCAAACTCTAACTTTCACATAAGATATTAAGGATTAGTAGAATTGAAGATTGTGTGAGTTTTTGTAAAAGCAGGAAAGATCACTCTAAACATCTGGTGTATCACCTCTTTTAGGTTGTAGATTTTACTTTTATGTTATTTTTTCTCCTTTTTCCTTGTGAAGTAGTATGATAGATTAGTTTAGGTGAGGCACAAAGGGAACCGACCCTATTTGGAGATTCATCCCAATCTACTGGAAACCCATAGGCCTCAGGATGTTTTCATACTTGTCAACTGGGGAGAGAGTCTAAATGTCACTCTCTAGGGTACACTTAGCATAAAAAACACTCGCTAATACACATGCCATCCAAAAAATGATGAAGTTGGCTCCACCACACTACTTGAGGTGCCTTAAGGTCCTAGATAAACATCCCTCTTTGAAAGGGTGTTGAATGCTCCAAAATATAAGTTATGAAAAATGATGGTTGAAAAATGATACAGATCCTCAATCATGCAATCCTATAAAATTACCTATAGATGTAGGCCAAAATTTCAACCCCAAGGGTATCTCTACTCCCCTTCCTTTATATCCCTCATGATTAAGGACTAAATTAAACAAAATGATATGATTGCTCTTGTTGCTAGATATTCTTGTGGAAATGAGCCCCATAATGGCCCTCTAAGTGGTCATAATGGTCACTCATACTATTAAGTGTAGCTCCATAACCCTTAAAGTGACCATGTTTAATTGAGTGTACCTAAAGTAGGTGGCTCATATTGTCATCTCCTTGTTGTCCTAAGGGTCATCCAAAATGATCCTAGTCTTCAAGTTTGTGATCCTAAATATCTTATACATGTCATAGAGAATGAAAGTCCACTCTACATCCACTCATGAAATCCTAAAGATTTTTTCCATATCCTAATAAGTGAAAATTCCACATATAATACAATTACAAGGAGATACAACAAGGATATGATAAACCTACAACAATATCACTCTATGTAGTTGGGATCTCTCAACATCCTTAATGAGTCAAGGAATTTAATGAGCTATCCCTAGTCATGACATTTTCTCTAGAAAACATACTCCCCCAAAAGCACTAACACTCATGAATAAACTAAACTCAATTGACACAAAAAATGAAAAAAGATGCAATAAAACCTAGCTTCTAGCAACTCTTTGTAACATGTTTGTAACTTCCAAGAAAAACAAACATGTTTCCACCATAACGAATGTATGTTCACCATTGGTGAAATCATGTCCATTATGGTGAATGTAAAATTTTCATACTTATGACATGTTTTCCCTAATGAGCATTATTCTTTCTAAGTACCCATTTTCTAAGGATCATGTTTTCCCTAGTGAGCATTATTAATAATCCTATCCTTGTATCCCTTTTTTCTAGTTGGAGATCGAATAAGAAGGTAAAAGATGCTACAAGGATCTTGGAAGTTCTAAGGACCCATTGTCTACAACATCAATCTTGCTCTACATCTAAAGTACAACTAGCTCTATAAGTGGAAGTTTCATTAGAATATATTATATTCCTTTTCTTTAGTAGTTTGAGAATTTTATTTGAAAGCCTATCTTTTATAGTTTATATTTTATTTTGAGATTTATAAATTATTAGAATAGGAAGGATAGAAATAGGATAAATTTGTTGTTTATTTATTGCTTCTTATATTAGATTTAAAATTTCTCTATTCTCTACTTTCATAATCTTCTCTAGAAAAAATTATAAATAAAATACATAAGAAGATATAAGAAGGTTTAGTTTTTCAAAGAAATCTTCCTTACAGTGTTTTTCTTGGAAACCATATGAGATTTCTTAAATATAAGATCTAAGGAAGCATTGCATTTTTCTTAGTGAATCTAACTACCTCCAAATAAATCAATAAGAACCTTCAAACATTTATTAAATAAAAAAAAGTTGTAGAACTATATTTAATATATTTTATAATTCATATTTAAGAAACAATTTAATTCTAATTAAAAGAATATGTTGTGTAGGGAAAGATTCTCTATCTATTTACTTCTATAAAATAAGAAAAAAAATGTTGTTTTTTTGTCTCTATTTATTTTAGTGTTTCAATTATTTTCTAGAAAAGACAAAAAAAATTATTTTAGAAAGACTAGTTGATTGCATTATTTTAACTAATAACATTTAATTAAATGCTTTATAGTAAATTAATTGAAATGATCTAATTAATTTAGAACAATTGATTAATTACTTATTGTTAATAATATCATTTAGTCTAGTTTATTCATTTATTTATCATAAAATAACAAACACAAAACTAGAAGATGATGTTATCCTTGCAAAAATTTGATACAAATTTATCATGATGGGCATTATCATTAATTTTGGTACTAAATATTTTTCTCTTGTGCATTGTTGGGTTTCATTAGATTGCAACAATGACATTGATGATTTTTGTGAGTTAAGTTCATGACCCATTCTACATGGGTGTGGCCTTATATAGGTTGGTACACGACATCTTTAGTTGCGTTGATATAAAGACATTCAAAATGGCTAAATTTGTGTTGGTTCTATTGGGTTAAAAAATTCAAGCACTTTTTGCTCTCATGAATCTATTGCAATCAATTTTGTTTAGAAATTAGAGGTCTCAACACTACCAAAATGCTAAGAGATTATGTGCTCTAAGTCATCCTTCCTAAATTTGAAGTCCCTACCTCTCTTCCAAATATTGCACTATTAATCATATAGGGAGTTGTGGAATCCGAAATAAAGGCTTGCATGAAGACTTGTGTTATCAAGGAGCTATTGCCCATTTTAAAATACCATGAGTAGTTGTTCAAATTCTGTATGGACTTAGCCATGATGCTTAAAAAACTCGTGGTCTCACACGAGTATGAGAAGTTGAAGGTTAACAAATTGTCCTCTTCTCCCTTATTGGTAGAAGGTGTTCTTATCTACGCTTCAAAATGATCAAAGATAATTTTTGTCATTCAATTTAGATACTTGGAAGATTGCAAATATCCAAATTTTAGTCTAGCCAAGGGGAGAACATTAGAGGATTACTAGGTGAAATTGGTGGTTTGGTGCACTGGTAGGTGAAATCTTTGTTTCTAGATGTATTGGGTTGGATGATATTGACAAAGCCTTGTTCTAGTACTTGTAGTTTGCAATCCCTATTTTTCTAATTTTTTATTTATCTCTATTCGCCGAGACATTATGTTTTATATTTTCATTTTTCATCTAGACAACTTAATTTTGTTAACCACATCTTCTTAATTAAAACCATCAATTTTGATTCAACTAAATTTTAATTTTATATGATCAATTTATATCTTTTCCTTTTTTCTTTAAAGACCAAAAACCTAATAAAATCCACACTTTTATTTATTAAAAAATAATAAATTTTAAATCAAACAAATTATAAAATATTAAAATTTATTTCTCAACTAACATTCCATTTTATTTATAAAATTATCACACTCATTTATAATATACTAAACTTCTTTACATCTACCATTTCCTCTAATTAAACTTGGCGAAGGTCCTCCACTTGGTAAAAAAATCATTTCACTTGTAGATATTATTTACTAAAATTAAAAAAATATATCTTTTAAAAATAATAAAATCAATTATACCCATATAACGTAACATTATTCTCTAATAATTTCATTTCTATCCAATCGCATGACTTACAACCTAATTAAAATAATTAAAAACACTGCGAATAATATATATAGAATGTATATACACCCTTTCAATCTTACAAAAGTGTCTTTTCTTATGTTGTGATGCAAAGGCACGATGGATGGATGGATACACATTAGACAATGCCCCAAAATCACGTTCTACTAACGTTAGTCACTAACATTTAAATACGTTAAAGTCCAACGGACAGTGCCGACTTTTGCAGGGCGACAGCTCAGATCCATTCCTCAAAATTTGGAAGCAATGTCAGTCGTCGATGTGGGGCAACTTCAAAGCTCATCTTTTAATGCAATCTAGAGGGAAAAGAAAAAAAAAAAGGCGAATGTTGCATGTTCCCTTTGACGTGGACTAATTAAAAGGCTTGACGTGCAGCTGAACCCAACGCCTTACCAACTTATCAAAATTTGTTTATTAAAAGACAATTCTGAGACACTGGTAATTTCAAGTTTGTATGGACCAAAATGGAGGTAAGGATTAGACACAGTCAAATAAGAGTAAGTAAAACAAAATTAACAGAGAGGAGAGAGAGAAAGGGAGAAAAATATTGTGGGTCTGAGAAATAATGAGGGATCTGCAATAGCAGAATGGTGGATCAGAGCTCATTAGGAAGGGCAGATCGTTTACATAATGTCAAAAGTTGCTGCTTTTTGTTTTTTTGAATCGTTACGTAATGTGGAAGCTTGTAAAATAGTTCATGTAAGTATTGGGGGAGTACTTTTTAAGCGCTGCGAGGGTTTAAGAAGTTATCCGATTTGAGTGAGAAGAGGAGGAAATTGTGCGCAGGAGGTTTCAATCGGGAAGTTTTTCGTTGCGGCCGGGAAACGTGCCTTTTCCGGCGACTGCATCGTCTGTAATGGTGGGATTCGCGAGTACGAGGCGTGAAGTTTGAAGTTTTATGCGGGGTGTTGTATATTTGAAGTGGAAATAATGAAGGTGGACACGCGCCTGGATTATGCTGCTTTCCAGCTCTCGCCCAAGCGTACCAGGTGAGTGTTGTTGAAGTTTCCGGTTAATTAGGCTGCGTGTCGAAATTTTGAAGGATCTTAGCTGCGAGATCTAGAATGGGAAGGCGTGCTGCAATTAGGACAATGTGGATACTTTAGATTTAGTATTTTGGCTAAATTTAGATTGCAGGGCTTAGACGTTGGATTCTTTGGAAAGATTCTATATTTGGAATTATGCTGAGCTTCAAACCTGTGACGAGCAGGTGTGAGCTGTTCGTTTCAGGTGGAGGAGAAACGGAAAAGCTTGCGTCGGGGCTTTTGAAACCATTCACTACACATTTGCGGGCGGCTGAAGAACAGGCTGGAAGAGCAGGGCATTTAATTAAGCTCGAAGTCCCTGAATATCAAAATGGAGGAGCCTCCTGGTTCACTAAAGGCACTTTGGAAAGGTGATTAGTCTCGAAACACAAGTGCTTCCTTATGGATCCTTTTAGTAACAGGCTAAATATGATTATACTAATTGTAGAATCCCTCATTTTAGGACAATTTGGAGAAATTTGTGGCTGGATTAAAATGGACTGAAAAGTAGTAATGCTTTCTGGAAATGCTATTCATTTTACTAATTTGGGGTCGATCGTAACGTTTTGGTTAGGTTTGTCCGGTTTGTTAGCACTCCTGAAGTGTTGGAGCTGGTCAACACTGTGGACACCGAGATGTCGCAACTGGAGGCTGCTCGAAACTTCCAGCTTAGCCTCTATTCTCAGGTGGGAAAGTCAGAAGCTTTCTGTTTTTGTTCGATCTGCGTAGTAGCGTCTATAATATTGATAAATGACAGGCCTGCTTTTGTGTGGTTTCACACAGGGCAATAGCGAACAGGCGTCAGGATCAGGTATATTGTTATCTGGATCTTCCTATCTAGCGGTCACAAAGATTTTTGGCACCAGTTGTTATATTTTTTGAATCGATGTTTATATTGAACCAAATTACAGCCCTACTCTCAAATCATTGTTGTGCGATATGCTACTTTTCCAGTAATTGAATCTTTTTCCTGTATGCTTTATCTTAATTGCTTTACAGTTTGCAGTTACAATTATGTAAGTTTGTCAGATTTTTACTAAGCTCACCTGCACATTTCCGATCTCTCTACCTGGACAATGCCATTGACTTCGAAAAAACTGCTTTACCTGGCGCTCACGTTGCAATTCATTTTTAACTTCCCGTCCAAGAGAAAATAATTCATGGCATCCGAGATTGTTGTTTATACGTGTTTCATGTTTGAAAGAAAGAAGGAAATTATATCGATGCCTACCTGTGATTAAAGAAAATAAATGGGATTGGAAAGTACAGTAAGTTGCGGCATCTAGTAGTTATGTTCAAAATAACTCCAATAACTAATAGAGCAACTACCAGGAAGGAAAAAGCATAATGAGAGAGGGTCACAGACAGACTGGAAATGATATATTCCATAGGATCCAAGTTCAAATACAAGAAACTGTGTGAAACGAAGGCTCTCAATTGAAACCATGAGATGGTGTAGTCTAAATCAAAAGTCAAGGGCTGAGGAGGGAAGAACAGCATTAACGATGTCCAAGGAGAATGAGGCAATCCAGTTTTGGCTTATGATCATAGGAGAATGGCTTGGGCCAACATAGCTTGGCTGAACAATTCGAGGAAGCAGGGTACTATCCCCAGAACCTCTCCTAACATGCATGATGGACAAGCCTTTAGAAGTTGGGAGAGAAGTGGTAATACATGCATGTCCCACATGTGTATTGTCTGTAAAACTCTAGCAAACTAATGGAAAAATAGCAAATACCAAAATGATTGTGAGAAATAAAATCATCAATCTCTTGAAGTCTGATCATTTCTATGTATAAATAGTGAAGCGTCTGTGCAAATTCCACCAAATTGCAGGGTCAAAGGATGGAATATTCCATGAAAGAAAACATTCACTTTCCCTTTTGTGGCCCGTCACAGTATCTTTAAGGCTTACAGTTGACACACTCATAGTTGAACTCGCCTAGAACATTTCATAAACAAACATATATCATGACATCTTACATCATATCACAGACACTCTTCTCTACTGGGAACATTTGCAACAGTGAGTTTGAGAGCACATTACAAATACTGTTTTGCTGATAATTCCTGTTCATCCCTGTTTAACTAAATTCTTTGAGTCACATGTGGTATGTGCCTGTCCATGTCTCTCAAGTGTTAGGGTACGCCAACTTGATAGTACTGGAATACATATACATATTTGTGTACCATGGAGACACACGACCCTTCATAAAATACTTTGCATAGACTCCAGTATGACTTATAAGTTGTAACTTGATTCCTGAAGCTTCATGCAGAAAGATTCAACTCTCTGGATTGATTTGATAAATGAATTGAATGCCTAGCTATGCCGTGATGATCCTTTCCACACTCTAAACTAAAATAGACAAAAATCTTTACAGTACATGCATTTCAAGAAGTTTGCCGTTTATCTGGATCATTATCACTTTGCAAAAGTAGAAAAGGAGAATTTTGAAAGGAATATATCTGTTCTAGACTTACAGGAACAGCCCAAGCTCTGAGGTGAGCCACTCCCAACTGGTGAAGACAATTTATCTTCAGGACAAACTGCTACAACATTCTGAATCTCTGGTTTCCAACTCTTGAAATGATTATCCTCAACACTTTATTAAAAAAGAGAGTTGAAGGGAGAAGAGGAAGTCAGCTTCAGTAATCGTTACTAATTATTCATTCACCTTTAATTAGTATGCATAATTGAAATTCTAACTGCACATTAACTATTTGCTAATTTAAGTAAGTCTCCTACTAGACTTGTAAAATTTTGCTGAATAATTTGTTTCTGAAACTATCTATTTCCTTACAGTTTCCAAGTATATAATCCTAATTTATTTCTTTCTTTATTTTATTCCCTGACACACATGGGCTTATTAGTTATTACAGTCACATTCCAGCCTGTGAAATATTTGTAACCGGCCCTGTTCATGAAGACGTCGCATCTTTCAGTTCTATAAATGAAAAAACAACAAAAGTTCTTAATCAGTTATGTCCTTAGTGTTGCCTCCACTATTTGTTAGTCTTCTATATATTCAGAAAATTTTCACAATTTTATTGTTGACGTGCCTCTGCATTTGAAAAATTGCATTTCACGCTTGATTGTTGCTTGATAATATTTGAATCCATTTGGAAATCATTGTCCATATTTGTTAATAAAAGTTATAGTTTTACCCCAAGTATTTTGACAATACTTTAGTGATTCCTTAATTTGCTCTTCCACAATCACAGACTAAATGGAATGGCCAACTGAATTGTAACATTTTTCCAATGCCATTTCTAGAAGGAAATGTTTTATTATGTTTTTTTACGCAAAGAGAAGATTTTATTACAGTCCCATGTATCAGTGGTGACTAACTTGTTTTACATGACCTACTGGATTAGAATCTCTCAGATGGACCTCTCATTACTTGAAAAACCTGAACTGCTTCAGAAGGAAGTTTAATGCATTTTGATTAATTTCTAGTTTTCTACCTATTTTTTACTGTAACACATTACCAAGTTGCTGATGCTTGTGCTTCATAGAGGAGCCAATGGAATAAGTTGTTTGCTTGCTAATAGGTAAATACTAAAATTTATTATTCTCCAATTAGAAGTCAACCCATGAAGTTTACTGTTAATTATTTTCCTGATGGAATCAAACTTTTAGGTATAAGAAAGAAGGCTATGCACCATATGCCATTCCATTCAGATAGCCTTTAATACCAGGATTTACCAAGAGAAAAGAGTAGAGCACTTTGGACCAACACTAATCCTGCAATGTTGGCTCCTGAATTTATAGCACATAAAGCCATTAGTGTCAACTGAAATTTATTCATTTGCTTTGTCATATTTTAGATCTCCATCCTTTTCCTTCCAGGTATTATATGAAACTAAAAATCATGAAGCATATACATCTATTAGTTTTTAATTTTCATGCTAGACTTGTTTGTTTTTTGTCTTTGTGTTTCATCCTTTCCTATCCAGGTCTCATACAACTTGTAAAGAACCAGGCCTGTTTCTGAAATGACCAGGATACTTTTCTGTAGGGTATTTCACATTGATGAATGGACAGATTAAATGAAAGGATCTTCACGAGCAGATATGGAAGGTTCTAGAGCCATTGTTTAGTGGATACCTTGCCATTTTCTAAACTTTTGCGACATTCCATTTCCTTCAAATCTCCTTAGAGGCATTTTTGGTAACAGGAAAATCTAATAGTTGGTGAGATGGTGCTTATCAGGATAGGGGTGCTCCAATCAGAGGGGCCTGAAAACCCAGAAGGGTGGGGACTGGAATGGTTGGGACTGGGTTTCAGTGGCCAAGGGTAGGGCCAATCAAATCCCAAGTCCATGAGAGCATAATCATTTCATGTATCATTTACTGGCAATTACCAATGTTTCCTGTTGGGTGGGATTCCTAGTGAAGAATTATGATGTCTTGAAAATTATGGTCTAATATTCATCTCATTTACCTAGTGACATAGTACAGTGGCTTTTGTAGGCATCAAGGACTTCTATTGTCACTTTTTTATCATGTGGGAGAAAATTATCATATTTAATACTTCTATTAATCTGAAGGCTATATAGACAGTGAAACGGAACTGATATTCCACTCAGTGGATATCTCCAGAAGAATGGTTTCATAGTACTCATTTGCATGCTATTCAATGGGTTGTAATATATGAAAAGGTTCAAGTTTCTAATTAATTTTATTGGCAATTGCATTCTCTTTATTACTTTAATATACTAGTCATACACAGGCAAAACTGACTAAAAATTGGTAAAATTTGTGATTTACTCAAATTGCTGTTTAAGTGAGTGAGATGTTGAAGTTTGTTGAGTTTTGGATCAAGTTTGCCTTAATCTGAGAAGTTTTTCCCAATCATGAATCAAATTAAGCTTGGAATGCTTTAGAAGGTATTTCTAAGGCCATTTTGTTGGAGCATTATTATAAGTAAAAAGTGGAAGCAAGGAAAAAAAGCTAGCATGTGCTTCCATTGTGGGGCTGTGCAGGGTTTGGTTACAAGGTATTCAATGTAGAGTGCCATTACTTGGGTAAACTGGCACAGGAAATTGTGTACCATACATATCTATAGGTATACTTTTCCATGTATTAGTCTATTAGAAATAAGTATATTTGGTAAATGATTCTTAAGTAATGCAAATTAATCTGCACTGTGCGAAAATGGCCTCTGCTATGCAGGAAAGTCTCCTTGGGATGAGTTTGTAAGAGATTCTTTTAGGTAGGATGGTCTGCTTCTATATTATGTGAGGATGGGTTTTTTTGAACAAATTCAGTATTTCTAATTTTAGGTTGTGTGATGTCAGTGTCTTTTTGGGAGAGAACTAACCCAAAATCAGTGTGTATCTCAGCCACATCTGAGATGGGAATAGTTGTGACTGGAATCTGTACCTGCACACTAGGCTTATGCATGTGCATTTATGCATTAGTGAAGGAAATATGATCATGGAAGAGTACAAGTGGTATGTATGGAGCTACTTTGGTATGCTAATTATATTAATAATTAGATAATTAGAGTGATTATATGGTGAAAGTATGATCTATTAAACTAGTGATTATACAGTGAAATTTGGTTATCTCCTTTGTGGGTTGCATTGGAGCTATGGTGATTAGATTCCACTCCATGAGTTCTGGACACTTGATGATGTCATGTGGAGGGAGAAGTTTCAATGAGATCTTAAAAAAGTGGCTAACAGAAGGATTTGGAAAATGAAGGGACTATAGAGAAAGGTAGGATGTTTTCCTAGAAAGAACATAATGTCTAAGAATCAGCAACAGACCGTTGTAGTAGAAAGCTTGGGCTCCAAGTCAAGGATAGAGAAAGAGGCCTAAAGGAGGATGTTATAGCTTTGAAGGGTATTGCTTGAAGAATGCTGCAAAAGTAAAAGGTTTTTACTTTTTACTGTATCTGATGTGGCTATTGTATTGCAAGTAATATAGTACGTGCTAGAAGTTTGGGAGGTGGATTCTTAATCTACTCTCGTTGGACATATAAGTATGATTGCAAGTCAAAAACTTTCTATCTTCACTGAATTAGTAGCTATTAGCATGTTAGGAAGAGCAGGATTTCAACATATGGAGTTGAAGAATTGACCAATGTAGAATTAGCTGTTAGTACCAAGAGAAATGTGATCATGTATGTGATTGATTATGAAATGGTTTGGAATGTGATGCTTAACAAGGTAAGGATTATCTATTTCTGTAAAAACATTTGATTGTATTTAGTGATGAAGGGAACTTTGACATAGAAGAAGGGATCATGAGGTTGTTGGACTAATCTCCAGCATCTCCCTTTGGATTCGGGACATGGACTAATTGCCTCCCGTGGATCCGCTTATCTCTGGTGTTTGTATCGAGTGTTTGTCAAGTATAATGTCCCTTTCTTGATTTTCCCTAGAATTTGCCTATTGATCACAAATTGCAGCAAATTAGGGTTACGGTTTGTCTTACCAAATAAATATTTCTTTAATAATGCAATCCTAGGTTTGAATCTTGCAATCACCACATGAACTATATATATATTAACAGAGTTAGGTAATTACATCACATCATAGGTTATCATTAATGCAAGCAAGCTAGGGTTTGGGAGAAGGGACTTGATGGGTCTGCTGAAGCCATTTCTACACCAAGCCTAAGAGGGTATTGTTGATGCGTGTTTTATGACACAACAAACATTCTAGAATAAAGAGTCCGAAGACGCTCTATCCCCTCTTGAAAAACTACCTCGTATGCTAAGATTGCAAGAAAGATCATACGGTAATTCCAATGTTTAAGATGAGTGTGGATAGGCTCTGTGGTATGGATGTGATTTTGCTGGTAACACAAAGGGACTTATGCTAGGCTTGTTCAATTCACAATGAAGGTCTAGACAATGAAGCTCTATTGCTTGGGTTATGGATCAAACAAACTGAAAAAAGGAGAAGGGCTCAGAAGCACTAATCTACTCCTAAGAATCCAAGAGACGGTATTGACTTGGTGAAACAAAACAAAACTTTGTTTCGCCACGCAGGGAACGCGCCAACTACGCAAAGCCAGTGCAATCTTCAAGGGAATGTGCTTATTATTTTCACGTAAGGAATAATTACCATCAGATCGAACAATAACTATCCAAACAGAAGTTAAGAATCCACAAAATAGGCTCAGGCTAACTTTACGCATTGAACGAAAATCATCCGTTCAAAGAAAGTATGAGCAAAAGTTTCACCATGAATCAATACTTATCGAATCTTGCATTCATCTAACATACATGAAAAGAAATCTAAACTATGATGAGGGATAAGAACCATGACAACTCCAAAATAAGAGAAGCAATCACCATCAGAACAATGCATGCATTACTTATTACTTTGGCAATCTTACAACAGTTGCTTATCTCAACATGTTTTGCAACATGCTCCCATGCTTTACAAATGAGGGGTTGAGCTCAATTTATAGGCTCCCCAATTACAATTTGACGGCCAAGATTGATTTGGAATCAACGGCCAAGATTACAAATAAAACCCTAATTAGGGTTTGCTACCCTTCGACCAATGAGAAAATTGCATTCGAGGACACTTGTCCTTCTTGCCAAATATGAACCAACAGATAAAATAGAAAGCTGTTGCATGTTGATTTGGAATGATTTGATTGGTCGGAAGATGACGAGGCGCCACCTCAATGTGTTGGATGCCTTTCTTGGTCACTTTGTCCTTGTTCTTGCCTTAGAATATTTTCTTCCTGTCAGTGACTTTATCCTTTGTGCTTCGATCTTGGATGACTTTGGCTTCTTCTTCTCACCTCGCCTTGGAGCACCTGCTTAGACTTGAAGCCATAAAATCTTTCTTCCCAGATTGCTTTGGAATTTCTTCAAGTTCCAATTCAATGTTGAGCGCGTGGAGGAGAGGCAAGCATATACAAAAGTGATGTAGCGAAGATTTCTTTTCGTTCAGCCCTCCTTGAATAATTGGTTCTTTCTTTGTTCAGACCTCCTTTGCCTTGTGTAATCATCCACCTGCAGTAAAACAAAACAAGTTTATTTTAGATAACTTTTCAAGATAAGCTTTGAAAGATTTTTACAAATTTCACTTTCAAGCTCATAATTCTCTTTCCGTCCAATTTATTTGGCCATATTTTCTCGCCCTTTCCCAAAATTTATCTCGCCATGTCCAGTTTTATTTAACCACAAATGTTTTTTCGTCCAACATTCCCCTAGCCACTTCCGACTTTTCCCTAGCTACGTCCAATTTTATTTTGTCCAAAAATTGCCTCTTGTCCAAAATTCTTTCGCCGTGTCCAAAATTATCTGGCCATTATCCTCTTTTGTTGGCCATATTTTCTTGCCGTCCGATTTTATTTGGCCATTAGCCTTGAGTTTTCCATAATTTTCCTTGCCATGGCAAAAATTTCCTAGCCATGACTTGTTTCTTGTCCAAAATTCTTTTGCCATGTCCGGTATTTTTCCATCCATAACTCGATTTTTCACAAATTTTCATTGACAAGTCCCATTTTATTTTGTCCATTTGCTCAAATTTTCTAGCCATGGCGAAGATTTTCTTGATATTTCTTGGGCGAATCTTCAAGTGCCATGTATATTTTAGCTTTTCAAAGGCTTGGACTTAGGCAAATTTTAAATTTTTTCACTTTCTAATACATGGCGGACTTTGCCATTTTCTTTGCCATTTTGACCTTTCATATCCAAGGCGGACTTGCCTTGCTTTGTTGCCATTTCTTATGTGTCTATGGCGGACTTGGTCATGTCTTTGGCCATTCCTTCTCCCTTGGCTATGCCTTGGCCAAATTTTCTGTTTTGCTCTAGGGGCGGACTTCATGGTTTGCATTGCCATTTACTTTCTTCAGCTGGGCGGACTTTAACCTTTTCTTGGCCATTCAATTTATGCTTAGGGCGGACTTTAAGTCTTGGCTTGCCAAGACTAGGGCGGACTTGCTAGTTTCTATTGCCACTTAACACTTATCTTAAGGCGGACTTGACTGTTTTCCATGCCACTTACCTTATCTTTGTCCATGCCTTAGCCAAATTTCTTCCTCTTACCTTGGGCGGACTTCACACTTTTCTTTGCCATTTACCTTCTTGGCTGGGGCGGACTTTGTCTTGTGGTTGACCACTTGCCTTGGTTGGAGGGCGGACTTCATGCTTTGGTTGGCCAAGACTTGGGCGGACTTCATGCCTTCCCTTGCCAACTTGAAACTACCTAGGGCGGACTTTGATGTTTTCCTTGCCATTGGACAGTCATCATGGGCGGACTTCCTTGTTCTTATTGCCATTGGACAGTTATCTTTGGCCATATGCATAGGGCGGACTTGCTTGATAGTCTTGCCATTGCCCATTTTTTATTGCCATACAAGGGGCGGACTCCAGCACTTGGCTAGCCATTTGTAGGGCGGACTTTGTCCCTTGTCTGTCCATTGCTTCATTTTGTTAGACAAATTTCCTCTCTCCCATGGGCGGACTTCAGCTTGTGACTGTCCATTGCCTCAGATTTTATGCCATTGTCTCTTCTTGCCTGGGCGGACTTTGTTGATTCCTTTGCCAATTACCACATGGGCATAGGCGGACTTAAGCAGATTGTGGGCCATTGCTCAGATTTTTGTGCCATTGCTCAGATTTTTATGCCATTGATACTTGACTTAGAGCGGAATTGCTCAGATTTTTTGCCATTCATTGCTTGGCTGAAGCTTCATTGACTGGTAAACTCCATTTTCACGCTGGTAAACTTCATACTCAGGCAGATTTCTAGTCTCCTCCATGATTGTTCAGTCATAAACTACCTTCACCATGATCAGATCGCCATGAATGCTCAGATTTTTTACGAATTTCCAGATTTCTTGACGGATTTCATCAAATCTTCAACCATTTTTAGTGCTTTTACCAAATTTCTCTGTGATTTTCCAGAATTTCTCACCATTTTCGAATGAATTTTCCAGATTTTTGAACTTTTTTATGTGATTTTCCAGATTTTTGCCAAAATTTCAAAAAATCTTGGAATCGATTTTCTGAGAGTTTCGTTGCTCGTTTCGAACTTCTGAGTGCGTTTTTGAAACTCGTGACCCTTCTAAAAATAGAAACTTTCTAAAAATAGAAATTTTCCAAAAATAGCAACTTTCCAAAAATAGACCCTAAAAAATAGGGATCCCAGAATTGCCCAAAAGTGCCAAAAAAGTAGGTCCTAAAAAATAGGGGCCCGGGGTGAGAAACCCTAAAAATTTGGAAGTGTCAGAATCGACCGAAACGACAGTCGATCTTCGTCTCCCAGGCCTTCTAAGCACAATGGTGACGTTTATTCATTGTTCCAGACTAAAATTCACTGACTCGACTCGGGTGACCGTTCAAAATTAAGACTCCTCATTGCAAAAAAGAACTAGTGATAAGCAGTTGCAATGCCAAGGCAAAACCAAAAAGCGAAAAAAAAACGAAGGGTCCCCATTTGCAATGGGGCGATTGCAATGGGGCGATGTGTGAATAGGTCACAACAGGTATATACCACAACTCTCTCCCTTGGCAGCTTTTACGTGCTTTCCCCATCAATGTCTCAACTCCCCGAAGACACTTGCCATCTTGTGGAATTGGGCGGGGGTTGCAAGTGGGTAACTTGGCTCTCTGTGTAAGTGCCCTCTAGTTGGCTACTTACTAGCCTTGTTTACCCCTTTTGCTTACACCCCAGGCCCTTCCTACAAGGTGGATTCCAATCAGTCAAACATATCTTCTATTCTATCATCAGAAATCATACATTAAATATTCTTTCATTATTCATGGCGATATTTATACAGATGTAAAATAATGAATGGCAGAAAATACCCCTGAGTATATATATATATAGTTAATAATTGTCAATCTGCTATGGTGGATTGGACGGGTTCCTTATGATTGCAGGTCTGATCCCTCCTTTATTCTGCTGATGTGTATCTTCTTCTCTTCTCTAAATGGATGCCTCTTGCTCTCCATTTCTTAAGATATATATATCCTTGATGTCTGATATGGAAGTTCATGTCCCTTGGGGAAAAGACGTCAACTAGAGGGACATGTCCTTTATTAATCACCCCCTTTCATCTTTCCATAAAATGAATCGCGGCAGCCTTTAATTAATTTCTCTAACATATGCGATTCCTTAGTAAAAGTTAATTTATTATTATCAGTGCTAATTCGTTTATTCTTCCTTGTTTGACTTAAACAATTTGCTTGATTAATATATATTAATTTTCCTTTGCTTCTATATTTACTAACTGCGGTTCATTATATGAAATTGATCAGCGATCAGATTATCTATCTTCTTCAGGTCGACTCACTGTTATGCCATCCATTTGGGGCGGGGTTATGATAGCAGTTTATCTCCTTGTTTTCTTACAGGGCCATGACAATTGCTTTGAGGGATAATTAATTCCATTAATACTATCCTTCTCAATTCATCAATCCTCTCTTAGATCATTCACTGCATTTGCAAGAGTGAATCACTGCTTTTCCTACATTAATAATAATGGTCTTATACTTTTGTTTATTATTATTTTAAAGACGGGTTTATCATTTTTAAGGAGATCGTCACGATTTCATGGCAGGGACATGACATTAAGTTAAATAATTGCTCTGCAAGTAATGAGCTTCTTATAGAATGGATGTCAACTTTATATTGTTTGTGTCATTAATCCTAGGAGGAATATGGACCGAAAGATATGTAGATGGGTTTACTGTTTAGTTACCTAGATTGTTGTTCCAATGATTGTTTGATTATATATTGACCTATCATAAGGAATGAACCTTGCAAAGGCACCATACAGCATGAATTATGTATAATTTAAAGAATTAGAGATGCATTTTTGGGAGTGTTTGGATAAATTTTTTATCAAGCATCATGTGTCACTTCCTTGCAAGAAGAAATCTTGGTTGTGAAGAAAGATTAGGATGTTGAGACTCTTTCCCAACAATTGACAAATAAAACAAAGCCACTATGAAGAGTTGATGCCTATTGCTCAAAAAAGTCGCATTAAATCCTGCACAAACCAATGGTTGTAAACAAATGGCACATTCTTTTATGAAAATAGGTTTAAACACTTGTATTCCTAATCTGTATAAACGATAAGATAGGTGTTCGATTTGACAAAATGGGATGTCTTTACATAAGCTGTTTAAGTATGGTCCATATAATAAGTCCCCTATTGTGAATTATAATTTTAGCAGCTTTTAGATTGGGATCAATTTGTCATTCAACTAGATCACAAATTAAAAATGCTTGAAAAAGATTGATTGTTATCTCTCAGGAAAAAAAGGGTAGGATCACACTATGTAGGATTTGATTCTACAATATCAGATTTTGGAGACCTGTGTTCTACTGAACTGAACAAAGAGTGCTGCTTTTTAAAAGAAATGAAAGATAAAAATTTCTTTTGTTTAGATGGTTTGTTTGTACAATTAACAGGCCCAAGTTATTCATCAAAATTATTTTGAGTGTCGGGTAAATCAAATGCCCAATCAAAGACAAAGGTACATATAATGAATAGAACAAGTTTGTATTATGCTTTTTGGATTGACCATTTCCCCACAATATTTATGCCTTTGATGAATATTTTATTCTGAAATTACTTGGATAGGATTGTGTTAACTTTCTCGGACAGCATTTTATTGTACTGCAATGTCTTTGATGAAAATTGATTACTGTATTTAAAAAATACTTGGATAAAATTGTGTTAGTTTTCTTGGACAGAGTTTTGCTGTATTGCAAGTCTAATAGGAAGCATGTATAATAAATAAGAAAGACATTGCATATTTTGAGCTATTATTGAATTTATGCAAAGTCAAGCAAATGCAAGCTCTTCAAGGATATTTTGTATTTGGGGCACATTGTTGTGGAGGATGGAATGTTAATGGACACATAGGAGGTCAGAGTGAATGAAAAGGTGTTGTCAAATTTAAAGGATGTATTATCAATTACTGTTTGAAGCTTGTAGAAGTTTTTTCTCTTGTCACACCTTCAACCTCCATATTATAGGGGAAGACAAGAAGTTTATCTTGGACAAACCACTGTAAAAAATCTGTAAATGATTGAAGTGTTAATTTATCCACTAGTTTTTCATCAAAATTGAGGGATGTTTTGTGGCGTGCATTGATGCTAGTCTGGAAGGTATAGGAATTTTAAACACCTAAATGGCAAGGTCATCTTTTTTCATTTTATTAGCATTGAAGCCTTGAGCAAACTTACCCTACCCATGGTTTAAAATAGCAGCATTAATCATTTGGGGAAAAAATCGGCAAACCAAAAGTTCAGGATGTTTTGAAAAAATTGGGAAAAGATTGGGAAAAAATCGGATTTACAAAAAAGCACAAAAAATTGAAGAAAAACAGTCAGAAACTACTTTTTAAAAAAATTTAATGGCATTTCCATAGCATACAGACATTGAGAGCAAATAAAATACAGAGTTCAATCCATGAATTATAGAAAATAGATTTTTGTTGGTTATATTCATATCGCTGATTACATTGCACAAAACATACTACAACTGCATAAATATCAGATGGTGACAGTTGTCAATGCTACCACATTTTTCATACATGTCTACCAAAGCATTTTATCAAACAGTTCACTGCCTTGCTGCTATGGCTAAAAGCCTAAAACAGGTGCTTTTGAACAAGTTATGGATGCTTGGAAAAATCTATCAAAGCATAATAGTAAGCAATAGCATAGACAAGGCAGTGAACTGTTTCAAAATGCCTCAAAATGTGGTCTCATGGTGATGGAATGCCATGACAATCCATAGCAATTTGCTTGTCATGGCATGCTATGGCATTCCATCACCATGAGACCACATTTATTGAAGCATTTTTCTAATAGTTCACTACATTTTCTATGCTACCACATTTTTCATACATGTCTACCAAAGCATTTTATCAAACAGTTCAACGCCTTCATGCTATGGCTAAAAGCCTAAAACAGGTGCTTTCAAACAAGCTATGGATGCTTGGAAAAATCTACCAAAGCATAATAGTAAGCAATAACATAGACAAGGCAGTGAATTGTTTGAAAAATGCTTCAAAGAAATGCAGTCTCACGGTGATGGAATGCCATGACAATCCATAGCAATTTGCTTGCCATGTCATTCGTCATGGCATTCCATCACCATGAGACTACATTTCTTTGAGACATTTTTTTCAACTGCCTTGTCTATGCACCGCATTTTTCATACATGTCTACCAAAGCATTTTATCAAACAGTTCATTGCCTTGCTGCCATGGCTAAAAGCCTAAAACAGGTGCTTTCAAACAAGCTATGGATGCTTGGAAAAAATCTATCAAAGTATAATAGTAAGCAACAAGCCATGGTCTCATGGTTTTTTTTGCGCGAAAATCAGCTCAATTTTATTCACCTTTTTTTGCAGATTTTCAACACGTTTTTTTGGCGATTTTGCAGTTTGAAATGGAAAAAAATCATTGACCAAAAAGTCAATGATTTTTTCAAAAAATCAGGGAAAAAATCATCCAGCCTGCAGATTTTTTTTAAAAATTGCGATTAATCGGGATTTTTTGCAGATTTATGCTTCTATGCTTTAAAGTCTGTTGCAATATTGCATGCTTTGAAATTGTGGTGATAACATGCTTGAAAGTATATTGAGTTGATGATAAACCATGTCAGCCTGAAGTATGTATGTTTGGATAAACACTCAGGCATACACTTAAGATTCTGTAGGTCAGCACTCAAGGATTTTCAGAGTATGGAAAAACATTGTGCATCTTTGAGCTCCCTTGGATCATCATCACATGTGCATATTGAAATGTTCTCCAGTTTTCATATTATATTTTGATTGGTCAAGTCCTTGAAATTAAGGGTTCTCTTTTGAAACCTTTTTACAGTCTGTGCATGTGTGTCTCTAAACATCATTGTTCTACCACCTTACTTTCCGTCCATATAATGAACTGTTCAAATTAATTTATTTTGAAATCTTTCTGACATGCTTTTGTAAAGCCCAGAAATTTGGTGATAAGTGGAGTGTTTTGTGTGACTACATCCATGGTCAAGGGTCTACTTCGAGCTATTCTGAAATTTAACTGAAAACTTTCATGAATATACCTGTTCCTAGCAAGTGAGTAACAACAAAACCATGGAAGGCGGTATCATGGCAGCATGCGAGGGTCATAAACATCGAGGAACATCTAGCTAATCTGTAAAGAATCTTTATGTCAACCCTGCTAAAATTGACAGTAGTGTTAGGTTGTACCTTCTGTATTTGTCATGTATGCTAGTTGTTTATCCCAATTTACACTTGAGTAGATAGTGGAACTGTAAGCCATCCATATTTTAGTTAGAATGGTAGCTTAGTTGTCCCAATTTCTCCTCTCGTAAATAAGCAATTAAGGTTTATATGGAAAATTTAGCTATTTTAAACTGTTGTTATAACATTAATCTTAGATATGGCAGTTACCCTATTAATATGTTACTCTTTCGATGAAAATGGAGGATTTATTGAAACTTGATACTTTTCAACTTTATTTTGTCAATGGCTTCTGCTTTTCCTCTTGATGCCGACCAGCCGGAAATGTTTTAAACAAGTCCCATACTGCCTTGCTCTACAAATTTCAATCTTGGCAAGTTTGAGTCATCAGTTAGAACACAGATCTTTGCTGACATTATATAGTTAGCTAAAACTCAGCATAACAGGTCAAACACCGAGTTTTTATGTTTACTAGTCAAGTATCATTAAGAAGTAATTGCGGTGGTGAGCATGCTAAAGTTTTCAAGAACAGAAAATCTTTCAATGTTAGTGGATATGGCAGAAAACATGTCAAATTGCACCTATTTTTTCTCAGATTTGGGGAACTGTGAAATCTTTCAGCACATTTGGTGTCTGGACCAAAGATACCTAGATGATTCTAACAAAGACCCAAGACTCAGGATCAGGATCGGACTCTATGAACACCACCTTTTTGCTTGCAAGCTAAGTGGGGAGGGGTTTTGTCTCACGATGAGAGTCTTAGAAAAAATGTCTCACCTGCTTGACTATACACCACGAATGTACTCCTTTCTTAAGTGCTGGTCTCGGTCTGTTAGTCTTTGATTAGCAAATTGTTCGTCTTTTGAGTTCAGATTAGGCCTACTCCATTTTTGAATTGGGATTAGATGTTTTAGCCAGCGTTTCCTTTGCACTTGACATCTGAGTTTAGCCTTGGATAATTGTAATCTGCTTAATTTCCAAAATTTAAATCTTGAAAGTAGGTCAGACTTACATTAATCTTTATCTGCACTTCTGGTAACCTAGTGATGATCAATTAGCATTTTTTTTGGTTCAGGTTCTCTGATTGTTGAATGGGTATTAATGGCATGTTAAATGTTTCATTTTGGTAAGACTGTTGGACATGCTAGTTAATTATGCAAGAATATACAAGATATGTATTCAGGATTCTGGAAATATACAAGATGTGCATACTGGATTCTGTAAATATACAACATATGCTTACAGGATTCTGTAATTACACATGCCAAAACTTTATTACTTGGTGCACCAAAGATTTTGATGTTGACTATACTCATTATTTTGTTGGTTAACATGGACTGTCAAATATAATTTTATTTTAGAGATATTTCATAATCTTGTGGTTGCCATACTGACATGGAATTTTGTGTGCTCATGGAATAGATGCCAGTTCACTTGGAGCTGTCCCCAAGGTAGCTAGCAATTCAGTATGCTACCAACTAAAATGAATTTTGTCTTAAAGTCTTTCTACCAGAACTTAAAATAATATTAGTTTAGATCTCTGTTGATGAACTATGGAAGAGATCAATGATTATTTATTGTTGAAAGAAATTTCTTGATTTACTATCTGATATCAGTAAGTGATATCTAAATATAAATTTTGTGTCTGTCTTACAGTCAAGTGAAACAGATGCAGCCGATACATCGAAGTGAGTATGCTTCCTGTGCAAGAGGTGTCACTGTGTTGTGTCTAATGAATTTCTTTCTTTTCCTTCTTCACATTTCTCTTCCATTCAAGCTAATTTTTATCTGTAACTACATCTTGCTTTGTTAGGAGAGAATTGTTGAGAGCCATAGATGTGCGGCTTATTGCTTTACAACAAGAATTAAGCACGGGTTTTGCTCGAGCTTTTGCTGCTGGTTTTGCAATAGAGCATATGGCTGATCTCCTTGTATTTGCAGATTGCTTTGGAGCAAATCGCCTAAAGTAAGTTTAAGTCTTTTCCCTCCCTGATGTATTCATATTAGAATCTTAGATGTGTGATTTATGTGCTACACCCTGCATCCTAATATGGCAATTTTGCAGAGATTCCTGTACAAAATTTATGATCCTCTGTCAAAAACGACATGATCTGTGCCAATGGCGAGATGATGCAGACACCCAGTCATCAGATTCTGATATGTCCATTGAAAATGGTACAGAGGGCGAGCTTATGCTTGATTCTTCATCACATTTTTTAGTGAAGAAAGGTGATACACCCTATGGCCACTGGTCTGATACCCGAGGTGCAGGTGGGAACTTTGTAGATAAAAGTCAAAATTTAGCTTATACTGCTCAGCAAGGCAACAAGCGATCGCATTCACGAGTACAATCAGTAGACAGTTTTGAAACCATCTGTTCTGCTGGTGGGGTTAATCTCACCAACTGCCGGGGAAGCTTGCCAAGCACAAAGAATTTATCTACAGAAGCTGATGCCATGAATAAATCCTTTACTGAGAAAAGTCCCGAGTCTTCTAGAATGGTACCAGATAAACGTAAACAAGCTGAAGTTGACACAAGCAGGCTGAGATCTTGTTCGCTGGACAGGAGATCCTCTTCCCCACCACAAAGAGTTCAAACAGGGAGAGTTGGACCAGGGGTGACAAGAAGTAGTAGCTATGTGGATGACCAGTCTAGTAGAGGCGGATCTTTGAACAGGGAAACTAGTGATAGTGATGCTGAGAGTAATGGTTGTGACAAGCAAGAATCAGAGTCTATTCAGAAAACTCAGCCAGTCAGAAGGCTGAGTGTTCAAGACCGCATCAATCTGTTTGAAAGCAAACAGAAGGAACAGCAGAGAGAATCAGGTGAAACTATAAAAAAAGTTGGAAAGGTGGAAAATCGGAGGCTGTCATCTGAAAGTGGCAATTCCATTTCTGCCACAGAGAAGGCTGTTCTCAGGAGATGGAGTGGAGCGAGTGATATGAGTGTCGAAGCACCTACTGCTCAACAAACTAAGAGTGGAAATAATAATGAGGTTAAGGAATCATTGACCAGGAGTCGTTCAGAAGTGTATGTTACAGCATCTGAAAATAGTGTGCAGGCATCATCTTCTGAAAAGGATCAAGGGCAAATATGGGAGTCACCTCCTGAAAGTGATTTGAGATCTTCAGCTAATGAGAAAGGCACATTAGAAGGAAAAAAATATGCCAATTCAAGATTATCATCTCCTCCCAAAGCAAGAGGACACCAGCGAGCATGGAGCTCTGCTTCAGATTATTCAGAATGCTTTAGTGACAATCAAACAACCAAATTTGGTAGTATCACTTCTGAGGAATGGGTGGCTAAAATTGCTAAGCAACCTGCACCAGCCACACAATTTAAAGTGCAGTTAGCGTTGAATTCACAATCTTCTAAAACTGCTGGGCAAGGATCAGATATAACTCATGGTTCCATGAACATGAAACAGATTACTGCTCCTCATGGATCAAAAATAACTGAAAGTGGTGTGGACGTAAGTCAGATTGGGGCTGCTAGGCAAGGATCAGATTTAGACAATGGTTCTTTTGACTTAAAACGCCATGGGGCTTCTAGGCAAAGATCAGATAAAATATATGGTTCCATGGACACAAACCAGCTCGGGTCTGGCAGGCAAGGATCTGACATAGCTGACAGTTCCATGAATACCAAGAGGCTTGGTATTGACGTTGACAGAGAAGGATTAGACCTTAGTAATGGTTCAACTAGCATGAGAAGATCTAGGGGTGAGGAACCTTTAGCTAGAGTCAAGCAGTCTAAAGGAAACCAGGAACTGAATGAGGAACTAAGGGAGAAAGCTAATCAATTGGAAGCAATGTTTGCTGCTCACAAGTTAAGGAGTCAAGCTGCTTTGGAGCATCCAGAAGACACAGAAATTGCTAGAAAGAAAAGTTCCTCCCTAGCTGCCAAATTCGAAAAGTCGAGTACCCAACAGCAGATGTGTACGTCACCAAGGGAATCAAAACTAGAAACTGCAAAATTCACCAATGGAGTGTCAGAGAGAACTTTCTCAACAACTGTTCACAATATTGGAAGAGAGTCACTTAGCAGCTCATGGAGCAATGCAGTAGACTTTGACAATACATTGATGAACTCAGCTGACCTCAGTTCAGATAAAAAACCAGGCTTAAGTGATGATGGCTGGTCTGAGGAACTCAGAGGGAAATTTTATGAAAGATATATGGAGAAGCGAGATGCAAAGCTTCGGGAGGAGTCAATCACCAAACGAGCTCAGAAGGAAGCCAAACTCAAAGCTATGCAAGAAGCTCTTGAGCGTACAAAAGCTGAATTGGTTGCCAGGAGTGCAAAATCCTTGGAAAAGCAAGATTCCATCATCCAGGCTAGAGCGAGAGCTGAAAAAATGAGATCTTTCAATGCCCGATCATTGAAGAACAAGAAACAACAGGTAAGTTTAAGCTTCTTATCTGTGGTATATCAAATGTTGTTTGTTTACTTGTTGGGTACTGATGTTTTTCTGATGTATTTGTGTGCTATATGAACAGTTTGAAGCAGAACAAAGTGATGATGAAGAGTATTCTAATGATGTGAATGAGCAGGCATTTTACAAACAGGAAAAAAGTATTACATTTAACACTCCTAGTCCTTCTGATATGCTTTCTCCCCTTTCATCAAAAGAATTGCCAAAATCTAGCTCTGCCAAGAAGCTTTCCTCAAATAAAGCTATGCCTTATACAACACAACGTAGTTCCTTGACATCTCCCTCACCTAGGTCTTCCATACCCGTTAAAGTTCCAAGTGTTGGAAGTACCTCTTCAACCCGTCGTAGGGGCCATGAAAATCCTCTGGCTCAGTCTGTTCCTAACTTTGCTGATCTGAGGAAAGAGAATACAAAACCTTCTACAGGTCGGGCAGGTATGAGCCCAAACTTGGGTGGTGCAGCTCGTGGGCAGCCCAAGAGTGGTAGCCGTAAAAGTGTTAATGAAGACTTTTCTTATGAGATGAATGGGTCTTTGCCTCCTTCGCGGTCAACCAACAATAAGGAAGAGAAGCAACGTCGAAGCCAGGCAATGAGGAAAAGCTGCACAAGTATGAGTGAGATAAAGGATTTATCTGATCCCACCTGTGAGGGAGTTGTATTGGCTCCACTGAAAGTTAGTAAAGAAGCATCTGAACCAGTCTTCTATGGTAAAAGCACAAGGAGAAACAATGGTGCTCCTTTAGAGGCAAAACCTTTTCTCCGTAAGGGAAATGGAATTGGCCCAGGTGCAGGGCCGGGCATTGCCAAAATGAAAGCCTCTCTGGCTGCTGAAAATATGAAAAGTGCAGAAGATGAAGGTCAGGGTGACATTCAAAATGGGGAGGAAATCATAGATGAATTTGGAAATGGACAATCACTGGAAAGTCCTGAAGGCATTGCAGAAGAAAATGATAAACATAGAGGTGATTTGGTGGATAACTCCGATGCTCAAGCTGATTCAGATACATCTCAGAATGAGGTACAAGGAAAAGAAGGGCTGAATCAAACATCTGATAGATCAGATGATGCAATATCTGATAATGATGCGTTGTCCAGAACTCCTTCACAAGTGAATGGCACAAGTATTTTGGATTTTCATATGACATCTTTACCAGCTACTAGAAATTTAGTGCACAATGAAGAAATGGTTGAAAGTTCTGGGATGAGGTTGGGGCGTGCTGCGTTGCTCCAACAGAAGCATATCACAGGGTCTCCATCCATGCACATGGCCAGTTCTGCAACCCATTTCAGTCCTGCAACAATGGGATTGGACTCTCCAATGGAAAGCCCAGCTTCATGGAACTCCCACATGCATCATTCACTCTCTCAGATGCTAGAAGCTTCTGATGTTGATGCATCTGTAGATTCACCTATTGGAAGCCCTGCATCATGGAATTCACATTCCCTTTCCCAGATGATGGAGGCCTCTGACACTGATGCAGCCAGAACACGCAAAAAATGGGGCAGTGCTCAGAAGCCTGTTCTGCTTGCTTCTCAACAATCCCACAAAGATGTTCCCAAGGGATTTAAGAGACTTCTGAAATTTGGCAGGAAAAGCCGTGGTTCAGAAACGGTCCCAACAGATTGGGTTTCTGCATCAACTACATCTGAAGGGGATGATGACACAGAAGATACAAGGGATCTTGCGATCAGATCTGCAGATGATCTTTTGCGAAAATCAAGGATGGGATTTGCACCAACGCAACCCACATATGACAGGAGTTACGAGTTTGGAAGTGTAAGCGGGCCTGTAGAAAGTGACAGTTTCCATGACCAAGGTTCAAGTATGTATTTATTCCTAAATAATAGCTATAAATGCTTAGCATTGGAATTGTTTGATAAACTCTAATAATCCAAGTATGTTTGTATTTGTTCCTAAATAATAGTTATAAATGCTTATTATTGGAATTGTTTGATACACTCTAATAATCCAAATGTTCATTATCAAAACCTATACTGAAGGTACGTTTATGCTTTTTTGCAGTTCAATCTCTTCGAAGCTCGATTCCAGCTCCCCCAGCAAATTTCAAATTAAGAGAGGACCACCTATCAGGAGGCAGCTCCATTAAAGGTGAATCTCATGTCAGAGTATTTCTAGGAGTTTGTTGAGGAAGCTGATAACAGTTCTTTGCAACAATTTCCTGTTTTGTTTGCCAATTACATAACAATGGTGTAACCATACTGTGTTTGCACAGCACCTCGGTCTTTCTTCTCACTGTCATCATTCAGAAGCAAAGGAAGTGATTCGAAGTCTAGGTGATCACTATGATTTTCTGGTCACTGAATGTTGCAGAGTATCTTAGACGAAGATTCTTCCTTCACAGTTCTGTTAAAGAATTTATCTCAAGCTGTGGACATTTGGCATTGCCATTGCACATTCTGCTGCCATTGCGAGGAGGAATCTTACAGCCATAGATGATATCAAGGCAGCTAAGGTTTCTGGTGCATAAACAGTTTTGAAGGCCTTACGATGAAACTTGTGTGGTCTGGACACAATTTCATTTTTGGTTAGCATGAGTACAGAGGGTTTATTGTTAATCTCTATTTTGTATACTAAGTTGTTTCCCAGGAGTTCATATGTCAATAATAGAGATTATCAGAATCTAGTTATATCCTAAGCTGGTGTGATAATAGTAGGATGTATGAGGTTCCAGAATAGTGCAAACCTATGTAATCATCACTCTGGAGTCATGCTAGGTCTATATATGCAGTTAATAATATGCTATTTTTTCTATATTCAAATTGAACTGCCAATTGGCAATTGTTCATCGTGATTTGTATGCCCTTTGGGTCATTTTAGAGGACAGGTAGGCAGCTTCTATAATTATTGTCAGTTATGATCTCATGATATATTATCCCTACCAAAAGTCAAGCTGCCAATTGGCGGTTGTTATTTGTGATTTGTATTGCCATTGGGTCATTGTGCAGATACATTAGAGGTATTTTGGTATTCTGTATCATTGGTTCGATGTGTATTGATCATGTCAGCTACAAAAATAGCAGGATCAAGCCTCGAACATTATTGATCTCCAAGGCAATATGCCCAAAACATTTGATTAATTATTTAATTTGTGTTTGGTATTCTGTATTACTGGACTGGTAGGTATTGATCATGATGGCTACAAATACAGCAGGATCAAGCCTCAAACATTATTGATCTCAGAGGCAATATGCCCAAAACATGTGATTAATTATTAAATTTGCATTTTTGGAATCAGACTTTAAAATGCGGTCATCATATTAAAATTGTTAGTTTGTGTGGTTATACTAAGTTTTATTTTACAAAATTCATTAACATATAAACTTACTACAAATACATTGTTGTGTAAACGGAAATGTAAAACCCAGAAAACTAATAATGTTGCAGCACAAATTAGTTGCAAAGAAATAATAAGAAACTGAAATGGAATAACAGAATAATAAACAAGACACAGATTTACGTGGTAAAACTTTGACAATATTGCAAGGAAATATCCATGGGGCAAAGTATTGGTATTCTTATTGTTTAGAGAAATTGATTACAACCTTCACACAGCTGCTGCTCTTCAATTACAATTCATTACAATATTATTTAGCCTTAAAGATAGCAAGATATAAATAATATCTTCAACCTGTTTTGAAAATAGAAAAATCCAGCTTTGTCTGTATTGTTTTGTTTTGTTTTATTTTTATTATTTTAAGTCTTATCTTTTTCTTTATTCCTTTTATCTTTTCCAAAGATAAAACTCCGTTTTATTTCTAATTTATTGTTGTTATATCCAACATACATCAGTTGGGCATTCTAACCTCTTTGAACCTGCAAAGATGACAGCTTTTGCTTAGACGCGTACAAAAACTATTGGGTTCAAAATGAAAATTTTGGCGGACTGTTTTTTCAGTTTGTAAGGTTTATTCGACTTTTTAAATTCAATATATCATTCATTTTTTCAAAGAGAATTTAATAATTGAACTATGAAACAGTAATACATTTTGACCGAATGCTCCTATAAACAAACGGTCTTACAAACCTGAAATTGCCATGGACATCATACGAATAATAAGTAAAGCTTCCTATCATCGGTTCCTTCGCCCGAATGGAGCACTCAGCATTAAATGAACTGAATTAGTCTATAAAAGGATAATACTAATCTCGGAAAATGTAACTCAAAACTATTGTCCAGTGATGTTATATGTAATTTCCTTGGGACTTAATATGAAACTGCAAATCGTACCAAATTTATGATGTTTCGCAACAAATACGAGATGGCCATGAATAGTAAAAGGATATCTTGTGCCTTAACCAGTCTCTCTTGTGCGTTAACCAACGCATGATGCCTTGTTTTATTTATTGAGTTTCCCTCTTTTTTCGGCTAAAGGTTTAAAAATTGGTATCGTATAATGCCATGATTACATCACATGGCATCATCCCACATTTGCCATGTTTTGAGTTACAGTCAAAAAGTTTTGTACGCCTGGTGTAAAGTGCTAACTTATTGTGGTCAATGTGTCAGAAAGACTAGAATAAAAAACATTTACACCTCATTAGCATGTGCTTCGGAGCAAGGCAAAGAGTTCTACTAAATAATTATTTTTTACTACCTTATATTTTGTAGAGTTCTTTGTGGTCAATGTGCTGACGGTTTACGTCAGACTATGTGGTGACATATTGACCACAATATGCCAGTTTTATAAAGTCTTGTAGAGTTTAAATAACATTAATAGGATATCAGAAAATTTATCCATCTCTAAGTTAAAAGTGTTTCAATTTTTGACAGTTCTTAGCATGATTATTTAATTACTTGTGTATGTTATTATTTGTTTTTTTGGGTTTCATTTGTTCTATATAGTTCAAGATAAAGTTCGAAATGGACAGTTGTTATAAGAGGTGTGAGTTTTGCATGTGCATATGCTTTGCATTATGTAAAATCTAGAAATACATGTGTTAAGGTTGGAGTTGGATGATGATATTATTTGCAAATGTTATGTTGTCGAAATTATTCCAAAATTCAACACTTTTGTACTCTTGGAAAAAACTTGCTTTGCAAATATATGTAACCAAATTATTTATTGTAATACATTGAGCAGACTTTTTCTCCCGAAAGGGTTTTCCCCACGTATATCTTGTGTGATGTTTTTATATTTCTTGTATTGTGCATCTTCTTCATAGTAATTGTTTAAGGGTTTAAGAATTTGCACAATCTTTCCTCAATAGATCAATGTAGGAAGTGTTTCTGCACACCTTGCTTCCTTTTAGTTGGTATCAAAGCCTAGCCAATTTTGGTCTCATTGTTGGGTAGAGAGTTTTTTGTATTAATCTTCTTTGAGTGGGAGTTTGTTGCAAAACATTTTGTGACCTTGTTGTAGGAAGGAGATGGTTGGCACATCTGAAAGAATAGAGATTGAAAAATTTAATGGAGGCAACTTTGAGTTGTGGAAGTTCAAGATGGAAGACACGCTGGTAGACAAAGACCTATGGAAGACTATATTTGGAAAGATGCAATGGGGTATGAAATAAGAAGATTGGGATTTGATGGACAAAAGGCTAAGCGTCTAATAAGATTCTGTTTGGTTGATTTTGTGATCCTAAATGTCCATGAAGAGAAGATTGCACAAACACTTTGGGATAAACTTGCTCATATTTATCAGGTTAAATCCCTAGTAAATAAGTTATTCTTGCAAAATAAAATATATTCTTTGAAGATGGAAGGAGGATTTGTTGCAGATCATTTAAATGCATTCAACATGCTTGTTGCCTAGTTGAACTTCGTTGGTGTAAAAAGAGGATGAGGGTTGTTGCATGACTTTGTTGTGTTCATTGTTGGACTCATGGTGTCACATCCTTGTAGAAGACCATCATGTGGACATCGTGTGGTAAAAGAAACAACAAAAATAAAAGAAATATAACTAGGTCATAGCATTTATCAATGACCCAACAAGAGATCGCTAAAAATTAATGAGGGGTGGTGCATGGCATGGTAGAGGGGCTACCATGCCATTAAGAGGCATGACAACCCACAAAATCACCAAGGCTTGCAGTGTGGAGATGATGGATGACACACAAAGGAAAGTTTGACCCGCAACCTCCATAAAGGCACATTCTTAGGTAGTTTGAGGCATATTTTTTCCCTCTCAGGATGTGAGTAACAAAGGTTGATAGAGGAGAGGATTGTAGGTTGTGGAAAAAAAATTCATGCAGGGTGAAAATGTGAGCAAGGACCCCCATAAAACATGATTTTCAAGTAGTTTTAGAAGTATAAAAACCTTAAAATGTGAGTGACTAGTGTGGAGGCGATTTTGAGGTAGTTTGAAGGCAGGAAAATAAAGGTTTTTTATAGAGAAAAATGCAAAGAAAGGGGGCATTTGAGAGAAAAAGGAAAAGGGAGATGACATGTAGAGATAAGAATTGGAAGATGCGATGCAAATCAAGGAAGTCTTTAGTAAAATTTATCCACGACTTCCATGAAATGAAGTCATGATGCCTAAGGAGGACGTAGTCTTGTCTAGATGGTTGAAATTTGTAGAAGGGTTTGTAAGGGATTCTTTTGTAGAAGTGGTATGACACAACAAGGAAGGAACAAGAGGAGAAGGGTGAGAATTACAGGGAGATTGAAGAGTAGACAAAATGGTAAGAGAGCTACTTAGTCAAATACCAATCACTACTTAATAATTGGTATTATAAACTAATATATATTGCTATTTGTTTTTGGATGAAAATAATCATTATCCATATACTCATTATACAATAAACTTCTGCCAAACATAGTAGTTGTCATCCCAAAGCTAGTTGGGTGATGTGTGGGTAAAATTTTCATATCACAAATGAAGGAAATCTTAATGATATTTCAATTAATAAAAGTAATAGTTGCCTTCTCTCTCACTCCTCTCACAAGTAGGTAATTCTGAACACAAAAATGAGAAGCATAGACAAGGCATGTGAAGAGTTTGGCAAAATGCCTCAAGAAGTGACATTGTAGCAGGGTATGACAAAATAGGTTTGATGAAAATTCCTTAAAAACTATTAATTAAATACAAATAGAATTTTTCCTTCATATGCTCAAATAGAAGCTTGGGAAGAGGGTACGAGAAACCATCAAGTATAATTAAAAAGGTATTATGGGAATGGATGAAAAAATAATTATTAAGCTAAAATAATTATAATAAGTTATGTACCACCATTTATGGTAGAATTCATGTACTTCGTTGTATATTGGCACTTATTTTGTTAAGAGTTTGTCCCTTGACATCATATGGTGGTGGTGTTTAATGATTTTTTAATGCTATTTACTTGTTGAGACCCTTGATAATATATGGTGTAAATATCAACATGTATGTCACTGCATTCTATGTCGGATTGATAACTAGGTAGAGATCTACTAAATTTATCATATTATGCCAAAAATTTTAACTTTTAAGATTTGACACCAATCTATTTAGTTGGTGAGTTATGGTTGTTGACTATTATTGCCCTGCTCAAGTATCAAGACTATTTTGTGGTGTAAAAGAAACATTCATTACAAAGAATAAGGTTATTGTAAAGCCATTAAGTCTAGTTGAAGCTATTAGAGTCACTCAAGGACTCAAGCCTCCAAGATCACCTACAAAACCAAAAATAAACTTCTACAAGAGAGAAATGCAATAACATAAATTTGCAATAATGGATGCAAGATAATATAGTCGATATGCAATGCTCAAGATTGCAATTGTATTGGATTATAATAAAATACAAATGAGAACCCCTTGGTTATATAGGCAAGGTGTGAGATAGGATTAGACAAGATTGTGACATGTGTCTTAATCTTATGAGACAACTAACTTAACAAAAAAGTCAAAAACATAAGATAGGATAAGATCTTATCTAGATAACTAAGACTTCTAGAAGATCACCTAGAACCTAAGTAAACTTAACATGTGAATAAATCCCCTTGCTAGAAATTAGCTAGGTACAAGACATTTATTCACACCAACACCCTCCCTTAAGTGCAACTTAGGGAGTAGATTATTATGCAAAGATGCAAAACATGAAAATGATTATTATGGGTCCCAACTACTAGGCCATGTTAGGTACCCATTTACAATGCAATCTCTCACAAATGAAGAAAAGGAGAAAACCTGGTGGGACAAAACTCCTCTCGAAAAAAGAGAAAAGAAACAAATAAAGATGATGTATGGAGGAATCAATGATACCCCCCAAGGATTACATCCATCATGAGTATATAATCAATGAACCCCCATAAGAAGGAAAAAGAGAGTCAAGATATCTCCCCCATAATGAAGCTCCAACACTTATTAAGAATGTTTGAAAAAAAAAAGATGATCCAATGCCTGCAAGAAACACATCTTCTCTTAGGAAGAAACAAATCCATAGGTCGATGAAGAAGCTACTCCATATCAAACTGAAAGGATGAAGAATGTAGTCTCAAAATGTATGTCTCTGAAAATTGATTAGAAGTCTCCAAGCTTGAATAAGCTACAACATAATCATGGTCAAACTCAACCAAGAAACATGGCAAATCAAGGAAATGGGGAGACTCACGAATGTCAATATCCAAAGACAAAGAATATGGGATAATAATTGTGCTAAAACTATCATCAAAGAGGATAGAAATCCCCTCAAGTGTGTCCTCCAAATTTATAGTATGAGACTCCACAAACAAGTGATAAATCTTTGTCAAATATTCATCCCACAAAGTAAGATCTAAAAAACTATGATCATCCTGTTGAATAGAAGCATAGATAGCTGATGAAGCAGGGTATGGAGGAGTAGGAAGTTCAACATTGGTCTCTAGAATACCAAGGTTTAGATGACCAAAATTCTCCTCATAAACATGATTCACACTTGATGAATGAGTGTGAATAGTAGTCAAAGGAACATTATCATCAATAGAAGCAAACTGAGAAAAGGATTACAAATGAGATGAATGATCAACCATCTCAATAGAAATGATATCTCTAGTCTCCAAGTCCCTTATGTATACTCTATCAGGAGTGAACTCAACTAGGGATTTTTTTAGTGGTGAATCTTCTCTAATTGGCGAATGGTACATATCGGCCAAGTCAAAATTGGTCAATAAATTTCAACCAAAAAGGTGGTCAAATCACCTAGATTTTATGAATTATCAGTCCAATGCATTTCCTTTTGTCATCGATTTATTTTATGAGGCATAGTAAGTAATATTTTTTCCATAAGAAACTACGCGTTTCAAACGAACTGATTAATATTTTCGCAACTATGCGTTTCAAATGAACTGATTAATATTTTTGCTTGGAATCTCAAAAGCATGTACTAAATCACCTGCATATTCACCAATACTATTATAGCAACATTGTGTATCAGGACATGTTTTTCCAACATCATTAAATGTTGACTACGCATGAGGACTCATTTTTCCAATTAAAATTTACAAATAATTACTTATGAGGACCCATTTCGCCAATAACATTAAAAAATAATTACGCTTGAGGACACATTTCGCCAATTACCATGACACCTCCATGATAATCGTAGGGTCATAATCACCTTGAAAATTAAAATGTATGTGTTCTGTCGAGGTTTGATTCGCTGAACACTTAAATGTATCATTGTATAATCACATAGGATTTGCCAAATTTTTACTATACCATTTAAAAATCCCATGAAATTCACCAAATATGGATTGATAGAAATATAATCAAACTCTTGTTTATTCTCACACATTTTGTTTAGTTCTGAACTTGTGAGCTCTCGATTGAGAAGTTTGACTTGGAACCTTGATCGTAGGAAAGTTACAAACTTACAACATAGGCATTCCTACATTAACGAATAGCAAGTTAGTGAAAGCCTAAAGGTAAGTGATCATTTCTTCATAGTGTTATAATATTTTTTTTTATCTCTTTTCCATTCTTGTTTCAATCTTAAAGATGATATTGAGTACAAAATGTGATCTATATTCGATGTCCTTAAACAAGAAGACATTTTTTTTCCAACTTTTATTTGAAGTGAGAGATCAAGATGTTGAGCATCAAGTGCAACAAGGGTAAGACTCCTCAGGGTGGTGAAGGGACTGGGAGGCCATCAAAATGCCCAAAACATAGAGTTATTGTTGACACCAAAATTTGACGAGGTAATAGAGCCTTATGGGAAACTCAGTTTAAGGGGCACCTTTTGCGCTAAACTGAGTAACCTCTAGATTTTTAGAGAAGCCGAATTCTTCTAGAATGGGGTTTGGAAAGGGAAAATGAGGCATATATAATAAAATGAAGTCTAACCTAAGGCGATTTTTCAAGATTTAATGATGGGCACGATAAATCATAGATTTAAGGGCCTAAATGGTGTTGTAGTGTTCTAGAACATCAAAGACTTAAGATTATAGTATAGATAATTCATTCATTGACATAAAATAACATTGTATACATTCCTATTTTCTGAGAAGAGTCCTTAGACATGATCTAGGTAAGCAAACTTGCATCCAACATATATAGAAGTTCTCAAATGAAGTGTTAAGAAAATAAAAAACACAGTTCACAGTTTGATCAAATAGCATGAAAAACAGAAAGGCTGAACAATTGGCACAATCTGAGAGTTTTTGCAATAAAATAAAACAGTAATAAAGGCCTGGCGTCTTTTACTAAAACCAGCATTTTCCTTCCAAATTCTGGACCCATTTCTCATAACAGAGAAAGTAGATATAGCAAGAAAACCTCCCACCGCTTTGGAGAGCAGCAACAGAAAATATTTTGCAATCCCTGGCAATGATGAAAGAATCAGAATATCCCCAAGGCCATTACAACAAAAATGATCTAGAACCGAGCATCGGGTCATCCCAGGCACAGGTGCATCCTCTGCAATGATGGTGGTGGTCCCAGCTAGGCCCGATCAAACAAGTGTCATCCCCTTGTGCGAATGATTATGACATGCAACAACCAATAGCATTATTTGGTTCATCCAGTTCATCGCCCGCATATGAGATCTGTTGGTTAGGCACATGGCAGCCTTTCGCTGCCCGTATGAACCTTTCTCCCTTCGCCACTGAGGACTTGCGTCAATGCTACACGTGTCAAATGGGAAGAGCCTTTATCAATAATAGAGGGAACGATCACCGGTCTGGTGCAAAAGGGACGCGTGACAGCATTTTGCTACCCGCAGTTGCTAATTCATCTCTGCATTGAAAGATGTGCGAATGGTAGACACGTAGCAAACATACACTATAGACAGCAACCGTGGGGCCTGCCAGAACCCTTTAGGAATGAGGGCTTCGTGGCAGCCTTTCAGAGCCTGACGAGACATAAAAAAAACATTAGCAAAAGAAACCCGTAGTTGCAACATGTGGGAGCATAGCGGAGCTTGCTGGGACGCAAAAGGAATGCCGAGACTTAAGGTTGCGAAGAGTAGACACGTGGAGTGACAGAGAAAAACCTAGATAAAAGGCCGAACTGATCTTGCGATGCACGAGCCGACGCATAGCAGAAACATACACCCAAAGGGAGCTAGTTAAATATTTGTTAACAACTTCTGGTGACTATCAGGGGCGTTTTGACTAAGGAATGGAGAACCCAAAAATTATCTGGTTTATAGGCCAGAGTGCCATTTCATTGAGATAATGGAGTCAGAGATTAGAAAGAGCCGCCTGTAGAGGTGACCATTCATCCTTAGATGGCTTCACCATGTTGCGCAAATTCTCCTGCGCTCCACTTAGATCAATAGTTTCTTTATGAGGCAACGCATTGGGTAAACTGGCTCCTGCTTCACAATGAAATAACAGTTGTGCCAGTGGATGAATCACTCCCTTTATGTCGGTCGCCATGGGAGGATCACTGAAATCCCTGAAAGCCTTCAGATCATCTTCCTTCTCTTCTATCTTTTCCACAATCTGCTCGGCCGTAGCAATAGAACCATCTTCAAGGAACGGGGACAACAATCCCATCTTGCTTAACTCAGAGAAACTCCCCCGTATATTGTTAAGTGTCTTGCTGAGAATAGCCGTGGCTGCTTTAGTGCACTGGAAGGCAGAGTGGCAATGGATGAACTTATTTTTCGCTTGGGCAGTAGCATCTCGATCTCCAATACCCGCTCTAGCAAGGCTCTCATCAGAGACCGAGTATAGCTTGGTGAGTAGATCTTTTGCCTCAGGAACTTTCTCCAAGATGAATTGTGGGAACTGTTCAATCATATCATGGGCCTCCTGGCTCAGCTTTGACACCTTGGCGATGAATCAGAGGGTAGACTACAGTGTTAGGCAAAAGGCTTTAATTTTTTTCCAGTGAGAGATGTACAATTGCCTAACCAGCGAAATGATATCTGGCTATGTAGGGGGAGGCGAGAGAGAACTTTTAAGAGAAGCAATCTCCACGTCTCTTGAAATAATGGCTTCAGCCAATTCTGCCTTTTCCTTTTCTTGGACACTAGCTGTTCCGCAGAGCTGCTCATTTCTTTATTCCAATTCTCCTCGGCTCGGGAGTGATTTGCTAAGTGCTCATTTAGAGAAGTTTTTGTCTCTCAGAGCTCTTCCTCTAGTTGAGCCTTTAGGCTTTTAAATTCAACCTCTTTTTCTTATATTTTTTGCTCATATTGAGCCTGTTGGTGCTCCGACACTTTACTTTTCTGTGCCATCCCTTGACTATATTCAAGGTAAAGCCACTCCAGTTCTTCATTCTTCAGTTGTAGATTCTACTCCGTCTCCTAATTCTTAAATTGTAGCTCTTTTATCATGCCAAGGTCAGCAATCTGAGTCCTTGCAATCTTTCCCTGAAGTTTGTTCCTCTCATCTTCTGCTGCTAGCGCCCTTTCTGTCAAACAGACAACATCTGCCTCAAGGGATTTCTCCTTTTTTCCAAAAAACTAACCCTTTCTTTTACCACTTTAAGCTGCTCATCCTTCTTCTTTAGCTGGCGGCTAGTTTTAAGGAAGTCAGAAGTGACTACCCGTTGCGTTTCCTCCATGATTTCAACCTTATCCTACGGTCGGGCCACCTTCATGTCGAGCCCTACCACATATATCTCATAATCTTCTAGGCGCATTTCCCCCTAAGGCTTGGTTACCCTCGAGTACATGGTCGCAAATTTCAATTCTTGTCGGGCCTCATCATAAAGAGTTTGTATTTTTGGCTCGTCGGAAGCGCTATCATCTTTTGCCCTGCGCTTTCGCATTCTACTTGCGCGTGCCTCCTTTCCGCAATCAATATGTGTCATAAACTCAGTTGGCGACGGAACTAGTCCACTTGCGAAAGGAGCACTAGAAGGCAGAGCATGGGATAGGTAACCTCCATAGGCGCAGACATTTGTTTCTTATGGAGAGTGATAGTTTGCGGGGATAAGTGGGGCACGTTCCATAGTTTGGTTTGAGGCCCAACAACAGGGCTAGTCATTTGTGATGATTGAATTGGGGAATCAGTCGTATGAATCATTAGCTGGGATGGTGGAGGAGTTTTCAGTGTGGTATCAGCCTGTTGCGATGGAAGAGGATCTGCAGTAATAGCAGAAAAAGAAGGGGCACCCACAGGGGGTATATTTTTCGAAAGCGAGGCAAGGAGAGTATGAGCGACAGCAGCAGGTGTAAGGGTCTGCGGAGGAGTAAAGACGAGTAGAGTGGTTTGCGAAAACTGGGCGCAGCCTACTGAATATGTCAGACTAAAAGTATAAGGTAGAGGGCCAGTACTTATGGTAGGGATCGCCAGTGAGGCAGGGGCAGATACCAAGGAATGAGAAGCGAGGGAAGAAGGAGCGAATTTTACCTACTAACTGGTCGATGGCAGCTCCAGAATCATTAGCGACTCCTCCTCAGCCTCAGGCTCCTGGCTAGCTGTAAGCACTTTTCTTTTGGAGGGTTCTTGTGAACCCTCTCCGATAATGCTCTCTGTGCGCTGTCGTTTCATAGGTGGGGTCTCTCTAACTTCAGCAGTCATCTTCGTTTGATGCAGTGATAACCTAGCTAGTTTGGTAGCCCAAGTGAGTGTATGCGAGCCCCTTGATATATTAAAGCGCACATTCGTGGCCACATAGGCGGGCTGTCTGGGGCCTTTTTCCTTCGGCGCAAACGAGGCCGATGTCGCCGCTTCCTCTTCCTGCTCTTCAGACTCTTCCTCCGGGTCTCCTCTCCTATTAATACTAGAGCTCGGGATGGGGTGGCCCTCCTTCCACCATCTTTCAAATTCTTGGTCATCCTTCAGATTGTTGTAAGGAGCATCCAATTGTGCTATTTCTTGGCGATACTTCTAGAAAGCCTCTATTTTTTTCTCACTCCATTCTTCATCCTTCTTCAACCTATTGTACATGCCGCACTCCATGAGGACACTATCCTGGGCCACCGCCACAGCAAAGTAGAACTTGTGCCATGACCCTCTAGTATCTTGTGTAGGAATACGTGCCAATTCAACAAAATTTTCATCTTTGTCTGCTTGCGGGTTATGCCGCTTCTCCTAGTAAGGTCGGGGAACATGGGTAACTCTCATGTGTGGCTCTGACAAGTCATTGAAAGGGTTGTATTCCCACTTATCATTTACCATCACCAACCCTAGATAAGCCAACTTGTCCTCTAACAACTGGTCTGATTGTTTCTTTATCAGAGTTACCAACTTGAAATTCTTTGGACAAGAGAAAAATCCCTTCTTGACACTTTTGCTTCTGTAGAATGTAAAATCAATGATACACACCTGCCGAAATATTTACAGTGTGAGCACTCTATCTGTGACACAAGCTAGGAGCAAGAAGGTTTACCAGTAAAACCCCGCACCCGGAGAATCATGAAATCCTTGCCTAAGAACTAGTCGCATGTGGGAGTGAAACTCTGCATAAATCCAGTTTGCTCCTTATTGAGCTGAATTATGTCACCCTTTCCGATTAAATCATGCAAGACCGGAGCTATGAAGTAGTTCAAAAATGCATAATAATCATATGATGGGAAAAGAAAAGGTGTCCATGTGGACACCGACTTTCTTTTATTCTGCTCATCAAAAATTGATAATGGAAAATATCGAGCAAAGAAATCAGGGTTTTGATGTAGAAACATGTGCACCAGGAAGGAGACAAATCTAAACTTTCCCTCTGGTGTGTAATTCTCTATTTTCTGTATCATTTCTTCTACCATAAACTCAACAAAATCATACCAGAAGATATCGTGTTGCTTGCAAAATTGGAATGTCGGTCCTAGTTGAAAGGTCTCCACCTTCTCATTAGAGTCCTGACCGCACACAAAATCTAGCATGGACATGGAATCCTATAGATCTTCGCGTAATGCACCACGTGACAAAGAAATACTTGGCAGTTTAGTGGATGGGATGCCTTTCTTACCAGTCTCCTCCAACAAGAACTCTGAATTCTTTTTCATCACCCTCTATGTTTTCTCTCCTTTGCCAGGGTAAAAGGACTCAATATTCTCTTTTCTCTTACTTGGGTCTGAGATGCATAGCATATGCCAGATGGCCTGTGGGGTGATGTGCACCCTTATGTTGTGGCCTTCAATGTAATGGGTATTAGGGTTATAACGTTGGGTAGCAGCATCAACTACCTTCGGGCAGTAGTGCACCAGTGGGACCATGTATTGAGGCAAACCACTATACCAAATTTTCTTTACTGTAGATTTATCTGCCTTTGCCGCCATCAACCTTGCACAGGCTGCTTCTCTTAAGGACTTAGGGTTTTTTGTGAGCCGTGGATCGTGGATATTACCCCATTTCTCCTCAACCCTTTTCCTATTTTTGCAATCTTTAGGCCTTTTCAGCTCTTCTGTATAGGCCCTCCTTGGCTTGCTGGGTATACCAGGCGTAGCATACGCCACATCCTCATAGACATATACCTCCTCTGAAGAATGTATAGCTGTAAACAACTCCTGGCTAATTTCTTCTTGCATTGGCTGAGATGAAGTCTTCAACATTTTTCTTTGGGTGAAGATCTCTGCAAGTTCTTAGCTCTGCAATTTTCCTTGGCTCTGGATACACAGAAGAAGAACAACTTTACACTTTTAGCTTCGGCGTTTGTGAAAAGACTTTGAAATATTAAGCATTTTCATGCAATATTTGGCAATCTTTCCTTAAGGTGGTAGACGAAAGAGTGACTTTTGCTTTTAATTCGGCATATACCGTTAATTTTACAATTCGTGCAAAATGAACTGCTTGCCATTTTAAGGTGGTTGGAGTTCATTATTGCGTTTGGAAATTGTGTGATACGTTGTGATTCCCTTGGAACTTGAGCCGACAAGTTGCTTTCTAAACTTGCATTAGTATGCGCTAGTAATTAATATCCCGACCAGAATGATTACGCCAAAGCAAACGATCATGGCCTGAAAAGATATGAATATTGCCTTGGGCTTTGGGAATGCTTGTGAGGTGACACAATAGCCTACAACCATACGTCTTACTGTCAATGAATGCCAGCTTTTTAAAGCTAATTAATTAGCTCTTATTATTCTAGCACGCATTGAGTCATACCTTCGCAAATGCAACTGGCCCGAAAATGTGAGCAAACGCAGGCACACATTTCAAGTTGGAAACTAGCTATTATCACGTTTTCTCGAAACAAATTAGCATGCGTCTTGTCATTTTTTCTATAAATAGGCCAGTAAGTGGTGAGGAAATCATACTTAGCATTTGAGCAGTGATAGGTTGGTAGCAGAATTTGAAGCAAGCCCACTCATAGGTTAGGTGATAGATAAATTTCAGCATTAGCTCAAAAGCATAGGAACAGTGTCAGAACTATGGACACTCCAATTCGTTTAACCTCATATAAGTCACAGACGACATTCCTAGGGGAGGTTTCTACTAGAAGGCTGAAATGGATGACCAAAAACAAGCATTCGTTGGTCCTGATAGCCATAAAGTGGGTTATGGGTAAAGACTGCATAGAGTACAAGGACAAGTATCGGGTGAACACCGACATATCCTTCCACTTCATGGCGTCCATGCTAGACATCAACATCCCCCGACCTCTTATCCTGAAACTTGTTAAAGAAATGTTCCCCAAAAAGTACCTGAATGGTCTTGGCGAGGTTGTTGCTCATGCCGCCTATGGAGTAGGTCTGCTGTCAGCCAGCGACCTCCACTGCTTTATCGAGGAAGAAGCTGTAGTCGTTTGTTTGTCGTTTCTTAGCGGATTCCGCCTACAGACTCACGACGAGCATCACTAGAGGGTTACCTAGGCCTTACATTTCTTGTTCTGCAGCTACAACGTAATACCCTTCTACGACATAGATTGGTATACTAATTTTAGGAACTTGGTATTTCCCCCACCAATGGCGGTTGTGCCAAATGATGTTGCCAGTGCTGCCAAAGAACCTGTGGACGAAGAAGAGGTGGACGTTGTTGTAAATGCGTCAATTGCCGCTTCCCATGCCTTTGGATGAAAACCCCTTACTACTCCCAACAAATGTCTCCCTGTTTACTCTATTTCCTGCTGCTGCTTAGACTACCTTCTTTATAGTTTGTATATAAGCCTGAAAAAAGCTATCATATATATAATAGCTCAAATACTTGTAAATTTTTGGATTATGACTTCCTAGCCACTTTTTCAATGTAAAGAATATATATAAATAGATATATATCCTTTTTAAAGAAAATCCATGTTCTTTCCTTCATTCTGTAGTTTCAATTTTATGGGCTCTCAACTTCATTCTGTAATTTCTCTGCACATGGGTACGTTTTGTGTAAAAAAATCCTGGTATTCCACCTTCCGTAATAATGGGTTAATTTCGCAGAAGCACAAATTAATTCGAAAAAGACCGGCCAAAGAAAAGAAATTTAAAAAAAAAACACTATTCACATATGTACAAAAATAGAGCTCAGTACCTAATGGAACAGCTTAAGATGAATCACATTGACCAGGATCCCTTCCTATTCCATATTTTTCAGCTCAAAAGCGTTATGTTCTTTACACCGAATGATTTTAAAGGGTCCCTCCCATAGAGTGTCAAATTTACCATGCTAACCTGGCTTAGTAGCCCTTTTATCATACTTTAGCACTAAGTCTCTGCATTTTAGACCTTGGTCAGAAGCCTTCTTGTCAAACCATCTCTTGACCACTTGTTGACGGTTTGTCATGGCTATTAGGGAATTCTCCCTTTTTTCTTCTACTTCTAATAGTTTGGCAAGCCGAACCTCCATGGCATCATTTTGTTCTATCTCGAGAGATTTCAACAATTGTAGTGCCAGAATCTCCATGGATATAGGTAACAACGCATCTTTCCCGTATACCAACTCATAAGGTGAAGTCTTAAGGACTTGCTTAGGAGTTATGTAGTTTTCCTAGAGTGTTGTTCAAAGGTTTTTATGCCATTCCCTCTGGTGTTCTGAACCAATCCTCTTAAGGAGCTAGACTAGGCTCTTGTTCGTTGACTCTGCTAAACCGTTTCCCTGTGGGTAATAGTTCGATGATGTCTTGAGGAATATGCCATTCTTTAATGCAAAGTGGCATACCTTTGTGCCTAAGAAAGCTCTGGCATTATTCAAAATGATAGTTTTCAGAGGACCAAACCTTGTCACCAGCTCTTCGAGGAAATCTACAATTTCTGTTTCTATTGCGCTATTAAGCAGACCAGCCTCCATCCATCTTGTGAAATAATTTGTGGTGGTCAAAATCCACTTGTGTCTGGTGCTAGAAATTGGGTTGATCATTCTGATGAAGTCCAAGCCCCATTATGCAAATGGTTCATCCGCCACTATGGGTTTGAGGGGCATCGCAAAATTCTTCCTTCTGTCAGTAAAGAACTGGCATTTTTTGCAAGACTTCACCAAAGAGTGGGAGTCATTAAAAAGTGTAGGCCAATAATAGCCAACACGCATGATTTTAATGGCGGTGGTCTTAGCAGAGAAATTTCTGCCCACAGTGCTATTGTGGAACGCGTCGAGGATCCTCTTTGCTTGCTTCGAAGTGATGCATCGCAGGAGAACACCATTGAAATTCCTTTTGAAAAGGATTCCCTCTATTAGCGTATATCTGCAATTTTGTAGCCGGTAATATCTCCTTTTTTGGAATGAGAGACTTGGCAGATACTTTTTGGTTTGCATGAACCTCATTCTATTAGTCAGCCAACCACCTTCCGATTCTGGTTCATTCATCAAGACAAGCTCTGATTGATTCTCTGCGGCAGGTACCTCCTTGTCCTGTGCCATGTACTCACATAGTCCTCTTCCTTTAATAGTTTTAGTAGGCTTGACTTTAATGTCATATTCAAGGATCTTGGTGATCTAATTAGCCCTTTTTTCTATGATCTCCCCTTCCATGATATATTCATGCACATTGGAATGTGTGACATACACAAGCACCTTGTTGTAGGAAATTAGATGGCAGAACTTTTTAAGTCCCTTCACTATTGCAAAGGCCTACCTTTCGACGAAATTATAATTCGCCTCATATTCCTTCAGGGTCCAGGAATAGAACACCACTGGATGTTCTCCTTTTCCTTCAACATCCTTTTGGGTTAGGACAGTAGCGATACTGGACTTGCTACTGAATGTATACATTATAAAATCCTTGGATTGATTTGGATTAACCAGCACCAGAGTTGTGGAAATAACTTTCTTGATCCTTTCAAAAGCTTCCCGAGCTTCAGTCGTCCACTTGAATGTCTGATCTTTCTTCAACATAGGGGTGATCGGCCTAATTATTCTCGCAAAATTTGAAATAAACTTGCTAACAAAATTTACTTTGCCTAGGAAAGACTGAACACCTTTCTTATTTACTGGAAGGGGAAGTTCTTTGATAGCCTTTACTCGTTCAAGGTCAATTGAAACCCCTTCTTTAGACACCACGTGTCCCAACAACTTGCCTTGCGGTACTCCGAATATGCATTTCTTCAGATTAAGGGAAACCCCGAATTCCTTACACTTTTGAAAATCTACTTCTAAATGATCAAAATGATCATCCCTAGATTTAGAGAACACAATAAGATCATCCAAATAAATTAGAATAAACTTATTGATTAGTTCGCTGAATGCGATGTCCATCGCCCGCTGGAATGTCGCCCTTGCATTGGATAAACCAAAAGGCATTTTAGCATATGCAAATGTTCCCCATTTTGTGGTGAACGTAGTCTTGTGCTGATCCTCTTCTTTAACTTGGATCTGATTGTAGCCGGAGAAACCATCTAGCAGAGAAAACATTTTAGATCCTGCGACCATCTGTAGGATTGACTCCATAGGAGGCAGCGGATAGTGGTCTTTTAGAGATGCTCTTTTAGGTCTCAGAAATCCACACACAAACGGATATCTCCATTGTTCTTTCGAACTGGGACCAGATTCGATACCCAAGTACTATACTTGATTAGGAAGACAATGCGTGACTCAATGAGCTTAGTTAGCTCTTGCGTCATTAGCACTTCAATTTTAGGGTTGACCGGCCTTTGCTTCTATCGGATTGGTTTTGCACCTTCTATTAGCTCAATAGTGTGTTGAATGATATCAGGATCATACCCCTCTAGATCATCATAGGACCAGGCCACTACTCCATATTTTTCACATAAATTGATGAGTCTTTCTTTATCATGAGGTGGGACATTTTTCCCGACTCGAATATTCTTACCATCGGAGACCCGAAGGTCCACATAGTCACTTTTGTTCGCTACGAACTTCCGTTTATCATTTTAGGCATCATCACAATCGAATTTATTTTCGAGAGTAACCAATCCTTTCAAAGGTTTATAAGATTTGAGCTGCATAATTTTTCCTTCATAAGCTTCGGCAATCTTTGGTTGAAGTTGATCGACGAACTTCCCTGAGTGCTGGATAAACGAGGCGATGTGTTCATCGCTTTCAAAAACTTACCAACTCTGATCATTGTTGGGGATCGCTGGTCGGACTAGTACTTGTACTGAATGTTCATTATGAAGAAGGTCAGAAACAGGCTCAAACTAAGCACCAATCATGGCCATGTGATCTGCATTGCTATGTTGTCTTCGAGGAATAGTTTTAATGTTGAAAGCTTCAAAGCCATCAATCAGGTCCCAGACTCGGTGCCGATAGGATCTCACGTGGACATTCTTTGCCGTGGAAATTCCTCGAACTTGGTTGACTACTAGTTCGGAATCTCTGAACACCATTAATTGCTTTATGCCCATTCGTTCCGCAAGGCTTAAGCCTTGGACTAGTCCTTCATACTCAGCCTCATTGTTTGAGCAGGCGAAATGAAAGCGGAAAGACCTCAACAATTTTTCATTTTGTGGGGATATTAGATATATCCCTGCTCCAGCACCCACTTTGCTTCTTGCTCCATCAAAGTATAGTGTCCAAAGCTCATTTACTTGGCTACCTTCGGACTCTTTGGCGACCTTTGGAAGCACTTGGTCTTTGTAAAAAATTACATAGGTGCCTAATCCTGCAGCATGATAATTGCCGAAAGGATCATTGTCCATGTATTCACTCAAAAGAGCATCTTCTTTGTCATTCTGGTCTCCGCACACCTTCTTTTCCTCTAGCAATTCAACACAATACATTTCTTGCTTGGTGATAGAGTTATGCGTAGCTTCAAAATTGATCAAGGCTTCATCTGCTACATGTTCAGAATGTAAAGCCTTCGATTCTATCTTCATTTTTGTGCCATGTTTGGTCCTCAGTATCAGATATGACCAATCCAAGGATAGGTATCTGCCCACCTTTGAAGTAAATTCTCAGGATAGACAGAGACCAAACATCAGAGGAACATCTATGATCACAGTGTCTTGCGGCACCGTGATACTGGGGCAGGCGAATAGAGTTAAAGGAAGCGCTTTGATGAAACATACGGTTTCAACTTTATTCCCATCAAGCTGCATTACCCCTTTTTTCATAGGTTCATAGCTGAGTCCCAAAGCTTCGGCTATCTGTTTAGGCATAACCATGGTACTAGCACCATAATCAATCATAGCATTGTGCAATAACTTCTTTCCTATAATAAGAGTCAAGAAGAAGGGTTGAGGTTTTAACTTAATCCTGTCCTCGGTAAGGGATTCCTTTGTATTGTTTGTAAGGATTTTATTTGGTGGTATTTGATAAACAACCTCTGCACTGGCAAAGGGCTCAGTTGGTGCCAGGTTGACCTCTTCTTGAAGCACCTTCTGTAATAGTGTCTTTAGTTCTAGGATAGCTAGAATGTCCCATAGAGACACATTAGCGGATGATTTCTTCAATTGCTCTACCACATTAAAAGGTGGAAATTAGGAGGTTTCTGCTCCTTGGTTCTTGCTATAATAATTTCCTTCCATGGTTGAGATGGTGACAGGATGGTTGAAGTACCAGGAATCTGATTGAAAACACCTTTGAGTTGCAGGCTAGCTGGATGGGGAACAACTGACTCACCGGTGAATCTTCTCTTTGAGCGCGTGTTATAATTAGATTGCACTTGCAGTGTTTTGGGTATGAATGCGTCATTAGCAAACATCGTTTCTTCTTCCTCCATCTAGGAAAAAAGTGCATGATCAGGAGCAATATCAGACTCTTGTTCTAAAGACATTCCTTGCATTTGGGCGGTAAGAACCACACTCTCCATTTGTGGTGAAGCATACATATAACCTCCATGTTCTGTTGCCGCACCTTGGCTGCGTTGCTCTGCCACCTTTTGTTGTAAGTTTCCATGCAGACAGTTCTGAGGCATATGCGCATCGTTGCAAGGGAAGCACCACATATTGATATCATCAATAAGGTTGTTTTGCCCTGTGGTTAATTCCCTACTCGATCTTGGTGACGCACTCGTCAACGAAGTAGGCACCGACACCATTTGGTTTGTAGTCGGGTTTGGTGGATTAGCGCGGGGCGCGCTCTGGTATTGATTCTGCTGATAAGAAGACCACCCACCTTGATAGTTTTGATATGCAGGCTTCAGAGGTGTTGCTTGGTTTCACTTAAGAGTGGTTATATTATATTCCATGGTTCACATCATCTCTTTGAGGTCGCTCATTTCATCTTTGGAAGAACCTGATGTAGAAGCCACATTTTTTGGGCTTGCCGCATATGTGTACATTGACTGGGCAGTTGCGGGCGTGCTAGTTGACGCGACCTCTTGCACGAAGATCGATATTTTAGGAAATATTGACATAATAGGTTGAGGAGGCAATTTTCTGCAATCTATTAAACGATTCTCAACTTTGATAGCAATACGATAAGCATCTGGTAGAGTAGCCCCTCCCAAAGACTTGATCATCATGGAAATGTCAGAATTGATGGACTTTAGATAAAATATAAATGCCAACTCAGGAGTCGGGCGTATGCTAACAGAAATCCTCTCCCAATTTGTGTGAAATCGGGCATTAAAGTCTGTCAGAGCCTCCTGGGGGGCTCGTTTTATGACAGATAGTTGATAATACAATGAAGAACGATCTTCTTCATTCGAGAAGCTCTCATAGAACGGATCTTCGAGCTCATCCTATGTGCGAATTGAATTAGATGTTAGGGTTCGATACCAATCCAGTCCCTTGCCTTTAAAAGATGCAGTGAGAAGCCTTAGGGATACATTCTGTGCTATAATACCGTGTACCAGACATACGTCCACCACATCCTGCAAATGTTCTGCTGGTGTTCTTAAATTGTCTCTGGTAAACTTCGGTATAGTTTTCATGGCTGAAACCAGGATAGCACCCCAGACAGTGGGTGCTATCAGGGCTACTAGGGGACTTCTGGCGTCCCATGCCACACAATTTCTGTTGGCGGCCAACAACATTGTGAGAGGAATGGGCGGCGGGAATGGAACAGTTACCAGCTGATTTGTGATTTGCACTATCCCTAGGGGAGGTACTAATAAACTGGAGTTGTCTATGGTTTGAGATCTAGTTACAGGCCGATGGCTCATATACCCTTCTAAAACGCAATTTCATTAAGCTCGGTCCCACCGGGTGTGCCAGAAAAAGGAACAAACTGTTGATGCCAAAATTTGACAAGGTAACAAAGCCTTATGGGAAACTCAGTTTAAGGGGGACCTTTTGCACTAAACTGAGTAACCTCTAGATTTTTAGAGAATCCAGCTTCTTCTATAATGGGGTTTCGAAAGGGAAAAGGAAGCAGATATAATAAAATGAAGTCTAACCTAAGGCGATTCGCTAAGATTTAATGATGGGCACGATAAATCATAGATTTAAGGGCCTAAATGGTGTTGTAGTGTTCCAGAACATCAAAGACTTAAGATTATAGTATAGACAATTCATTCATTGACATAACATAACATTGTATACATTCTTATTTGTTGAAAAGAGTCCTTAGACATGATCTAGGTAAGAAAACTTGCATCCAGCATATATAAAAGTTCTCAAATGAAGTGTTAAGACAATAAAAAACACAGTTCACAATTTGATCAAATAGTATGAAAAACAAAAAGGCTAAACAATTGGCACAGAATGAGATTTTTTGCAATCAAATAAAATAGTAATAAAGGCCTAGCATCTTTTACTAAAACCAACGTTTTCCTTCCAAATTTGGGACCCATTTCTCATAACAGAGAAAGTATATATAGCAGGAAAACCTCCCACTGCTTCGGAGAGTAGCACCAGAAAAGATTTTGCAATCCCTGCCAATGATGAAAGAATCAGAATATCCCCAAGGCTGTTTCAATAGAAATGATTTGGAACCAAGCATTGGTTCATCCCAGGTATAGGTGCATCCTCTGTAATGATGGCGGTGGTCTCAGCTAGGCCCGATCAGACAAGTGCCATCCCCTTGTGCGAATGATTATGACACGCAACAACCAATAGCATTATTTGGTTCATCCAGTTCATCGCTCGCATATGAGATCCGCTAGTTAGGCACGTGGCAGCCTTTCGCTGCCCATATGAACCTTTCTCCCCTCACTTCTAAGGACTTGTGTCAATGCTACACGTGTCAAATGGGCGGAGCCTTTATCAATAACAGAGGGAATGATCACCAGTCAGGTGCTAAAGGGACACGTGGCAGCATTTCGCTGCCCGCGATTGCTAATTCATCTTTGCGCTGAAAGATGTGCGAATGGTAGACACGTAGCAAGCATACACTGCAGACAACAACTGTGGGGCCCGCCAGAACCCTTTAGGAATGAGGGCTTTGTAGTATCCCTTCGGAGCTCGATGAGACAGAAACAAAAAATTAGCAAAAGAAACCCGTAGCTGCAACACGTGGGAGCATAGCGGAGCTTGCTGGGACGCAAAAGGAATGCCGAGACTCAGGGTTACGAAGAGTAGACACATGGAGCGACATAGAAAAACCTAGATAAAAGGCCGAACTGATCTTGCGATGCACGGGCCGGCGCATAGCGGAAACATACACCCGAAGGGAGCTAGTTAAATATTTGTTAATAGTTACCATAAAGTCTTACTTTGGAATTGGCAATGTTTTTGACCCATCAGATCAAGATGGAGCTACACCATCAACTCTTGTACCAAATATTAATGAAGAAGACATTCACAATACCTCATTGGAAGGTGGGATTGAGTTAATTGAGTTAAACAAGGATGTCAATGTTGTAGAAGATGTTTCAAGGGATACCCTGGTTAGCTAGAATGAGATAATTGACTTGGATGAAAATACCAGCACCATAGATGATGTTGGTAGCAAGAAAAGAAAATCCAAATAAAAAATGAGGCATGAGTGGGAAATGAAAAGGAATTTTCAGATTGATTGGGTGTCAAAGTACCCATTCATTGAACCAATGGAGAATGCTAACAAAGATGAACCTCCAATAGAATGAAAGTGTAAGATTTGTGGTTGGAAATGCAAAAGAGACAAGAAGTTGCAGCTAAATCTTGACACTATAAAAAAGCATATCGATAAAGTTTATGAAAAATAAATCATAGACGAAAAGGAAAAAATAGTAGTAAGATGGAAATCAAAGGAATAATGTCTTCATGTTAAGTATGCCCTAGAAAATGATGAGCATATGCAAAGAATGGTGAAGCTTGCTGCATGTGGAGGTTCACGTGAAGGTCAATTTGGAAAGGTAATGACAACAAAACAACTAGAAAAAGTTGTTCAAATGAGTGTTATTTTTTCATATTTTTTCCAGAGGGCATCCTATGATAGACTACCCACAATATAATAATTTATTATCTTTTTTGGGTGTTCCTCAATTTCCTAGCACACATTGGTCAATAAACACTGGATGGAATGGGAAAGTTGTCTTGCTGAGGAGGAAAAAAGATTTACAAGAGAAAATAAAAGAATAAAACTTCATTGCATTATCTTTAGATGAAGTTACTATGGTAGATAGTACTTCTTGGGTATGTATGCATGTGTATACTATACACCAACATGTCCTCCAACCTCATCTTCTCTATGTTCATAAAATGAAGGACAATTCAACATCACAAAATCTATTTGAACTAGTTAAGAAATCTTTGAATGGAATTGGAGGTATGGATGACTTGAAAATTGCCAAAAAGTTGGTGTGTGTAGGAGTTGATGGAGCTATAGTAATGCAAGGTCACAGGAGCAGTCTTTGCGTAAAGTTACAAATTACTTATTCACCATACATGATTGGAATTCACTGTATGGCCCACATAATGAATTTAGCATTTAGAATTGTAAACAAGTTTCCTACAATATCAAAAGTTGAAAATCCAGTCCGCGATCTATACACATGCTTTTGTTGAAGTCCCAAAAGTTTTGTGGAATTTTAAATTTTTTCAAGGGAATAATAGGAGAAAACATGCTTCTTAAGGATGTTGATACCAGATGGATCTCCTTGCATGGACTAGCATAATGATTTTTTCAAAATATTGATCCTTGATTGGACTAATGTATGAAAATCATAACATAGTAGACAAAACTCTTGACCTCCTACATAGGTTAAGTGATATAAAGACACTCTTAACTTTAGCTGGTCTTCTCCCCATGTTGGAGGAAATGAACAATCTTGTGAAGAAATCTCAAGACAAAACTATGCATATCTATGAATATACCAAACTATGTAGAATGGCATACATGACCCTCGAGAATCTATATCTAGAGCTAACAAATTATCCATTTCAAAGTCCAAAATTTGTAAGTTGGCAGTTAATTACATATTTGAATAATCCTAAAAATTATTTACAGTTTAATGCAAGTGGGAAGTTATGTGTCTTTGTACATGGATTTGAGATACCAATGTACTATTGTACGACGGTCAGGCGCTCTACCAGAGAAGTACCTGTTACAAAGGAAGATTTTAACAACATTGTTAAATCTGTTAGTGTTAATTTAAAGGATATTGCAAGATGTCTTTCCTCAGGGATTTATGAACGATTCCCTCAAGAAAAAATAATTGAAGCCATGTCTATTGTGTATCCTCAATTTTGGACCCTAGGTAATTGAGCAAGCTTAAAAATTTTCATTAAAAAGTAATTACCTTGGCCGAACACTTTTTGAAAGGTACAAAATACAATGGATAGAAAATAGGAGGAATTATAAATGAAATTAAGCTTAGAGAACAAGCTAAGTTTTTTGCAGTAAGTATGATTGACGAGTTGGAGTCCATGAAGAATTCCATTGAAGTGGGATAAATAACAAGGGTTTGGACAACCTTAGGTCAGAGTAAAATATTGTGTGATTCGTTAGCAAAATATTTCAAACTTGTCGATTTATGTAAAACAAGGATATTGGGGTTGGTGGAGGATGAGAGAGTTTTCAGTGCATTGGGGTTTTTGAAATCAAAGATAATAAAAAAACTAGACAAGAACTTGGAAAATTGCTTGAGGGTGTTTGCAACTAGGTACAATGTCCAAAGTTTTCCTTTTGAAAGGGCACTCACAATCTGGCAGCCCATATGTGAAAGAAGAGGACTATGCAACACTCCAAACCTTGGTGGTAGTGGCACAAATGATAGTGACACAATGAATGTAGATCTTGAGATGCAGTTAAGAAAATGTATGCATGGTGAAGAAAATGAAGACTAGACTTAGAGTCAAGATGACTCTCAATCTCATAATCAGAGTGAGGACCAAGACTTGATTTAGAAAATGGAAGTGAACTAGCAGTTTTTAGGTATTTATACGACACTTCATGAATCATATTCCAAACTGTAGTTGATGATATTTTATATTGTATTCCATGAAATTGTGAATCAAATTGAATACATTAACATATTATTAATAGTTTCATATTTTAATTGTCATACTAATAATTTTTACATGTAATCAATGAATCATCATTCAACTCAATGCTTAATGTTTCCTTGCTAGCGTGGATTTATGCTTAAAACATAAAATTTGTAGTAAAATAATTTTTGATTTTTGATTTGATATGTGATTCTACATCAATCTTCAAACTTTATGAATTATTTTGATCAGTTCCTTATCTGCAACAGAGTCAGAAAATGAAATATAATCCTACAACAGACCAACTCATGGCTTCTTATAACCTCACCACCTCACAATTAGAAACCAATCAAAGAATAACACTTATCACACTACTTATAAATTCCTATCGCATTCACAAAATATTTGACATGAATAAATGAAAGCAATACTAATCCATTCCTTGAGTAGAATCTAATAGTTCAACATCCATAACACATGATGTGATATGACAACTTATAAATAACCCTTGATTTTTTTGAGTCAAAAGATAGTGAATACAATACTGGAGAGCAAGATAGGTCGATATTCAAAATTAAAGAAATACACTAAGTATTTGAGTCATATGTTGTTATTACAAAGAAAAATTACAACATTTCCTATTTGTGCTATCAAATAGCTTAAACTGTGCAAAATGAGCTTACAAATATGAAAGATCAAAAAATTAGAACCCTTTGAATGAGGCTCAGGATTCCCTTTTATAACATAAGGGAAGCAACAAGCAAAGAACCTCATCCCAGACCTTTCTAACAACCAAAATATTAGACAAGAGGCATAGGAATAAAAACATGGATCCTCACAGGTCGGGTAAACAATTATACTTTTCATTCCATACGTCAAACACATCCTTAGAAATCCAATCATGCTAAGACCTTTTTCGAATTCTTCAAATTTTGATGATACTTGGCATCAAGTAAAGCACTGACCTCTCTACAAAAAAATTCCATCTATTGTTCTGCATTGACCATCCTGTCTGAATAGGAACTAAGTTGGTTTAAATCAACTTTTTCATCTTTTCAAATTAGAGGGAGGAGTGTGGGGATTACAATATTGAAACTATCCTTCCATTTCTCTAGGGTCTTCAACTCCCCATTATCTTCTAATAGGTGAGGTACAACCCTTTTGTCAACATTTATGAAAGAGTTCATTTTTGCTTGTGCAACTTCAATTATACTTTCCATATACCCTTTATGATTCCATGCCATCTTGAAAATATAAAAAGTAAGATGGATACTAGATGGGGCATCAAATGTGTTCGCAGATCCCTTAAACATACCTTTCAAAGATTTAAATTTAGGATTCCATATTTCAAATATATATTTGAGATTCTCTTGATCCCCACTTATTCTGGTAATGACATCTCTCAAATTTAGATATGACACATAGGTATCTTTTATCCTTCTTAATATTTTAGATAGTCTGTGCTCTAGGATGCATGTTGCAATGCACACATTCTCCTTTTGTTGAGTTTGTTGAGCATTCTTCAAGTTCTCTTCCATCATTTGTATCTTTTCTTTAAGCTCTTCATTCTCAATCATCACATGAGTAGGGGGAACTATAGAATAGGAGCCTGCTTCCTGCATACTTGCAAGAAGGGATAAATTATTTGAGCCAATAATACCTATTGCTGGTTGTAAGCTACCATGAGATCATTATGTTCCTTGAACAATGTATTATGTCTATCTTGCAACCTTCGAACAATAGGTTCATTAAACTTGGAAATATCTACCACTAATACAGTAGCTTCAAGGGCAGAGGTATCATACACCCTCTTTATAATCAAGCTCCCTTTGATATCCTTTGATTCTTCAACAATCGTAGGCTTATTTGTATTTGGGGAAAGGGCCTAGATTGCAAGGGCTTCCCAATGTGGGTTGAACCCTGATCCTGACAATGCCATCTTTGCTTCCTCTTCTATGGAGAAAATTTCTCCTACTTGTTTCCTAATAGTATTAAAGACATTTGCAGAAGCAATGTCCCATTCAAGGAGTAATAGAAATCCACTATTTTGCACCATTCTTCTCCCTTCTTTAGGTGTGATGTTTTTGGGCTCAAAATTCATTTCTGCCCTTACCTTTGCAGTTACTTCATCATACTTTTCTCTAGGCACATTTTCTTGTGCCAACTAAACTCTTTTATGGTACTCCTCCCTCTTTGCTCTCATAACACAATCTTTAAACTCATGGGATTTTATAAAATAATCATCAAAAATGAATTGTGTACATGTAAATTCCCTCACATCATTAAGGTTATCTCTCCCCATAGCCACATCCAACTTGAACCTTTGCTGAAGAAGGCCAACAATATTTGGTCTTGGGGGGATGGCATATATTGTTGAAGTTCATCCATGGTGATATGAACGTCTTCACTTTCATCTGGATTGATGGGATAATCAACCAACAATGGTGGTTTCTCAACTTTCATCCTCATTTGTGGTTGCTTTTTTGGGGGAGAATCCACACTATTTATTCGAGGAGGAGAGGGACTGACATGCGGTGGGTCTAATTGCATATTTTCTCTAATAATGAGCCCCTGGGGCCTTCTGAAAGAAAGGTTAGGTCTAGGATGCTTTGCTGGTTTCTCTTCCAAAGTAGGGGCCTTACCTACAACTTTTCCAAAATTATTTAACACTGCCTCAATCTTGGTAATTGGATCATCAATATTAGAAAATGCTCGAGGATCATCCTTATCCTTCTTTCTCTTGACAACCTCAACCTTGATGAATGCAAGCTATTTTGCATTTTTGCTTATTACCTCGGATTCATCCTTATAATTTCTTATGAAATCTTCAATTTCATCCACCTGATGGCGAAAATTAGACCTTTTAATATTTTTCCTTACCTCGTGTATGAAACCTTTAGGGTCAAAATCCTTGAATTTTACCTAAAATAACCTATATTCCCCGAGCATTTATTTCAACATGTTGGGAAAATGTGTCTCAACCTTGTAATTATATTCAATTTATTCATAGGATGTATGTTGTTATGTGGTGATAAATCATGAAAATACTATACACTTGTAACAAGACGTGAGGTTCGAGGCAACACCCCAGTTTTTTTTGTTAACGCGTCAAGGTTTTTTCCTGTTGACACGCCAAGGTTTTTTCCCGCTAACACATCAAGGTTTTTTTGTTAACACGTCAAATGAAAAATGACCTTGTAAAACCCTAATTATAGAAGGCTCCAAAAATATTTTTATAAGTGGGTGGGATGTATGTAGAAGGTGGTGTATTATGAGAGTTTGATAGTGGTTGTGGTGTCTCTTGATCTCTGGTGGTGATACTCGTGTGAGAAGCTTGCTCTACAACTATAGTGTAATCTTTTTATTTTTGAATAAAATATATTGGGTGGCTTTTGGAGTGTGGGGGTTTTCTCCTGAAAGGGTTTTCCTCACGTAAATCATTGTGTTGTGGTATGTATGATATTTGTGTTTATTTTTGTTTAATTTTTGTAAATGTTAAAGATCTATAAAAGTTTTGCATTATTCTCCTCTCAGGGTTAGTGTAGGAAGTTGTTTCGCTACCTTAGCTTCCTTACACATCCTACATAACCCATCTCTGATTGAAGTGAAATCTAGAAAGGCAATAACATAAGCGAAAAAAGACCCTTTGTTTTATTTCCTTAAATGAAATTGATCAGTCTCATTCAATTGCCATATAATTTCCATGAATGAAAACCTAGGTGACACATATTTGGGTAGTGCATGGGGGGCTTGAGGCCACCCATACATTCTAATAATAGCTAACCTGTCATAACTTTGACCTCCTATCTTTGGGCCTAAGTAAATTCAATCTGATTCCAAGTAGATCCAGCCTTACCATGACTTGTCTTACAAAGAAATTCTCAAAAGTAACATAGTTGGACTCACTATAATGTTTGTCCCAAATATAGGTCCAACATTGCACTGGGAGATTGTTCCCCTTTTTATCTTTCATGTTCAATTGTAAAACTCTAGCTCCTTACCACTTTTCCTTCTATTAATGTCCACCAGTTGATTGTGAATAGCCTCAACTAAAAAGTTGGCATAGTCAAAGTCACTATTGACAAAAGGATGTTGTATATCAACAAACGTATACATAAGATGTATCTACATTTTTGAGTCTCCATCTTCTCCCAACGCCTGGAATAATGCCCAATATGCTCTTCTGAAATAGTCTTCAAAAGACTTGACATCAAAAGGCCTGCTCATGTTAATTATCAAGGATTCTCAATAACTTTCCTATGAAGCCTTTCTGTCTAAACCTAGGGATCTATTTCACTTTGAAGCTACTTCTATATTGTTGATATTTTTGTCTAAAAGAAGCAAGGTCTATAACCTTACTTGTAGCCACATTGAATCTAGAAACCTCATAAATAAACTCCTTGGTTATATCCATTAGGACACTTCCATCCAATGCCTTAATTACTTTGATATTTTCACCATACCTAGAAGCAAGGCGTCTGATGAGTTCCACATATATAAAGACATTAGGAACAATCAACTTCCCCAAATCGTAAGCCCATGCATTGGAGATAGGGGAATGACTGTTTCTTTTTCCAAACGAGTGTAGGAACAATTCCCACCAAGTGACTATCTCATCCTGGTTCTTCAACTTAGCATCTCTACAATTTCTAGCTATGTCTTCCATCCCCTCTACTACATTAGGGCTAAAGTTACGCACAGGTTGTTTTGAGGAACTCAACAATTGGGCCATAATATCCTCCTCAAAGGATCTTTTAGATGTAGAGCCAAAGGGTTACGTGTTTGACCGAATCATAATTCCAGAATGATTTTAAAATAGATTTCTACAATATCCTATTGGGAATTTACAATCTTACACAATAGATTTTGCAAACTTGATTATGAGCTTCAAGACTTTAAAGATGGTGATTTTTTTCGAGGACGTACCTATTTTTAATTGTTCAAAGCTCAACTTGACGTGGAACCTTTGCCGATTTTGCTACTATGCCAGACCAAACAAATTAATTGAAAAAATTATGAAGGAAATTAACTAAAAAGATGAGTCATCATTTGTCACATCCACCATTACTTCTTGTTCATGTGAGGGAAGTTCATTCATCTACTTATTTATTGATTTTGAACATGGGTCGTCCATCTGGAAGGGAAGTACAAATCTCAATGATGAGTAAAGCCTTGATTTTATTGAAAAGGATGTAATAGTCCCCTCTCTCCAATAGGATTCTCCCACGTCCCAGGAAATAATATCGTCACACAGTGTCCTTTCATAGTTTCACAACCAAGAAAAGGACATGCCACTATGGGCCTATGAACTTGCAGAATCCTTTAATCTTCTACCACAAGCCAACATTTCATGGAGCCTTTATTTTCTTGAAAAGGACGCAATCGTCCCATCTCCAATAGTATTCTCCCACGTCCCACGTGAGAACATTGTCACACCGTGTCCTTCCACGGTCCTACAACCAAGAAAAGGACATGTCACTATGGGTCTACGAACTTGCATAATCCTTTAATCTTCCACCACGTGCCAACATTCCATGGAGTCTTTATTTTATTGAAAAGGATGCAACCATCCCCTCTCTCCAATAGCATTCCCCTACGTCCCACATGAGAATATCGTCACACAGTGTCCTTCCATGGTTTCACAACCAAGAAAAGGACATGCTACTATGGGCAAACAGACTTGCATAATCCTTTAATCTTCCACCACTTTCCAGCATTATATGGAGCCTATACACAACACTCTCTGGAAGTTGTCTCATGCCCCATAATTAGTCACCACTTGTGACACTTGTACACCTTCTGCAATTCCGCAAGCCTTTTTCTTTTCATTAGAAATCCTAATGTAGAAGTGCGGAAAGAGGTAGGGAACACTTTTATAAGAGAAACTTAGATGACCATAATACCATATGTGGAGAATTTATTTTCAATGCGAGACCATAAAATAAAATTCCACAATGACCTGACCTATCAAGTAATAGGGTATGTGGGGTTGGTAAACACATGGGGCCATGACATAACAACACAACTTAAGCAAAAGGCAACCCAAATAACCAGTCAATAGAAAAATATAACAAGAACACAAGGGTTTCATTAATCATATTCCAAACTATTGTTGATGATATTTTATATTGTATTTCATGAATGTATGAATCTGATTGAATAAATTAACGTACTAGACTATTTTCCACTGTTTCAAATTTCAAATGTAGAATCTAGATTTTGAATTTTAATTGTTATCCAGGGATTTAACAAGTTCTAGGTATTTAAATTTTACATTGAATTTTATATTTCAAACTGTAGTTGATGATGTTTTATATTGTATTCCATGAAATTATAAATCAAATTGAATAAATTAACATATTATTAATAATTTCATATTTTAATTATGTTAAACATGTACTTAGTGATTCATCACTCAACTCGATGCTTAATAAAATATTAACAACAATAACATAGACAACAATGAATATCAACAACTGTTTAATGTGTATCTAGTAGTTAAAACCAAAGTTTTATTCAATTGAGAAAATAAATAATACCGATAATTGAACAATTACTGAATTTGAGTTTTTTTATTGATTTTCAAATGAAGGAATACATAGAGGCAATGCAAAATCTTGCTCAAAGACAACTCTTTACATAGCTGAGTTGGAACTTGGAAACTCATATTATCAAATCATTTTATCAACTTTTCTAGTAAGTTCCATTGTTGAGTTGATGGAAGTGCCATTTGTTCTAACTAATGTTGTCTAACTTGAAAATTTGTTAACAATTCATGATTGAAATTGGAACTTGACTTGAATGTTTCAATCAAAGTTGCATTCAAGGTTATAAGTGGTTTGATGGAATCCAAATAGTTCGCCTTATTTGGGTTATGAGGAAATTAGTCCAAATCAATCTTCCTTGCATCCTCCATCTTCTTTCTAAAATCATCCTTTCCAATGAATTACTTAGTTGTTTCAAAAGCCTTTGGAAAACCAAGCTCTATCAAGTTCCTTACCTTTTCATCCAGCTTCATCGTTTTTGTAGCTAGATCCAAAAATTCCTTTGTTTCACACATTCTCAAACACTTTTGAATGATAAGTGACAAATTCATTAAGGCATCAATCTGATTATTAATTCCTTTTGATTTTAATTCATTGTCATTGGCTTTGTAGACTTTTTGCTCAATTTGATTTACAATTTTCTCTATTGAAAATAGTTTTTTCTTGTCCATTAAATAGTTCTCAAGCTTCCTCTTATGTACTATCAGATCAACAATCAATTTAAACAATTCACACAAATGATCAATCCTCTGCATTATTTCCTCCTAGATCTTTTGTTTCATATGCCTCATTGTTTCTCTACAAAATGTAGTTAACTTATTTTGACAAGAGTTTATTTCATTTTTTGCTTCCCTCAACTCCACCACCAATATTTCATTTTTTTTCTCTCTTCCTCCAATTTTTGTTCTCATAGTTGATTTGCTTTCACTAGGTTTTGTTTTAATTTTTCTAAAGTGGATTTATCCTCATCAAATTTCTTTTTGCTCTCATCTAACCTTTTCTTTAGTTCATTCAATTCCACCTCTTTGCTTGTAGATGTAGAGGTAAATATTTTTATTCTTTTTTTCTAATTCATTGCTCTTGTTATATGTTGCTTTCCTCTTTGCTTTCTCATTTGCTAAGTCTGCCTATAAATTTTTTATCTGAATTTGCAACCTTTTTTTCTCTCTCTTGCTTTAGCAATGATGTGTACACCAATTCATTGCTCTTCTTTGATACATTACTTTTGTCAAAAAATTGGTATCCAAAAAATCCAATTGGAAATTGCTCACCTAAAATTCAGAGTGATCCATCTAATTTTTTGCCTTATTTTGAACTGTGGGAACAAAAAACATGTACTCCATGATTTCTTTATTTGGATCAAATGTGGGTAATACCTTGGTTGTTGCAGCTTTAAAGTTACAATAGACAAACTCTCTCTCAATTGCTTCCTTTCTTTTTTATATTTGATTTCTTTTTAAACTCATCATTATAATTAAAACTTGGGGACACAAGAATAATGAAATGATTGAATGGCGAAGGAGTACTTGCAGTTTTTGTTGCAACCACACTAACTAGAGGAGTGCTTGGAAATAAATCCTTGGGGTTGGAACTAGAAATTAAGGTAGTGGTATTGGTACTGGTAGTTGGACTTGGACTTGTCATAATCCTTTGCCTCTTTAGTATGACTTGATCACTGGGTGTTTGTGTAGTATCTTGTATTGTTGGCCTCTTGTGTGCAATTTGTTGTTGTAGCACATGTTGACCACTACTAGTACTACTACCCATACCATCGCCACCAGTAGTAGTGCTAATTGCACTAGTTTTTCCACTAGGATTTGAAGTTGTAATAAAATGAATTGTTTCAAATGTACTTGTATGCATTTGGTCTATTTTATCTGCTCCAAGGCCTTGTTTATCAACTGGTTTTCTAGGGACTACATATATTGTCATCCAAATGTCTTCTCCTTTGGACCCCAAAGGACCACCTTCATAACCCATTTTTTCGGCTATGGCTATTCCTAAAGTATATGTTTGTTTTGTGGTCTACTTAAACTAGATTTGAATTTTCTTGCATCATCAATTTCTTCATGTTCATTGGGATTCTCTATATTCCACAAATTGCTAAACTCAGAATCTTCTTCGATCTCTTCAAACTCTGCACTAGTTTTTGGTTCACCTAGATCCTTCCTCATAGACCAAAAGACAACAATTTTTTATTGTGACCATTTTTTTTCTGTGGAATTCCTTTTAGAGATTCTAGTATTTTTACTTTACTAGATGGTAGACCACTTTTTTCATAAAAATTATCATACCTCCTGATTTTCTTCTCTGCTTCTCTTTGTTGGTGCAATTCCATAATTTCTATTGAGAATTATTCAAAAGAAATACCTTTCTCAGCAACAATTTTCTCCATTGCTATTTTGACCTCATCCCAAGAATCCTTGTTTCTCAAGTTTTCAAGCAAGGGTTTGCTTTGATGTTGAATTCTACTTGTATCATTCTTATTGGCCACAATCCTTAATTTAATGGTGTCACATGGATCATATTGCTAGTGACAAACATCATCAAATTTTAAAAAAATCAAAATATCATGTACCACACTAAACGATTTTCTCTCAAATATGAACCCTCCACATGAAAAAGGTAAAGAAGGAAATATGGTCTTCTTTTGTTGACTGACAAAGTGTAGTTGATCAATACTCTCCATCTACCTTACATATTCCAATGCAAAAACCCTTTTCATCATGTGTATTGGAAGTTTGTATGGCTCTACTCCCGATCAATAAAATATTAGCACAATATATTTTTCCATTAAGTACCAATCAACCAATTGTATTTCTTTTCCTAGTTGAATTTAATTTCTACAAGACACATGCAATCTAGGCATTGGAGTATTTGTACTTGCTTGATACAATGGAGCCAAAAAATAGTCTACAAAATGATTGTAGTTCCTTCAAGAATCATGCATCCTTATCTTAATGGTCCAATCATATACTAGAGCCATTTTTTTCCTCAACATTTGTATAGGGCTAAATCTGAAGCTTGTTGGTTTGAAACATTCCACTAAATTTGAATAGAAAAAAATAACACAAGTAGGTTGTGAACCTAAATGTCTTAGTGGAACCTCCTTTAATCATTAAAAATTGTTTATGCATGGAATCTACAATGTGCTCAAGAAAATTATATTTGACAAGTCGATCAACATAATGGATATTAAATCCCATTTCAAGGAGGCTTGCACCCACTCTAGTTCGAGGTAAAATGCTAGCATAGAAATAGTATCCTGAACCCATGGTTTAAAAATTACAAAATCATAAGGAGGTTTATGATTACTTTTCAATAAGTTTCTATGACAATCTTGAACTATTTTATTTAGAAAATTATTTTCCTCCCTTTCATCTACTGCTTCATAATCACTAGAAAGCTTTTCTAGGTCAATGTGGATGTTTTCAAATTCTTTAGTTGTAAACCCCATCACATTTCCAAATTCTTCTGCAAAAATGGATAACATTTTTCTTTGCTATCTTTATTAACAATTACTCTTTTTTTATCATCATAATTGTGGGCACGAACCATGATAAATTCCGTGCAAGGGAAAACCTCATGTAACATCATGCTTCTTTGACTATTTTGCATTTGTTTTGCAACATTATTCTCACATGAAAATCTAAGTTCTAAAGTAAGCCTACCATAGATTTCAAGATCATAAATATCATTGTATTCATCAATGAAACTTGGGGTTTTAATCACTATAGCATAATATATTTTTCTATCCAATTTTTCTTTGCCTTTCCCAACAAATTTCCCAAAAACTGGTCTGCTAGTGGTGGTAGACATGTTTGTACAGTGTGAACTCCCTCTTAGGTCCTTAATTTTTCTTAAGTCTCTCAATTTCTCAACCCTAAACCCAAAGTTTGATAAAATAAGATTTTAAGAAATGATGAAACATAGGAATTTTGTCTTTCACTTACCCATATTTTGATTCTTGAAAAGATTAATACTAGCATGCATGGACTGGTTTTGTTGGAACCCAAAATCTCCCTGGTGCACTACAATGAGCAATTTGAAATCTCATTGTGTGGTGACTCTCTCCCTTAAAAATAAAATCACTTAGCAGTAGAAAGCTCACTTATTTTTTTTATTTATTTTTAATATTATAGTGAATGAAAAATTAATGTGTTTCCTTCAGACTACACAATTAACTTACATAACATTTTTGTACACAATTAGAAATAAATTGAACAATTGTCCTACATTTCCATACCTTCTATTAATTGATCACTTTCAGCAAGAGGCGACGTCAATGTCATTCAAATTATGTTCCATCTCAAAGAAATTTTGAACCGTTGATCTTTGTAAATCTAATTGTTATAGGGTGCTTTAGGAGGTTTGAGTTCGTAAACCTAGCACTATGTGCATTTCATTCTAGAATGCAACTACAACCATCCATCAAACACTCATCAAACGGTTGAGTAATTTATGATATAAACAATAAACATGTGTTTTAAAGTTGTTTTAAACTTTAGTGTGCTAGGATACACAATCCTCGTGAAATTTTCCTTTGATAGAAAACTCATTGGAGACATTAAGATGAGTCAACATGTCCATTCCACGGTTCCACGAGTCACATATAGATCTTCTTGAAGCATCCTGTGGACTTACGGAATCCCTTTAAAATCAAGACATTGATTGACACTTGTCCCCTTTCTGTGGTTTCATGACAATTAACTTAACCTTTATAAAACTATTTGTGGACTCGTGGAACCATAAAGTGCAGGCTCACTTAAGCCATTTAATTAAGCACATGTAAAATATTATTCTTAAGTCAGTGCTAGGACATGATCAAAGGGTCGATAACTTAACGTTGCAAAGGACTTAATAAAATGACTAATGACACGGGGAACTAGGGGAGCAGGTCAATGACAAATTAGAAATAACATTTTGGAAAACCCTAGCAAGAGTGACAACATTTTGCCAAACTCTAGCAAGAGTGACATTTTTAGTGCTTTTTGTCAATTTGATGGCAACTTTCATTTTTCATTTGTATTGCTTTATGCTTTAAATCTACATACAAATATTTCATAAATAGATAATACTTATTTTCTTGAAGCAAAAATCTAGATTTGTCTAAGTTTATAAATCGTTCCATTATTTAACACTTGTTTAATGGTAAACCTGTTGCCATTTAATGGTAAAAGCCTCCGAAATATCAGGTAAAAAGATAAAGCCTCCAAAATCTCACTTATCACATAAAAGCCAGATAAATATTGATTTGACAACATTCTATTTCCATTTTTTAGTGTTTCTTGTCAATTTTATGACAAATTTCTTTTTCATTTGTATTGCTTTATGTTTTAAATCTGCATACACATATTTCATAAATAGATATTACTTAATTTCTTGAAGGAAAAATCTAGATTTGTCTAAATTTATTTCATTCCATTATTTAGCACTTGTTTAATGGTAAACCAACTACCAAGCCTCCAAAATCTCACTTACCACAAAAAAGCCAAATAAATAGTGATTTGACAACATTCTATTTCTATTTTTAGTGTTTTTTGTCAATTTGATGGCAACTTTCTTTTTTCATTTGTATTACTTTATGTTTTAAATCTGCATGCAAATATTTCATAAATAAATAATACTTAATTTCTTGAAGGAAAAAATCTGATTTGTCTAATTTTATTTCATTCCATTATTTAGCACTTATTGTTAATTGTTTAATCTAGCCACATGCAACTAGAAATTTCAACTTGTAGCCTATGCATGCACAAACACATACTCTGTAACATACATATAGTTTTCTATCACTGTAATTTAATTGAACCTCCTTTAAAGTTTATGTGATATGCTACTACTAGTCTGCTAGAAATATTAATGCTATTGCTAATTACCTGTATAATTTGAATAGATATTGAACACAAAATAATTCTTTATTGTAAGTGAATAACGAAGAATAACATAGCCATTTATTTTATTATAGCTTAATTACAATGTTACATTATTACATAGCTTTTTAAAGATGAGTAGAGCATGGAAGCTCTTGTTTGTATAAATGACACATGCCATTTTACATTAGACACAATTGATTCCAAGCTGGTAGTGGCAGCTATGGGATCCAAACCATATTCCCAAAAAAATGACTTTAAAAATCCATAGGGATTGCCTACCATGCAAGGGAAAGGGGAGTTGTGAGTATAGAAAATGTACCTATCCTAGTTAGCAATTGTAATTATGCAGAAGATGAGGGGTAGTAAATCTACTCCCACCCTCTTTGGGCATCTCCAAGGCACCAGGATAGTGCATAATGACTCTGAAACCAAATGTTCCCCTTTGAGGGCCTCTATCAAAATAGAGTATGAGAAGTTGATGGATTTGAATGCAAACAAGATTAAAATACTTATGTGGTCACACACTCTATAAAAGCACTTATCTCCATCAGAGCTCCTCATCCTGGTTCAAAACTTTTCTTAGAAGCCAGGTAAACAAAATTAAATTATTTCCAATTCCACCCATTATGAACTTGAAGGAAATTGGTCCTTTACTTTGTAACTACATAATTGGAGGCATGATAATTTAAAGTATCACCAATAATACCACAACATCATCTTATTCCTTATTAACCTTGCAAAATGAAAACCCTTATCGAAATTCAGAACATCACACTCAATAGTGAAGCCTTCTACAAATGATTTTAGTTGTGCTCACTATCCCTATTTATGGTCCATTTATGAGCTCTCAACTTGCCATCTTGATCCCTATTTACTCATGAGTTGTGCAAGGTATAACTTCTTTTTTTTGCACTAACCAAGTAACCAACTTTAATTGTGTGAGAGCAACTTTCAATGTTTATTTTGATTGACGTCTGGCTACATGCACACTGTACCTCAAGCCAACAAGCTATCAAGAACACCACTCAAACAAAATGAAATCATTACAAATCTTATTTTGATTGATAACTAGATTCATGATATCATAAAGTACAATACGTCGTGCAATTTTCAATATCAAGTTATCCAATCACTCGGTTCGAATATACATATGGCATTAATCCACAATTCCACAATCCAATTTTCTTCAATGAACAATAATCCCGTGTGATTATGGAAATCAACAAAAAGAAAACATGTGTTGTACTTTCTATGACTTTTAGTATCAAGCTATCAAATCAAAAAATTTGCTCGCTTCAGATTAGAAGAGGAACTTAATTCTAATTCTTTTAAATATTTCTTAGGTACATATGGTATTAATCCATGATATCATAGCCACATTTTCTTCAATGAACCATACTCTTGCTAAATTGAGGAAATTTATAAAAATATATAGAATTAAATGACAGGTGACAGTTGGTGAGAAGTCTGGTTCGATGGCAGGATTAAGTGATTTGAATTTGAACTCTTGCTCAAGGAATCATGGCAAGTTGCAGTCTGGATAGTCTAGGGATTTGTGGCTCTCTAAATCAGTAGATGGCAAGGCGAGATCATGTGGTGTAGATAAGTTATTGCTCCTTGGTGGTGAAGCTAGGAAGGTCGGGTCGTGCGGTGAGGATGTGGCCAAAGATGTACAATTGGATGGGAAGTGTGCAGGTGAGACCTTCAAGGTGTCTTGTGATGATTGTCCATCGAAGGAGGCATCTCCTAACATTCAAGGGGATAAAGTGGCTGCTGGATTTCAAGTGCGGGTCCCATCAGGGGAATCATGTGTGGCTAATCTGAGTTTTCCCCAAATTGAATTTCCTCTGGTGGGAGAGGGTTGGCCGACAGGGAAGTCTTCATTGTTGGGTCAGAAGTGGTTCAACCTTTTTTCCTCTAAGCTTAAAAGCAAAGGCATTTCATTTGAGTATGTTTCTTCTTCTAACGTGGAAGGTGGTTTTTCCTTGTCTATTCTGGACTCTCTTGTTGACAAGAACATTGCTAAAATGGATTTCTCCCTGGTTGGAAAGTTTTTAGGTCCTAGACCTAATATTGAGGAGGTTCGCACCTGGGTCCGTAAGAAGTGGGCTTTAAAAGGTTAGGTGGAAGTTGCAGTTATGGCTAAAGGTTTTTAATCCTTTTCCTTCTCCTACGATGAAGATTTGAGAGCTATTTTTTGTGAAAGGGCCATGGTCATTTGGGCGTCTCACTCTGGTTCTTCATCCTTGGGAACCAGGGTTGGATTTGTCCAAGTGTCTCTTTCATTCTACCCTTGTGTGGGTGAAGCTACTAAACTTTCCGTTGGAATATTGGGATGAAGAAGTTTTCAAGGTGGTGGCAAACTCCTTTGGGAAGATTGTCTCTATTGATGAGGCCACTTGTTCTAGGAAGCGACTAGTTGTAGCTATTTTCTGTGTCATGATTGACCAAGATGTTGTGATGCCTGAGTTTTTATTTTTGAACTCTAAGGTGGGGTCATGGAAGTAGCAAATTGTCTTTGAAAATATCCCTTTCACTTGCTTCAAATGTAAGAAGACGGGGCACTGGGCTAAGGATTTCCTTGCTAAAGGGGTTCCACCTAAGTTTGCTAAGTAGACCAAGGTGTGGAAGATTAAGGAACCTAAAGAGAACCAAGGTGAGTCAGATGTTGGAAATGGTATGGAGGGTGAGGAACCTAAAGAGATCCAAGGTGAGTCAGCTTCTGGTAATGGTATGGAGGGTGAAGTTAACATTGAGAATCATTTTTTCCTTCCTAATGAGATAGGAAAGGATCTTGATAATTTTGTGGAGGTGGTTGCGGGCTAGTCTTTATCTTAGGATGTGGACCATGTCTCAGATGCTTTGTGCTCCCCAAAAAGGTTTGTGATAGAGCATGTTGTATCCTCGCCTTCCCATCAGCTTAATGCTTTGGTGTCGTTGGTTGGTGATTGTGCTTTGGTGGTGGTTAACACCAAGAGAAAAGCTGAAGACGGTTTCACCCAAGTGAGAGGTAGGAGGAAGAAGCCCTCTACTTCTCCCCCCCCACTTAGCCTCACAAAGGCATTACCACGAGAAGGAAAAAAGTGGATTATGGGTTTGAGTCGAAGGGTCAAGGTAGACCTTCCCTACATAAGAGTAGGGAGAGGGAGAGCAAGCAGGATATTGATGAGGGGGTTCAAGAAACCGTCTTTGATTTGTGCTCTAAGAACACTCCCTCCTCCTGCAAATGAAGATCATTTCATGGAACATTAGGGGGTTGAATAACTTACACAAATAGGACCTCTCGAAGAACCTAGTCTGAGACCATAAGCTGGAAATTTTGTTGATCCAAGAGATGAAAAATGCAAATTGATAAGTTGGAAGCTTTGAAGAATCTATTCTTTAAGGACTATGGTTTCCATGGGGTTAGCTTAAAGGGAGCTTTGGGTGGTGTTGCCACATTTTGGAATGCTAAGTTGATTAAAGGCATCCTATTGCGGAATGTTTCAATCATGTGGAGACTAAGTTTATTTGGCTTAGGGATTCTTATTCTTGGGTTATCTCTAATGTGTATGCTCCTAACCTAAAGAGAACCAGGAAAAAGTTATGGGATGGTCTTAGGAGTCTAAGGATGAATTTTTTGGATTTCCCTTGGCTAGTTATGGGAGATTTCAACACTCCTTTTTGTGACAATGACAAAGTGGGGGGGTCTCAAGCCAATTTGGAGAACCAACTTGATTTAAGAATGTTTATTAATGATAATGCTCTTTTTGATGTTAAGTTGACTAGAGCTAATTTTACTTGGTCCAATAGGCATGTTGGTGTGGACCATATTCAAGTTAGATTGGATAGAGATTTAACCTCTGCTTCCTGGTTTGTGGACTTTGCTCGTTCCTTGTCTTCCCATGAGATGTGGATCTAACCACTTCCCTATCTCCTTTATTGTTGATAGGCTTGGGGGTAAGAGAAGATTTCCTTTCTGATTTGAAGCTATGTGGGTAAGGGATCCAAGGTTTATGGATTGTATTAGAAATTGGTGGCAAGTCAACATAGATGGTTGTGCGATGTTCAGAGTTGCCAAGAAGTTGTAGTTTGTTAAAAGGAATCTCAAGAAATGAAACAAAGAGTCGTTTGGTCATATTTTTGTTTCTAAAATTTTTGTTCTTAAAATATGGATGATTTCCAACATTCCATCCAATCGAAGGGTTTATCAGAGGATTTATGGCTGCTGGAGGATGGCCTTCTCATGCAATTGCATGATATTATTGCCAAGGAGGAAGATTTCTGGAGGTAGAGATCTTGTGCTATTTGGTTGAAGTATGGGGACCGTAATTATAAGTTCTTTCATCTCACTACCCTTAGGCATAAGTCGTCTAATAGAATCTCCTCAATTATGGCTAATGGTTTGCTGTTAGAAGATGAGGTGGCTATTAGCAGTGACTGTTAGTTTCTTTGAGAAATTCTTGAAGGATGATCTAGTTTGGGATCAAAGTTGTGTGGATGCCTCTTTGGAAGTTATTCCTAAATTTGTATCGGAGAACCTGAACAAGGAGCTTACGACTATTCCTTTGGCCTTGGAAGTTAAGGAAGTGGTCTTCTCTTTTGAAGGTAATAAGGCCCTTGGGCCAGATGGTTTTCCTTTTCTTTTTTTCCAGTAGTGTTGAGAGATTGTTTTTGAGGATGTGATTAATGCTACTAAGGAGTTTTTTGGCTCCAGAAGTCTTCTCAAAGAACTGAACACGACTTTCATTGTGTTTATTCCCAAATCTGCTGAAGCCAAGAGCTTTGGTGAGTATCACACGATCAGCCTTTGTAATTCTATTTATAAAATCTTCTCGAAAGTGCTTGCTATTAGATTGCAAAAATGCTTGTTGAGTCTGATCTCTAAGCATCAGAGTGGTTTTGTTAAGGGCTGTTAGATTCTTGATTCTATTATTACTGTTCATAAGATTTCTCATTCCATTAACATTTCAAAGAAACCGGGTTTCTTTCTGAAGTTGGACCTGCTCAAAGCCTATGACAGGGTGAGCTAGAGATTTCTGTTGAATGTTTTGGACCATTTTGGTTTTTGTAAGAAGTTCCTCCAACTTGTTGAACAACTTATCTCTACTCCTTCGTTTGTTGTTCTGGTGAATGGTTCTCCTTCTCCCTTCGTCTAGAGTTCATGTGGGCTAAGGTAGGGAGACCCTATCTCGCCACTTCTCTTCATTTTGATGGCAGAGGCTGTTGGAAGAAATTTCTAGAAGGTGCTTTGTGCTAGTGCTTTGAGGGGTCTTTCTTTGTCTTCTAGATGTGATCCGATTACTTATCAACAATTTTTTGATGACACTAATATGATGGGTGATTCCTCTATTAGAGAAGTTAGAGCTATTAAGAGGCTGTTGATTGACTATGAGAAGGCTTCTGGTAAGAGGATCAATCTCCCTAAAAGTCAAATTTTCTTCCTTAACACTCCTGAAGCTTTGTAGCTTAAGCTTGCTAGAATATTGTCTTGCAATTTATTTAGAGGTGAGCTCCCATCTCCTTATCTGGGGCTCCCCTTGTGTATCACCAAGATCCCAGATTCCTTCTGGTTGGGTATGTTGGATAAATTCAACAGGAAGTTGGCGGGTAGGAAAGGCATGCTCCTAAGTTAGGTGGGAAAAATTCAGCTTATTTCTTCCACTCTCCAAAATTTTCCTTTGTATGCAATGAGTCTTTTTGGGATTACTATCAAGTTTGAAGAAAAAATGGAACAGATAATGAGAGGGTTCATTTGGTCGGGTGTTGAGACCAAAGCCAAAATTCCTCTTATGGCTTGGGATTTGGTTTGTAGACTGAAGAAGTGGGGGGGTCTTGGTATCAAAAATTTAAGATCTTTCAATAAGGCTCTTTTGTCAAAAAATGTTTGGAGGCTCTTGAATGGGGATGATGGGTGGGCCTCTCTAGTGAGTAATAAGTATCTGTATGGCTTGGAGAGATCTTGGAATCTGTTGACTTCAGAGGATATTCCCTCTAGTTCCTGTTTTTGGAGAAATATTATTCTTAGCAGGGATTTGATTGCTAAGGATGTCAGATGGTTGTTGGGCGATGGTTCTTGTATTCTTTTTTGGGAAGATGTTTGGTGTGGTGTAAGTCCTTTAATTATCCTTCCTTGGGCCCCACCTATTGTCCCCTTGTGCAAACACCTTTTTGGGACTAAGGTGGTTGATTACTTTGATGATGGGGAGTGGAATTTTTTTTTAGGATTGGGACCTGTCTTTGATGGTTCGAAAGGAATTCTTGTGCAAGATTCAGCTCCCCTCTTTTCCTAGATCAGATAGAGCCATTTGGGCCCCCTATGCTAGTGGCAATTTTTTGGTGGCCTCTGATCTCATGAGCTCAATGGAAGTGTCTGCCTCTATTCCTTTCTGGGGGAAGCTATGGAATAAGAATTTGATTCCTAAAGTGAATGTCTTCTTTTGGCTGCTTATGCAAGGTAAAGTTTTAACGCAGGATAACCTTTGCAAGAGAGGGTTTGCAATTCCTAATAGATGTGTTCTTTGTGAAGCTAATGGTGAGAGTGCTTTCCATATCCTTCTCGGGTGTGAATATTATTTTTCTCTTTGGATTAAATTTCTTAGTCTCTAGAATATTGGATGGGTCTTTCTGGATTCTCTTGATAAGCTCTTTGATCAGTGGATTTTCCCTTCCTCTTCTCCCCCTCTTCGTTGGTTGTGGGACCTTATGGCCTTGCATACTGCTTGGGGGTTATGGAAAGAACAAAATAACAAGATCTTTTGTGACTCTAAACTTAAGGTTGATAGTCTTTTTGTCAAGATACAACAGACGATTCTGGAAAACTTCTCTCTAATAAACTCTAATTTTGCTCGGTGTGTTCCTTTTGCTTGCCTTTTTGGTTATGATCTCCTAGTGATTTCTAATTGGAAGATTACTTCAATTCCTATTTTGAATTCTAAATTCAACTTAATTGCTAGAATGAACACTAAGTGGCAGCCTCCTCCCTTTGGATGGATTAAAGTTAACTTTGATGGGGCAGCGAAGGGAAATCCTGGGCCTGCACAATGTGGGGGGGTGTTGAGAAATGATGATGACAAAATCCTTAGCGCAGTGGCACTCCCGTTGGGAATCCATAACAATCATTGTGTGGAGGCAGAGGTTGTGTTCATAAGTGTCATGTATGAAATCAGTAAAGGGTACTCCAAATTATGGGTTGAAGGTGATTCTTTAAACATAATTAAATATCTGTGTGGAAATCATCCTTCGGGTTGGAACATTGATCAACTCATTAAAGATACTATAATCATGTTGTGATCTTGTGAAGAGACTCACGTCTCTCACGTCTATCGAGAAGGAAACTCGTTGGAATATTTTTTTACCAATGAGGCTGTCAGTTTAAATGATTTTTGTTCATGGGAGGAGGGATCGATCTTTCTTGAGAAAGCTAGGAGTTTATTGAGGAATGATGGCATGGGTTGAGATGATGCACCATTTATGTTCTAGTACCTTCTTCGGTTTCACACACTTTGTGGGTGTCTTCTTGATCACTGGCTTTTAGTTGAGTGTTTTTTGCAAGGTTTTTCTTATTCTAATGTTGTTTGCCATGGGCGGTGATAGAAGCATAATTGAGCTGCATTCCTGTGGGGCCATTAGGAAAAAGAAGAAGCTTTGGAATATTCTGCGCCATGGTAATTTCACTCTGTTCTTAGAGATATTGCACGGGCATGATCCCAATGCCTCAGCGCAATTTGTGTCTTTCTAGCATAACCACAAGCTCATGGTTAAAGGCTTGGAAGTGGAGGTGAATGAGGATTTGGTTGCTACTATTACTGGGATGCCGATAGTTGGCCGCAAGTTCTTCAAGGATAAAAAGGGTGATGAGGAGGCGATGACCCAGTTTTTTAAAGATGATGAGCAGAAGAAATTAGTTAAATTGTAGAGCTGGGGCTATGAGAGAAATTCCCTCAAGAAAATTTGGGTGATTATTGCTGAGGTGCTTATGCGCTATGTGACTCTAGAGGGGAGGTTTACTACTATTCTTGGTCACCATTTCACTCTTCTCAATCATTTTAGAAATGGCTTTTTCATTTCTTTTCCTTTTTTCCTATTATCATATTTGGAGGTCTTTGTTTACGCTCATTTGAAGAATTGGAGGGCTCTTGTCCTCCATGAAGGTCTTATTTTATTAATTATGGAGCATGTTAAGTCTCTTCTCCCTGCTCCTTCCATTAAGGGTAAGGAGAAGACTTTGAGTGATGTCTCTAGGTTTTCGGGCTCATATTCCACTTCAGAGGAGGAGGAGGAATGAAACAAAGAGGAGGATGTGTCTCTGGAGGTTGTGACTACGTCTTTGAAGAAGAGGAAGTAGGGTGGTTCTAAGAGTAATAGAGCAGCTAATAGGCTTGTCCTTTCTGAAAGTGAGGACACAGAAGTGGGCTCGGATGATTCCCCTCCCAATACTGTGGAGGTGGCTATTAGTAAGGATTTTGATGGTGGTGGCCTTGAGGTGTGGTCATAGGTTAATGTTTTGGGTTTGGATGAAAATCCGCGAAGGTCATCAAAGCGTATTACCAACCTCAAGAACAAGGCCTTGGATGTGCTGGCTAAGGACCCCAATGTGTCTGGGGATGGCAAGGATTCTGGTGATAAGACGGTGGCCATTGAGGACTCCCCGGTTCAAGATTTGACTAATGTGGAGTAGGAAAAGGAGTTAAAGGGTCTTGATGAGGAGGATGTGGAGAAGAAAAAATCTAAACAGGAGCCTTTGAAGGTAAATCTTCTCTCTGAGGACTTTACTCACCTCGACGATGACTCTACCTCCATGTTCGATTTGTTGGAAATGGATAGGGATGGGGCTACTGGAACTTTTAAGTTGGATAAGTGGACTCTTTAGGAGTTCAATAAGATCAATATTAAAATTAGAGGTTTGAAGGAGAATTTGAAGAATGTTCTGAAGGGTTCAGTCTCAGACATTCTTATTGATAGAATGGTGGACCTTGAAGGTTCCTATCATGATTTCAAATCTCTGTGTGAAGATAGGTTGGCTGCTCTGGAAGCCAAGATTTTGGGTATGAATGTGGATATCAAAAATGTTTTGTAGGTGTCTCATATCTCTATGAAGAACAACATAGACTCCCTAGAAGTCCTTTTTAGAAAGATAAGTGAGTTCAAGGAGGATCAGGTGTATTTCTTTGAGCTTATGGAGAAAGAGCACTCAGTTAAGGGAAAAAGGACGTAAAAAAGGTGCTAAAGATGATGACAAAGGACCTACTGTTAGAGGGTTGTCTGATTGGAAGAGATCCTTTGATGCTGAGAAGAAGGAGTTGTTGGATATGATCAAAATGCATAGAAGCCAACAAATTGAGGAGGCCAACACCCTGAGTAGTTTGGATTAGTGCCTAGTCTTCTTCTTTGTTGCTTTCTATTTCCTGTTTGGTGTAGGTTTCTTTTTTGTTGTTTTGTTGTTTTGAGGTTGTTGGGTGTTGTTGTTTGTTTAGTGTCTTATCTTTAGACTAGCACCCGTTTTGTTCTATTTTTTGGCTGTTGGGATGCTACTGGTGACTTTATGAAAATCATGTTTAGCAACATTTTGTATCTTTTGTTGTAAAGGGTTTTGGGTCCCTTCAAAACTCGTTTTTCCCATCTAATCAAAACGTTATGAAATAAGATCTTTTTGGAGTCTACTACGATTTTTATTCGCATACCAGTTCCTTGACAATTAAGAGTAATATTAAATATATATGTCACAAAAATAAACAAATGAATCATACAAAAATTATAAATATCTTTTTAGTATTAAAAGCCACATTTTTTATATTGAACAAAACAAAGAGGATTTACAAGAATGGAGCTACAAAAAGTATTTTAATTTATGTACCTAAAGATTGAAGTACATAGCCAACTCAGCCAAAAAGCCACTAACCGTGACAAAAAATCAGTCATAAAATACATATTACAAGAGATGTACAATAAAATATATACACAATTCATTACAAATTTTTTTATCAATAGGAAAGGCCTCGAACTAGGTGTTTGAGCAGGAGGTGAATCAAATTGAACAAAGTAAGAGTAGAGAAGAAAAGGGCATCACCCAAATCCTTCCTCCAAAACTCCAAACTCTACAATGATTCAATTTTCGTATAACACACCAAACCACACCTCATAATTACCAAGGCAAGAGCTTGCACTATAGAAGTAGCCAGTTCAACTTTGGGAAAGATTCCACCAACAGATGCTAACCCAAATTTAAAATTGTAATGTTCAAGTGCCAACTCCAACAAAGAAAGAGAGTAAATGAAAGGTTGCAAATAACACATTACCAGGATCTTGACCAACTCTTTATCTAATGAAATTTCCATGCAATTGGACAAGAAAGCATAAGCTACCCTAGAAAATAGAGCATGGGGGTTGTTTTGAAGCCATTCCCTACCCAGAATTGTTCTTATAGCCTCCTCAACCTACACACAAGGAATAGTGAAAACCATACCTAACTTTCGTCTATTGTATGCATCGTTGATTCTTTTCTCCCAAAAATATTTGGGTAGCATGACACACCATGTAGACTCCATAATATCACAGTGAAATTGTGAATAGAGAAGAGAGAAAGCAAAGCCAAATATGTTATAAGTGATATGAAGAACATCAAGTTGGTGAAGTATATATAGAATGAAGGCATTAATACTTGACACTTGAACATTTAATTCACCACTTGATGTGACATTATTATTTCCCAAAAATTGAGTCATGACTTTAAGTGATTTAATAAGTAATAAAACATCAACCATTGATATTTGCAAATATAACGGTTCTAGGGTTATTCCAGAGGTTTGGATTCACAAGTGTAGTGCTTCAAACATTTGCTTCCAAAATGTAACTACAACCGTCCATCGAACGGTTATATTAATTTCTAATTCACAACAAGACACATGTTGATGTGATAATATTATTTCACAAAAAATGAGTCATGACTTTAAGTGATATAATAAGTAATAAAAGGTCAACCATTGATAGTTACAAATCTAACAATTCTAGGGTTATTTCGAAGGTTTGAATTTTCAAGTCTAGTGCTTTAGACATTTACTTCTAGAATGCAACTACAACCGTCCATCGAACATTCACCAAACGGTTATATTAATTTTTGAAGTATATTATTGTTATATTAATTTATTAAATAATACACCTTGTAGTTACTAGTCATTAATTTGCACTGACATTTAGCTTTAGACATTGTACTTCGCTCAATGACTTACTTGACACTTCTGATATGAACTTATAATAAATATGTTGACACTTGTCCCCATTCCAGACACTTTATGAAGGAATTTGAGTGTGTGGAAAATTTGTCTCGGAATAGAACAATATATAGCATTTGATATTTTTGCCACCCACGTTATGATTTTTTATTGGCATACCAGTTTAATTCGCCAATAAATTTTTTTGTTGGTTTGAAATTATGTTTAATTCACCAATGAATTTTTTTATTGGTTTGAAAATAGGTTTAATTTGTCAATTAAAATATTTTTTGGTTTGAAAACAAGTTTTAATTGCCAACAAAATATTTTTGATTTGAAAACAAGTTTAATTCACCCACAAAAATATTTTTTTGGTTTCAAAACATGTTTAATTCGCCAATGAAAATATTTTATTGGTTTGAAAACAAGTTTTAATTACCAATGAAAATATTTTATTGGTTTTAAAAAAAATATAATTCGCTCAGATTTTCTACAAACTTCTAGCAATTACAAAAGATTCACAAATTGAGTTTTTTTTCCCAAAAAAAAGAAAAAAATTGCCAATAAAATTAATATTTTTTTTGGGAAGTATACAAGATTCATCGGGTTTATACACCTTCTCCAAGGGGGGCTTCTTAAATTTATCCCTGATGGTTTGTCCCCCTTTATTTATTGGATCTAATTAAACCCCTAATTTCCTAAATTATGCATTCCAAGGCCTATTTTTACCATTTTTCGAAGGATTGCAAGCATTGAATAAATGCAAACAATTAATCTTTTGATCTTGACACTAAAATTCCTAGAAGATAGGGCCAAGACCCATATGGCCATGGGCATATGGGTCCCCCTATCTTCTCGGGGACCAATTTTAAAAATGTTGTTGGCGGTATTTTAACGTTCAAAATTCAAATTTTAAGTGTTGGCTTTTAGAATCTAATTTTTGAGAAATTAGCATAATTGCATATAAATACATAGTTATTGTATCATTTCAAATCTAACAAGCAATAAGTAAAAATATATTAGAAAACTTATGATCAAGAGCACTTTTGTGCAAGTCAAGAGAAACATTTTAGAGCTTTATTGCAGCAATTCAAGATCCAACATCATGTCAAATTCTATATTTCATATTGTCATTATTTTGTGAAGGCTACCATTTTTGTACGTCTCCAAGAAATCCAAGCATTCAAGCATTCAAGCATTCAAGAAAGCAAGATCCAAGACCTTGAAGTGATGTGTATGACTTCAGTCCTTCAAGGAAGTTGAAGACACTTAAAATTGTCTTGAATGTTATTACACACTTGAATCTAGTCACTAACATTGTTTCATCCTAAAATTCATCTTCTTTTTTCCTATTTAATTAAATAAGCCTAGTTATTTAATTAAATGCACCATTTTTCATCTATTGATCTAATTAATCTCATTAGGTTAATTCACCCCCTTTTACATCAACCTTTCATCTTGTTTAAATGAATAATACAAATTATTTAATTTAAACACCTTATGTCCTCTCATTTAATTAAATAATCCTAAATTATTTAATTAAATATCATTTGAACCCCTTTCTCATTAAATAAATTAATTATTTAATGACAATCCTCATATTCCTCAACTTGCACAATTAAAACTTTGTTTTAATTGTCTAATTACTAATTTTCTTCACCCATCCACTTGCATGGGAATATTCCTTTGGAATATTCTCCCATTTGAGCTCCAAAAATGAAATATTCTTTCCTAACAAAATTTGTAAGAAACTTTCAAAGTTGTTAGAAAGTGTGTTTGTTTGAATCATTGTGAACCCTTGAAGGTTTCTTTGATCCATGTGATCTTTGATTCTCATCCATTGATGAGAATCCTTGATGTCTTCGCCCTTAATTCCATCTTGAACATTGATTTATCCTTTTCATCTTGACCCTTGATTCTTCATTATCTCTCCTATAAATACCTCACATTTGGAGAGAAAGGCATCCACTTCCATAAAGGAAAAGTTATGTTGCTCATTTGAATACTATCTTTATTCATCCTTGCATCCATTTTCAAGATTTTTCATCTTTTTCATCCACCCATCGCATCATTCTATCAATTTTATCTTAGTTTTCAACAATGGAGTTTGATTGAATTCTTGCATTATCCAAGGGATTAGGAAAGGGTTGTTATTCCATATCAATACGACACCACTCCCCCAATGGGATAAGGTTTGGAGTTTTAGATTAGGTTTTTTTTACGTTTTCATATTTATTTCATGCTTGGTTTAATGGTTTCCTAGTTTTTTGAAGCTTTTGAACATCTCATTGGGATTGTAGCTTAGGGGGTTAAATAATGCTTAAATTCATTAGGATATTTTGTATTTATCCTATACTATGATTACAATCACATTTTGGCACTAGAAGGAGGGCTTTACTAACTTTTTTTGATGAATTTATTTTAAGTTTCCATGAGTTGTAGGTTCCAGAGAAATGGTGACGCTTTTGATGGCTTCAACAACACTATAGAGGCACATCGCTATATAGCAATGCATTTGATTCAAATATAGCAACACATATTAAAAATGGTGACACATATTAAATTTAGCGACACACCTAACTTTTTGACTAATATTGTGATTTTTAATTTAGCGACACGTTCAATATAGCAACACTATTGATGTCACTATTTTGGTGCAGAGCGATGCATCCAAATTTCACCAGAGCGACACACTTCAAATTCAATGACGCATTTGAAAGCTTCAGTGACACATTTGATTTCAACGATTCTTTTTATTAGTAAACGAACATAGAGTTAATTTTCATGAGTGTTTCAAAATTTTCAGTTTCATATAATCTCTAATATTTTAGTGAGGCTAACTAATTTTGCAGATTTGGGAAAAAACTAGGAAATTATTTACCCCAACTTGTTGGGGTCATAACTTTCTACTCAGTGCTCGGAATTTGAATCTATTTGCATTGTTGGAAAGGTCTCCGAGAGTACTAACTCAATTCCTAAAAAATTGTTCCTATGGAAACCAATTTTTAGGGAATGACACAAGTTTTGACCCCAAATTCTGCTTTGGATTAAGTGTGGATGCCTTTGAAAAGTCCTATATTGCTGCTTGTCCCTAAGGATTTTATCTATAGAAGCTTCTAAATATTTGGACTTGTATCTTAATTCACACTTTCCATGGTTAACATAGGGAACTATGGCCTTAGCTTCTTGATTTTCACATAATGGACTTTGTGGAATGAAGGTTGCTTAGACATAGACATTTTAGTTTGAAATTAAATAAGACTTCCTTGATGTGGTAATGAAGCAATCTCACTAAATCAAAGATTAAAATCAAATGAACACACCACAAATTGGTCTTATGGTTGAGACACATTGACTCCCCAACGCAAGCAAATTGAGAGAAGAAAAGTATTGAAAAACATTAAGTACAAGTTCTATTATCAAAATCATTGAGTTCTTAAGGTTTTATCACTTTAGAGGTACAACATGTTTATCATCATCTTGGTCTTGTAAAATAAAGGTTGCTTTTAGGTTAACACATTTTGGGTCAAACATCTCATCCATCTTTACACATTTTATATCTCACATCATAAACAACTTTAGGAACTTTTGGACACATCAACACTTTAGACTTAGACAATTATCAAACCAATCCACTAACTTAGCTACTTTGTGTGTGTGAAATGAGTCCTTTTCCATACACTTAGTTGAGTTAGTCATCACCTTTTTGAACTAGTCTATCTTAAAGGTCACAAGTATACCTTAAAGATTTACAAGTTCATTAACACCTTTTATCCAAGGCATCAAAACATCAAATCTTTTTTTCTAAAAGTGTTGTCCAAAAGTTTATAAAGTGCATCCCCCATATCATTCACCCTTTTCATCATCCACTCACATCATTGGTCCAAAACAACTTATAGGGTCCCTTTTATCTAAATTTGAGTCAACTAGAGAGTTTCAAAACTATAAATCTTAACACACCTCTCCCATAGTTGACCCACAATTTATGGTTACAACAAGGTCACAACATAAGAGAAATATGAAGCAAACAAAAAATGCATCTACCACAAGGGATACTATCCCACAAGAGTTCGATCTAAGGAGCCATTCTACCCCCTCACAACAACCACAAAATCTAGGGTATGAGGTAGAAGACGTCACAAAAAACACCCTTGAGCTCACTGAGGAAGAATTCCTTGAATATCAACAAGATCGTAAGACAAGCCACATTGTTAACACTTTGATGAAAAATAATCCTACTCAATACATGCTATCTCTAGCAAAAGAAGGGGCTAAACTCCCTTCTACATTCAACTTTGATTCAATTAAGGAACAAACCATAGGGAATTTGGATTCAATTTCCCCAAATTTCATTGCACAAACCTTGGCACAAGGCTTGACCCCATCTACGATTCAACCAGTTCCATCCCTTGTACCAAGTCAAACATCAACTCCTAATCTTGCAACTAGAATGGCTATCGACCTTGGTCACACTCTCCCTTTAGGAGGTAACACATTTTTTGGTACACAAGGAACCACCCTTCCACAAAACATAACTGGGACACCAAAATTTGGTACCCCATCACATTCTTCCACTACCATTCCTGAGCACCCTCTACATCCATACACACCACTTACATTCCATGACACAACGACAACCTCAACATTTTAAGCTCAACCATCTTCATCCATCACCACAAGTACCCAAAGTTTTCCCAACGTTACACAAGGTAATCTGAACCAAGTACGTCAAGTAAAACAAGGGAAAGTACACACCCTCATCCAAGTTCAACCCTTGATGCAACAGTCCATCTACATCAAACCCCCAAATGGAAACATAAAAACAAGTGACCTTTCCCAAACCACTCAAACCAACCCACAAACCATATCACACCCATCTATCACAAATCCAAGTCAAGGAAATCAATTGGTCACAAATCCCATCAACCAAGGTAATACCTTGGCCCCAAATCAAACACAAGGGAACCCTCAACATATCAGTGAAGGGAACCCTTCTAATCAATTGATCCAAGGTCTTAACGTGCCATTAATATCACAACAAAAAATGACACCATCATCTTTACCATTGGTCCCCCAAGCCATGCAATGGGACCCCAAACCTAAATTACTCCACCCCAATGTCAGATCTTGCAAGGAATGATAGCACAAAAAAATTCCCAAAATCAAAACACACACAATCCAACCCAAAATCAGATCAACCCACACATCACTCACACCATGCACACTCAAAATCCATCTCATATACCCAAAAATAAAAACACTTCCATGATGCAACTACAACAGGCTTATCAACAAGCATCACAACAACAAGAAGCTCACACTCTAGCTTTTCAACAAGCTCAACAGGCTTATCAACAAGCATTGCAAGAACAACAACCTCAAGCTCAAGATTTGCAACAACAAGCCAAACAAGAAGCTTTGCAACAACAACAAGCCTATCAACAAGCATTGCAAGCACAACAAGCTCAAGCGCAAGCCTTACACAAGCAACAAGCTCAATAATAAGCCTTAATTGCACAACAACAACGAAAATCCCAACAACAAGCATTTCTAGCACAATAATACACCCAACAACAACAACAAAAGGGCTATTATTACAATCACCAATGCTCAACAAAACATCGTAAATCCAACTGCACAAGGAGCATATACACCTCCACCTTTATCACCATCATACACACAATATGAAATCCACCTTGCACACCATATAACACCCCTCTATATCAAAATCCCACCTACAACTCATCTGCCATCCCACAGTATGCCACATATGCTCCCCCACCAAATCTGCAAGATGATGTGTCATCATAGATCAAGGCACTCACACATCAAATCCATGACATTCAAATGGGGAAAACCAAGAAACCACATATGCAACAAAACTTGTGTCCATACCCTTTCGATAGGAACATCGTGACGGTACCTTTCCCACCTGGCTTTGAAGTCCCAAAATTTGATAAATATAAAGGAAAGGGAAATCCAGTGGATCACATTAAAGAATTCCATGTAATGTGTATGGAGGTGGCTTACAATGATTCCTACTTGATGTGCATTTTCCCACGTAGTTTGGAGGGATTGGAAATTGATTGGTTCTCATAATTGCCTCTGGGAATTCAAAACTTCCAACAAATAATTGATAGGTTCATAGATCATTTCTCCTTCAATATTGACATGGATGTGAGCTTGGAAGAGTTGTATATCCTCAAGAAAAACAAAGGGGAATCCTTCACAAACTTCCTACAACGGTGGAGGAAAAGAGATAGCAAGAGAAAATGGCATCTTCCTGAAGAACAACAATTAGGAATCATCATTGCTAATGTTGACATAGAATTATCCTTTCAATTAAATATGCAATGTGTCACAACCCTATGATGAGCTTATCCCTAGGTCCCTCAACATTGAGAGAGCCCTAATTGCACAAGGGAGCACACAAGTGTATAAAGACAGCTGCATATCCACTAGTGCACCAAAAAGAACAAATAGTGCTCCTAAATGACAATTCACTCCCTTAGGGGAACCTATGGAGGATGTGTTGAAGAAGTTGATACAGTCTAACCTTATCATAATCCTAGATTTCTCAAACTATCAAGCACCACAAGTCAAACCTCCTAGCTATAGAGACAACCATTTTTGTGAATTTCACCGATACAAAGGTCATAACACACAAAAAAAATTTAGACTCAAACATCTAATACAAGATCTTATTTAACAAGGTGGGGCCCTAGCTTCGGTTAGCTAAGTAATTCCGTTCTTGACTCTGCGGTCACGAGTTCTAGTCTCCCAATCGTGGTACGGTGTCAGCCGGCGTCGCCGATCCGCGTTAAATTTATGGTTTATAGGGGTGTGCTGCAGATTCCTGCGGTCTAAAAAAAAAGATCTTATTTAACAAGGAGACATTGATATCGACCAAAAATATGGGAATGAAAATCTAAAAATTTACACAAAACCTATGCCTAATCATGGAAAAACATCAACTTCAAACAACGTAAACCATACCCATGATACCACGGTGGGAAATATTTGTGTTATTCATTCATCACAACATGAGGAATTAGACACATGCCAATATAACATTTTAAAGCAAAGTCCAAACCCATCAACAGTGTCTAGCAATATTTCATATCATAATGGCATCAAGTATGTATCAGATTACGATATCTCTCCCACATATGACTTCATGATTGGGCATGTTGAAGAAGTTCCAAATGAGCAAGAAATGTCCCTTATTGCACCCATACACACAAAATGTTGTAAAGAGTCTTTTACCAATGATATATCATCCACCCAAGGATCATGTCAAGAAGAGGCTCTTGAGGATAACGAAAGTTGCTCCGAATCGAGTCAAGATCAAGAACCCCTATCCCTAGAGTTTCATCAAGAGTTGAGGGACATCTTCCAAACCATTTTAAACTCCAAAGATATCCTTGATATCACCCTTGAGATGTTTCTTTCTAATGGACATATATACGTTCTTCATCCAAAACAAGAGTCTCCCACTCTTCATATTCCCATACAAGAGAAAGCAGAGGTCAAGATTCTTGATTCTTACAATGCTTGTGCATCATCAACATCTTTTGAATTAACACCAACATCATTTAAAGCAGTATCAATAGATAACAATGCCATAGAATCAGAGAAAATAGTTCATATTCCTAAACAACAAGAACCCATAACAATATCATGTGTTCATAACAAGTCATATTCAATGGCTATGAATTAGAGGATACATTATCAGGAAAAGGATTAGGTATTATCAATACCTTCACAACACCAAGGGCAATAAACATCAACATAGGGGGCATGAAGGATCCTTATGATGAAAATATTGTCAACACTAAAACTAGTTGTATCATGAATTGCCATCCACCCATCATCTCATACACAAATTGGGACCAACATAAAAAGAAAGATTTGTATCAAAGAAAGGAGGAGATCATCAAAGAAAATGAAGTCGTAAAGAAAAAAGGAAAAAGTAAATACAAATGGATACCAAAGAATACATAAGAAAAACATTCCAATCATACTCCATCATTCAAAGAAACTATGGGGAAAATTTCAAAAAGGAAATGTATCCATCAAAAGCATCCTCAAATACAAAAGTAGGCTTCTCAAGAAAGGAACGAAGTATATCCAGTGGTTGGTCCTAATTCCATAAAAACCTTCGTTCCCACCCATCATTGCTCATCTTCCCAAGTTTGGAGGGTTAAAGGTTCCAAACCATCAACCAATCCATTGCATATTCCTTCATGCATGACATCGTACACTCCATTCATGATATCTAATTCTCGCATTAACCATGTGTTGACAACTACACTTCATCATAAGGATTATGAAGGTACTCTATCACGATGTGCACACATAGACAAGGTTAATTACGGTACCAACAAGGCAGATCAAAGTTCTCAAAAGTTGCATTCAAGTGCTCATATCTTATCAAAGTAGCTTTTTCAAGCAAGATAAAGTTGGCGCGTTATGACAACGGCCTTTACATTAGTACCACCAGGTGGTTTAACATGATGGTAAAAAATTTCTAAAAAAATAAAAAAATCAAGAAAATAGTAAAAACTAAAAATCGTCCTTAGTGAAAACCACTTTGGTGGTACTTTGGGTAAGTAATATGATGAAAACCTGGAAAACATGTGTCATGAGTAGAATTGAGTGTCATATGATCCTTCTTGGATAGAAGCATCTCATTCTTGTCATGATAAATCCAATGTTCCCTCCATCCATCCAATCCATATTTATCCAGATATTCTAGTTTATCTTAATATTGACAAAGATTCAGCATATACTTCAACTCTACTCATGGTAGACTCTTGACAGGCTCTTTACCATTTTTATCATGAAGTCAAGTAGCCCATATCTAGCATGATAAAACTTTGTTAAAACTCTTCATATACATTACCTATCTTGGTTTGTCTATTAAACTATAAAACATTGTTAGACACTGGGGGTAGGTTATTGCACTCTTGTTTTCAAATAACTCTTGATCGATGTCTTATATCTCACAACGCGACATCAACATCATGATCTAGGTATCATTTATTTCAAAATCACTCAAAAATCCCAAAACATTTGAAAACTCATCAAAATCCAAAAACACTTGCAAAATCTAGAAAAATCCAAAAACATCAAAATCTTGTACATCCAGAAAATCTAAAAACATCAAAATCTTGTATAGCCAAAATCCAAAAATATTCAAAAAATAATAAATCAAAATAAAAAACATTACCTTGTCAAACTACGAGTCTCTAAGCTTGAACATAGGCAAGGCCATCACTGATGTGCCCCCAAGACACCCTAGGTCAGCCCTTTAGGAGTCCATCATAATAAACTAACAATCCATCAAGTGTTCATATCTAATCAATAAACGGTTATAGGTCAAAAGTCAATTGAACTATGTGATCTCTGTGTGTATAACGTAGGTAAGGCTCATCTTTGATAAGCCCTCAAGGCCCTAGGCCAGTTCCTTTTAGGTCTTGATCTAAACTTGAAAAACACCAAAACATTTGAAAACTTGAAAACCCAAAACATTGGAAAACATTCAAAAGCCTTAAAAAGCCTCAAATATCAAAAACTTAAACATTCACATAAGCATTCAAAAAGATCAAAAACAACCTCAAAATATAATATTCCAAAAAGTCCAAAATCACCCATCCCACTTTGCTTTCACTCGCAATAAAATTCTATCCATAATAAATCTCTCGTCACACTCACCCTTTGGTAACACAAACGAGAAACAAGTACAACAATCAACAAAATTAGAACCTTTAAATGCAACACATCAAACTCTTGATCATTATCAAACATGTCAATCAAACCTTATATCAACAACCTTTCAAACAACCTATCAACCTCTCACCATCCACTAACATGTCCTAGGATGCATCCTTCCTAAAATAGGCATTATCATTGGTAATCACTTTGGATATTTATCCTAAACACATTATACCTTTGGCAAGAGATATAGATAACATTGACTGTTTGTTTTGACCTTGTCTTATGATTTATCTTATTGACTCATTATGAGGACCTCTTAATGATGTCTAAATGAATTAGAGAGAAAGGAACAAGGAATCGATCATTATCTTTCATTTGTTGTGCTTGTGGGATATTCTTATAAAATAATCTTGGTACATACTTGCTTTGTTGTGTGTAGGGAGGTTGTTTTGAATAAATTGTTGTCTATTGCATATTCTTTGGTCTGAAATGTTCTAAACTTCTAAACTACATTCCAACAAGCTTTTCGTATGTTAGGTGTGATCAAGGATTATCCTATCTATTTGCAAAGTCAAATTCCATCACACTCGATACAACACCATCCTGGTTATCAATACCTTGATGCATCATTTCTATGTGTTATATCAAAAATAAGGAATGATGAAGTATCCCAGTCCCTGAAACGAGCATATCATCAATCTCATCACCATATCTAATAAAGTCTCGAATGATCCTAGGCTTGTTGGACTTCTGAATCAATCTCGAAATCAATGGTTAATCCATCCATCTCATTCTTCTATCCATCCTATTCTTCTTATTCTTCTATCTTTACTAACAATTCCATCTACATATCAAATTTGTGTGATATATCAAAATATACATGAGGCTACCCATGGTCGATGATTGTCCATACATCATCAAATTTTTCTATATCTCACATCTAATCTTTCTAGTCCTCTTTGAGTTGAACTAATCTTGAACCTTTGTCGCAACATCAACCCGAAATTCCAAATTTTTGCCTGATCTCTCAAGGGGGCTGGGTACCAGCTTAATTCCTTCCGCTGGGACAATAGTGGGGCATCTAAAAACAAATTAGGTTTCTATAAATTTTTGATATGAGCAACAACATTAATCCGAAAAGCATAAGCCTTTGAACCAATGTAACTAGTACCTCACTTTAAAGAGGGGAAAAATGTACACTTAAAATTGTCTTTAATGGTATTACACACTTGAATCTGGTCACTAACATTGTTTCATCCTAAAATTCATCTTCTTTTCGCCTATTTAATTAAGTAAGCCTAGTTATTTAATTAAATGTACCATTTTTCATCTATTAATCTAATTAATCTCATTAGGTTAATTCACCCCCCTTTTACGTCAACCTTTCATCCTATTTAAATGAATAATAAAAATTATTTAATTTAAACACCTTATGTCTTCTCATTTAATTAAATAATCCTAAATTATTTAATTAAATGTCATTTGAACCCCTTTCTCATTAAATAAATCAATTATTTAATGACAATCCCCATATTCCTCAACTTGCACAATTAATTTGTTTTAGTTGTCTAATTACTAATTTTCTTCACCCATCCACTTGCATGGGAATATTCCCTTGGATTATTCTCCCATTTGAGCTTCAAAAATGAAATATTCTTTCTTAACAAACTTTCAAAGTTGGTAGAAAGTGTGTTTTTTTGAATCATTGTGAGCCCTTGATGGTTTCTTTGATCCATGTGATCTTTGATTCTCATCCATTGATGAGAATCCTTGATCCATGTCTTCACCCTTGATTCCATCTTGACCATTGATTGATCCTTTTCATCTTGACCCTTGATTCTTCATTGTCTCTCCTATAAATACCTCACATTTGGAGAGAAAGGCTTCCACTTCCATAAAAGAAAAGTTATGCTGCTCATTTGAATACTATGTTTATTCATCCTTGCATCCATTATCAAGCTTTTTCATTTTTTTCATCAACCCATAGCATCGTTTTATCAATTTTAGCTTAGCTTTCAACAATGGAGTTTGATTGAATGCTTGTATTATCCAAGGGATTGGGAAAGGGTTGTTATTTCATATCAATACGACGCCACTCCCCCAATGGGATAAGGTTTGGAGCTTTAGATTAGGTTTCTTTTATGCTTTCATGTTTATTTCATGCTTAGTTTAATGGTTTCTTAGTTTTTGAAGCTTTTGAACATCTCATTAGGATTGTAGCTTAGGGGGTTAAATAATGCTTAAATTCATTAGGATCTGGTGTATTTAGCCTATACTATGATTACAATCACATAAGCTATTGAAGGGTGGTGAGTTGCAGCATTTTGTGATTTCATATTCCTTCCTTTCAATTATCATTTTTGTCATTGACATTGTCATTGTGGAAGTGGAAACACTTGAGGCAAGCCCTTAAATGGCCCAACATTTCTTCTCTTTGAACATGCAACATATAGGTTTGAAGAGGATTGAAGGAAGATTGAAGATAAGTTTTTTCGTTGTTGCATTCAAAGCCCTAAATGTTGTCAAGCCATGTAAACTCACCTATAGAATTACTTGATGACATTCCAACAACTCTGCAACTGGGAAACATAAGGTCATATCCAATATTAGAGGACTGCAAAATCAATTTTAGGACCCCCTATCAGGGATCCATACACCCCTAGGTGTTTGTGTCCTCTGCATGCCAGATCCAACTTTTATGATAGGTGCACAATCTCTAGTATTCCTCATATCTGCTTGCAATTTATTGTTTTGGTCTATGTGCTTCTAGAATATTGCATTTATCACATTAGGTCATATAGCTTAATTAGGTTAATCATTCCAAATCATTTCCAGTCCATTCCTAAGGCTCAAAAGAAGGAGATTCGGGTTAGATTGGCTCACCTTCATGGTTGATAATCAATATATTCACCTTGTCGATCTCCTTCTTTAATGAAACTTAAAAAAATAGACACCACACACAATAATAAAAATCCTAGGTTCTATACATTAGGAGCTAAGGTTCCCTTTTTCTTTGTTTCAATATATATATATATATATAGATA